>JAWWMO010000083.1:104750427-104802827 GCA_035047845.1 Dendrocincla fuliginosa | reverse complement strand
ACTTCTCATGTAGTCAAGTTGTTAGGGCATCCAAAAATATAGTATTACCACACATGAAAATACAGCCTTTTTCTTTTTCTTTTCTTTTCTTTTTTTTTCATTCTCTTCTTTTTTGTACTTACCATCTTTGGCATTAGAGCATTTTTTTCACCTTCACCTTTATGACTATGACTGAGAACAATTCCAAACAAACATTTCTGGAATTTCTTCTCTATTTCAAGCTTTCAGTTCCTGCAGAAAGTCCTCGAACCAGGTGGTTAAATCAATTCTGCCTTCTTCTTCTGAAGTCTCAAAGGTTATTACCTGGTTTAGAAACCATGTAGCTCTGTTACCCCTCTGTAACTCACTGAGCTTTCACTGGAGATTCAGGCAGGTTGGAAAGAGCACCCTGGTTGGAACTATTCGGAGAGGAAGAAACAACTTCGAAGAGTGGGACACAGGAGTGCATTCTTCTCCTGTGCATATTGTATTTTCTTCTCCTTAAAGATGCAGGAAAAGGAATCATAAGGTGTGGGGGTGTTTCTGCATTGTGACACACCTGATCTCTGGGGAAGGCTGGGTCTCAGCAAGGACTCTGGTGTCTCTCACAACAATGCCCCACTCATCATGCCAGTGCTTTGTCTCCCTGTCCTCTCTCCTGTTGTCTTGTGGTCCGCCTGGCAGTGCTGGTGTTTCAGCATTAGTCCTCGAGTTGGACTGTTTGTTAAAATGTATGTTAGGATGTATGTCCATTTCCAAACACATGGACATAAGACATGAATAATATGATGCACTAGGTTGTGAAAAGACAATGGTTAAATAAGAAAGCTGAACAGCGGGGATCAAGGAAAATAACTGGAATTCCATCAAAAGGGAAGATGAATGAACAGAACTACACTGACATCTGCTGGTCCATATATCAGGGCTGGTATTGTTACTGCCAGCGAGAATTGACACAGTCATGAGGAAAAATGACACATTAAACTCAATAAATCCTTCAAAGATACCTGCCATTTCCACCACGCTTACCCACTGCCTACTGCCCTGCTGGACCCTGGTCATCTGGACAGGATCTCTTAGGGAAGAAGTTTTTATATTTGTACGAGACTATGTTTTATTTCTTTTTCCTTTTTTTTTTCTTGTTTTGTTTTGCGGCAGACTGTTTTGGGTTCCTGGAGCTCTGTGTGGACTGCGGGGCTTGCAGAGATCCTGCACAGATGGCCAGTGCACAGACACAGCCTGGTTCCATAAAGTTTGCACACCAAATCCCACGCACATGGGACACCACAGCCTGCGGTGCTGCACCCCTGCACTACAGTGTGTGTGTGCACCCAGTAAATCTAGTCATTCACTGAACTTGCTGATCAATTCTACAGCACATACACAGTTGGTCTGATGAGTCCTAGATGCTACAAACTCGCTGTGTAGCCCTTAGGCACTTGTTTCTGTTCAGGAAGTCTTGCAGAGAAATATGAAAGCAACTGCTTTCAGATTTTCAAATTTTGGCAGATAGTAATTTATTTTTTTTTAATGAAAATGCACAACACTTAGTTGCTGTAAAGTATCATTTTGCACCTAGAGGAAGAAGACTCATTAGGAAAGGAGGCTATTACACTTATCAGAAGATACATACACAGAATTGTGATTTGGAATATCTTATTGCACATTCATCTACCTTTACAAATCTTTTAGAGAGCTATTGGGTTTTTTATAGCACTGAACCCCCATCTTTCTGAGTTGTGAAGACTAAAATGGATGCACTCAAACCACACATCCATTTAGACTCGTATATGTTGGCAGAGCTACATATGGAAGAGGGAGACTTTAAAGACAATGGAGAATTACTGGTTTTCCTTTAAGTTAGTGACTTCTCTATGCTTTGTACATATCGATAAACAATTAAAGCACAGCCATTATAACTCAAGTTAAACAAACATTGTGATATTTCAATATACGAAAATAATCCATTTAGTTACTTCTTAGAAAGACACCTCCTCAAAACATTCTTTTCCCTTAAATAGTAAGATTACAATGATATTCTATTTCTTTTACTGAAAAAAATAACAGTCTTTCGGAAAGCATCTGATTCACTTGCAAATATGCAACCGTCTTAATCCTGATGACAAGGGGGTGGGGCTGGACCATCTGAAAAGGAGCTCTCCGTTTCCTTTCCAAATCACTGCTTTGGGATTTCTCTGGGTGGATTGTGATTGTTCTTCTTTTACTGCACGCAGAGCATCTTCTTTGCACATCTAAGTGCAGAGGCGAAAAGATCTCGCTGTTGAAAGAGTAGAGCAAAGAAGAGACTTGCATTCATACATGAAAACCCAGACATTTGTTGGAAGTCATTGTTCCTTAACCGTTACCAAAGATTGAAAGGAAGCAGCCAGACAAAACAATCAAAATGCGTTCCAAAGCATGGATAGAAATCAATTAGAAAGTTTTTGGCCAGTCCTAGTTATTATTAACAGGTATTAAGTCCATATCATAAAACAATTCTAAGAGAACAAGCTTTAGGCTTACACTACCTAAGCAAATTCACCCCCATTCTGGCCTCCCCCCCATATCCCTCCAAGTCAGAAGACCTAGGAGGCTTCAGTGACAGCTTATCAAAGAGAAGCTTAAGAGGTAACTTGATCAAACACTGTTTTTATTTCAAGGAGAAATACAGAGATGATAATAAATTTTCAGTCCACTAGACAGAGGTATAACAAGAATAGAAAACCATTAATAAACCTGGTAAGCACAGAGCCACTAAGAGAGAAAAGGAAGCTGGATAGTATTGTCACCTCTCTGTCTTCAGAAGCTAATTCTGACCCAAATAATCGGAAGCAGGGTGCTTTTCAAACAGTGATAGGGTTTGAAGGGATTTGGTTTAAGTTTCTTTTTTTAATGGGAGTATTTTCCATATTGTGCTGCTCATACAAATTTTAATTCTGCAAAACAATATTTTGTTCATCCGATATTCTGCAATACTTTGACCAAAAGACTCACAAGTGTTAATTTCTACTTTGAGATGAACAGATGCTCCTGAGCTGAATTATATTGTTTTCTCCAAAAAGTCATTCTTGAAAAATATCCAGCATTGGAAATTCCACTGAAAATAACAATACACTGGTTTAAAGACCAATTACTGTTGCAGTTTAAAATGTTCACCTCATTTCCAGCTTGATTTTGTCTATTTTCTAAACATTCTTTACATTCTCGTTATATCTTTATCTACCAGACTGCAGTCATCTCTTATTATGTTTCTGTTCCTTAAGATATTAGCAGCCTGTGATAAACTTTCTGCTTCTACTCTTCTCTGATAAGCCAAAAGGCTTGAACATCTTCAATCTTCCACTAGAAACAGTGTATTTTGTGTTTTTCATAATTTCTGAAGATTTTTTTCAGAGACCTCTTCACATTTTCAATATTATTCCTAAAGTATTTTATTTTAGTATTTATCTGACATAGACAGTTGGCAGGGTACCGCTGATGTGGGGAATCTTGATAAGCCATGATAACTTACCTATCACTGGGTAGCCAATTCTGCATGAGCCAAAAGTGACCTGTACTTTTAAAATGCTGCAGCTTGTGTCATTATTTTGTTACTACAAACAAGGGTTATCATTCAGATTTAATGAGTTATGGAGATGTTATCTGACTAGCCCGGACAAATCTGGTATAGACTGTCACTTAGTAACCCTCGCAAATGAAAATAAATCCTTACATGTCTGAGTGTTTTGGGAAGTATCCCACACCTACTCATACAAATAATAGCTTGCACCAAAGTAATAAAAACACAGTTTTTCAAAAACAAGGCCATGTACCCCCCACAAATCTGTCAAGAGATAACAGCGTCTCTACTGGCTCTTGAGATAAGTGCTTAAGCCTCTTCAGGTTTGAGTATCTCAGTGATGCACTGTACTTGGAAGCTTCCCAGAGACTTTAGCTGATGCAGATAAAGGTCTTTTTTTCATTTAGCAAAGGTAGCCATGTCAAACATACCTCATCTTTTCCCTGCCGCGCTGGCATTTTACATGCTTTTGAGTTCATTTCAAGTAGTTTATCTACTGATGTCTCATCTCATTTGACTACAATAACCCTAAAAATGTTCCCAGTGGAGATGTGAACACCTGATAAAAGGTTGCTTTCCTTGCTTCCATTTGAAGAACCAGATAGATGTAGCCCTTGAGGGTCTTTGGATTGTGGGTGAAAACCACTGTCTCCATGTTCTTGACAACTGCATGCAGTGCCTATACTTAAGATGCTATCTCAAAAGGTGAGATTAAGAAGAGGCAAGCCGAAATCCTGACAAAAAGGTATTATAGCAACTGAACTTGTTCATTTTATCAGCACAAGAGTGTTGACTTTCAAGGCACCCTGTGAAGACTGTTGCATAGACAAGCTCCTTTCTAGGTGAAGGTTTGAATAAAAATAACCCTGCACTAAATCTGGGATGTATTCTGCATTCCATTCAATTAAGACAATGATTGTGATTGTCAGCAAAGGGGATTTCCCAGAACATTTGGTAGCTACTTTGTAATTAGCTAAAAATTGAAATGATAAACGTAGTTGTGGATTTATGCAGTAGAATAAGTTTTACACTGGCAGCCTTGACAAATGTGTCTAATAATAGAAAGAAAAAAGAATCTTATGTCCTGTGTTCACTGCACCAATGAAGAAATAACAGGGACATGACTAAAAACCTTTCTTAGCTCAACTGAACACTTGCTCCAACTCCGAGCAGCACCACACCCTCAGTTTCTGGGAATAAATCCATTAATGAATGAATGAAAAACTTTCGCTTGTAGCAAAGTTTTGCATTCAGTAAAAAAATGTGGCAGAGGTTGGCCTTTATTATACTCCTGAGCCGGAGTTATAACAACAGTGCAATTGGCAGACATGAGTTCTGTAATGTAGCAAAACACAAAATGCAATGCCAAATGCTGGAGAACAATGTGGCGGTGGCAGCAAGGAACAGGAAGAACAGCAATATTAATTACATTCACACTCCTTTGGCAAATACAGAGCAGAACCTCTGCCTTCAGTGTTCCCATTTCTAGTGTAGTTTCCTTGATGGGTTTGTATTGACACCAGTAGCACCTATCACTCTAGTGAAATCACCCAAATAGCGGTTGCCAAGAGCATGGTGAGACTTCAGCTGGGCTTCATCACTCCCTGGACAATTGGCTGTGACACATGACAGTGTGTGCTGGGATTTGACCTTATTAGAGAGAATAAATCTTTAGCACGTGGGGCACGTCAACCATGTGGTACATATGCATATCCACTGTGGAGCACAAGTGTAATATGGCCGGCAGATGTTGTGTTGGATCAGCTACTTTTGTTTCTTTCAGTGTTGGCAGTTCTATTTAGACATCACAACGCACACTGCCACAAGACTGGTGAGTTGTACAGCCCTACAAAAGAGAAAATCCACAATTCTCCAGACACAGATAAGGTGGAAACATCATGCTGTTCAGTAGAAGCTTTCTGGAAGGTAAGATGTGGTTTTGATAAAATCTTAAGGGTGCTGCAGGATGCTGGAATGCCTCAGTTATGGATATGGCTGATGCCTCTGTATTATCCAGTTAAGAGGATAAGCACATAAAAAGCACTTAAGTCCTTTCAAACAAATCTAAACCACAAAGTATCTCTGGTCTCAAATACACCATGCAGTTATGGGATCCTATGAGTTTTCAAAAAAAAATCATTTTTTGAGTGGAGTGTGTCATCTGAGTGGGTAACTTAGACTCCTATACACCACACACACTAAGCAAATTTCCATGCAAGCAGAGAGCCGTTTAGTGTCTTCCTTTGGAATTTGGTACTGAAAAGAGCCAGTCCTCATGCTGACACAGCAGCTGAAGCGTGCACACCTAGGAGGTCTGGTTTGTGTGAAAACACACATCGGCACATCTCCAGGCTTAGCTCCTTTTAGCATTCCATTTTTCTGCCAAAGCTAACCTAAGCAAAGGTAAAAGTTGTAAAAAGAAGAGAAAACAAAAGAACAGCCTCTCACAGAAATATTTAGCAGAGAAATAAAGTGTCCTTAAGAAGCCTCTAACAGTTGTCCTTCAATAGGCAACTGGCAAAGCAGCAAAGAGAAGGGATAAAATAAATCTGTCATCCAGGAAAGTGGCGTTTTGGGCCCTGTAGGCTCACTCTTCACCCTTTTCCTTTTATTTCCTCCAGGGCAGAGGCGAAGGTTGATGATACTCTGGGCTCCTAGTTCATGGGCCAGTGGCTTTTCCTTCTGTCACCTGCTGGGCCTCTGTCATAATGAGAAGTTGCAGTTTTCAAGGGTAACATTTTACATGCCATACTTGTCTTATTCTCGGTACAGGAAGGTCTGCACAAGAACTTACACTGTACACGCATGGCTAAGTAAGAATTTCAAATAGTAAACACAATAATAAAAAAAATTCCACTCCTAGAGTGTTAATTTATTTCTGAAGAAAACAACATTGAAATTTGAAGATGAAAATAAAATACACTCAAAATTCATAGGCAGCATAAGGCTAATTCCTTTTTTATAAAAATCATAGAGTACAGGTTTGAAAAATATTCTTTTCTTCCATTGACACTAGTTGGAATTATTAGGTCAGTGTCTCCCTTCCAATTAAAGGAAATGCTAGCTCTAGTTAATTAAATGGACAGTCTTGTAAAAAACCATGCTTGAAATATTTTCCATTCATCATTATATATTTCATGAATCTCATCAAACAGAGTTACAGTCATTTTGAAAAGCGACTAGTCACAAAATTGTCAGTTTCCTTGAAATGGTTTATAAGCATCTAAGAGTTTTTTATATTTTTGGGTTGGTTTGGTCTATTTTCCCTTTCTCCTACACAGAAAGACAGAAAACAAAGAAAAAAAGAGAACAAATGAAAAGAATAGGAAACTGAAAATTAAAAAAAAAATACTGAATAAAAAAGAACTAAAAAAGACAAAGAGAAAAATGTTTTCATTTTGAAAACAAACTCATAAAAATAAATTCATATAAACGGTTCTCCAAACATTCTCAAAAGATGTTTATAATTTCATTTTTTGACATTTTCATGGAAAATATCATTAGTATTAACATTTTAGAAATATCACTGATCTTTTCAATCAGCATTCTATTCTTTTATGTGGATGTTATGAGAAAGGGAGACAGTATTTCAATTGCATGTGAAAACAAAAGGGAAGCTTGTGAAATACTTTGCTTTTTGCCTTTTTCTATTTTTCAAAAATATATTGATAAATTATTTCCCACATTTGAAAAAATATTTTATAACATGACCAAATTTCAGTGTGAATCAAACATTATTTGATTATTAAAAAAACAATGACACAAGAATTCCTGCATGGTGTTGAATGCCCACAGCACATTCTTATTGCAGATTATATCTGAAAAACAAGATAAAGTCTGGGTGCCTCTTTGAACCTGTCAGAAATGAACCTTCATTCACTGTTAAAGGCTAATTAAAATAAAACAGCCAGCATAGTCCTGAGCTAAGCATACCAGACCAAGAAGCAGAAGGTCTGGATTTCAGACCCTTCCTTTCCATGAGTAGCATAATGTATTGTTTTTCCATGATTTATTTGTGTTGTGAGAGCTCCTAATGACCCCCTGGTGACACTGAAAGAGAGAAGGATTTGTCTACGACAGCGATGGCTCTGAAAACCCGGATCTTCTGAGTTCTTGTCCAGCGTTCAGAGAGATCACACTGTCTGTTTTAATTATTTGTGAAATGTTGATTTCCTGCTTCCACACACAGGATAAAATTAAAACCACAACTAAAGTCATTTAAAGAAGAAGATCGGAGATGTGCATGTCTCAGGAATTGCCACACTGGGTATGGATAAGAAAATTTTGCACTCTCAGAGCAATCAGTCCTGCTATTGCTAAAGAGCAATGGCTAAAAGGTCTGCATGTCCAGCATGAAATCAGTTTTCCAAACAGCCTTCTTCCCCACTTCCTCCCTCCCTCCCTCCCTCCCTCCTTCCCTTCCTCCCTCCCTTCCCCCTTTCCCTTTCCCTTTCCCTTTCCCTCCCCCTCCCCCATTTCCCTTTCCCTTTCCCTTTTCAATTCTTTTGTCCAAATTTCTGCAGTGAATTCTCCTTTGTCCAGTTTTTTTTTCATCTATTTTCCCCCATGACTGTTCTTCAGCATCAGCCCAGAGGTTTTGCCTCAACAAACAATTTCTGAAGTTTAGGTTCAGGCTCTAACTTTAGCTCTCAACACACACTGTGATTTCCATTATGCATACAGATGCTCTAAGAGAAATTTTTGGTGAGAAAAGTCAGAGCAGCAAAAGGCTGCACAATGCATTTCCGTGCAGATTCACTGTCCAAAGAAATATGTATGCAGCTGTAAAATGGGGAAGCTATAGTGCAGTCCTTCAGAAAATAGTCCTGCTTTGGCTTTACTTGGAGGGAAGAGTAACCTCATGAAGTTTTCTCATCCTGGCCTGGCTTCCCAGTGCAGAGAAACTCATAACTAATTACTAGAACTTCAATTCTTAACTTGACCAGCTGTGTCAAAGCAAGGACGTCATGGGCTCCCCAGTGCTCTAAGATCTATAATTCAACTTCCATATAAAAAAAAAAAAGTCAATATTGGACAAAAGAATGACATTTAAAAATCATAAAATAAGTAGCTTGGTATTTACCTAAGATGGTCTTTTCTTCCCATAGTTTTATATAACATGTAGTGGTCTGTTTATACTTCTCCTGCTTTTTACATGAGTGGAATAATTCTCCCTCAGTTTTAGAAGATGTTTGAGCAAGTGAAGAGGCACAGTCATCAAGGAAAAACAGAAGAGGATGGACAACCTCTGGACACACTGAATTCATTATGCTCTCAAAGAAGTTAAGACCCTTGTAACTTGTGGGTTTTTATCTGGTTAAAATAGTGTTTTGAAGAAAAAGTCATTATTAAGGCAGTGTAAAAAACTCCCTGAAGTTAACACTCCTTGCTTCACTGTACCAACTCACACTGGCCCTGAGCAGGTCAGCACAGAGAGAATCACTTTAAGTCTTGCAGCAATAACCAAATTTAGATGCAGTCAGAGCCTGCAGAAGCTGTATGCTGCTCCTCAGTCTCCAGCACCCACACTGTGTGGAGTCCCTGCTGGTGGGAGTAGTTAGGGCTGCAGGATCAGTCTTTATGACTGCTTGCCAGGAAGATCTGAAGATAATGTTTCCTTCAGTGAGCTTGGTGAGCCAAGAAAAGCAGGACAGTTTTGCATATCCTAGGTGCTGGCCTTACTGCTTGATAAGTGTCAGCACATAATTTTTTCCAACTCTAAGTGATAAAGAAAAATAATTGAGTTGATGTATATGGTCCGTGAAAACATTTCTTTATAAAAAAACGAAGAAATAGAGGAGGTGTTCATGACTAAACAGAGTAATCACATAGACCCGAATTTACCTAAAATGAATGTCAATGGGGAAGGAATTGTTTGTGATGCAGTGCACCAGCTGGGACACTGGAGCAAAGGAAAACAAATAGAAGCAAAATCAACATGAAGTTAGTGAAGGGCAGGCTTGGGGTTTTTTTTCCTTCTCCTCCTGCCTCTTGCTGCTGATCTTTTCTTGTTTATTTGTTGGCTATATTCTCTTGGTTTTCCTTTCATTTATTTTCACTATTTTATCTTGAGCTTCAAATAGTTTGTTCTGGCCAACTAATTCTGAAAAGCTGCTACATGTTCACTTTGATCATTATCTGACTCTCTCTTTTTCCTTCCAATTTTTTCTTTTAGCTGCTGAAATGCCACAACAGAGGATATTGGTTTGCAGTGTAAAAAGCATTGTTTTCTACAACTCCTGTTTCAAAGACCACTTGCTAAATGACATTGAGAACTCAAGCAGAGAAGAAAGAGAGATGGTATTTAGATGATTATTTTAAGGATTTGATCTTTCACAGCTATTCAAAACACAAGGCCAGACTATTCAATTAGGCACTAAGCCATTTTCCATGGCTTGCAAATTAATTATTGAATCTGGAACCTGCCACCAACTCCTCATCTTTCCACGACTTTTGCTCAGGATCCAGAACAAAACTGAATGACAGGGCCAGGGTTACCAGATTGCTCCGCCCTTGATGAGCCAAAAAAAGAAGGGGCAGAAACTTCCCATGTTTCTGAAATCACCCAAGCACCGAGGAAAGCATGTGCTGAGATTAATCCTACACTGGACACATGCAAGACAAAATGGGTTGAAATTGAAGGACTGGAGGTTTAGATTAGATATTAGGAAGAAATTCTTTACTCTGAGGGTGGTGAGGCACTGGAACAGGTTGCCCAGAGAAGCTGTGGATGCCCCATCCCAGGGAGTGTTCAAGGCCAGGCTGGATGTGGCTTTGAGCAACCTGGTCTACTGGAAGGTTCCCTGCCCATGGCATCATGATGGAACTGGATGATCTTTAAGGTCCCCTCCAACTCAAGCCATCCTATGATTTCACAAAAAGTGACTGCAACACTAGGCTCTTCTCTCACTTCTCCAGCTCCAGGGCTACTGTAAATACTAGTCATTTCTGCTGTGGATTATGAATCTTGAGATATACAAAGGAATCTTCTAAGAGATAGGAAGCAAAGTCGATTTGTTTTTTGTGGGGGAGTTGTTTGTTTTGGTTAGGGGTTATTGTTGTTGTTTGGGTGCTTTGTTTGGTTATTTTTTAATAGCTATCCCCTTTCTTCTCTGAAAGGTGTGAGGAGTTTTCTGCTGTGTGGGCAAGCTGGCTGATTGGAACCTTTTAAATGGGCATCAGCTAGCACCACATCGCCCAGCCCAACAAATGCTATGGCATGCTGACAGACTTGAAATATTCGGATGGTCAGCATTTGCATTTGTACTGCCAGCATATCTCTGATCTGCATTACCATTCTGACCCTTCTTTCCTGTTCTTATGCACTGTGACTGACCTTCACAAAGATACAAATTCCAGTTTACTTCACTTCAAATGCAAGAGTGTGAGTCAGCCCCCTGAGGGAATAGCAAGGAATTCATTATAGCAACACAAGAGAAAGATGTGGAGGAAGTAATGTGCTTTCTTTACACAAAAGGGAAAAGGAATAGATGTGAGAGCACCAAGCAAAGCCCAAGAAAGCTTGAGATGTAATCTGACATAGGGGCACCTAACTCAATTCTTATTGTCTGTAGGTGTATGGCCTTATTAAGGCTTAAAAAGTAAGCCAAATTTTGTCTGATCCCTGCTGCAGCCTGCCAAGCAAAGCAACTGCTTCCAGAAGAAATCCTCATGATCAATATAAAACCACAAGAGGTACCACACTATTGTGGGTGAGATCTTTCAGAGAAATAAAAAGCCAAGATTCCTGAGTCACAGAAATTAGAAGGGGATAGGACCTACTCTGTTGTCTTGTCTACCCCACTGTTGGTGTTGCCTCAGATGTATCCTTCACATGCTACATCAGCTGGATTTCTTTTTAAAAGGTCCTGAATAAAGAGGCTTCCACTTGAGTGCAAGACCCTCCTGAAACCACAAAGCTCTTAAGGATTCCATTATATTTTCCACAAGGACAAGCTGTTGGCCTCATTTCTCATTCCAGCTGAGTAAATTGCATTCTGATTATTTAAATTCTTTCCAAAACTGATTTTCCACTTTCCTATCCTCCCCTTCACTTTCACTGGTATAATGCCAGACAGCACAACACTGAGTTAAAAATCTGCCCTGTTCCACCAAAGATGTGGCTGCCTTTAGAAAAGTGTATCACATGTGTGTCCCTTACCAATGAAATAAGCCACAGAAGGGATATGTTTTACTACCATCCACTCAAAAAACTGTCAAGTAATATGTGCATATTTTTGCACTGGATAAAGTAAAGATGAATCCAAATTACCTTCAGCAGGAATCCAGAAGCCTGTATTAGTGCACAGAGCAAATCCTCTGATATTTGTATTGGTAGAAATGGAAAAATCATGTGGATTTCAATTAGCAGTAATTACTGCCCAGCTAATTTTATTTTCAATTTGAACGAATATCAAATTAAAAATATTTTGTTTGTAACATACTTGCAATTTTTTCTGTATAATTTTTAACATAATGATCTTGTGATCCAGAATGTTTTGAGAAGTAATGGGAAATAGTTGCAATCTTTCCCATTTTTACTATTTCCTATAATTTTTTTCTATAAGCTACCACCTACCAGTCATTTTTATTTTCCTGTCTAAGAATGCTTGCATCAAACTTGGATATACCATTAACAAAGAATAACCCAGTAACACAGAGTGCTAAACTACTGCTAAAATTATTATCACAGAAAGATATGGTGCATATTGTTGTTTCAGAAACATTCAACAAGATTCACAAAGAGGAGCTAAATCCTCAGTACAGTGCTCGGATGAAATTAATGGCAGTTACAAACTCTCCTAAAATCTGGAAAAGACCAATATCCATTACTGAACTGGCCCAGAGTTCCTATTTCTCAGAAATTAGGTCGTTTCTTCCAAGCATGGGACTTGGATTAAACTTTCTGCTTAAATTGTTTTAAATACTTTTCACTGTTTGTTTTTAAAACAGATGTTCTTTGATATGCTGGTTTCAGGAGGGTGCGGATTTTCACGTGTTTTGCTGATTGCAGCTCTGTTTTCCTGCAGAGTTCCTACTCTCAATCAACTTTTTTACAAGCATTCAAGGAAATGGAAGAAAATATTTGGCAGCTACCAGGACTCCACTCGTTGACAGAACAGAAACAGGTACCACAGAATATAATTCATAAAATCAAATAAAGTGGATACTGAAAGGACCCTCCTTACCTTGTCATGAGAGTGCTAGCCACCTTCCCAAGTATATGTACTCCTGTGTTGTGCTGTTACCTGTTTCTGAGGAGAATTGCTCCGTATCTTATGCTATGGCTACCCATTTTTTCAGATTTCTCAATGGCTGGGAGTTGAGCAAACCTGCTAATATTAAGACTGGGGCAAATTTGACTCATCTGACTTGACCAAAGTTTGGTAAGGTTTTAATGCAAAAAGATGTGATTTCACTGAAGTCTACAAGCCTAAACGTCCACCCCTCTTCAGCTTCCCTTTTTCTGGGAGACATGTTCCTCTTTGCATTTATGACCCGAGATAATCCCCAGACTGGCAGCCCCAAAGACTGAGGTCCCCTTCCCGGGGGCAGGAAGGGAAGCTGCCTCTTGCAGCTGGAGAGCACCTGGGGCTTTGCTCTGATCTCCACAGAACCAAATGCAGCTAAGGGCACACGTAGCCAAAAAGAGTCATGGCACAGACTTCCATGCTTTATCTTCTCCATAGCATATGTGGGTGATGTTTCCCATGCAGGGATGCCCCAATAGCAATATTTTCTGGAAGCCACTCCTGAGGAAACTGTAGCATTACTGTTACCTGCAGAGCCCCCGACCTCCCAGCTAAGGTGACCAAATGGAATGTTATTTGTACTCCATCAGCAGTGGTATGGACACAAGACTGCTAGGAAACAGCTTAGATAATTTCATTTTATATACACTACAGAACAAACAGCACATGCTTGCAGCTTTCAGAAGTCACTAGAGATCTGGGTCAGATTCAAATCAGCAACCTAGAGGTGAAAGCCTCCATATCCCATTACCAAATCCTGAGACATCCAGTCCCCCATGCACATATTAATAGTTGATCATTATGAATTCCATGTTGGGATAATTAATTACTGCATCTGAACTCTGCCTTAGGAATTATTAGATCATTTGGGGCCCGTAATTTATTTTATTTAGCACTGTATGAAAATCACTGCTTCTTTTTTTCTTTTTTTTTAAATACTGCTATACTTTAGGCTTTGTGAAGTACATAGTGTTTTCTGCAAAACGCAAACCACAAAACAAATATATCTCTTATTGGGCCTGGAGTAGTCCTACAGGATTTGTTAGCAGGCTGTGATGATAGACGTGAGCAGCCATGCATCCAGCTAATGAGCTGGCCCAAGGGATATAGAACATACCAAGCCACTAGCAATGGATGTGGAAAAAGAGCCAGGGGAACGGCAGAGCATGTTGCCAAATGATGAGTCTTAAAGGTGGCTTCCCATATGAAATTAAAGGTTTTTGCAAAAGCAAAATCTGGTTTTCTCACTCAAAAAATAAATCAGATAGCAAGAGATTCACTTCTGAAATGAATGTTCTGACTCCATCATGTTCTTAACAAGAAGAGCTCTCTTAGAGAGAGCCAAATCCTTCAGACATGATTTAACCTGCGCTTTCAGGAGGCTTTGGTAGGTGTTGTGTAATGAGTCCTGAATAAAGACACAGTTGAGGACTGCAGAAATTTTGGTCCTTTGTGGGTAGGAGCTGTAATTCCAAAGAAGTTGTAAGAAGCCTTTTCTACGCACAGAAAGGTAAGGAAAAGTATATCCACTTTTTTTTTTTTCCTACAGACCCTGCTTGCTATTCTGTTCTTTGCTGCAGGGATTTGTCTTAGTTAGGTCTGAAATTCTCTTCAATCTGAGGGCCAGATTCTGCCCTTCAATACATGTGTGGAATTCATTCCTTGAAATACATATTTTATTTTCAGTACTGTAGACTAAAATACTGTCTATTGATTTTTTTGCAGCAGCAGCAGACAGAATACTTTGTGCTGTTTTCACTTGTGTCAACAATTGGTAGGTATCTAACTATAGGATGAAAAGTCTCAGGAGATGTAAAAATACAATTCAGGTTTGTTAACATTTGTAAGTCTCTATAAAGCTTCAACCTCTACAAGATCTGTCTGTTTTATCCTAAATAATGCAAACTGCAACTAATTTTATTTCCCCAAAAAGCCTCAGGAAAATTAGCTGCATGAAACACAAAACAGGAACACTGAAAGTTTTGTTTTCTAATAATTTCTTTCTTCCGTTTTCTTTCAATCACCTGCTGGTAACTGACCCTCTAGACCTAGAAAATTCCTGGGAATCCTAAAAGAAATGTACTGGCTTCTCTGAGCTTCATCTTAAATGACACTTGGAAAACCCCTGGTTTGTGTCCCACAAAAGACACAGGAAGAGAATTTTAGTTTGATCATAATTTGCTGGCTTTGGGTATTCTTACTATTTACCTCTACCTCATCTTGCATTAGATCTCAGCTCTGTGGGTTGTCGACTGTGTACGTTTGGTCAGGAAGGTTTGCAACCCTGAAAAAACCACAAAATTATGAAACTTCTCAAGTGTATTTCTGAGAAGAAGAGGACATGAGTTTTGCACGTATGTGAGGCCACATGTGTGGATGTTTGTCCTAGAGTGGAGATGTCATTTCTTCTGTAGGGTGCACCGTTTGTGCTTTCTGAGCGCACACATGGGATTCTGGGCTTATTTTTTCCTGAAAGGCACTGCTGGAGATATTCTTCTCAGCTGTTATTTTTGCAGTGGGGATTTTAGGTTTCAGGGAACCTCTGTTTATCAGATTGAGGTGGTGGAAAGAAGATTTTGTCAGCCAAAGTCCCATGGTAATAAATGGAAGGATCATCAAGCATAAATGACCTTGGTAAACTGGGGCACCAAGACACAGCAAGAATAACATCTGGTAAAATATGGCGTACACACTTCAGTAAGACAATCACAGTTCAATATAAATTACTTGATAATATTTTTGAAATACTGTGAGATCTCTTCTGCCACCAGCGAACCCAGAGTCACCCAAAGCTGCCCGGCAACTCTGTCTAGCACTGTACTGCTGAAGAAAACTGAGGAGAGTTTAAGTTTCAGCTGCACAGGACTCACAGGTTACTCAGCTCTTGATTGGTGTGGCTTCCTTTAATGTGATGGACCTGCCTGTCTGTGTGACAGGATTTATATAGCTTTGAGATATCAGAGTCAGTTACGTGACAGTGTTATGAACACCTCTGATTGATTTCAGACTTGTGCAAGAGAGAGGTTATCACCATTGCTACTGCTGAGAGCATATTTCATGATCCGTTCATTCCAGTCACACCCCTCTCAATTACTGGTCCCATTGCCATCACATTTGTGATGTGTCTGTGCTTCCACTTTAAGTGTTCTGGACTCTTTCATGCAGCATTAAGACCTCTTATGACCTTCTGGGATGAATTCAGACTCCTTTTTGCAAAGCTTTTCAGGGTTTATGATGACCTAACCTCAGGTGTGTCAGAAGTTTTGAACATTTGTAGCCAAACCTATATATTCCTTCAACCTGCAAAAAGCAAGCCTGAAATCCAACAAGGACAAGTCATAATGCAGTTGCGTTTCTTTCTTTGGGCAAGCCTCACATTAAAACTAGTCAACAAGGTCTTTTTGAGTTTTGTAACTCTCAGCTATTTGTTATAGAACTACAAAGCTCACAAGAGTATTAGAAACATTAGGAAAAATAACATTATATTCTCAAATCTAACGAAACCAACATGTGACTGACATCTCAAAGAAGGGTTCAGGTTCATTCTTACATTATCTCAGAAAGACGGTCTCACCCAGTAACTAATTTTCTCCATATTCAGTCACCTTTCCCACCATCTTATTACCAAGCACAATAATCTGGCTGCTTATCACCATTGATCCAGCTGGGGTGTCCTGACTGTGTAGCCCAGAAGCCATGGATGTTAACAAAGCTTCCCTTAGGGAAGCAGAAACTTTCTGAGTGTGTGTGGGAAGAAGGTGCCATGTATTCTGAGCTGGACTGCTCTGAATCCCATCTCCCATTAGTGTAGAGTTACATACATTGATTTTTCAGACAGGGTGACACTCCAGAGCAAGGTGACAGGCCAGAACAGTGGCTGGACAGTAAGATACTTATGGAAGCTAGCATGGGCTTTATGGACCTCCAGGGGAGAGTGCTGAATAATACTCTTCAAGCCAAAATCATCTGTAGGACATAAGCGCTAAATTATGTTTCCACTTCCCATACTGACAGGTCTCTGGAATCTACAGGAATTCCCTACTCCTCAAAGGATATCAGAGCACACAGTATGCGGCTTTCAGGGATTGGCAACCTCACTTTTGTGATCTTCTGTAATGAAATTTTACCCATAATGCCATAAGAATAAGGAAATAGAGCACTCAGAGGCACTGAAACTATCAGCAGTTCTCTGTTCAGTGCCTGCACTGCTCTTTTGCCTGGGCAAAGATAATCACACATCCTTTGTTAAATTGAAACAGTTTGCTGATTTATATATCAACTTGTGAGGAGGTATTTCCAATTATTTTGGCATTGGTATCTTGGACAAGCTGTTTTCTCAAATCACCCTGGCACTTAATAGCCTGCACCGACTGGTATTTCATATGACCCTGGCACTATTAGTCCAGCCTGGCTAGTGTTTCAATTCACTGTGGCACTAATGATTTGGAAGTTGTTCTTGTTTTTCAGATTAATGAGTACCCTAAAAACCACTCAAAATTGGAAAAGAAAGAATGTTCTCAAAGGGGAAAAATAAGTCAAGTTGGAGCGGCTCACTGCCTCTTCTTTGTGTTCTTTTCTCATCTCCCTCTTCTTCAGCTGCCTATACAGGAAACTAATAACAGCAGTGCTTCCTTGGTGGGGCAGCATATGTCTGTCAGCTCAGGGTGCCCACCATAGACACCTCACCCCAAAAAAGCCTGTGGAGACCCCAAAACGGAAGGATCTCTGCAAGCACATTGCTGTGAGCAAGGAGAAATGACTGAAAGGGGGAAGGCCTCTTTCGCACTCCCATCTCAATGGCCAGGCATGCAGTTCCCTGCAAGAGCAGACCAGCCTGGAGCTGCTCTTGCAGGAGAGTTCAGCAGCAACTCTTGACAGGGAATGGAGGTGGAGCACAAGCCAGGGCAGAGCAAGGGCTCAACCCACTTTCCTAATGCCAGTGGTTGCTCCCTGAGGACCCTGCTGGTGAAAAAAGGAAGGCTCAAGCAAGTGCCTCTCTGCATGTAGTTCATACGGCTGAGTCTCTGAGCACTGTCTCCTTCAGGAAGAGCTGAGCAAGCTGCCAGGACTCTGGTCTTCACCACACCAGGATGGTCCCTACAAGCAGGAATGGCGGAGTGCAGCAGAAAAGGGGAGGGAACGATGCTGCAAGGATGATGCTGGTTTATTACACGTTTTCCCTGCATGAGGAGGGATGCCTTTTAACTTTATTGCCAAGGGTCCTGAGCAGGTCAAAGTTTTCACCTGACATACATGCAAACACTGCCCAGATATGATGGACATTCCTAATTTTACAGCAAATTCCACCCTTCTGTTGATTCATTGTGATTTGAATTGGCCTTCTTCTTATCATTAAAGAAGCAAACCCTATTCCACCCTTGCTTTTAAAGAGAGAAGCAGGGGGAGGGAGAGAGGGAAAGAGAGAATATCAGCCGGCCCCTGAAGAAAGGTTCTAGAAGATTTTACATCTCAGCATTTTTTAGCTTCACTATGCATTTTCCATTGTGCCCGATTATTGGTTCAATATGTATACTATGTTATTTAAATGTAAGGGGGAAAATTGACTAGCAGTTATGGGAGAAGGCAGAGCTGTCACAACATATTCCTGCAAAGCCGTGATTTGTTTTGTGTTCAGTCACACATTGTTTGGATTTCAGCTCTTGTTTCAGTCCTGGCCTTAGGGTTTTCCAAGCAGTGTTGAAAGTCAGATACACAGAGTGCTGCACTGAATTTGGTATTCTGTATTTCTAACACAGAAGATGGAAGAAGAGAGTTTTATAGATGGAGAGAGGGACACAGGACAAGTTCATCATTATTTTCAGATGCATAATCAGAAACAATTTTGTAGCTATACAGGATATATATATGTGTGTGTGTGTGCACGCACATGTGTATGAGGAAGTATGCCTGGCACTCACCAGGCTGACTCCCCTTCGCAGCTCCAGCCCTGAAGCCAGAGCTACTGAGGGAAACCCCTGTGCCCGAGATCATGTGACGGACAGTGGGAATCCAGGAAGGACCACAACAACCTTTCTGAGTCTTGGTCTTCCCACCATACAGCAGCTCCATCTGTCCTAGGAACCTCTGGTCCTCACATGCTGCAGCCAAGTGTTAGAGGCACAACTCAGAATCTGTATAAAGGCACTCAGCTGATAAGTCTGACCGGATGAACCATCTTAATGCCCAGGTTTTGCTGGAGTTTTTTTATCCTTCCACACAGAAGAATATCCATCATTAAGTCTACACAAAAATGGATAGGCAGAGGACAATGAGTCGACCATACACTTACTACTAGACTATGATGTTTACGAAATGCACTTCTATTTGGTCAATATTTGAGTCATTCTCCAAATTCACAAACAAAACCATTCTTCAAAGCAGTGATGAGACAAAAATGTCAACCCAGCTGCAGCTTTCCTAAGGGATCTGCCACATTGTGTCATCTCAACAGATAGACTATTTATTGTGCAGTGTTTCTGTTCATAAAGAAAGGTGCTAGGAAACATGAAGGAAAGAAAAATATGAAAACAATTTTTGGACAGAGAGAAGAAAATGTGGTGGGAGGTAATACCCTGACCCCTCAGTACTCCTCTTCAGCTTGCAGCATGGAGATAGAACATTGTTTTTAGACAGTTACAGCAAGATCTTTACCAAAAGTACAGTAGCTGTACCAAAATAAAGTTTTGTCTGATTTTAGATCTTTCTTTTTTTCTAAGCACAAACTCAGTATCTGCCACCCTCTATATACAGTCATCATCCTATCTTAGCAGCTAGTGATCACACAAGAAAAAATATTCTAATATCTTCTGACTCCTCCCATCCCTACCAAGCATACACAAATGCTGAACATTTCTGACATTTTTTGAAAAGACAAAGCAATAATAGATGTAGCTTAAATGTTCTTCTCTGGGTCTTTTTTAGCTGTTGCCATTTAGACTTACTGACAGCCTGCAAGGACATTGTCTCTAAGTGATTATTTTTTATTGCCAATGTCAATGAAATAGAATAGAGGGGAAAGAAGATGCTGTAGCAGTTACTAAATCTGCAGAGAATAATTTTCACTGCTGGTGGCTTTTCTTGTCTTTTAATATGACTTTATTCAGGTGGCACCTTCCAGGGAACAAAAGTCTTTTGGAAAGGGAATGATCTGGAAATGCAATCATAATATAATAGCAAGGTGACCTCCAAAGGTCCATGCCAGGGCATCAATGTGAGAAACTTGATCTTCTGGAATAGCAGCAAAGAGCTTCTCAGCACTGTAGAGCACCATTCATAGTTTCACCTTGTGATTCCAATATTGCTGCAGTCAATTAAGGCACAGGACACTTCCCAGAGGACTCAGAAGCTGGCAGAGGTGGTCTCACCCTTGACTTTAACAGACTCTGAATCAAATTTGTAGAACTTCACTAATGTTGGAAAGTTATTATTTCAGTCACAGAATTGTAAACTGATGTAAAACTGGGATAGCTTATTCAAACCTCATCCATTCCAATCTAGACTAAAGGATAATAACAACCTGGATTTGACACCTGAAAATCACCTGCACAAGGAAAATCTAAGTCACGGAAAACTAAAAAGCTCTCATAAAAAAACCCAATAATTTTCAGATAGTAACTGATATCAAGTTTGGGTTATTTATCAGTTAGTTAGAGGAGTCTCCTGGCAAACAAACCCCACATACCTTCCTAACTTATGGGTGGATTTGGCACAGAAATTTTCCAAGCCTCAAACTATTTGTTTGTCTTAGTTGCTTGAAAGAAAGTTCCTGAACTGTAGAGGAAAAGATTAATCTTATCTATCCTGTTCCTTGGAAATCAGGCAGAAAATGATGCAGTCAAAGACTGATTTTTGGAAACATGTATCTTCTTACTCCTGATGGGTAGAATTAAAAGTTACTAGCTTTATAAGCTTCTTAGTCCAAGTAAAATGAGGAAATACGCTGACCCACCACCACCACCTCTTACAAACCATGATGCCTGCCATTATCTCTGAAATGCAGAGGTAATAGCACCAAACCAAAAAGCTCTCTCAAACCACTGAGGTGCTGGGGGCAGGATGAGCAGAGCGCTTTTCATCCTGATGGAAGTTCAACGACGTCTTGGTAGTGCAAAGACCCTGGGCTCACAACTTGGTCCTTAGGTGAAGGTTTAATTTCTCAGGTGCTGTTCCTTTTATCATTTATACTGCTGCACAATACTCTGGTGAAGAGGATCTCATTGTATTTCTTCACACAAGAAGGATGCAAAGGAAGCGATCCAAACACAAGCCCAACTAGAGAGGTGAACTAATGGTTATCAATCATATCTCAGTTTTCTTTAATGTAATTTGTCACAGAGTATGAGACAAAATTTCCTAGGGCAGCCTCCAAAACCAAAATCCCTCATCTGAAATAGTTAGTTAGATCAGAGGTCTGTTCTGGCCATTAATTTAGCTTTCACTGTAGGTCTCTTCAGCATTTAGCAATGTTCTATGGACTCTTAGGCCATCAAAAAGACACTTACGACAGGCTTCACAGTGAACTGACAGGAGTCCACTGCGTTGCAGTCATCTCTGCAGAGCAGTGAAGAGAAGCAACACATGGCATTTTGCACAGCTGAGTAGCAAAAAGTGCTCCTCAAGGGCATCAGAGCAACCTCAGTGCTCAAACTACTGTAGGACCTCAGTGTGCACAGAGGGTGAAAAAATTATAGCAAAGCTGCTACTGGTTTAAGACAAAAGAAAATTTAATCCAACAACAGATTCATGCAGTCTAAAACTCTTACAGCAAGTGACACAAATCATATATTATCTGTGTAACAGGGATGAAGGCCTAATCTGATTTTGATACAAACTGAGCCTATGTTTCCAGCGAATCAAAATACTTCTCACCTGGTCCTTAGATGTTAATAAAAATTCCACTGAAAAACACAGTGATTTCTCTGTTTTTCTAATACATTCATCCCAAGGTTCACTTGTCCATCTGTTAAGTACTTACGTATGTTTGTTTTAGGGGATCACGCGTATGTGTGTAGGTGATGGGAGAATTTCTACTGGTAGTTTTATTGCTGTTGAAACAGACAAACATTTTCCTTAAAACCCCAGGCATGATTTATCACAAAGATTGTTTTGTTTACTACCGAGTCCTCATAATAGCAGGGCTTGATGCTCTTTTTTTGAAACATAGTAAGGTCTAATTTAATTGCTGCAAGCATCTAAAACAAAGTTTGTACTAATGGATAAAAATCATAGGGTGATGAGTTACTACTTATTCATGAACTCACAGTCCTGTAGACCAGCTAATGATGCCTTACCAACCCTGATAAAATTGGTCAGAAGAAAAAAAATCAGCACAGGAGTTACTCTGGTTTTTGAATATTCTTACAAAGAAAACCAGTTCACAGGACAGCGACTGTACACTAAAACACAACAGTGATTCCAGGCTGACCTTAGTTTTCCCCAGCTAAGTCCCGTGAAGGCCTTGGGGACATGTTCATGAATAGCTGAGCACAGTAGTGAGGAGAAGAAGGGAAGGGGATCTGCCTGTTCAAGCGTAAGGAAAGGTCCTTGCTGCCCAGGAGGCAGCAGGAAAGCTCTTCTCAGTCTTGAAGCAAATAGGATAGTTGCCACTAGAGAGACTGGAACAACCGTGGGAAGGCAGTGGAAGGATGTGTCTGGCACAGATGACCACATTCTGGTTTTGAAGTTATTCTTCTTGCATGGGAAACTTTGTGCAATTAGAAGGGAAAACTCAGACCCTGTAATATTGAGAACCACTTAGTAGCTACATGCTTGGGCCAGCAGATGAGAAACTCTTTCCTCCCTGTGTCTTGGGAAGAAGCCTGAGCAAGTTCTCCAACTGTGCAGTCTGGCTTGCCACAGACACAGCTCTAGCTCTGCAGGGGGAGGATTAGATAAACTTTTCCTTAAAAAAAATGGGGAGCTTCACAGGAAATCAAGAAAATGATCGTGAGCTTGGGAGTTGAATGGGTGCAGCAGGAGTGACCCTCCCCCCGTGACAAGCAGAGGAAAGGAAGGGAGGGCAGGGAAGCTCTGTGATCCTCTCAACAGAGCGGTGAATCTGAACTAACAAGCAAAGACAAAATTCAATCAAAACACGTGCTGGGTTGCCTGCATCATTATTGTCCTAAACTACCTCATGCTTTGCCAAAAACCCTTTGCCCTCATCTCCAGGAGCTTTGTTCACACAGATAGCATATAAATAAAATTCCTGGATAGACAAATATCCACATTGTCCTCGGGTGACTTTTAAAATATGTCTTTTGTGCAAAGAAACTAACATTTTCTAAAGCTTTTTGGACCCATTCCTTCTGCAAATACAGCATACCTACAATGCTTTGTAGTACTGTTAGCTCGGTTAATGTTTTTTCATAAGGAATTCTAGCAGGAACCACCATTACAGAAGGAACTTGGTTCTTTGAACTGCTCTAAATAATATAAGTTTCACTTTCATCCCAAGAAGTGTTAAGGATGCACAAAAACACACAGGGAATTTTGTGCTAGCACCACTGATTATATTACTTTCAAAAGAGATATAAAATCTTACCCTGAAGCTCAGAATTATTAGAGTGAACAGCCAGAATCTATTATACTATAGAAATATCACACAGAGAGCATTCATGATAGAATTCACCAGACAACTTGCTATGGTATGAAATTGTTCATTTTGTACACATTGTCTCGTTACTTACTTTACTCCTTATTAATGATGAAGTCATAATATGTGGGTAAATTAAAAGTCTTTCTGCTGTAACAGAGAAAAATATTCCAAAATTCATCTGCTGGATCTTAGTTACACTGCAGTTTTCAACAGATTTAGGCTGGTGGAGGTGCAGGATCCCTATGTAAAGGTTGGCTCCTTCCTTCATGGCAACATTAGCCCCACACAGCCATGACAAGAGTCAGATTGAGAAATTGGTCTGGTTGAAAATCAGTTTTCACCCCTTGCTTCCTTTGGCTGGATTAATTTGGAGCTAGTCAGTTCCGTCACGCATCTCCTGTCAGCACAAAGGACCCCACAAATTGACGGTACCTTGACATCAAGAGATCGTGAAATTCAATACAAGCTTTCCACTGCCTGGGGAAATCAAAAAAAGAGGTTACTCCTACCAGGGCAACTTGGAGAGCATCCTGTGGGTGTCAGCACTCACATCCACTGCTCTCGCTACAACGTGCCATGACTCTGAAGAGGCTGGGCCACACCTTTCTAAGGGACCAAAGTGCAATCCAGCACTTCTGAGCTCTTGCCATTTCCAAGCGCTAAGTGTGCTGTGTGCCCTCTTCAGCACCCTTAAAACCTCTTCATCCAGCCAGGTCCAACGCTTCCTCGCACAATGCTGTTAATGTTATTTTTTAATGAGTTGCATTAAAAATGTTACAGCTAACATGAAAGGCGCTTTACCATCACTCTCTCTGGGCAATCATGCCCCAAGGACTGTGTGTCACTCTTGCTCTGTCTGAGCTCCCCATCGCATTTCAAAGGAACATTTTCATTAGTTCCTGGGTGACTAAGGAACCTAATTCGTGTTTTAAAAGCAACTTGGGAACTAAAATTTCAGCAAAAATCCCAGGAAATTGACTCTCAGTCACTGACACTTTTGCTTGCATTCCCATATGGTTTTGTTCTTAATTTGCATAGAATATAATAGAAGCAAATTAGGCACTAAGGAATTGTGCCTTACAGAGATGCTTGTATTTTTGTGTAGACTATGTAAAAACAAAACAGGCTTCAAGTTTTGTATTCCTCAAGGAAAAATAAATCCTTGAGACTTGGTCTAAGAAGCCCATTGTCTTTTCCCAAGCTCTAGGACCCAAGAGCTCTTGCTAAGCAGTAGTGCAAGCCTTGGCTCCACATCTGGACAAAATGTACACAGTCAGTTTCCATCTTTTCCTTTAAACAGCAGGGAATGCCTGGAACTCAAGCTGAAAGGCAGCCCTGAAACACTCCAGTCTTCCCTCCAGGCAAAGCGTGTTGCACTCAACATCCCCTCAGAAGCACAGATACAGCTTGGCAAACGCAGGGCAAAATTTTTTTATAATTATTAGGCCAATTGCATTTTTCTCCTCTTTACAATTTACCTTAGTTGAACCTAAGAGTAAATCTTCCCATTGCCAGCTATGTTTTAAAAATACCTTTCTATGTTTTTCAGCCTGCTCTGATTTTTGTTAATTCTACCATCTCTGTATATTGTTGTTCAAAAATTTACTATCTAAATAAAAACACACAAAAAAAACCCCCATCTGAACCAGAACTGTTCCTTCGCTCTACCGCTATTTAATGCACAGCGGCTAAAAATTAAAAATTAATTTTTCTTTTTTTATTTTATTTTTTTGTAATTAGCATCAAGTGTTCCAAAGGCTACTGAAGTCGGTGGATTCTTTTTTTTTTTTTTTGCACCGACTTTGATGGGTTCAGATCAGCCTCAGAGCACTTAAATTCATGTCATATTTTCAATTCTCTCCTGCTCAGGCTGCTTCTCATGTGGAGATGAGCTGAAATAGAAGTAAGGCCATTAACCATTCTTCTTCCAGACCTCCTCAATACAGTCAGAACTTTGTCAGGATTTTAAATACCACATTTATGGCCCTGATCTACTTTTTTATTATTACTTAACCTTTCGGATGTGCTTGAGTTCACACAGTCAGGGACCTGCTCTTCAAAGATAAACAAATTGTTGGAGAACTAAGCAATACAGGAAATTCACGTGCTTTGCTACTGAATTAAAGGGTGGTAGGCCGAAAAAGTCATTAGTTTTAGTGACCACAGTGGGTTTTATATAGAAGAAAGGTTTCATTCCGTAAATTGGCTCACATGTTATTGCTAATGAATGTCTAACAAAGATTCTTCTCTATAAAATGTGATCATTTTACACAGGAGATTTATCAGTCGAGTTCTTGGAGAGATTGAGGCATTGGAGTCTTTTAAAAGTCCATTTTTTAAGTCTCTACTCCACATACTGCTTTTATGACCTAAAAAGCAAAGGGACTCCACATGCTGTAGGGTTCAATTGAAATTATTGTTGGAAGGTAGGAATACAACAGTAGGACTGTATTCATCACAAGAGTCACACTTTTTGTTGCTAGAGCTCAAGAAAAGTCCGTAAGGATCAGAGTTGCAAGCCAGCTCTTTCATTTGCTCGTTCTTTGTGCCACACTTTGTCTCTTCCTCTCTGGCGGTAGAGGGTCACTTGGCGCAGGCAGCGCTCACGCACGCTCACCCTGCTAAAAGTTTTCTGGCAATTTGTTCAAAGGTTTCTATGTCTTGTTAAAATGCTAACACACGTACAGTCAGGCTGTTGTTCGTAAGCAGGAGCTCAGAGGGCCATCCGTGGGAAGGGGGAATTCACATCACCCACTTTTAAAATTTAGGGTGGGTGCAGTTTTGAGCTCCTGTGGTCAGGGCTGTCAGCTCCCTCTGTGTTTAGAAGAGAGAGCTGGGCATCTCTGAAGGGCAAGACACAGCATGTACACCAGATACTATTCCTTTAGCACAAAGTATAGGAAATCTTTTCCTTGACTCAAGACCAAATAAGCCTTTCAAAATCCCCTTGGCAGGCCACATGACTACAAGGTTTAGCATTATCCAAAAATAATAAACACACACACACAGAAAAGAAACCATGTGGCCACAAGCCATACAAATTCAGCAGTAGGCCATATCAGACCTCCTGCTGTATGCTCTGTATTGAGGCAGGAGAGGTATAAATACCTTACTCTTCATGCGGTGTATTACAGCACTCAGGCAAAGGAGTCTTGGGTATTAACAAAAGGGCTCTGCTACCATCGGTAATAGCAGCAGAGTGAGAAAAGAGGCAAAGGAGTAGACAAAAGAAATCATACTTCGAAGCCAAATATTTGTAGCAGTGCTCACTCAGGACTAGCAGCTCTGTACCTTCAAAGCTACCCTGGGGAAAGCAGCATTTTGCTGTACTTATTAGGCAAAAGGTATTGGGCACAGACTTTCTCTTCCATGGGACACTGAGAACACATGCACAATCTTTAGCAGCAATCCCATCAACCACCCAGCATCCCAACACACAAATCTTAACACAGATAGTCATCATGCAATTGTGTGGAAGTGAAAGGTGCACTGCCAGGCATGGTCAGGCAATCTGCATACAGGCCAAATTAATATGGGGCCAGCACAGGCCCAGTTACGTGAGATCAGATGATGATGTGCCTGTTGGTGTGTTCCAGCACTGCTCTAGTGTATACAAGCTGTTGCTGAGGGCACACCAGCTCCCTCCTTACACCTATACATGCAGCCGAGCTCCTCAGTGTCTCACTTGCTCCACAACCTAGGTAAGGTACTGATCATGTGCAGGGTGCCCTCCTGCATTCAGCACATACAAGGAGACAGGGAGAGGACACAACCCTACCTACAAACATGAGACCCTAGCAGCTGGCCAGAGAAGCATACATAAGGAGTGAGACCTTTTAGGTGGGCGTAACTCATAACATCTTCAGCTATGTCACCACCAGCAATTGAAAGGTGCTTTGGACTGCTCTGTAGCATGACGGCATGCCAGCATAAGCCAACATGTGTCCACTCCCACCCTCTAGAGCACCACAGCCTTTTGCAGACCAGCTCTGGGGAACTGCCTCTGTGCTGTGCTGACTCCTAAATTGTATCCAGCTACTGTTCTGGGCACCTGACACAGACCAAAATTGTGCCAGAACTTCTTAACTCAGCAGGATGGACCAGAAGAGACCTGGGAAGAATGAAAATGTGGTATGCAGACCCCTCCTCCATACTTGCATTTCCTGAAATGCTTTCGTCAATAATAGTCCCTTTAACACTTTGTTTGTTTTGACAGACACTACAACCAACAAACCATCTGTTAAACAAGAACTTTTGATTGAAAAAATAAAATTATTATCATGGAGAAACACTCTTCACCAAAATGACAGTCTTTTCTGCCTCTAATCTGCTGGTGTTTGCCTTGTAAGTGTTGTTGGATACCATTAACAAGTCTGCCAATTACAGAAAGAGAGGCTAAGAGCACAAGACAGTTGTGTTTCAGAGACCTCTTCCAGCCTCTGTCCATTAAAGCCATAAGACAGGAGAGAAAAGGGGCTTTTGCTCTTGAACCTGTTCTAAACACTTTTCTTTATGAAACTTACTTTATCATTATCTTGGCTCTGGCCCTCTCATTTAACCTCATCTGCCTGCCTTTAAATTCATGGAACAGATTTGTACTGCCTTGGATTCTGTGCAATTGGCCGTTGTAATATTCTTGGACTTTTTTTTATAACAACATTTGATACCATTAATCATATTGCCATATGTAATAAATTGGCAGCCTGTGGTACATTGCCTCAAACTGTCACATGGTTCCAATCACAGTTCTGCCAACTGAAAGCGGTTGTTGGAAACTCTGACTCTTCCTCTCCAGTGTGCCGACTGCAAGGTCCGCAGGGCTCTGTCCTGTTTGTACTGTACATTAATGACCTGCCGGCTGCCTCACGGCACAAAGGCCAGGAGTTACAAGTATGCACATGTTTGTAAGTGCCATTGTACATAAGCAATAATCTGTTTGATATCAAAGTCACATCATTACTAAGTCAGCTTTTTGACAGCATTTGCAAGGTTTGAAGGCTAATTCAGTACATCTCTAATTTGCAGCTTAAATATCTGCCAGAGTGAAAGGTGGAGAAGTGGGGAGGGGAAGGGGGGAGAAGTATTAAATTTAGCTGTGTAAAATAATTCAGGGAACAAGAACACTGCTCCTGTGATTCGGCTTTTGTGACTGTCAGGGCTCTTGTCAAGTCACAGCTGGAATGCTGTGGATTTATAAGAACAATAGAGTTATTGGGGGGAGGAGATGGGAATAAAATGCTATTTGTAGCACTTCAGCTAACACTTTGACACAGGTTCTTTGGATCTTTCTAAGTAGGCACAGATAGGCTGGTTCAAATAGAAAAAAAAAAAACCAAACTCAAAACACCACAACTCTTGATCCTTTACTGAAGTTTGTCTTGATTTTTTTTCTCAGAGCAGTGAAAAAAGTCTATTGACTAGAACCAGGCCCAGAAAAACAGCAGTAGTTTTGAATATTGTAAAGTGTCTTTCTATAGGGCAGCTGGATGTGGGGAAGGGAAAGGGCACTACTGTAATTAAATAATTAATCATAAAATGGTTTGGGTTGGAATGAACATTGAAGGTCACTGAGTTCCAACCCCCATGACCAGGGACACCTTCCACTAGACCAGGCTGCTCAAAGCCCAACCCAACTTGGCTTTGAACACTTGCAGGGATGGGTTATCCACAACTTCTCTAGGCAACCTGTTCCACTACCACACCACCCTCACTGTAAAGAATTTCTTCCTAAACTTACCCTCTTTTAGTTTAAAATCATTCTCCCTTGTAAAAAGTCCCTTTTCATAACTCTTACAGGCCCCCTTTATGTACTGGAAGGCTGCTATAAGGTCTCCCCACAGCCTTCTCTTCTCCAGGATGAAGAACTACAAGTCTCTCAGCTTCTCTTCATATGAGAAGTGCTCCAGTTCTCTGATCATCTTCATGGCCTCTGGACTATCTCCAACACATCATGATCATTTATATTATATTAGAACCCTAGTCATGGATAAGGGCCCTACTGCATTAATTATGGTGGAAAGGCAGAACAAAGACAACTTCCAGGTTGAGATCTTAATCTGGTCTACAAGCTCACTGAAGTTGCTCTCCTCTCAAGCCTTCTTACTCCTGCTGGCTCTTGGTTGAAGAAAATACAGATACCTCTACAGATGTAGGCAAGGGATGAAAGAGCACCATGAGGCCAACCAATCTCACAAAACCTTGATCAGATCAGGAAAAGAAATCTTTCCAAACCCAAATTGGAGAAAAGGAAAATATTTGGAGAGAGCAAACAGTCCTCTCATGTCCAGATACTCAAATCCTCTTTGCTGGACTGAGGAAGGATGTCAACAGTAGTGATGATGCAGTGATGTAAAAGTTACCATGGACTGGTAGCCAGAGCATATACACAGGACCCCAATCCCTTCATATTCCAAGGGTTAGCTGGCTTTGTGCTACTTTGTTTTACCTATGAATCTATCTAGGATGAATAATAAAAGCCAATCTTACCACTTTATTGCTGTGCCCATGTAATGAGTTCACTAGATATTATAACCCCCACACTGAAAGAAAATTATTCAACATGAGAAACATTAGATTAATGGGAGCTGCTATTCCAACACTGGACTTTGGTCTTGGAGACCTTGACTTCACTCATATATACAAACAGGCACATAACTGAGTCAAATGTGAAAGGAGCACAGGAATTCAAATTCCCTTCTCCCCCCGCCCCCATATCATCTGATCCATTTTTTTTCAAGAGATAGCTATTTTTTTTCCCAAATTGTTCCTCAGATTTGCTCGATCTATTTTTCTTATACAATAGCTTGAGTTATTGTCTCACAGGACTGTCTTTCCTCAAAAGTTACTCCGAGAAGATTTTTTTTCCTTGGAGGTCTTGATCTTTCAGACCTTTACACCTGTGTTTAACTCAACCCACAAGGAAAATCCCAGTTGTAGGATCATTTGTGAAAAAGAGACAAGCATGCACAAAAATGCTTACATGATCTCAGATTCACAAGGAAAAGCTGCACAGTTGTCAAGTTGAAAATGCACAATACTGAATCATGCTGTCAAAAAGTTGACACCTCTACAATGCTTGGTATCTTACTATCTACTGATGACATTTATAGGGGGTTTTGTTTTATTAAAAAAAAAACGTTTCACAAGCCTGAAAACAAAAGCTCTTGAAAGACCACATGAAGCATTGCCAGGCTGACTTTCATGAGCACATCACTTTATGAAATGTACATAATCAAGGACACAATTTTAGAGGTGTCTGTAGATGCCTTGGTGTATTTCAGGTATCACAACCTGATAATAGTTTTAATTCTGCATCATACCCTCTTAGTAGTTTCACAGAGCAAGCTTGTCAAGTGAATTGAGCCATGCATACTCACAATACTGTTTTGATGTAACAGAGACCAAACAGAAGACACGTATCTTCAGCGGAGAAAATGCTTCCATTTTTTGGTCTAAACTCATAGGCCTTAAAGGACCTGAGTGCAGAAGCTACAAATACTTCTGGAAACCCCAAAGTACTAAACAACATATATATAGAAGGAAGGAATAAACAACTACTGTTATGCCAAGTAGTCCAAATGGTTTTTTTGCCAAATGCCTTACTAACAGGTACAAGCAAAATGCCATTGTAGTACAACAAAGTCTCAAAAGCAAATAAACAACCAAAAAAACCAAAACAAAAAGACAAAAACAAAAATCAACAAAACACACAGAGAAGAAAAAAACCCATACAATTTAAAATTTTACACGAATGCTCCAGAAAGGTGAGCAGCTGTAACTCCAGGGAATGAGACATAATTTGGGGCTCAAATTAAGAGGGGAACACAGAGTAATTCACATCCCTCTTTCCCAGGAACAAATGGAATTAACTTTCCCCTTTGAGTATTTTGACATATGCCTGGGGGGCAGGGGGGAACCCCCAAACCAAAAACCACAACAAAACAAACAACAACAAAACCCCTCTAATTTGCAGACTCTGCAAATTACTCTGACTAAAGCAAGAGTCCATTCTTACTTTGAGCACTTGCTTAAATTAAAGCAGAAGTTACCTGATTCACTCTAATGTAACTTCACACACATGTGCAGTTTACCTCATACATACCTCTGTCGTGAAAGCAGGAGACTGACTCAACAAGGTTAGGCCTATGCTAAATTTTAAGCTTATAGGCAGGTTTTACCAAATGCCAAAGATTAGATGTATCATTTATTGTTACATCGGATAAGAATGCATCTACAGGGTCTTCATGACATTGACTGTCTTTTTCCCCACTGACTGAGGGCAGACCTCATAGCAGCCTATAGCTCTTCTCTCTGGTGACCAGTGACAGTACTGGAGGGAAGAGCCTGAAGCTGTGTCAGGGGAGGTTTAGGTTAGATACTGGGTGAGAGGTTCTTCACCCAGAGGGTGTTTGGGCACTGGAACAGACTCCCCAGGGAAGTGGTTACAGCACTAAGCCTGTCACAATTCAAGAAGTGTTTGGACAACATTCTCAGGCACATGGTGTGATTCCTGGGGCTGTTCTGCCAGGAGTTAGCCTTTGATGATCCCCATGGATCGGATTCCTGAAGTATAGCTGTTTTCCAGTAACCATGCAGGGTAGTTTTACTGTTAGGCTAAGGTATGCATTTCAAGTCTAGCCTTTAAATAGAAAAAAAATTTCTAAGCCAAAATTGCTCACCTGAGAAATCCAGATCATGATTTTCAGCTACACACTATCTCAAAAAGAAGAACTGAAAACTTTGATAATGTCCCCAGAACACTTTATTTTTATTTTAATCCATATGACATATTATCCCACACCCTTTAGCTGTGTTTATTTAAGCAGGTTGTGCTCTTGCTAACTCACATTATCATACATAACTGTTTCTATATGAGTAATCAAATATATGCAGTAGAATAGAATTTTTAGATTTAGATCAAGAAAAAAACCCACAAAAATACTAAGCCCTCTAGGCCTCTATAGAATAAATTAAAGCACTTAGTGAAAGGAAATACTGGCATATACAAGGGCTTTGAATTTCAAATATCCTTCAAGTTATTAAATAGAGACTCTACTGCAGAGAAAGAGACAAAACACAGCCATATTTCTCAGTATATCTCTAACAATTGAAAGAGAAATAGTCATTACATTAGCTTAGTCTCAAAGTAACTTTTTCCATTTTTAATGCCTTATGATTATTACAGGTTTTTAAACGCCCAAAGAAGGCAGCAACTCATGAACAAGCTATTTGCATTCCAGTTTTGCCTTTCTAGCTGCCCATCAATCTAAGAACAATATACTGGGCTTTACCCTATTTGAACCTTTATGGCTTTGCCGTGGGCTTCGGCCAGTACTGCAATATACTGTACACATGAAGACAGGCATTTGCATCTCCACAGATTTGGCTCTCACATCTGGAGCAGAACTGCCAAAGCTCAGAGCCGTCTAAAATACTCTTCTACTTGCTCATGAAAAGTCTGTGCAGAATACACCTTCCGTCTGCTTAAGGGAACCAGGGAATACTCTGCCACAAACCTCATGTGTTCATCATCACTATCAATATCTGCCTGAGAGATGGCTATCCCACTGTCCCCAGTATTGCCTTCATTGACTTCATGCATTGAAAATAATTCCTCTCTTAGCAGGGAGGTCAAGCTGTCTTCCTCACCTTGGAGGTGATGCTGCAATAGACTTGCCCTAGAAGGAAGATGGGCTGCTGAGCAAGTACAGTCTCTGACCCAACATCGAGCAGGTTCTTGGTGCCTCCAATAGCTGGCAGACCTTGCCAGCATTTCCAGAATATTTCCATCATCTGGCAGTGCAGGAATCCGAGAAAGCCCCGAAGAACCTCTACCATTGTAGTGCACACTGATATTTGGAGCACGACTCCTAAATTTGTAGACTGCAGAAGAAAGCAACAAAACCAGGTCAAGTAGAACAAGTAAATCAAAGGTCCAAAAAGAATCACTAATCACTACTTTATAGGTCTCTCATACCATTTCCCCCCAGCCTCACCATAAGTCTTTGAGGATGGTCACCGCACTAGTGTCATTTTTCCAAGGTCAGAAGTAAGAATTAACTACTCTCCATTTTGTTGTTCTCTAGTGTTGTGAAAACAAGCCTTCCTGTCTTCCCAGGAAGAGCAGAGAAATCTCATGCTCTGAGAAACTAAACCCAGGGACATGACCATAATGCTTGCAAGATTTCATAATGCTCATAAGATTCCAGTGTTCTCCCAGCTCCATCCAAACCACTGCAACAGTCTTTAAACCCCTCTAGCATGCTTTAACTGGGTCTGAAAGGATAATACTAGAGTTATTTAAAAAAATAAATTTTGGAGTTAAAAATCTAACTACAAAACTTTCTTGAGCCTCAATACTTTGTTTTACCTTCTATTCAAGAGCTCAACTCATTTGGTTTACTCATGACTCTTTTTATCCCCTCTGCCTCTCACACGCTCCAACATACCAGCTCTTGGCTTCTATTCCTTTGTGTTTTTTCTGTCTTCTCAGAAGTACTCTTTCCCTAGTTCTGACCTTGAAATATTCCTAGACCATATTTCCTGACAGTCTTTATCTAATACCCAGCAGTGAAAAGGGTCTATGCAGCCAGCTGCAGGGTTCACACCACTCTGGACAGCAAGCACAGAGGGGTGGTTAGAGTCCTCCATGAGCTGGCCAGCAAGATTGCCACCTTGTGAGAGGAGGTCTAAGTTTATAAAGCACCTCTGCTCTCTGGAAGGAGGCTTCCTGCACATGTAAACTGGCTGTAGGGTCTGGAAACTAGCTGACTACGAAAGGCATCTGGCAACATTCTTGTCTTGCAGTTCTGCTACAGAGAAGCCTTTGGATTCCCCAGAACAGAACTAGATCAGTAGGAAACTACTGTACTGCTTCTACCTTAACTCCAACTCACACTAGATAGGTACAAACCCACTAAATCCTACATGCCATTTGCTCTTGGTGAGCTGTAGAGCTGATCTGCACAGTGGGAGGGTAACATTCCTGAGGCTGGAAACTAACTCCACTCAAACCATAGACAGCCACCTTTAACTCCGAGCACACGGTATGAAAGCACCTTGAGTTAAGTTTCAAAGACAGACATACCTCACAGAAAGAAGGAACTTCAGAAAAAGTACTTTAAAATTATATATATAAAATTTTTTTTGTTGTTTGTTTACTTTGTAAGTAAATAGGAGGTTTTAGGTCTTAGAGAAAAGAGCCAGAGCAAGGACACAAGTCAACATTTTGTGCAAGCCAGAGAATGGCAGCCCTAGAAATGAAGTAACAGGGCAACCAAAGGCGTGCCACCTAGAGCTCTTTTACTTTAGAGGCCTTATTTCAACAAAGCTGCATATGTGTAAATGGACAAAACAAACAAGCTATTCAGGTTCAATAGCACCCATCTACAACCGAAATCAAGTAACACTCAGTCCCTTCAGCACACAGTACTAATACCCCCTTCTTGTTAATCACCTTGAAAGACTCTAGATTGGTCTCCACTTTGCGACTCAGAAGTTTTCCGTCTGCACCTTCTTCTCCGGCGTTTAGCCAGCCGTGGTCCAGCACGCTGCTGATTTTGGCCGTCTGCTGCAGCATCCCCTTCCCCAGGGGAACAGATGGCTCTTAGGCTGTTTTGAGGAACCATTTTAATAGGGTCCACCTAAAGCTAAGAGTAAAGGTCAGTGAACATGGGACCAGTCAAGAAGTTACTGGTCTCATAAGAAAAAGGGAAACAGGTTCCAAAAGCTATAAAATCTTAGATTTATCTCATACATTACAAAGTAAAAAGGAAGCCTCAATTCTAAACTAACACCAACCGACCTTCCATAGCACAACAAGAACTTACATTATAGTTTAACTCCCTTGTGAAAATGCTTCTTTTCCTTATTCCTAGGTAGAAGCACAAGGATAGCTCCACTAACATGGGGATGTGGAGACAACTGGGGCTATAAGAAGTAACAAACAATGGAGGAGGAGGAGCTAACACAGTGTCTTCTCATTTGCAATTAGAACAGCTTTTCCAGGCCCAATAAAATGAGAAGAGAGCCCACAAAAGCTGTGCATGATGTTTGGGTCTTAAAGGAGTACAGCATCATAAAATTTCACTTGGTCATCAGAGGCAAAGAAGAAGGAAGGGTGAACTTGTCACTTAGGTAAGATGTACTCAGCACAGAGACAAAAGAAAGGTAATTAAATTCTTTTTGCTTCTTTGTAATATAGAAGCATATTTTACTACACTAAGATTTATCATTCTTAGATATTTTTTGTCCCATTTTATTCTGTGCAAATACCTACTGCAGTAACCAGAGTAGGCACTTTTTCCTCTCTTCCTAATAGCATTATTTCCAAGTTCCTGTGAAAATACAGTCTTCCTTCTGGACTGCTTGACCCTTGTACAGCCCCCCTTAGCTCCAACTAGCTCATAGATTTTCACTAGCTTAAGTGTTTCTTAAGCTTGTTCTAGTACTTTGTGAATTCCTCTGAGATCTTTTCACAACTCTTTGAGGACCATGACACATAACCAAAAAAACCCTCAGGCCAACAGCAGTGAGGAGGCAAATGATTTTTTTGCACTGCTTTCCATGTCCTAGGTATTGCCTAAAGAGAACAGGCAGCTCTGAAACAAAAGACTAAACCAAAGAAAGAGTCATCTGACTTTTTAAAACAAATGTCCCTTGGTGTTTGAAAGTGCAAAATCAGCAATGCCTGTGTATGGCAGCCTGTCGGTCTGCAGACCTTCAGGCTAAGACATAGCCCAAAGTGTATGTATGTGTGTGGGTGCGCTTTCTAGAAGTACTGAAAGCTCAATGAACTTCTTGTGGACATGGGCTGTTTTGATATTTATGATTATAATCATCACCTTAAAACAAAACAGTGCTAAGCCCTGGGTTAGAAATGCTTCTGCACTGGTAAATCTTGTGTTTTCTCCTTGTCATATTTCAGAAGTAGCTAATTAAATGCAGACTTACTAAATGACTAGCACTAGACCACAGAAAGCTCACTTAGTTTCTGGGCACTGCTGTGTACGTGTTCAGCAATAAAATGCTTCTTTCCCTCCTGCTCTGTCAAAGGCAAGGGCATCGTGTCATGAGTTAGTGCTGGGGGAGGTGGGGGTGGGTAAGGAATGGTGGCCCAGAAGTTGAGGTGGACAAAGGCTTGATGATCCAGCTCATATGACCTAATAGACTGTGTCACTGCCTTTGGGAAATACAAGTCTCCTGACACATGCCCTTGGATGGAAGGTCAGAATAGAAAAGGCCAAGCTCAGAAAGTGAAGCCCTCCAGCCGAGAAAAATAATCCAACCATGGATTGGAGAAAGCTTTGTTTCTCCCCCAACTTTTTTTTTTTCCTCCCAAATTTTCAGATTTGATGTGATGCTGCAGTGCACTTCACATCTGATTAAATTAGTCACATTGCATTATGCAATATCAAATGTGACATGTTGCAATGGAATGTGAACAGCATATAAAGATGTATTGGCATTGCAGAGCTGCTACCTGCTTCTGACACATCAGTCTGTTAGCAGCAGGTAAGGGAGGCATGCATGGTCCAAATCCTTCCTTGTTATTAAGACATGCATTTGCAGCTGGTCAGTAGTTTCTTGTATCAAACTCTGTATCAAATTAGTAATTAGCTACTCCAAGAAACTTGTAACTACCCCACACCTGCTTGTGATAATACAGAGGGAAGCATCTAATCAGGATTCAGCCCATCCCTTAGAAGCATACTCAATAAACTAACTAGCACGATGCAGAGAATATAGATAATTACAACCTAGAGAAGATGGTAGAGGTGTCATGTTATTGTTTGTGTACACGTGGTGAGTATTATTCTGGGGGCTGCAGGAATCCACCATCAGGAAACCCTAAAATGTAGCTCCCTGACAAAGCACCACCTGTTAGGCTTATATGAGTGCAGATCTTGTGGGGCTCTCCTACGCCCATGAAGAGCACGGAGAAAGCTTTAATACAATAGTCCACCTTTCTTATGGAAAATGCTTTCCCCCATGCACAGCAACACAGATCGAAGGATTAGAGAAAATCCATGTTAATTTGATCTAGACTAGAGGACTGCAAATGCACTGCCCAAATTGTATTCATGCTGGACTTGATGTTTTATTTGGGATTCTTGCAGGATAGCCTGAAAGAGACAAGAACAGTTTTAGGAAGAAGGTCTGTTGAACTACCTGCCAAAGAGTCCCTAGCTCATTGCCATTTTCCTTCCATGTTCCCTAGAAGTCAATACCGGTATCTGATATATAGCAAAAGTTTGAGCCTTCCTATGAAACTACTGCTTAAGCAGTTGGTAAAGCCATTTGATTGGGTAATCCATGCTATAAGACCAGAAAGGGGATGTGCAGAGGAGGCAAGAATATCTGTATTATTTTCTCCACACATAACCCGGACTAGAAGTCCAGAGAAGGCAGTCAAGTTAATTCACTAAGCCTTCTGGTACAGTCCTGGCTACACAGCATATTTTATGTAAATTATTTTTCAAATGGATATAATGAAATATAAACTATGGAGAATTCCCTCTGAATTGTTCATCTGAGGATGTAAGTTTTAAAGTTATAAATCACAAAATCACTGCTTTTTCTCTGAAGCAGTACTGTGCTTTTTTTGACAGTCCTGGAGGTCCCTGGCTCAGGAATTTTGGGGAGCCACAGTACAGCAGAAAGCTCTTCCTGCTTGTACAAGGCTCCTGTGACTGAATGAGTTTAATTAGATCGATGCACTAGGGACTTCCATGACCAGAGACCGTGAGATACTACATGAAGGTGAAGAAGGAGATTGCCATAGCTGGGAGGCTTCAGTAACTCAGTGAGTCTGGTTGCAATGCACATGCCCATTACCTCGTGTCCCCTGGGGAAGTTGTGCTGCTTTCTGTGATTCTTTCACAGTATTCTTCTTGTCCTGGGAAGAGAATAACCAGGTTTTGACAACTTCTGTGGTGCATCTTTAACAGTAGAATTCCTATTGCCTAGGGTACGTGAGCACTACATTGTCAGATAAAGAGTTACAATAGAGCTGCAAGAAGAACAGCGTGCAGGCGATAGTAACGAAAGTTGTATTTAGTCACTTAACCACAATTATTCTGCCTGATTTTCAGACACTATCATAGCCAAAAGTGTTCAATCCAGGCATGAATGCAAAGTGATGTTCTGAATTTTCTGATGACATTGTTCAGTATTCTTTTTCCCTCAGTTTCCAGTGTTAACTGAGGGCAGGTATCCCCAATAAGTGTGTGTATATGTGTGTGTATGAAGTCATTGTGTTCAATTAAAAATTTGTTTGACTAATTAAAATTTGACTTTGGCTCAAGACCACGGCTATATACTCAAGAAGAAGGTAATGTACCAGAGTGCCTGAAACCACAGACCTTACTTGGGAAAAAAACACAAGGTAGGGGTTCACCAAGAAGCTGAGCCCACTAAACTCTTCCAGGACCTGCTCACCTCGAAAGCCTTATAGAAAAAGCTGTAGCTGACGCAGGATATATTTCACTATCCCCTGCAACTGGCTAGTTTTGAATCTTTTCCAGTGTGTGGTCCAGAAAGGGAGGACCAGTCCCATTCATAGACTGCCCTGGTTTCCCTTTTCTGTCTTTCTGTGATTCCTCTTTCTTTTCATTCGAATTCATACATATTTAGCAGTTGAAATCAATAACAAAAGGCAACTGTGTTGTAATTAATGCACATATGTAAAATCAGTGCCTGCATAGCTGACCTTTACATTTCTCTAGATTTAACTGGGTATAAATGAAACTGCCAACACAATTTTCCATTGGCAATGATGTGTTTATGACTGTACTGAACTGTAGCACCTTCTATTTTCTGGTGTATGAATACAGTAAGGAGGATGGTGATCGCCAAACCAGCTCTGGATCTGAGGTAACCTGGTGCAGTGCTTCAGAAGTTTGAATAAGTTCCAGGATAACTAAGTTGTGCACTCAACACTCTCTGCATTTAGCTCATTTAGCTGCTTGAGTAGTCCCCGGTCTGAACTCTGGAAATTTGAAAGAAATACATCAAATGAGTGGTCTATGCTTGCACCTGCAGCGTGTCTGATGGAGAGCAAAGAGTTGATATTTGAAAGATTCTGATGAGGACATGTTCCCAAAAGAGAATCCTTGTAAGAGGAAGCCATGCATAGTACAAAGGGCAACTCAAGCTGGAGCGCATATCTTAGGTTGGTTCTGAATTAGAAATGCTGTTGCCTTCCTCCTAGGCCATGGAAGATCTTACTTGCAATATGTCATCATCAAAATGGAGTACCTTCCTACTTATCCTCTTACTGGGTATATCCATGGGTGGAGTAAGTCCTATATAATAACATAGGCAGACCTTTTCCAAAGCTTAGGAGGTAAGATCATACATGGGTAGATGACCTGGACTTTGGCTGGTCGTGACTCCATGTGAATGTGGCATTTAAGCAGCTGCAGTCTGGTTTGGGATTGCTATAATTTACGCCACAAGTGATGCTGGCTCCAGTTCGGGCCAGGATCGGTGAGGAGAACAGCCTTCATATTCACTGGCCGGCCTGGTAAAGATGGAGAAATTTGACACTGTACCAGCAGTAAAGCCAGGATTTTAACTGCTGTTCAACCATTTGATTTGTCTAGAGACCTGGTATGCATATCTCAGGCTGGGGAAAGTAGATGAAATACAATTTAATACTGAAGTTACTGGGGTGGAAAAGCTGTTCACCCACTTGGTTTAGTCTAATAAGCAAGGAGCATCCAAAGTGCTTCCAGGAACACACATGCATACTCAGACATGATGAGCACAGCATGGCCTTTGCCACAGCCAGAGCCCTGTGTTTCCAGCGATCAACAAACCCAGTGCTGCAGAGGCACATACAGGTGGGCACACAGGGGAGCAGGAGCTTCTGCTTTCATAGGAAGAGTGGGAGGTTTGAAAAACCTCTATGAATTAGGACTGCTATTGTTGCTATAAAAAGACAGGGAAGCTAATGTTTGGTTGCTCCTGAGCTGCATGGTTGCCACTGGAGAGCTGGGCTGAATGGGGAGAAGGAGGCATTGTTATTAAGCCTAGTTAACATGAGACCACAAATTAAGGAGTGCAGGTATCCTGTGTTTCCTACAGACAAGAAATAAGAGGGAGAGAATGGCTCCTCCAGGAATTATTTCAAGCCCACTGAGATGTGGATAGTTGTCTAGGGCTTGTCTCTCTGCCCTGGCTCCATGGAACCCTCACAGGCACCGCAGTGGTGACTCGGTCATTGCAGTTTGTGTGAATCCAGGCCTTCAGGTTCAGACATGCTAAGTTACTGCCGGGCAACAAGGGACTATTAGGAAATAAACTCAGTGAATTTACGCTTCAGAAAGGCAGCCAGACATCTCCCTGTGTACCGCTAGGGCTTGTCTCTGGTGGAGCTGCCTGCTGTCTGCCAACACCCAGGAGTCACTTGAAGGACAAGTAAAGGGTACTACCTGCTGTTTAGGGGCAAGGAAGCAGAGGCAAGGGGAGGTAAGGATGGCAAAGAGCCATGGGGTGGGCCAGAGACAGGTTTAGAATTAATGATTGAGATTGACTATTTGTTTATTCCTCACCCCTAACTGGTAAAGGCTGTTCTTTCTGAATCTGTTATTCAAAACAGAAGCAGGGCAGGCGGGTACTTTGTGAATGGGGGAAAGAACATGCCTGAGGTATTACCTTCAGCTCCCTAGAGATGCCACTGTGAAATAAGCATTGTTAAGTAGCTACTTTTCCTTGGTAGCCACCTATGTCTATTCTGAGGAGCATCCAGGAGGGCTCCTGAGCTCTCACAGCCAGGTGCTCACCCTGGCTGAGCCCATGGGGTCCCTCATGCTCCAGCTTGTACAGAAAAGAAATCTGGGGGTGTGTGAACCAAACTCCAAAAGGGAGCCAAATTTGGCACAAGACATCAGCACCCTGGTACAGCCTTTTTAAAGAATATGGAGAAAAGGAATCTCAGAAGGCTTTCTCTTGGTGTTTAGTGGAACCTCTCTACACTGCCGCTGAAGCCTAGCAGCCTGTTATTTTACACCTCATACCCATGGAGCATGGAACAGCTTTGCTAGTAGATGTTCAGCCGATGTGTGGGGACATTTTCCAGTTATTCACTGGCATTGTGAATTTCCAGTTATTCAGCTAGGCATTGTAGCAGAATGCAAGCTAATCTGCAGCTACTGAATTTACATATACACTTTATACAGGCTTCAACATAAGTGAAGTGCCCCTTCTGTGAACTCTGTAGCTCTTATACAACATTTTCAATTAATATCTGTTCACTAGATTTAATAGATTTCTCCTATACTGTTTACAAGACTGTATGAACTCTCTCTTTTTACTAATTAACACTTCTTTAAATTCCTTTGACTAAAGCTTTTTGTTGTCTGGTGAATGATACTTTGATTTATTAGGCTTTAGATCCAGCTCTTTGGAGGGAGGAGTCATATATTCATTAAAAAATAGTCTTTAGTAGTCTATCCTCTCAGAGTAAGACAATGTAACAAGTCTTCCACTATTTCATTTCGTATCTTAAAAGTTGCCATTTTATCTGTGCTTTCATTTTAATGGTGCAATTTCACTTTATGTGGGGAAACAAGGATAACTGATTTTATCAAAGACTTGATGGTTCAGAGGACTACACCTTCAGTCCAAGCCTGATTCTGCTTACAAGAAATACATGGAAACATGAAAGCTGGTATTGCCTTTGTCAGACTGAGCACTGCTTTGTAATGAAAATGATCTTTGCCTGAACACTACAGGAAAAAAAAAAACCAAACAACAAAACAAAACACAAACAAACAAGCAAAAAAAACAAACAGACAAAAAAAACCCACCACAAAACAGGATAAAATCTTGTACCATTTGCCACAGCTTGTGTCACCAGAATTGTTGAAGAACTGGAGCCACAGTACTCCATACTGGAAAAGCTACTCAGAGCCTTTACAAAAACAATAGATTATAAGATGATGCATTCAAAAGAGAGCTCCACACCTTCATAGTTAGAGGAAAACTGTGTCTGGTTTTCCTCACAAGGAGCCCTCAGTATTAACCACACCTTTGATTTTCTCAAAGGGAACTTGTGTGTTCTTCTTGAAGTGCTTACTTCTGGACTCCTGTCATCAGCTGTGGGTATCTGACCCATTAATGCCTCACTTCACCATCTCTGTGCTATGATAAAAGATTATCCAAAAGAATAGTCAGTCAAAGTAGATAACACAGATCTTTGAATGAGGAGACCTTTGCTTTAGGAGCAATAAAAACTTCATTTAAAAAAACACACAACTGGTATCTGATTTAGCAGCCTTTGAACTCAGCAGCCTGAGTGTGGGAGTTCAGGGTACATGGCTATTTGTTCAGGTGGGCACCACTGACACTTGGGAGTCATATTTTTCAGATTTTCTTTGCTATCATAACACTCAGAGATTTCTTCTTTAAAAAAGGAAAAATAAAGCTGACACACCAGAGAGAGTGAAAAGGATAGTCTGTCTCTTCTAAACTTTGGGGGATGTTGAGTTTAAATCATGCAATGTAGTAGTGTAAAAATCTTCAAGAACTGATTTGAGTATTAACATTCACTAGTGAGTATATCCCTACCAGGTAAATTGAAACAGATTCTGAAAAAAAAAATCTTTTTTATAATGCTCCAAGTATTACTAACAATGCATTAAGTATTAGCATGCTTACACATATAGGTAAAATAAAGCAACATACACTAGGTAACACTTTTTCATTGTTTTAGTTCTATAGTGAAATTTAGCTTCCCACATGGAAAAATAAAGCAAAGAGTAATATATCTCCCTAAATATAGTTTTCATAATGACCTTATAATAAGCAAAGCTGGTGGCCTCACATGTTATATGGTTCTATTAAAACAAAAGTGCCTGCTTATTAACTTGCCATACCCAGATATTTTTGCTAAAGTTCTTAATACCAGGTGTCTACCCAAGCTGACTGGTTTTAAAAACCTTTCTTGGCCAAATTTTTTCAGCTATTTTCTAATCTACCTTAGAAAACCAATGAGGGTATTGTTCTTCCCAAATTTAAAAATCTGGTAGTCTTATCTTTGAGGCTTTAGAAGGCCTTATGCTTCAGAATGGGGATCTGATAATTTGGCACAGTGTGACCTTTCCAGTAGGAGGCGATTTAGCATGCAAGCCCTTCAAAACATGAAGCACCAAGCTTCTGAAGTGTTAGACTTTAGCAGTTTCATGTCTCAAGCTCTGGTCCCCATTAGGCATGGTCCAGACAAAGAACCAGGATTTTCTCAAAGTTTTCAAAGCCTTGGCCTGGATGGGTTGAGGCTGGGTAAAGACTCAACGCAAGCTCCTGGGAGCTCTTTCCTCCTGTGTTCACAGTGGACTTCCAGCAAGGCACCAGCAGCCTGGCTCAGTGGCAATTGTTCTCATGGGACCTTTGTTTTGCTGTCTCATTGGGAATATCAGAGCACTGTTGAGGACCCTAATAACAGCAATCCTTTGAATAGATGTAGAGGTTTGTATAATATATGGGTACATACGCACACAATGTATATGGAAGGGGCACATGTATCCATATGCACAAAAGCACATGGATGGTTCTGAAAGTTCAGATTCTTGATACCTCGAATTCAGGGCCTGAAATTCTTGAATACTTCAAATCTTCATTTCTGTGTGCCTTTGTTCACCATTCGTAAAAACACAGACAACAGTCCTTCCGTATTTTAGGTCAGTGTTGTGAAAACACTTCTCCTTACTGTGTGAGGCCAAACAGTACTACAGTGAGGTGTACCACAAACACGTCCACAAGAAGATGAGGAATTCTGTCTTCTGAGCAGGATTTGAATGTTGTGAGATACATAAAACACACAGCCACACACCATATAGCTGAAAGACAACACTGGGTAGCTGTTCACTGTTTCAGAGACTAAATCCTGCAAAGATCCCATGGAAGAAACAGAATTTGATCAGCTAACAAAGAATCTTACTTTAACATGATATTGATTCAGTGACACTCTGAATTCTGGATTTGAGATCTTATTTGAGTGCTTGCTTATGTGTCTTCTTTTGTATCTCTTATTTTACAACATTCATTTAATTTTGTGTGATACAGTCTAAAGCATGATGGATCACTTTGGTAAGCAAGCACTGTACTGTAGAATTAACTTCATTTGTATCTACTGAAAACAAATCGTGCTGAACATACTTCTTTTAAAGTGTGCCAGTGTAAAATGACATTTAACACAGAAGATATCTTCAATTAAAAAAAAAAAAAAAAAAAAAGAAAAAAAAAAGTAATGAATCAGGAAAGAAATGAACAAAAGAAACAGTATGCCCAAGGAAATACTAATTTAGACTAGAAGAGGGCTGAGAAGAGCTATTGAACAATTTCATTATCACATCCTTTTCAAAGAAGGAAGGCTCCTGCTTTCCTATTTCACGATAATTGGATGAAGAAATGTGGGTGGGAGCACAATTCATTGCAGAATTTGATGAATTATTTACTAATTAAGGAGAGAAACAGGATAGTATGAGCTATATTACTTTGATATGAATGTTCCTTTTATTATATTATTTATACACATGCTATTGTTGCTTTTATTAACTAAGAGGTTAATCACTTGAATGGGATGCTTTGCATTCCTTACAATTACATACACCAGCAAATTGGCTAATTTTATGTGAAAAAATAACCTAGCAATTTTTCTAGTACTTATCTGTATGGTGCAGTTTAATAACATTTTTGCACTGTGTAAAATGAATAAACCAGCTGGTCTCATGTTTTGGCAGCAGCACTGCATATTGCAACATGGCACACACAGACTCAGGAGCCCACATTGGGGTCCAGGCACACTGCAGAGGTGATGACACACAACTCCCCCAGGCTGGATGATGAACCTGATGACGTACTGTGCCTCCAGACAGGCTGTTTATGGAGCAGGTTTCAGAATGACTTCAAAGGTGACTGCCTCGTTCTTTTCTGCAGCTGGGAGTGCCATTTTGTTCTAGGGATATTGTTTCTGTAGCAAACTGATCACTGTCTAGGTTGGATGAAATTAAAACTGCCCTGCTGTATGCATTACACTCTGATAGTGCAGCAGATACAGAGAACCCCTCCCACAGCCTCCAGTTTCTGGGGCTCAAGGACTCACCCCCTCTGCTGCAAAGCTTCAATGTCTCTGCATGCAGAGGCAGCACTGGTGCCATTAAGTTGCTCATGAGCCTTTCACACTGTACCATTGGCCAGACTGACAATGCTAAGCCCCTTGATGGTGATTCCACTCTGCTGCTGCTGCTCCCCAAAAAGCACATCCAGGACTTTGTGGAACTGCTGCTGTTCAGGTAAGTTCCAAATAGTGGAACATGTGCCTGGAGAAAAAGGATTTTTCCTCTGGACATCTCTTCATATCTAGATCACCTCATCAGAACTCCAGAGCCCACACTGTAGCTGTCCATAGCACTTAATTTTTATTTTTTTTTACATACATACAGATTGTTAAAAAAACCCCAAACATATGGTCTCCAGACAGAAACACCTACCCTTGCTTAAAATACATAAAAATATAAAAGAATCTCTGTTTAGATTCCTCATTCACATGCCCCACCCTTTTATCCCTGATGCATATATAAAGACATTGATACATTAACTTCATTTGATAGTCATTGGAAAAGTAAGTAAAGTACATGGTTTGGGTTGATGATGTAATAAGTTATTTAATTATTTTCACTGATTCAATGAAAAAATATATCTTATTGTTCACTAGAGATGGGGGATGGGGAGTTAATATACATTTTGCTTTAAATATGAATCATTTTGAGAACATTAATGGATTTTTTTTTCCAATTGTAACCACATGGGGTTTTATTAAATTTTAAAATGAAAAAAAAATGCAGATGGGGCAGCTCAGCCATCTAGCTCACTTTTCACATCTTCATAACACACCACAGTGCAGCCAAGCCAAGCATTCATGACTGCAGCCCTGGGAAGGTCTGGGGTAAGCCTGAACCCCAGAGTGAAGGAGACCATTCTCCACTGCCAGGAATAGATATTTTTTCCCACTTATCAAATTCTTACCTCCTCAAGAGAGCACAGGAGCACTCTGACCAACATGGTTGTTCTGTGCAAGCATCCTTCTTTTGCCATACCTTACTGGGACACATCTGAATATGACTCAAGAGTCCTCAATAGTTGAGTCCAGGAGAAAAAACATTCTTAACTTGTCCAAGCCTGAGATGACTGAGCTTCCCCTCCACTTGGCAGCTGTATTCTGAAGACATGGGTCAAACATAAGCATCCAACATGCTCAGAACGTGGAAATTAAAGGCTGAGGAAATAATAGTGGTAGAAGGAGAAAATCCCAGTCTGTGTTCTCTAGTTGTCCAGGGAAGAAAGCATTCTTACAGCACAGAAACACGACTGAACTTGGAATCGTTAGGTTTGGCTGATAAAATTCACTTTCAGAGTCAATTTTACTTGAAAATAATTGTTCCAAATGGACAAACAGAACACACACATAAAGATAAAATAAATAAAAAAATTCTCATGGAACAGTAGTGGAAAACCTTCCATTTAGTAATGTCAAAATGTGCTAAGGAAAAATACATGCATAATGTTGTTTATACCAGCCTCATGGAGTTGTGGATGTGTAATTAAAAGAAGTTTTATGAGTTTTGTTTTCCCTTACTGAAATGCCTGATTTCAGGGAGAGCAAGTGAAAAACTCCATCAAAACTGACATTTTCCTCTTAAACATTTATTTATTAACAAATGTCTCCTTTTTTTAATGGAAAATCCATCAGTCAAAACTTTTTCACTCGCCCCTTCTTTTCTGTTGTTGAATAAATCAATCCCCCGGTCTGGGCTGGGAACCAGTCCCTAGGTGAGAGGTGCATGAAAGGTTGTGTGGGGTACTGGGACCCTCAGGAACGGGCACCATCAAGCAGGAGAGTCATGGAGGTCTCATCCCCTCAGGCACCGCTGCTGATGCTGTGCACAAAGCTCGTTTGGGGGCAGCAGCAGGCTGACCTTTCCTTCCTGGAGCCTCAGCATGTGGTATCACAGTATAGAGGCGGTAAGTGGGGGGAGGAATATGTTTGTTTCAGGCCTGCCCCCCCAGATAGGCACAGATTCTCCTAACAGACCAATACAGCCATGTAACTCTGATTTTGGGGGCTTATTTGCTTCGAGGCACCCAGTCACTGCAGACAGAAAGGAACCCAATAGTAGTGACCATTCAGCTTGCAGAAATAGGCTGAATGAGCTTTGCACTTAATTTTGCCTTCCCTTTAAAAGAGGTGAGGCAAATACCTCAATGGGATGAGGCACTCTAATATCAGGAAAATCAAGAAAGCACAATTTTCCATGGAATGGACTCACACACTTTGAAGCCTCAGGATGGCACCTCATGTTTTTTCTTGTCTTTCCTAGCTTTAAGAGTCTTGTAGTTGCTTGGGTGCTGTGTGAAAGCTCCAAAGTGAACCCATTGTGACGCTTTGATATGGCTGGGCTAGCTGTATCTGCACTATTAAAATGAAAATTTAATAACAGTCCATATGGTTACAATTAAAGAAAAATCCATTTACATTTTAAAATGCACACATTTTATTGAAAACAGGCTACATAAACACATCTGGAACACAGCTTTAGATAAAAAGCATATGCAGGGTCTGATTCTGTTATTGCTTATGCTAGAGTAAGTCAAAAATTACTCCATCAAAGTCAGTTCACAGGTGTAAGGCCAATGGGAGATCAGAATCTGACCTAGGGCCTTTCATTTCAGCAAACAGAATGCTGCCAAGTTTCACTTCAATCTTGCAACTTGGAAGAGAGGGGTCTCAAAGTTTATAGCCCATATGAAGGATTATTGTATTACGAATAACTGAAGTTTATAGAAAAATTATTTCCAATGGTTATGCCTACAGTTCCACACTCCACAACAGCAGACTGAAAAGCAGGCACTGACTTCTCAGTTCCAGGAGGTTTTATTGAGACGTCTGTACTCTAGGCAATGGCCAGATTTCTTCCATGCACTGCTACTAGTCCATCTTCCAGTCTACCTTTCAGAGTTTAAAAGAAATGTAACTGCAAACAATTGTATCATCTTTAATCAAGTGGACTCTTCAAGTACTTTGCAATCTATGGTGTCTATTTTGCCAGACATTTTTCCATGGGCTTACCTTCTCTTTCAGGGATAGTCCATGCACAGGTAAAGGATATGTAGAGCTAAAACGCCTGAAGTTCTCTGTGGATTATGAATGGGTACAGAGGGCCTGAGTACTTGCAACATGTACTGAAATAAACAGGTAATACAATCTTTCAGCTCTGCTCAGAAATGGACCTCAGCAGGTAGAGGGGTTCGCTGACTTGGAACAGCAGGTATCTTGAGGTTAAATGTATTCCTTTTCTAGCAGAATTAAAAACAATGTCAACCAAAACATTAGGGCAGGATGTTAAACATGCAATGTATTGCATTATGGGACACAAAGCAAATTCAAGATAAATGCAGTCCTTCTTATTTTTCTCACATATATGTTCCCCCACATTCATCCAGCAGGGCAGTAAATTAGCAACACTTCTCTGAGGTAATGGTAGATAATTTATTCTGGGTTTACACACTGGTGTACCTTCCAGACACGGGAGGAATGACTCTCCCTTTGCAGCCAACCTTCTCTCTTTTCCAGTGGGATTTGCCTCTCTACTGACCAGCAAAGGCTCAGGATCTGCAAGATACCAGATTTTTAATTTCATAAGTAAGTAAAAATTAAAAACTTGTAATTCTGTGTGAGCTATGTGCTCTGTGCGTGTGTGTGTGTGTGTGTGTACATTATGGTACTGAGACAGGGTTGGTCTGTGTCCTGTGACCAACAGGATGAACAGGTGTACTTGCACACTTCATTTATTCCAAAACTATAATGCTATAATTTCTGGGACAGAATGTGGCCACCAGCTAGCGGTTCATCACTATATTATGAACACTGAAGAAAACACTGTATCTTATATTAAAAGTTCAGAGTGAGTTTTAGGATGGAAGGAATTAAGTTACTCAGACTAGAATTAGGTCCTAAGACAAAAGCTACCATCCTCACCTTTTGAAACATGCCATGGGATCTTTAATGACCACAGATGGTTGAGACCTCAGTTTTATGTCTCATCTTAGAGAGACAGAACAGCCTTTATAGATCTAGATGCAACTAACTGCGGGGAAAAGCTGAAACTTTTACATTTAATGAAGCTGAGGATCTAAGAGCAAATAGCAACTATTGAACTTGTTATGGACAAACCCAGAGTCTGATTAAGTCCATGGAGCATTCACTCAAAAAAAGCAGCCCGCTGTGGTTTACATGTCAACTCTCCTTCACTGTTAAAGAAATCACTAAGTTCTCTGTGGTCTGTGGACACAAAAAAAAGAATCTGTTCTGCATACCAGGACCAAAGACTATGCTTCCAGTGAAGCCCATAAGCTGTGCTGGGAATGAACTCTTGTGGGACTGAGTTTCTCAGCTGGATACTCACCTCAGAGAAAACATAGCTCAAAACAAGACATTTGGCCTTTGCAATGCAATCACCTTGATATTCTTATTAACGCAGTACTGCCTGCTCTAGGAGCCTTCCAGGATGGGAGGTGTAGCCTAGAAGCTCCCAGTGGCAGATGATTTTTAGAGCCCCTCTCCAAAGGAGGAGTGTTTCCCCTGGGGTTTGTGAATTACCTTTCAAGTCACCACAATAAGGTGTGTTATTTTTAAGAGCTTTAGAGGAGAAGACTGTATGGCAAGTCTGAAAAAGCACAAAAATAATCCAGCGCAAAATTAAGGCTATGTTCTTTAGGCTCTTTTTCCCTAAAAAAAAAAAATAATATTGCCCTCAATCTCTGGGATTTTGGGGGGATATAATTCAGGGGGTTAAGTTGGTTTAATTTTGGAGGCTTCCTCAAAACTGGGCCTGGATGTGTTGAATTCAGACCCCCTAGACTTGTGCAGTTTACAGGCTGCTCTACAGCTCTCCGATGTTTTTGTGCTTTGCGGTCATTTTCTGCTGCTCTGCTGCCAAGCTTCGCAATTAACTGGAATGTACAAACATTCCTCCTGGGTTTGACAGGAGCAGAGACCTGTCTGTATGCTGAAGGTCATGTGAGAAGTTTCGGCAGGGTGCACTGTCTGAAGCGACAGCCTCCTGACATCCCCCTTGCAACCCAGTGTGCTCATTCTAGATGTTTTTTGACCATAGTTTGGCTGCTCTCAGTGTTTATTTTGGAGCTGGAAACTATACCCAAGAGGAGAGCGGTGTTTTTACTGCCCAGCGGGAGGCTGAGCCTGCAAATCGGATCTGATCTGACTCACCACTGTAGGTGAGAAAACAAGCATATCCTGAGCCTCAATCCAAGTCTGGAGTCCTTACCTAAACCCCCAGCCCCAGGGAACTCCAAGAGCTGGAGTTTGACAATCGTTGAGTCTCTAAAGAATTATCCATAGACTTCTTCCCATGCAGTCCGACTTTCAGTGAGGAGGCTTCCTATAGCAACAGGGGACAATAAGGATTACTGTGATTTTGCATAATTCTGTGTAGTTTCAAGTAACCATCTTTTGTAAGCAGTGTTCTCCCTTCTAGTTTATGGTGTTTAAAGTACACTTCTGGTTTATAATACTTTTTAATTTTTGTAACATATGCAAGCATATATTGGAGGACATATGGTGTATGCTGATTGATCTTACAGGTCATTTAAAAGATAAGATACTAGGAATCATTCATATCTAAGTTATACCTATATAAGAGCAAAATAACTCCAGTGGAAGATATTGATACTGACTCACAGCAAAGAAGCTGCTCAGGGTTGTGCATCTTGGCTGTCAGGCCCTCATGGGGTGGGCATAGGGCTAAATTTGAATATCAGCCTTAAGTTCTGTGTATGGCGTTTCTTTGTGTCAAAGGCCTAAAAATGATTCCTCTGTCTTTGTTAAAGCAGCTTCAAATCTATGTATGAAATCACTATAAAATGTTAAGCATGTTGTTACTCTTGAGCACAGATAGCATTAACTTTGAAAGGAAAGCCTGTTCACTTTTCACCATTGAGAGAAATGATATTGAGGGGGAACTAAAATAGGGCTTAACTGAAGGTGACATGAAAGCTATGAAGGGGGTTCCAAGGGAAGTGCTACACTTTCCCCTCCATTGTGGACAAAGGTGAAAGAAAAGAGCACCAAGATTAGCAGGAAGTCATATTTTAAAGCTGGAGACATAAGATCAAAACTCATCTGAAAACAGTCTCTAGTCAGCAGGATTAATAAAATTCCAGGTTCCTTAAAAAAAAAAAAAAAAAAAAAAAGGAGTTCCTAATAATAAAAAAAAGAAGAAGAATCAAGCCTCTGTTTTTATTGCAATATTTAGTCTTTTGCTCTTCTGAATATGGAAGCTCAGAAGTTACATGTCAGCAGACAAGCTCTCCCCCTATAGTTAAAACAGTAGGTTGGTTCCAAGATGTGATATGATAGACATGTGTAATACTGTATAATATTGCACAGGGGCTATTTTATCTTTCTAAAAGCCATACTGTACAATACTGAACTAGTTTTGCTAGTCCCTCTGATGGATACAAAGTGCAAAGTGGTATCCATATGGCCCTATGGAAGTATAACATCACATTCTTCTAGCTTATACAAGTTTAATGGCACTGAATTAGCATGGGCTGCCCTTTGGTGCTAATTCTTTCTGCACTCGGGGGGTTAAAGGAGCTTCATACTATCCAGATGTTCAGTGGCTCCAGCAAATGAAAGATTAGCAATTTTTGCAACTGCTGCTCTTTCTTCTGCTCCCTTTTTAAAGCTGATATTTTCCTTAAGAACTTGCTTAGTATCTGAGTCAGAGGAATCTCTTCCCTGAGGTAAATCAATCAATAGGCTGCACAGGAAAAGGAACAAAATGTAGAGGAGGTAGGCCTGAGTTGTATTAATTTGTTTACAGGAATTGCCTTCCAGGGACCAATATATTCATCCCAGGGTTTCATTTTCCTCTGTGAAATAGGAATCAAGAACAGCATTATTTCAAGGTACAAGATCGGAAGAGCGTCG
>JAWWMO010000083.1:104693703-104750327 GCA_035047845.1 Dendrocincla fuliginosa | reverse complement strand
AAGGTACAAAAATAATAATAAGAAATAAATAAATAAATAAATAAATAAATAAGTAGCCAAAATTTATTCAAAAATCCTCATCTTTTTTAGTGCTAGTGAATAACTGTCCCTTTTAATTTTTCAGATTTGACTATAAATAAGAGATACAGGTATCAGAAATACAGTTATCTTAACTCCCACCTGCTACCAACAAGGCTTTCTGGAGAGAAATAGGAAAAGTAGCCAAAATTAATTTTAATAAGCAAATGCCAGCTTTATATCTACCAAGCCTGTCTTTCGCATGTGTAGGTTTACTCAGGTTTCTGCTGCTGCAAAAGCTGTTCAAGTGCAGAATAAGTTGAGTTCCAATGAGACAAAACCTTCTGCCTCAGCTGGCATTTTAAAATCTGTTTTCTAGCCACAGCTCAGCTAGAATTTTTCCAACCTTAACAGAATTGCTAGATTTCACATCTTGCTCTAACATGTTCCTTTCCAGTGCTCTAGTTATCGTACAGGAAGCAGTGAATTGTCTGAGGCAGAAAGCGATGTCAGATGTGTGTTACTAGCACCATGACCATGCTCTGTGAAACTTCCCTAATGAAGACATGCACGAGGCTGCTCTTACTACTCTTCCTCTGCCTTTTGTGCAGTCCAGACATGTACTGTGCCTGGGAATAAGCACCTTCTCATGTAGCTCCACCAGCTTTCATGCAAAAACTAGGGGGAGATAGTAGGTAAGCTGATTTGGGGGCATGCTGGCTATTTGAAGAAAGTATTTTGAAGAAAGTACTGGCTTAAACTTATGACTACTTGAAGTAATTGCTTATTTAATTTAATAGGCACAGATATGTTTGTTTGAGGTTGATTCTCACAGCCTGGAGGGCACTTCCAGCCTATTCGTACGCAGCCTCCCCGGGGGCTCCCCAAGCCCATGCCTATTGCTCCAAAACAGTGAGGGTCCTAGACACCTTAATCCCCTTATCTCCAAGGGGCAGAGAACAGTTTGGGAGCACTGAGTGGGATAAAAAGGAAGAGGTACTTTGAGGAGAAGGTGTCTTCTGGAGCTGAGGAATTAGTTATGGACTTCCATTGGCTCCAGTGTGGCCCATCAGAGATGTACCATTGCAGCCTGAGGCACACAGCTGGTCATAAAGGGTTCAGGACTAGCACGGACCACAAGCAGGGTGGGCCGTGTTCACACACATACTTACCTGGTGTTGCTGTGGGAGAAGAGGTCATTGGGAGGGAGGCAGTTGAGTGCTGAGGACTCAAGGCTACAGTGAAAAAGAGCTGCAGAAGAAGGCAAATAGGAGAAATACCAGTTGCTTTGCAGAAAATCTCCAAACTTTACCAGACTTCATGAAATAAGACAACTTCTTTGCCTCTATGTTTACAGAAGCAGCAAACCCCCACTCTTTTTCACAACAGAATAAAGGATCTTGAAATCTGGGCACGAAGGGAAAGAGAGGGAGAGAGAGAAAAGCAAGGATGGAATCAAAATGAAATAACAATGATCCTCAAACAATTTCACCAATGTGAGGATCTCAAGGGATGGAAGAGCTGATTCTCTAGGACTTCTCCTTAGCCCTTGTCCCCTCCTAAACACCTTTGATATATTAGTGGCCAGCTATGCTTATATATTTTGAAGAGATCCATAGAATTGTATTGTGATGTGCTCTGTTTAGCAACAATTTTTACCACAGGTCAGATTCAGAATCAAGCATTGCCCAGTTGCATACTCTTGACCCTTGTAAGCAAACATTTGATATTAAGTCTGCGGAGTACAACATCACCATTTAACACAAGGATATTCTCAGCATGAGGATGGCTAAACCTTAACATATCAGTTTCTTCTAACATGATAGATCCCGAAGGCTGCTTCTGTAAACTTTGGGCTTTGGGTGTAGGAAGCTCCAGTGGCTGGTTAAGATGCCTGTCTCCTACCATTCCAGCAGAAGCAGCAGACTGTGGATGCAGCAGGAAAGATTAACAGCAAAGGGAGCAAGGAGCAATGAAGAAAGTTAATGATCAGATCAAAGAATCCCACTCTTGAAAACTAATAGCATTACCTCCATGTTCGTAAGACCTACAAACTCAATCAGAGCATAGCAAGTGGGAGAATACACTACCTGGCACCAAACCTAATTCGGGAATTGTGCAGAACAGTGCTGAGAGGCAGGTATTTGGAGGGCACTGCATCAGCAGCGATGACAAACTCACCACAGAGACTTTGCTAATCTATCAGACCAAAGCTGCTGTTGGCCAAGCAGCTAGATCAAATCCAAAGCCCTCTGGATTGTCTCCAGTAGGGTGAGCAAATCATGATGATCTACTGTTTTAGATACAGTTCTTTTTGTTTTACAGAAATACATGAAACCTTGCTTCCCAGAGCATGGGCAGAGAACCAGACAACAGGAGCCTGTTTCACTTTTTACGGCTCCTGGCTTCTTTTAGTCAGCATTGAGTCCCCAAACTCTCTCTCCAGGTAGCTGTTTTGTTTCAGGGCCACATTAGTAGTGCTCCTGCATCTGTTATGTTTTACCTCACTGACTCTTCCCTCAGTTGCTCTGGTCTTTCTGCTGTTTCTCAGAGACACCGAATTACAGCCCACTGCATCAGCCCATGGTTTGCTGTGCCAGCCACCAGTGACATGGATCTGTTGGTAGCTAATGTGGTTTTGTTCAAATTTTACTTATTCTTTGTTTTGGGGAATGGTTCTTCTCTATCAGATATGACAAAAGAATACCTGTGGCTTTCTACAGCCATCTGAGAAGGTGGAAGACTAGTCCCATCAATTGGAATTCAGTCCTTCTTGTGAAAGCAGTCTACAACTCTGCACCTTCACTAAATAATTTGCTTTTGCCAGCTGTCCAATGAAACAAGACCCTTAGCCTAGTAGGAAACGTGTACTTGAACCACAAGCCAGTGACAAAAGATGTCTTTTTATCTACCCCTACACTGTAGGCTCCAAATGCAAATCAAATATTTGTAAGAGCAAATGCTCTCTCCGAAAAACCAAATGCAACATGAGCTCTGTCCCATATAAGAAGCCTGTGCAATTCAGGAAATATCTTGGGACAATCAAATTCTATAAGGAAGTTGTGGTCACTGGAAAACATCACTACCTCACCTCTTCCCCTCTCCTTCTTTCCTCTGCACAATGGGGAAACCATTTTCCCTCTCTGACACTCTATGCCTTTTTTATATTTCCCTTTTGCCACTCAGCCCAGCCATAATCCCACAGCACACTGTGTTTCTTGTGTCTAGTTGACTTCCTTGAGTCTGGCTGGCCTTGGATTACACAGTCCAGGGCATCAAACAACACTGGTGGGAACCTCAGAGCAGGATCAGCATCTCTGCCACATCACTGGAGTTACCATAATTCAGGCAATAAAAATGAGAGTACCACTAAGAAAAGTCACCTTGGCTGTCCAGCTCCTTCTCTCCTTGAACTCCAGTGGCTCCTTGGCTTTTGAAATAATGTAGCACAGAAAGCTGGTCTCCCAGGCACTGAGTTTCTTCTGCTGGGCTCCAGCCAGATGCTCTCTTTGCCTGCTTTTTCTCTTCATTGACAATTTATTGGCTGCCCTACACTTTTTTTTTTCCCCCTTAAATTTTCTCTTTTCTGGGCAATCCTTATACTTGGCTCACCTGGCAGTATATTTCCTCTGTACTTGAGCAAGAGCACGTCAACTGCAAGGGAAAGAAAGAGCCATCTCTCACTGAAGCTGCCACAGTTTAGAGCTATGCCTGTTAACGTCAAAATACAGCGTGCTTGGGAAATGAAACTGCTCTTCTTTCAGTGCTACCTCCTGCTTGTACCTTTGTATGTGGCTTATTTGGATCATCTCAGAAGGCTCTGCAGGGTGGTCTCAAACATCCCTGACTACCACCTCACGGATGGCCCCTCTTCACTCTGGGCTCCGAGCTTAGTTTCCCTATTCCCCTTTCCAGTTACTATGCCCGGCATCTCCCATGGGTATTTATTTCTATGCTCAGCTTCTGAAAGCATGTTTAAAATCACTTTACATTTAAATTAGCTAAGGGCCTTAATGTTTGGATTATGACTGAAGAGCAAGTGGGTTGTAACTCTTTCCTCTCCTTTTAAATTTAACATCTAGATTAAGGAAAGATGAATTTTTTCTCTCTCCAGCTCTGCCTTCATCCTTTCTCCCAGCAGGTCCTCATATCTAGCACCAGTAGGAATAAACAGCCTGTCCTTGCTTGGGACTAATCAGGACTGGCCACAGGATGTCACTATTACTCCACAAACATACAGAAAGTGAGGTGTTTGTTTACAGAAGGGCAGGGTCTGAGTTTTAGTTGTCTGCAACGTATTTTGCCAACATGCTTAGCTCTGGAGTGGTGCTTCAGGAGACAAGTCCTGATGCTCCTTAACAGAGCCGCAATCTTGTGTAGAATTTGGCGATGTGCATTAAGATGTAACTTGTGTGTGCATGAGCACGTGCACATGCTAGTCCTAAGTTTACATAGACCTTGGATTTCACCTTGGGTTTGGGATTCAAATGCCCAAAGTCAGCCAAGAATTGCTTGTTTCAAGCCAAAATCACATTAAGCCTCTGAGTATCAAATGGTTCCCTGTAAAACCTTAAATCAGCCCAGGTCCCCTCCAACTCAGACTAGGCTCATAAAACTTATGGTAAAATTCAGTTTCAAGTTCATAACAAAACCCAAAGGCAGGTTTCAGGTTTGCATTTGGATTTTGTTCTGAATGTTTGTGTAGCTCTGCGCAATGCAAGGTCACAGGCACTGGATGGGGAAAGTCTTTTTAAATGTTTCCATTCTCCAAAACAGAGATAAGCACATGACTGTGAGCTGGTGCAGCTGTGGGGTGAAAATTCTAATGCAGCAGCAGATAGGAATGTCCATTCAGGAGAAGTAAATCTTCATAAGTGCGAACAGAAACCAGGCTGAGTTAAAGGGTCAAAAGAAAACTTCCTTGTCCTGGGAAGCTGATTATCAGCATGTCATCATAAGGACTCTTGCTTTCCTCTTCCTCTTACCTCTTCAGCACCTTGTCCTTTCCTCCTTCTTCCTTGAGATGTATGAGCTGCTGTGCCTCAGATCTGATGTCTTGGGGAATCTCCAGCTCCCTTCCGTGCCAGTAAATTTTACTATTCACATCTTGCTCACAAAACATCCCAATTCACAAAAATGTGCCCTCTGGTTATATATTATCTTTGATTTATTGAGTGCTGAGAACTTATTCCATGTTTACACCTCATTGTATTGAATTCAAGGGGTTTGTAGTCATTGGCAGCTTTTTTTTTTTTCAGGAAAAGCTTTATATTATTTGCGACTTAGGAAAAAAACATACATATGTACAAATACTATTATGTTCTTAATTTGTGTCCCTTTTTTTGTAAAAGGTGGGTGATGGACTGAGGCTTCTCTTACAACTTGGGGACCTTTTTGGTAGCACTGAATATAATTTTTACTCTTTGGATAATGAGGAGGCTAAAACACCAGAGGAGGTCATATCCTATTCCTCTACAAAACAGGAATGTTTTTCTCAGTATTGGCTCAGGAATGCCTATTCTGCAGTGCTGATGTCGTGATGGATAACAGGCACGTGATGCATGTGAAAGAGAGACCTCTACAGAAGATCAGTTTAGACAGACCTATCTTAAAAGGCAGACTTCATGGAAGTTAGGCACATTATTTTGGGAACAGAACTTCACTGGTGTGATCTTGGTGGGCTAAGATCAGTTGGACAAAGACTGTTAGAAAATTCTGGAAAAAGATTTCTTTGGTTTCTGAGGAGTGGAAATATAAAAATCTGTAAAAGTTGAGAGTTTCTACCTTATCAGAGGCAGACAGACAACTCTTGTTTTGTGTTTGTCTTTTTCTGTAGTCTCAATGCCTTGTCACCAACCCCCATAGGCTTTAACGATAAGCCTACAGCCTTGGCATTTGCTACATCTCACTGTTTAACTTGAAGGACTCTTGCCTGGGACTTTGCCTGTTTATCTAATGCTTTCAGTGCTGTCTCCTGCCACAAAGAGATAGAGGGAAACAACATTCAGCTAGAAGACTTCCCTTCCAATTCCAGCTTCCAGCAAGAAACTGATGGACCAGGAAGGAGACTGCTGACTCTAGGGAGGAATGGCTTCTCCAGTCTGGCAGAATTACAACTGTCCACCTGAATTTGACTGTGAGAAAGCTGTCTTTCCATCCTTCCCTCTCTCTGTGCTTTGTGTGCCTGCTTAGGCGCAGAAAGTGAGCTATCAAAACAGCTACAGCAGCTTGAGAAACCTTGAGCTAAGCTCGTCCAAAGCTACACAGGTAATGAGTTAAAGAAAGCAACTGTTGATGCATTTAACGAGAAGGATAAGAAGCTTGTATTTTTTGTGTTATTAAGTCTAGGAAAGAATTTGTAATACAGAACTTTCTGCCTTCTAGTTTCAGTTGCACTGAGACAGCAGAAGTGCCATACCTGATCCATAAAGCTGGGTGAAAAACTACCTGGTAAATAGCTGTACTGAACTGTGTGTTCCCGTGGCTGTATTACTAACACCACTGGAGACAGATATCTTAAAGCTAGCTGGAATGTGTCTCATGATCTGGATTTTCATGTCCTCAGCCTCATCTCTGCTCCACAGATGATGCTGCCATTTTCTACAGGTCCATACAAATAGCAGTTTCAGTACCCCACTCCAATAGCAGTTCAGTGCTATGAGAAGGAGAGGTCCCCCTACCACAGCACCCTTTCCAACACTCTCTTCAGCTCATGGCACAGGAAAGCACGTAACGTGCTTATCCCACTGCACACACCCTTATTCTCTGTCCAGGCAGGCAGCACAAAGAGATTTGGCACACGGGACAGCTCGTATTTCCATTGTTTAAGAAATTAAGTTGTAGACATGCCTGTGGTTCAGCTAATAAGGTAGATCTATGTCATATCTCATTGTCACTAGAAAATAATGAATGATTCTGAAGTCACTATCACAGGGAGTTACATCATCTGATCAGATCAGACCATCATCAGTGTAATCCACAAGCCTGGTATAGACCAGGCTGCTCTATTTTTGTGTTTATCTCTCGTTCTTTCATGCAAGTGCTTCCTGTACCAAGAATGCTCATCTAAGGAATGTGGTGCCTAGATAAACATATTTGTCTATGTTTCGCTTTTAATACCATGTCCTTTGTAACTGAGCCACAGCTGTTAGGGCAATAAAGATGCATCAAGCAACTCCACTCCATTTCTGTCTGTCCAGTTGCAGTGATGATTCCACACATTTAGATTGGACTCAGAAGTCATAATTTGCATGACTTACCCTTGTTATTTTTACTCACACCACATAAAATGTTTAATGTACACAGAGGTGCATCAGCATATCAAGATGCTTCTGAGGCCTTATTCTTCCAGAGGCAAGCATGGCAGCTCAGGTTAGAAATCACTGCACTGAAGACAGTTGGGTATAGCAGAGATATAAACAAAATCAGACTCAATTCCTTAGCAATTGAGTCTTAACTTCTACACTGGTTATTTTATGTTGTTTTTTAGACACGTGCCATGATATTTGAGTTAAATATTTTATTTTCTCTCTTATTTCCCCTCTTTTGTCTATCTTAGACCCTTCTCTGTGCTTTACACCTTTAAATTGCCATACAGATACTAATGTATGGTCATATGTTTGTATCCCAGAGGTCAATAAGGAATAAGGACACCTGTCAAAGATGATACTATCTGTCTCGTCTCTTTTAGCTTTTGCACAGGAAGAGCTGTTTTGAAGTAACAGAAGAAAGCACTGCAAGGTTTTTTTATAATCAATGTGAATGCATACATGGTTAGAGTGTTTTCAGGTGGCACATCAACAGGTAAGAGTTGAATTGATTTTCCTTGGTTTAACCATTCAAGTCACAAAAGGGTTAAATACAAATGTAATAATTTTACGATGTATCCACTAGATGGTAGCCTATCCTTATCCTTACCATTTACCCATTTCATCACGACATTTTATACAATGACCAATGATCCAATCTATCTCAAGTCATCCCATTGTGTATATTTCTACTGTCAAGGAGATATTTGCACAGTGGATCCCAGCATATGAGCAGGGAAACACAACTCATAAAAATTCCTCCTTGTCAGAAATGCATTTGCCCACCATCCCAGTTCAGACTGGTAGAGGTTCTAGTCAGCCTTAGGAAGTATCCAAGCAGTATAACCTATACAGTCCTGGCATCTGCAGTTACATTTTTTGTCATTATTTCAGATTCAGAACAATCATTCACATTGGTCAACAGCTGTTTTTCTGCTTACACTGGCACTTAAAATTATGATGTTTTCTAGTTTTTAAAAAGCTTATCTAGAGCATGATTAACCTTTTGCTAAAGGTCAGATTCTGTACAGAAAGTCTAAGAGGTTTTTCTGCATAACATTTTTGAGAGAGGTAATCAATAGTGGGTCAATGTATAAGTTTTCCTCTGAGCCTTCCTGAAAAAGATTGTGATAATCATGAATTTTTGTGCCTCCTAAGCAAAATGCACTTCTTTAATCCATTTTTTTTCCTAATACTTATAAGAAAAGAGAGAGGGAAAGGGAAAGAAATACATTGTTAAGAAGTATCATCCCTCTTCACAATGGTATCTATGTAATGACAAAGACAAATACAATCACCAAGGACTTTAAAGGAGAATTGAAAACAAAAATTACAATATTTTATGCTGCGTGTGGCATAAACTGGTTGAAATAAAAGCATACCACACAGTGTCTTTTCTGCTGTGCATGCCTCTAATCTCAGTCCTCTCAGTGGTGCCAGGTAGGAGGTCGCAGAGAGCAGCAGGTGCTTGACAGACATTTTGCTTTAATGGCATTGTATCAACATGCCATGAAATGTCACAGTTGCCTTTAATTAGCTGCATAAGCATTTTATGCTCATATATGTATCTACCTATATATATAGATATTTCCAGAAATTTCACTCCAAGCTGGTTCCACCAGCCCCTGTAAGGGACTCCAGATGTGTGTGAAGATCAGTGCTCCCCAAGGGAGTTGACAGGTCTCAGATACTGAGGTTGAAAGCATTCAGGTGAAAATTTGGGACAGAAGACATCTCAGAGAGCCAGCATGAGCCCTGACTTCTGTCCAATGTAGGGAGGTGACCATCAACCATTACAGTGTGGCACAGATTGCAGGCTATTCTTAGAAAGCACACTCACTAGATACAAGGATATTTCCTGAACTGTTGTGTCATGAACTTCTCTACTAAAACTTTTTAAAAAAAATAATAAAGTTAACAGAAGCCTAATTGGCAGGATTCCTATGTGCAGATCTGGAAGTACATTTACACCCTAAATTGTTTTTACTCAGCAACTGAAAATGCTTCCCTAGTTTCTGCATCTCATTTGTATGATACACGGCAGTTAATAGAACACTTAGGAGAGTTATTAAAAACACTCATTCCATACCATCTTTGCCATTTTTATATTATACCAAGGGGAGTGAAGCTCACTAATGCAATACTAAAGCCCTTCAGAGTTCTAACTACTGTACTTTTCTTGCTTGGTTCATGTACCATGAGTTCATATAATGTAGTCTGAATGACAAGAAAAGAGGAGCTACCACCACCACTAATGGGCTCAGCTTTGGGCAGTAATGGGTCTGTATTGGAGCTGGCTGGATCTGTCTCTGCCCAAAATGGAAGCAAGTCCTGGTCTCTTCCCACAGAAACCAACCCTGCTACCAAACACTTGCCATGTAAACTGGTTCATCAGATCAAATAAAATTCCACATCTTTCTACATTTGGATCATTACAGTCACTCACCCTAAAAGACTGAAAAAGAGCCCTAGCTGTTCTCCTTCTCCACTGCTGCTGATACACAGACATTACAGGCCTTATTGCTACTCCTGGATAATTCACAGTCTGAAGGACTGTCTCCTTCATATTCTACATCCCCTGCCAGACATATCAAAATCCCAGAAGAAAATAAAACGGAGAAATGCAGCCAATTGCAAAATGTGCTCATCAGTTATTAAATTTTACGTGCTAATATCTGACACAAGAAAATGGAGGACCATGCAGTGTGATCTCAGGCATTTTGTACTGGTAGAGGAAGAATGTAGACACGCTGATGGTTAAGGAGAAGTCCCCAAGCAGTACTGTTGATTATTTAATGTAAAGACCTGCTCAGAATTTAGTTGCCTTTAAACAAAAAATAGGTGAACACTATATTAACACGAATTTTAAAGAAAGGAAAAGAAAGTAGAGATTACATGGTCCCGCAATAAGCATCATGCTTGTGCTGCAGTTCCAGCATTTTGTACACTCAGTTTTGGAAAGGACAAAGGAGAGGCAGGAAACAAGATGAATAGGAGCCTGATATGATTTTGGTATGAAAGGAACCAAAGAGAATGGGACTGTTTAGCAGAGAGAGGAGATGAATAGGAATAGGCAGACTGTTGTACTTAGTGTGTTATAAAGAAGGAAAATGAGATGCTCATAGCTACCACAGAGAACATTGAATTATTCTGAAAGGCTGGTGAAAGGAAATACCTTCCATATACCCTGCAATTAGTCTAGTTGTATCAAGATAATGTCAGTGTTAATCCTTAGTATGATTCAAAAGAGGATGCTTAAGAAAGTCCAGCTCCTTATCTGAATCTGAACTTTATAGCTAGAATGAGCCTGAATCTGTTACAAAGCATTGACTCATCAAAGAGAGAACATACATTGCAGAGAAAAGCATTCACAAATGACATCTGTATTTCATGTTTATCTGCTTCTCTGCACTATATATGAAGGTCACAGCTCCCACTTAACATGACAACACTTATCAGTGAAGTCTGAAAAGAAAGTACTATTTCAAAGGAAGCCTTTACCCTTGACAGTGGCTCTGATTGTAGAGGCAGCTGTAGATGGTTAAGGACTTATTTGTCTAAGGAGGTCTTTAAGAGTAGAAGCTGTTCTTTAAATTTATATCTTATTTCATCCAAAATAACATAGAAGGGTCAGCAAGGCCTAAATCCCAGTGCTTATGCCAACCCTGAAAAGTAGCAGGCAGCAGTATCAGCAGTGCAGTGGGGACAGCTGCATCCTTGTGCTCATTAGATGCCACTGATCACATCATTAAAAAGTACCCACACCAACAAAAGTTTCCACCTTGTTAGGATAGAAGGCCAGTCCCCCTTTCTTATGTGACCTTTCACCCCAGTGTTGGTATGCCAGCAAAACTGCACAAGAACATCCTTCTACCAGAGTAAATTGCAAAAGACTGAATGCAATCAATAACGGTTTGGACTAGTGATTGCCACAGTGGGGCAAAAGCAAATCCCCACTGCAGACAAGCCCCAGCTGAGATCTATGAGGCATTCAAAGCAGGACAGGGTATTTTATTGGTAAGGCAAGTCAATCAACATGTAATTCATTTTATTTGCACTCTGTTAAACTCTTCACAGGCAGCTGTTAGCTTCATCAGCAGCAGGTGAGTCTCATTTAAAAAAAATTGCAAAATACTTTCCTACAACAGGAAAACTTGAAAGTAACTAACTTCTAAGTTGATCCTTAGATATAGAAACTTTCACCTGTTGTTCATATAGTACGAAGGGCAAACATTCCAGCAACACTGGCAGTGGGATTTTTAGAGTAGCTTTTGGTCCTTAAGGACTAATGATCATTAAATAATGACATATAAACCCAAACCACATTGCGCTGGATAATCTTTCTGCAACCAGACAGTTACATCCACGTAATATAGTGATGTGACTATTGATTACATTACAGGCTAAGCCACGGCTATTTAATTAATTTCTGTGGAGGTCTACTGGGTAATTTGCTGAGGAGTGCTCTGCAGGAAGCACTGTGGCAGCTGCTATATGTTGACTTCAGGGCTGGTAACTCTGATAGCGACCAGCAGCTGTTCCCAGGAGGCTGGGATGATGCTAGAAAACACAAGACCTCTTCAGGACTGTAAGTGACATCTCAAGTCTTGGTGCAGACTGGGTGAGAGTTACTCATAGGCCAAATAAAGTTAAAAATCTGCTGTTAAGGTAACTCTGTTTTTAGCACTGCCTCAAATGGTCCCTTTTGCCCTCACATTTTCTGCTTGTCTGTTTCTCCCCAAGCGCTTTCCTTGCTTTCTGTTCCCACTACAGTAGAAGTGCTATTTCATACAGCTCCTTGTTATATACATTCCCATATAACAGGTGATGCCCTAAAGTGAAGATCCCTAGGCATGTCCAGTGCCTTGACCCTTTTGATTACAGCAAGATTTGTAAACTAAAGCCAGACAAAAATCCATGCAGGGGTTTAGACCTGCAGCTATTTGTACCAAAATCCCACATTTGGATCTCGTAGTCACCACCACTCAGGTCCTGTCTCAAAACCTTTAGGATTTTTCTGTACAGAATTGTCTACATCTTTGCTTTTAATTTCATTAAAAACCTGGAAGGGTTGCTCTTGAGTGCTTTGCTCTTGACAGACCTGAGCAAATTGGCATCAATTTCATGCATTGCCTGGCTGTTTCTCATGGCACAAACTTTTCTCCACACCTTTCCTTTTTGTGTGACTCAGCATAAAAAGTAGTCTGAGTGCTAGTCAGCAAGCTGGATGCTACATAAAGGCCAGTCAAAGAGCAGTGTGGATGGTGAGGGCACCTTTCTGTGCTGCCTTTCCAAGGTGTTATCTGTATCAGGGAGACAGGGGAGTAGTCCTTCCCTCTGCCAGAGAAACCTTGGAAGCAGCCTTGAAACAACCAGATGATTGAAGAGGGAAGGACAGAAGAACTCATTACCTCCTGAGAAAGTGGTCCCACTTAGTCTGGGGTAACTATGTATGAAACAGGTCTCTCAGAGAGGAAAACATAATCTTAAGTATCATTCAATGAGGGATAGCTCTGAATGCAGAACTTTCTTCCAGCAAAAGGAACAGATCTGCATACCACCATGCACAGGGCACTGCACCAGGTGGTAAAAATCACCATTCAAATCATCTCAGGCAGCCAAGAGAATGGTACACAGATTATCCCCGGGGATCTGAGCAGAACGGCAGCTGTGCTGCACAAGAAGATTCTCACTGGTCTTTAGAGAGGCTCCACTGCTCCATTGTAGGGAAGAGTTGAGGATTTGGACTTGTTAGTAGGTGAAAAGGTTTTTGTGGCACAAAATAGTGTTCCTGCATTCTTCTAGGGGGCTGGACACTGCCTTGGCATCTTTTGAACAGAGGACAGCTCTGCCGGGCCACTGCCAACCCCATTCTGCCCCTGGTGCTGCAGGGGAAGCATGAAGCACCGAAACCAGAACTGCAGATGTAACCCAGCCCTAAGGACTAGGGGTGCTAAGGAAAAGCATGTTACTGGAGGATGAATCCTTTTGGCAGGAGCTCAGTTGCTTTGGACTTTCTCTGGGAGGTATTTGGATGCTACAAAGAGCTGCCATCAGAGACTCTAAAAACTTGTATTTGGGCTGCAAGCTGTGTACCTGAGTCCTGAGGAGCTTCCCATGTCCTGGACACACAGAAAGTCTGTGATGGAGCAAAGGATTTGTCCTGAACCTCAAGCCAGAATGACTGAACCACTTTTCTTCTTTATCAACTCACTGGAGACAAGAGAAAAATGAGTTTCAGACTTGTCATTTAGTGCTCAGGCAGGCCCTGAGTTGTCGTAGATTTAATTCAAGTAAACCAATAGTCCAACAAATAAATTGTTTCAAACATCTAGGGCTAGTGGGGGAAGGTAGCTGTCATTTTTTCATGTTTTTATACATTAAAAAAGTACAAAATTTCACTGGGAAAAAAAATGGTAAATCTTTTCCCCATTCTTTAGGGGCGAAAAAATTGTTACTTTTCATCTGTCAAGTTTTCCTTCTTTGTTTTTAATGTGACCTGGTAATGGATTATGTAGACTTCATCCCAGGCATGCAATAATTATTTTGTTGATGAAGGGCTTACAGTCAGGGCATTTAACTGGGAATTTTTCACATACACTCGTTTTCAAATACATAAATAAATAATCTCAAAAGCAGCTGAACTCAGTATTAGTAGCTGAATTCCACACACATTTTTCTGAAGTTCACAGTCCCATTGCCTGAGGAAAGAGTAAGAGAATGTGAGACATTATAAAGTGGCAGAGAAATACTGAATTGGTTGGAAAAGCTGCCTTTCCCCTTTTGGTACTATTGCCTGCTGTGACAGCACCCCGCAGAGCTTGGCTTTGGTACCAGAATGACATTAAAATGTAATAGCTAAAAGGTGACCAGCCTGATACATGGACTTGTCTTGTGGTGATTTTTTTTTCCTCAGGACCTGAAGGAGAAGAGAAACCCTTAACTGAACCAAGCTGAAATGAAGAGGCCATGGTCCACAGCTCAGGCCAGCTTGGAAGAAAGGATGAGGTTAAAAGCCATGCTGTATGAGGTCCATTTTACCCCTTTTTCTATTCACTTACCACCACCTACATGATGACTAGTTAAATACTCATGGGGTTAACCACCACGTAGATTATTTTTTTTCTGGCAGCTGAAGTGAAACTTCATTGATTTGACAACATCTCAGATAAATAACATACAGATCTAGAATGCAAGATTTTCCTGACAAAAAATGCTGTATGAAAGAAACTCAGACAACTCCATCAATAGTGACTGATAAAGCTGGATATCCAGAGGGAATGTAAAAAGCTTTTTGGGAGAAGAGGTGGGGCATGGGGGATAGGTCAGAAGACTGCAAGATTGCCTGTAAGAAATATGTGATAAATGTAGATTTCAAAATGCCTCTAAATTTGATTGTGTGCAGAAGTTAGCTGAAATGGTGAATTGGACCAGTTTTAATATTTAAAAATTTTATTTCAGTTTGTTTGAAAGGGAGAAGGGGACTGGCACAAGATTGCCCATAGAAATTTGCAGGACAGTCTGAAAATAAGTCCTGGGGGTTTCAGTATGGACATTAGTAAATTTTGCATGATAGTGTTCCATGAACAACCAAGAAGAGACACAGTGAAGTGGAGAAGATAGGTCCTACATGGAAGAGCTTACACTGACCAGCTGGGTTTGAGACTCATTTTTAGTCGCCATTTGGTTTTAAGATGTCTACAAATGCATAAAACAGCTCCACTGTTACCATTATTATAGCAGTATCATAATTTATTATTTGAGCTACAATTCTAGCTTCATTACTGCTCTATGAAATGATGCAGAGGTGGAGAAGCAGGCTGTGTCTCACAGAAAGTTCCTGGAACAGAAGGTGCATGAGTAGAAGCCAGACTCAGCTTTCAGTTTGCTTCTGAGGCAGGCCGTGTGTATGAAAACAAATACCATTTCTGGGAAGCTGGGAGTGGATCACATCTCTTGGTTCATTGACTCTAGCCCACAGCTCTCAGAGATATCACTGTCTGAAAAGCCCTTTCAGAAGCTCATAAAGTACCATCTTCCAGTCTGGTAGGGTTTTTGACTTCCTTGTTGAAAAGCTGATCCAGAATCTAGTTTAGCTTAAGCCCTTTTTTGTGTTCATGTGTTTAACTCCCTCTCAGATTTCATTTTCTGAGCATAAACAAGCCAAAATCTTCTAGCCTTTCCTATTGCAAAGAGCTTCCCACTCCTCATGCCATCATAGCAAATCTTCACAGCATGTTTTCTAGGTTAAGTTCATCCTCTTGAACCAGATGACCCAAACTGTATGCAACATTCCAGTCTAAAACCATTCCAGTCTAAAACCATTTCAATATTTATAAGAACTTATAAATAGCAGTTTGCCCAATTAATTGTTTTACAGGGAAGACAAGATACAGTCCCAGCTCCCAAAGGTTCTTGAGTCATATTTTGTACTAAAAAAAAACACAACCAAGAATATATGGCAAGACCATTGGTGTGCAAATAATTACAATACCCTCACTTATGAGCCTTTGAGTTTACATTCTTGGTTAGTCTAATTGCTCATTGAAAAGGAAATATATGGGTTCATTTTTGGAAAATTAATGTATTCAGTGACAGTTCTAAACTCATTGTTACATTCTCTTGATCTCTTTTTAGTTTAATGTAAACAAATGAGTTTTCTGTAATGTTGGATTATCTGGCAATATATTTATTAGATAGTGTGTTCGTTCAACAGGTGTGCTGACCATGGAAAACTATTAATTATGTCCATATTTTTTAGGATCATGTTAATTAGCCTTCATGGTAAATTAAGACCTTCCCTGCTTCAGTAGTCCCATACTGACACCATCTCAAATGTAATAATAACTTATAACTGATCAAAAAGAGACACCAGCCATCCAGTGTGTGGTTTCTAAGCAGGGAACCAGAAGATAAATTATTCCTTGCTTGCTTGCTTGCCATTATATAAATAATGATACTTTTACCCTTCAGTTGCTTTTGCTTGTGTATGTGTGTTTTCTTCTTGCCTTGTCTCCTTGGATTTTAAGGTGATTGGGCATAGCAACCTACATTAGCAAGTAATTTGGCACAACAGGTGTGTAACCATAGAACAGAACTGTCAGAGCTGGGGACCCAAGAGCCACGCTATTCATCTCTCATTTTATGGGGCACATTTTCTTTTATGCATTTTGTTTTAGGCTGATTCAAAGCACCAAAAATACTAGGATCCGGCATAAAGCACAGTTTCCCCTTTTCAGTCAGCAACAAGTCCTTTCTTTCTAAAAATATGCAGATCAGACATTTTTATAATTTTCTACCAAACATTTTGTTATTTTGGGTTGTAGTTTTTCATGAGTAAATAATTTGGGGCACATTGGGCCAAAACCTGGCACTGCATTTTGCAACTCCAACAAAGAGACAGTAATTCAGAAGACAATAACAACAACAAAAAAACAAAACAAAGACAAAAAACACACAAACATAACAAAAAAACCAAACCCCACAAGATCTTCAGCAGTCTCCTCTCCAGCACCTAAATCATCCAGCTACAGCTGGATGATACAGCTACAGTTTCCTGACTACCAAAGCAGGCCTTGATCAGTAGGAATCAAAGATCATAGTGATTGATGCAAGTTGCATCTCCTTCTTCCTTCTTTGAATACTGTGGAAACCTGGTGACATTTTGGAGTAAAGTATCAGAAAGTTGTGCTGAACAGTAGCTTATTCTGCAGAATTCACTTAATTTACTTGAAATTCTTTCTTGGATTTGTTCACCTAAGTGGTAACATGAATCTATCTTTTTAGGCATTTGCTTTTTGCCATTCGGTATGGAACACTTTTTGACAGCCACTGTCGCACAGGGTAATGTTTGTGTATAGTAAATTGAGGCTTAGAAATTGCATATCATCCTCTACCCCAGAGAACAAAAAAATGATGATTCCTGATGCACACAGATGCTTTTTATCTTCAGGGAAATACCAAGCAACTCTCTTTGCACCAGCCTCTGATGCTGTTAATGTTCGTAATTACTATATGTTTTCATAATAGCTTATTAAGTTTTTTCTTCTTTATTAGCATTTTCATTAGCCTTTGTTTACTTCCTAAAATGAACCCAAGTTCATTTTAGTTTGCTTCCACGCTTTCTTAACTTTTTCTCACACGAGTAATTACTAACAAGTTGCTTTATTTTAGGTGGGGGCCTTAACAGGCTTAAACAGAGGCCTCTTTAAGGCTAGTGCCTGTTTAAGTGGGTCCTGCACTTGGCTCACAACAGCCCTGTGCAACATTGCTACAGGCTGGAAAGCTGCCTGGACAAAAAGGGCGTGGGGTGCTGGTCAATAGCTGGCTGAGCATGAGCCAGCAGTGTGCCCAGGTGCCCAAGACCAATGGCATCCTGGCTTGTATCAGAAATAGTGTGGCCAGCAGCACCAGGGAAGTGATTGTCCCACTGTACTTGGCACTGGTGAGGCTTCATGTCCTGTGTTCAGTTTTTTGTCCCGTGCTACGAGAAAGACATTGAGATGCTGAAAGGGTGTCCAGAGAAGGGCAGTGAAGCTGGTGAAGGGACTGGAGCACAAGTTCTATGAGGAGCAGATGAGGGACCTGGGGTTGTTTAGCCTGTAGAAAAAGACTGAGGGGAGACCTTATCACACTCTAGAACTACATGAAAGGAGCTTTTATCAAGGTGAGGGTTGGCTTCTTCTCAAGTGGCAAGTGACAAGACAAGAAGAAATGACCTCAGGTTGCGACAAGGGAGGTTTGTATTGGATATTGGGAAAAATCCCATCTCTGAAAGCTTGAGTTATCATCCCTGGAAGTATTTAAAGGACATGTAGATGTGGCACTTGAGTACATGGTTTAGTGGTGAACTTGGCAGTGCTAGGTTAACAGTTGGACTTGATGATCTTAGAGGTCTTTTCCCAAAATAAATTATTCTATGATTCTAAATGTTGGCTGAATGGTACCACCACCCTGTGAAGCTAGAGGGGACAGAGGTTTGGAAGTTGTAAACTAGGTGTATCGCTTGCCAGGGTCAGGGACCTGGAAACAGGTAAAACTTCCTGTACAATCAAGGCTGAGTGATGGGTGTCCAAAGTTTATATCTGCATAAAAGGCTATTTGTTCTCATATTTACCTGCTGATGTCTAGACTTCTTTGTTTATAAAAAAAGAAGATGAAAGCATGAAAATAATCTCTCCCTTCTGAGACATCTAGATGGAGGATGAATTTAGGTCATTTTCTTTGCATCATCAAGACATATCCAGTGGTATATCAGATGTACCATCCAAACACCTTGTGAAAGCCTCAAGAGTAATGCAAGCACAGGAGCTCACATATGAAAGCAGAGGGAACATTCAGAAAGACAATGTTTCAGCCTATCAGTCTTGATAAAGGCCCAGACGGGTGAAAATGTCAGCTTTATGTGTGTTCCAGCCAGTCTCAATCAATCTACTTTCATATGTAGGTTACTGAGTGTGTCTTCCCCAAAGCCTTGAAGGCTTTAAATCTTGTGCACAGAGTGATACCATTATTTTCATGATAAAATTGATCCAGGCAGACATCAACTTTCATTTTCATGGTACCAGACTGGTGGGATTGTACTTTTCAGCTTAATGATTCTAGAAATTCACATTGCAGTAGTGATGTATTAAATTGATTCTCCTTTGCTTTATATATTGCTAACACTGCACAGGGGAAGTGAATCTTTTGTCCTTTCTTCCCACATTTGGTATGATGTAACGGAATTGCTCAAAACCAGGGGAATTTAATAATCTTTCCACAAAGTCTTACAGTGAATGCAATTAGGGCATTATAATTCAACCATTGTATTATTAAATGCACTGAAAAGGATTCAGTTATGAAATTAAATGAGAAAAATAACATTTTAAGGCCTGATGTGTAGTATGGCTTCCTTGATTCCTTGTTTTTTCCCGTATCTGGTTGTGTCCCTTTTTTCACTCTTGAAAGTTCCACCACCACCTCTATAGCTTCTACTCTATTATATACTGTATTTATATTTCATCTCATAAATACTTTTTTGTCTCATTCTCATCTTTTCCCACTTGTGTCCAAACACTCCCACCTCTTGTTCATCTCAAGCAGGCTTCATCTGCAAGTTGTCCTCTCCTTGGCCTCCTCACCACCAGTGCCTTGCCAAATCCTCATACAGTAGCACAGCTCTGGGCATCCCAAAAGGGAAGTACAGGACAAAATCACTACATATCTTAAGTGTGCAAGAGAAAATGGAAGGAAATCTGGAAGCAGGTAAGGACCTCTGTTCAGGGGAGCACACACAAGGTTCAAGTACAGTGTTATGCAGTTTGGTGGTGGTTTTCGTAGTGTGAGGGCTCCTTGTCAGCCAAGCAGCATGCTGAAGAAGGCAAGGCAGAAAGCAGCTCTCAACACTATCATTATTTTATGTCTCAAAACCCCTGGGGATTTTCAGGCCACCAGACAGTTTGGGTTTATATCCATCTCTGTGTTAGACATTGAAATAACCTTTTCTATGACATACTCTGACTTTGAGGAATTTACCCACAGATTTAAACCTTCACTGATCTATGGGGTGTTGATCAATGTGTGCTGTCACCTGAAATTCCATTCTATGTTACAGATTCCTTCTCAGAAAATAACTGCAAAATTAAATACAATTTAAGGTGTTTAATTTCATTTAGTTTAAATTATTTTCTTTAATTTAGTAATTAATTTTGTTTTAAAAGTCTTATTTTTCAACTCTACTTGAGTATTTTATAGATGTTAACACACGCTTCCAGTTTTATGTGCAAGTATCATAGCATCTTCATGCGTCTATGATACCTAAAATTATCTTTATTGCAGAGAAAATAACAATCACCTTAAATCCTTGAGGCATTGAAAACATTTCCAGGGGATGCCTTTTGGTTTCTGCAGAACCCTGCTGCTTCCATCTCTATCGATGTCTGTGACGCTTCTCCTGAGGATTTGTTTCTGCAGAAACACAGGTGCTAATTCTCAGGAACTCTGCATGTCGAACCCGCTGTGAAAATTACAGAAACTCAGAGCTGTTCTAATTTGTTCTGTGCTTCCCACAGCCTCCAAGGGAGCAGCTCTCCAGCATTGTCCCATTTCTTCTCCCTGTTTCTTTCCCTGATGTCTCTTGGACTTTACAAGAGAAATAGAAGTCAAAATGATACATATCCACCAAAAGCAGGAAGTCTCTGAGTGCAAAAGCTACATCCTACTGTGAAGATCCACTGTCACTAAAGCCCCTTAACCTAAGAAAGTTAGTACAAAAGTTCCCTAAAGTTGCAGAGTCTCAAGTCTATATTTTAAATAGAAATAATTGTTCAAGCAGGTCATGAAAGTGTGAGTAAATGTTGACGTTCAATTTTAAAAGGGTAAGGTGGAAAATTCCTTTTCTTATTGAACACTGTTTTGGCTATTCACACAAATCTCTTATGCTTACCTGAAACAGGGAGGAGAGATTAGACTGGTATATACATCTCCCATTTCACTAGTCTTGTACAGGAGTTTCATAGCTAAACTTCTCCAGTGTAAGTCCATAATTTCAATAACACAGGAACATTAAAACAAATAAAGCTTTCCTTCTCAGGACCACAGGATGCCTTAAAGTCTAGATCCAAACACAAAACCAAAGTTTTGAGAAGCCCAATTGTGACCACGTTATTGATTATAAATGGTCTTTTTGTCTTGTAACTCCCTAAGTCTGGTGCCTGCTTTGGTGCTAGCACACAGAAGTATTTGACTGGGAAGCCATTGCATCAAGCTTGCACAGAGCATTTTCTGTCATACTTGAAGCAAGTCCATTCATACCTGAGGCTTTTCAGGCCATTCTGAGTTAATATTGTTTAAACTAAGGTAAGGGCTCTTAGCTAATTTATTGGTAGAATATTCTGATCAGTCATATACCAGCCCTGACTCTATGCTGATGCCTTCAACACCCATGCCCTTCTTATTCTCTACATTGTCCATCTTGATTTCACTTCTAAACTATCAATCTTCCTTCCCTTAGTCCTATTTGTCATTGTTTTCCTTCAAAATTCTTTCTCATTTCCTTTTCTTTGTCTTCCTGACCTACTAAAAAAGAAATTGAACTAACATGACATTTACAGCTGCTGTAACTTATACCTTCACGGTGGTCCCCATCTCTTCCCAATACTCTGCCTGGATTGTTTCTATAGATTTATGGCACAGGCTGTATTCCACTGTCTGGGAGGTGTAGCACAACAAGGCCTGATTTTTAAGTAGTCCTTTAGGAATTAGAGACAATTATTACTCATGATTAAAAACATTAACATTTCTGGAGCATTCTGTCTCACTGAGATCTTGATCCAAAGATCACTGAGGCCAGAGGAAGGACTCGTGCTGATGTGGATGGTCCTTACATTAGATCTGGGCACTGTGGTCGATATAGTCCAGAATTAGAACTCAACACTTGGGAAGCTAATGCACACTAAATCAAATGTTTTGAGGATGAGTCACCACAATACTCAGCTCTGCTCAGTGACATTTAATAATAGTGTTACAGATTTCCCAAAGCAGCCTTCTATATCTGCATAAAAATGTAAAGAAGCAAATACTGAACCAGCTTCTTGTATAATGAAGAGGGTGGAATTGTGTAGCTTTTACCACTGTGATTCTTTTATCTCCTTTCAATTTAACATTCAGAGTTGGTGCTTTTGAAATAGAAAGAAGTTTTCTTAAGGGATAACAACACTGCAGGGCTTGGAATTACACAACTGAATAAGAATATTGAGAAGGCTGCATACATCTCCCAGAAAAACACTTCCACGTAACCATCATCAGTAACTGAACAGAGTCCCATCTTGATGTGAATATGGTTTTCAAAAAGTACTGGCTCATGCAACACTGTTGCAATAAAAATATTTATTTATAGACTTTTAATAGTTTCTCTGCCACAGTTGCAAATTCTGACTTCATTCTCCTCCCCCACTAGGGTATTATTTGCTTATGGAGGAAGTACAGAAATACAAGGGGAAACAACCCATTAAACACAAAAAGAAATCTATTGGATTTCATCACTTTATGTGCATTACTTTGTGGCTTTCCAAAGAATGATGTAAAGCATCAGACCACAGTTGTCCAATATATCCTGCAAGTTATGGGATTTCAGATGGTCTGGTAGGTGCGAACTTCTCCCAGGACCATGACCTGCTGTTGGAAGAGAAGTATTGCTGAGTTTCCTGAGGTTAGCTCCATTGGAAGGTGGAGTTCATTTGGCATTTTGTAGGTTTCATGTTGGCTGTTGTGCACAGAAGTCTCTCTGCCCAATCAAGCTCGGAGAAAAAAGGCTTGGGAAAGGCTCCCAAGTCTTTTGTATATGAAAGAGCTCAAAAGATTTTTTTTTTTGTAAATGCCAATACAGGAAAAAAACATGAGATAGATGGGAACAGTGTGGGTAAAGATGTTTTATAGTGATGAAATCAGAGCAACTCCACACTTTAGGACAGCAGTAAGACAAAATTCCACAATGAAGCCCAGTCTAGTTAATGCAGGACTGACTAGATCTCTACAGACACAGTGATCACCAGGTTATTGTAAATGTGGCTGTAAACAAATATTAAACTAGAATGGATGAGCTGAAATGCCTCATTTGAAATGGAAGCATCCCTATATGCACACCTATTATTCAGGGCCATAAAGATGATCAGTGATACTGATTGTAAGGCTATGATACAAAGGAGGCTCAGACAACAAATTGATTCAGTTTTTAAAGTGTTAGGGAATAAAGGATTAAATAATCACCTTAGAAATAACTTGGGACATGGCTTGGAATTCGACACATATTAGCAGTGCAGATTTTTAGTCTTCCACAGCCCACTGAGGAAGGGAGATTAACAAACCTGTGAAGGCAGACAACAATCAGGTGCTCCCACATAAACATGCTACATCTCTGGATCACTTGTAACATAAGGGAGATTTTTCAGACGTGGGAAACAACTCCTTGGAGTAGCTAGTGAGAGCATTTGGAGGAACAGGTTCTAATTCTAGTTTTACTTGGTTTTAAGTAGGATTTAAATAAAAATTCAAAATGCAACCATGACCCTATAGTAGTGACTATAATGCATTCAAATCAGTGTCTTTTTCTTTCAGAGGACATAATTTCTAAAAATCACACAAATAAATAAAAGCAAAGTAAAGAGAGCTACTAAATAGATAAAATTACTTTTTGCTGTTATGGAGGATGTCTAAGGATTACACATCAGAAGCTCAGGTTAAAGATCCAAACATCTCAGTATAGAAAACATTAGAATAAAGGAGGCTACTATGCATAAAAAGGCTTTTTTTAAAAAAGAAAAATGGTGAATTCATGGATAGGTGAGTAAATAGACAAGAATATGATCTTTTAAATATAAAATATTAATCTAAATTATACATATATGCATGCTAAGACATACTAATACAAGCAAGAAAGACTGAGAAACATCTGCCTCTATGGAAATCAAAAAGCCTACAAGAAAGTTTGTGGGATCAAAAATCATCAAAGAGAAGCACATTGCAAAAAGCCAGCCAACTTATTTGTATTATCATGCACATCAGAAGCCAGAAAGTTTTCACACCTCACACATGGGGAATGAGCTTGAAAGATGTATTACAAAAAGAGTGTCATTGAAGATGTTTCAGAGAAAATTAGTAATTCAAATTGTAACAAATGAGGAGGTAGATTTTTTTTTTAAACCCAAAAGCTCTGAAAGAACTCAAATATGAAGTTGATTACAGCTATTTTAGTTTGAGCGATAGTTTATTTCACAACACAGGACTGAAAAATTGCAGCCATGACACTCGTCTTAAGGGAAGCCTTGCAAGGGCGATTCCGAGAAATGCAAACCAGTAAAACTGACTTTGGCACCAGGAAAATGCTTAAAGATATAATAAAGAGTGGAATTGAGAGACGTGGGACTAAATCAGTTTTGGGAAAAGTCCACACCTGTTAGTCCTCTTGAATCTGTTTTGAATAAGTCAGTGAGTGCACCACTAAATGGTGTTCAGTTCACTTAGTAGGGTTTTTTCGTGGCTTAAAGCATGTTGAAACACCCAGTTCACAAACCCAGCAGGCTTTCAGTTGATGGAAGATGGATGTCTTTTCTGGTTTTATATGGCATCACATGATGATTTCCCAAGGCCCTCAGTGATATCCCTGTCTACACTAAAGTGAGTGGGAGTCCTATTAGAAGCAGGACAAGGCTGGGAGCTTTTAAGTTTTTTCTGTTCTGCTTATGCATTTGCTGTGGCACATATTTCATCCCCTTGTAGTGCTTCTGTATGTACTTTATTTATTATCTTTCTTGTCCTCCTCTTATGAGTTATTTTTATTTGAATTCTATTTTTCTGTTGCTTATCACCCCAAGTGCCTCTGCAGGAGAGTGGGGCATACTGTGCCCTTTGTAAATTAAGTATTAATTACATGATTAATTATTATTATGTTCAGCTCTCTGGAAGGTTTTATACAAAGACAGTTAAAATGCATATATTCTCTAAGGTATGTCTGCAGAGTGATTATGGACTTCACACTTATTCAAAGCTATTGATTTTTCTCATGTACTCTAGTCTATTATACCATATTCTGTTCCAAATAGACACTATTTTAATATGTTGTTCCTCTTCATGATCAAGTTTTGTATAAAATTTTATGGAATGGGGAAAGAAAGAAAGCTGCACAATTTATCATGTGTATACAGAAATTTGTTTCCTGAAAAAAACCCTGTTCCCTCGGGAAGCAGGGAAATCATACTTAACCTTTGTTTTCATTAGTTGCTCTATATTGCCGTTTTGCTTCCCACACAACACCATGATGACATTAATGAACGTTGCAGGCAGTGAAAGGATTTATACTCATTGGTGAACTCATAAGAAATCCTGCAGGTATTTTTAAGCAAGGTGTGCCTTGGCAGCTATGGGCCATGGGGAGTTTACATTCTAATTTATCTTAGAAGTGCTTGTGGCCCTTTTGGATTTTTGTACCTCCCAGTTTTCCTTTGGAAGCCGAAGAGCAGCACCTGTATGTTGGAGGGCGAGTACAGCCCTCCCTGGACTCTGGGACACCCTCGCTTCACCCTGTTGCTGGGGGCGCACAACACTAAGAGAAATGTCCCTCACAGCATTTTCTTCCATTCAGTAAAGCTATGAAGGCAGATGTTTATGAATAAACTCCAAAAGACAGAGATGAAGTGAGGGCTATGGAAATTTAGGGTGAAAGAAGGGTACGGACAGCAAGGCCTGGAGATGCTTCTCCACGGGGTTTTTTCAACAGGAATTCTCCAACATGGCAAGCCACACCCTTGAAGACCAGAGACACAGAAAATTGGGCTTTTTGCACCAGAGAGGGTTTGGCTGCATCTTCCTTCTGTCTGACTCAAGCACAATTCTCTTCCTCCTCCTCCTCCCAATCCTCACATGATGGTGGTGAAGGGGGAAGATCTTAGTTAAAAGGTTCAATTTGAGAGAGCAATTCACATCCTCGATAGTAGATAGAAGATCTTAGTTAAAAGGTTCAATTTGAGAGAGCAATTCACATCCTCGATAGTACTAGAAGTTTGTCTAGTCCTATCAAACCTCACTGCTACTATCATAACAGACATGCATCGGCAATAATCAAAACAATACAAAACACACAACATTCCCTCCCTGGTGAGAGGGATGTTCTAATTTGTAGATTAGAATTATTTTATTTTTTTAAGCCAAATTGTCATCAATTTCTCTAAAGATGATCGTTTGACAACATGTAAGTAGAGAACTGTCTCTTCCTTATGCAAGAGTATGGATGCCACTTGCCTTACTGACAATTAACCCTCCATCCTAGAAGGAGAAATCCATCTGATTGTATGTCTGTCACTTAAACCATCTGACACTGGTATGTTTAGATAAACTATCTCAGGCCCATTTGTCAACAGGAGGCTCTGTGTAATTCTTGTAGGCACATTAAAAGCCATATTAAAATTTTCTGCCCCTCCTGTAGTCTGTGGCTATGGACAGGTGACAAGATGATGGACAGGCACATTGTTGTAAATGTCCTTTTCTTTATTATACAGGTTAATTTTTTTTAAAGCTATTGTGCAAACTTTGGTTGTGCAGTAACAACCTTTGATTAAATCGATCATTTTATTGCAAATCATGCAAATAATCTTCACCAGTTATTTATGTATGTTTACATGCAAAATAATAAATCATCATATTAATAACGGGGGTGTGGTATACTCGTTGAGTTGCCTTAATGGCCCAGGTGTCAGTACCCACCTCTGATCAGGTTCAGATCTAGATTTTGTACATATATAACAGAGCCATATCAGGCTTTAGACTATTTCTCTCTCGAATATGAGGCTGAAGAAAGTGGTTGCCTGTGCCTATGCCTACAGTCCCCCTGAGACAAGCTAGAAGTGAGGTCTTTAATGCTGATAGCTGGGCTAACCCCTGCTAGGCATCAGGCAGTGCTGAAATGTGGTATGGTGGGTAAGAGCTACCTTCTGTAAAACAATGAAATAGCACAATCCAGCTGTCACAAAGGAGTTTGAACTCCCATTATAGAGATGGAAAAACACTGTTAGAGGGAACCAAGTAAGCCATTCTTTAGGCACTCAGCAGACCAAGTAACTGTCACCTGCAGGAAATCTCTTCGGCTGACCTACTTGTGCAATGGGAACTGGAATTCTGGTCTGGACTCGTGCAGGGAGCCAGAGTGAAAGTGAAACTTCTTTCTTCCAAGCAGCTTTTACATGTGAATGTGAGTGCTGCTGGAGTGGGACACCTTCAGTCCCCAGCTCACTCTGTCCAGCAGAGCCAGTGCAGGGAAGGAGGGTGGTAAGAGTTGCAAGCCCTGGGGACTCAAGTGTTGAGCCAGCTGCCCTCATTTGCCTTCAGTCCCCAGATTTGAAGCACTGTCCCATTACACATCCTTCAGGAGCACAACAAGCACCAACCCAAAATATGCAGCATGTGCTGAACACACTTGCCAGAGGCAGCAAGTGGCGTGGAAAGAAAGGCTTTACAGGCATCGCAATGAGAGAGCAGGGTGCACAGAGGACTGCAGCAATAAGCAACAGCAGAGATAAGCGATACCTCCACGGCCCTTCTCAGAGACCATCTGAAGCTCTTGAAGCTCGGCACTGTTGGCACAGAGACAGCCCAAACCCCTGCCCCAGCTCTGCCCCTCATGTCAGAGGACTGCTGGTGAGCCGTCCTGCTGCAGTGCCACCCAGAATCTTGGCACCTACAACGTCATGCCACCACCTCAGTGGCACGTCCAGGAACAGCCACAGCCAATGGTAAATAGCGGTTCTAAAGCAGGGATGTTCATGGGCTCAAACTTTAAGCTCTGTCCCTAAAATGAATTGGAAGCATCTGGCTGTTTTGCTGTTGGTGGGTAATGATGCAGCCCCGTCGCAAGCCCAGATGTGATTCTACATTCCTGCAGCTGTTCTGGTGGGAGTTTCAACACCCGAAACATCTGCTATTGGGAATCAGAGGCGCGATACTTACATGATCTTTTAGGGCTGTTATTTTTGTATGTTTGCAATTTTGTTTTTTCCTTTCCTTTGGAAAATACATTTTATTTATGTAACATCGTTTTCTGTTTGTCTGATAGTGACCACTCCCCTTGTAAGGGGGTATTCCCACATGAAGTTGTTCTACATGTCTGCAGCACCATGCGTGAAATGCAGCAGATTCAGGGTGTCACAAATGTGGTTTATGGGAGTTGAAGCTGCAGAACTTTATGGTCTGTCATGTAAATATATATGTAGGGAGCTGCTAAAATTAAGTAATTACTGTCTGCTACATAAATATGTATTTAGACTATCTTAACACAGAAATGCCCATCTATCAGGTAATTACATATTTAGCCTGTGGGAGAAAAGGCTGTTTTGACATCCAGGAGTTACTTACATCCATTTAAAAAAAAAAAAGAAAATCATCAAGAAAAAAGAGATGAGAAGCCCGTACCATGACTTTACGAGGACAATAAAGGAAGATGAAAGTGTGCAGGAGAAAGTGAACTCTAGGCTGTAGGGAGCTGGTAAAGCCTTATAATGCCCAGACTGATCTATTAAATTTTGCAGGGGAAAAAAGCCCCACAGTCAGACTGGGAGCACTAAATACCAGGATTAATCTTGAAGTGAAAGTTCATTATTATATTACTCAAACCCATTAGAAACAGATTTCTAATGGAAATGCTGACTTTGCACTGTAACACAAGGAGTCAATATTATAATTTCGTATTTCCTGTTACCATGGACAGTTAATACACTGGAAAGAAACAGAGGACATGGAAAATTTATACCGTGACATGCCATTTGTTACCATGCTGCTAATTACAGTTTGGTTCTTGCTGCTTGACTCAGCACAGGCTCACCAGCCCCCTGCATCTGGAAGCCATCCCCTGCCCTCCCACCTCAGGCAGTTATTCCTGTATCTTTTAGGTGCTGCGGAGGGCACGCTACCCCACCAAGACCTCTGCATGCTGGTCAACTCACAAACACCCATGAAAGCAATAACCATCGCATGCCTGGTCCTCATGTTATTGTAGAGAAGTGAGCCACAGGGAGGCCATGGTGATGGTCTCAGAGATCATGGGAGGGTCCATCTGTGTGGGGCTGGCAGGCAGCACAACACTCAGAGGAGAGAGGGAAACGCCAGAGTAGGAGGTAGGAGAAGTTGGGGACACCAAGGACAAGGTGGTAGGGGTGGCAAGAGAAGGGGGGCAAATGGCAAGGAATGAGAAGATGGTAAGGCTGGTCAGAAAAGGAAGGCAGGCAGTCTGCAAAACTGCTGCCCTCAGAAACCTTGCCTTATTCATACACTGCATGGTGGGGCTGTCTGGAGAAGAGCCGCTTCTGGACAGGGTAAGGGCTCCTGGGACAAACTGGGAAGCCTTGAATTATCTGCCCCAGCATAGGGAAGCAATGAGGTAATGCAGCTTCAGAGGGAGACAGGGGAGTGGAGGAAAAGGCACATCAAAGACATCAAGCAAAAATATTATCTTCTTTTGCAGTATGGGAAGAAGCCCCCATTTCACTTTTCCATGTTTTCTTTGGATTGTTTTCAAGTGAGGCACCCTGGGTTATGTGCTATATCTCAGGCAAAGAAATTCCAGCAAAGCAAGCCTGGCTTCTCACTTTGGCATCTCAGTCAGCAGTAATTTATATTGCTGTTCCTCCTTAATAAAATCCATCGTGCACTCCAAAAGAGTAACTAGGACACTTAGTTTTTATTCCACATGCATCTCATTTGTCTTCAGCAGGTTCTTCCATAATCTCATCATTATTGCAATCACCCTCTGAGGACAGCTGACTTGCATTAATCAGCTAGGCCTCTCATCCCTCACTAGATTCTTTACAGTTTTACTGTGCCCTTGGGCATCCTAACTTTACTTGAAAAATTAATAAACCTCCCCTCTCTTATCTTACCTTATTAATGTCTGTCTTTGTAACCCATTATCCCTGCATCTCTTCAGTGACCATTTGAGGATGTGGTTACCACCAAAGGATTGTGCCCTGGTGAGGCAGCACACAAGAGTGCCCTACATAATTGAAAAAAAAAAAAAAAAAGAAAAAAGGAAAAAAAAGGGGGGGGTGGGGTGGTGATAAGAGAAAGAAGGAAAAAGACCAAGAAAACTTTCAAGTCCAACAGCATTGTTTACAAGACAGAATAAAAATATGGGAGTTGATAAGAACCCAATATAAACTATTAAGATTCATCAAATAGTTCCTTTTTGCCTTAATCCTCATTTCACATAAGCAGTCCTGCAGTCCCTGTCATGCATACCCATCTCCCACCCATCCCTTCCTGCTCCCCTTCCCTCTCATGCACCCGAGTAAACCTGACTTGCTCATTTTAGATGTTTTGAAATCCTGGTACATTAATCACTTGTGTTTGCACACACTTTATGTGGGTTGTTGGTCATGGTCTGTAGTTATACTGGCTGTCTCCCTTGCTTACTTAAAAGTACAATCCAATTGAAAATAAAGATTTTGCAGGTTTGCTCATTTCACACAGTGATAGCAGCTGGTAAGTGTCTTTTGCAATTCATCAGAGGCCTCCCAGACCACCTGCTCTTGGCATCCTGCAAACAGCTGGCTCTGTGTAAGTACCATAAGCTATTATCTTACTCAATAAATAATGAAATAAAGAAAGAAAGCAGGACAAAACCATGTCTTTGTAAATAACATATATTCATTACTAGCCACCTCCCCTGTTTCAGAGATGAAGAAGATCAAGTTAAGATCCTTTGCTGGAGGTAGCAGTACCTTATGGTAGAAGATGGAGACAAATTAACAATTCATAGGGCTCAGTATTTTCTTTCTTTCTCTCTTTTTGAAACCTGCTCTATTTCTGAAAAGGCCATAGGGAGCTTTTATGAAACTTCAGCTAATGTCACCAGATGTCCCACTATTGAGAGGTGACTCTCAGTCTTTGAAAGACTGCCCCACTTAGGTTTTTTTTTAAATGAACTTTGTCCCTCTTTCTGGTCTCAAGAGTAGATATGAGGTCACTTTCTCCTCCCCAATGCTTTGCTGCCCATGAGGCTGCTGCCAGGTGTCCTCCAGGCTGGGGGTAGGGCTGCCAGCTTGTCCATCAGGACAAGGCTGGAGCTAAGCTCTGAAGGGCCATGGGCCACTGGAGCTGGAGCACGAAATGCATCCCTGTGACTGGGAAGAAACTTCAGAGGTGAGAAGAAGGAAGTAGATGATGGGGAAAACAGTGCCAAAGTATTCCCTCTGAAGACAAATAAGGGTTTTAATAGGAAAGTGTTGCATTTTGGGCACAAAGCCTGTATCTCGTAAGGATTTTTATTTTTTAATCTATGAATTCTGTGAGGCACATCTAACAGATTTCTTGCACTGCAAACAAAGGCAATAAATAAATGCAATCTGTTGCATGAATGATTTATATCAACACAATTTAAATTTAGTGTCTGATTTATCTTATTTTTTTAAATGGCCTCCTGTTTTATGTTTGCCATAAACTGAGGGAGCGAGGGATGGCAGTTGGAGACTTGACTGCCTGAGCAGCAGAGAAAACCGGGAAGTTCAATGTCTGCCACGGTTTGCAGACACAGAGCCACTCTTTCTCCCACAGAGGAAAGCCTTGCTCGGCAGGCTGCCTATTCTCTTTAATAGCAGTCCTCTTGTAGGAAGGTATTAATCACTGTGAAAAAAGATGTCTGACCTGCAGCTCCTGCTATTGCAACTGAGGATTGGGAGAGGAGCATTTAAAAGCCTGCCTTTAGCATCCTGTTAAAAAATAAACACGTGTAGTGGTTTTCAGAACAATTATTTTCTCTCTTTTTCCTTGCAACCACCCTATGATATTTGCTATTGAAACTACAGACCAAGGTATCAGTCCCTCTTCTGCAATCAGATGGAACAGCTGGCTCCAAAAGCGAGGTGTAAGGGAAGGATCCTTTGTTTGATCCCATCTGTGCTAGGCAGCACGGCTGGGCTGGCACTGAGATACTTCAGTTTGCTCATGTCATAGATCAGTTGCGAGTTAATACCTTCCTGACATAGCAGACAGCCAGGAGCAGGGTGAGGCAGGTGCTCTGCCTCAGAGAGATGTCTCTGATGGGCCTCTTAAAATCCTCTGACTGACAGGGCCATGCCATGCACTTCTAATGAAACAGTTTAATGTCCTGGTAAGTGAGGCAAATGTTCATGACATCCTTGCAAGATTTTCTGTTTCATTTCAACCTTCCTGCCCTTTCTGGTCTCTCCCTCCTCTGATTCTCCATGTTTACTTGTGAGTTTTGCAACTCACAAGTAAACATGAGATGCAAAAAAACCTACCAAGCACTGACCTCTCCTTTTGGGAGATGCTGGGGATAAACAGCCACAAAGAGAAGTCTTGGAAAAAAACCCATGGTGCAGACACCACCAGTGGCTCATTTCTGCTAATGCCTTTCTGGACTAATTTCCAAGTCTGCAATCATCTTTTTGCAGACCATCATTTTGGACCGCTACTATTCCAGAAGCAGGGCGTCTCGTTCAGGGGACATGGTCTTACAAAGGGAACCACTCATGCCAGCTTCTGCAGGCAGTGTTTTTTGTTTGAATGAGAGTGAAGGAACAATGGGCTTTGACAAGTGACAAGCAGTTTGGCTGCTTTGATGAATCTCATGAGGTCTCAGGAGAAAAACAGGATGGATGGCAGCACCTTTGTGGGTGTCAATGGGATCTGCAGAGCACGGAGAGAAAGACCTCAATCAGCCTCAGATACTGAAATGTTTTGTGGTTCTCTCATGTGGCATTTATATACTTTTGCCACTGCAGAGATGAATACTGTCCTAATGAACATTATGTGGTTTCTTGTGCTAGCACTATACTGGAGCCTGAAGCAAAAGCCCAGACCTAAATGTTCCTCCATCCTGGGTATCAGATTTTCTTTATGCCCTATATCTTGCAGCTTTTTCTCTTTTTGCCACTAAGCATTTTCTGAAACTTGTGGCTGGAAGCTATAGTTTTTATGGTATTTTTAGTACACTGCATGGTTGTTTAAAGTGCACCTTATAAAACTTCAGTCCTCAGCCAGCTCCCTGTAAACTGGTTCTGTTTTACATCAACCAGCTTCAAACCTTCCTTGCCGTTTTTCACCCACCTCTTTTAATAACAAGGCAATGTATAGCAACAATTTCTCTTGCATGTGGTGATGCAGCCTACTCAGCATTCAAGACAGGAGGCTTTTACTTTACTTTATTATTTCTCCAAGACTAAAATCCTCCAGATACTATTTTCATTTTTAAGAGCAGCCTGGGTAAACACTGAAGATGGAATTAAGAATTTTGCTCTTGACAGAAAGAAGCTTGAATAAAATGAACATGGGATATAGCATAACCTAACCGGGAACAAAAAAAAAAAAAAAAAGTGATTCATTATGAGCACAGCCCAGTCTGTCATAACTTCATAATTCAGGCTCCAAATGTCCTGAAACACATGAGCAGTCAGATCTCATTTCTGCTCTGTCCAAATCTGTGGTCAAACTGGTCTTTCAATATTAATTTTGAGGAGTTTGTCTTTGCAGACAGCAGCTTGTGTTTTTCTATAAAAAGCTATGATAGGTAAAGCTCGGAGGATCTGGGCTTTGGTTTACATCTGTCCTTCAATGGCAAGGATATTTCTCTGAGAGTTAAGTGAACTACCAACAGACCTGCAAAACAAGGTTAGAAACCATATTTTTCCTGATGTTATTGACTGTTTCTTTTCCATTAGGACAGGACTGTATTAAGTGTCCTCTCCTGTATGATACTGATGTCTCTAGCATGTTGCAATACTTCTGCTGGAGACTGCCTAGAGCACCCAGCCAAGAGCAGAGGATCACTGCAGCAGGCACATGGCATATATATGTAATAAGAAACTTAATGCTGTGAAAAAATACCCATCAGTGAATCCCATTCATCACTCTTGCACCAGCCTCAGTGGGACTTGTTTTCTGCTTGGATGGGGAACACATGCTTTCAAAATTAGGGACGAGACTGGAGATGCAAGAAAGAAAGTATTTTTGCTTTCTCTATCATGGTTATTCTTATTATTTTGTTTCAGTGTTATGTTTGCTGAGGGAATGGAGTATGAAACTCTCACTTGTGGAAGTTTCTTCCAGCCTCTTCTGAATATCACATTCCACTCCAGCACTTCAGTGCTTACTTGCCTTTCTTCAAGCATCATCATGCACAAGGCAACATGTTTTTCAAGCTGCCTGCATCTGCCATTGAAACTCCCATACTTTAGTTAAAAACTGAAAGTAAATGAAGGATATGGAGTATCAATGGGAGGTAGCACTCAAGCTGATGGTGCAGCAGTGTTAATTACACAATACTTTCACTGAGCAATTCAGTGGTAATTCTTACTGCTATTCCTCCTTAATAAGATCCATTGTGCACCATAAAATAGTAACTAGGACACAGTTTGTATTCCACATGCATCTCATATCTCTTTAGCAGGTTCTTCCATATCCATAATCTCATCATTATTACTATTACCCTCAGAAGACAGTTGACTTGCATTAATCAGACAGGCTGCCATTCCCTTGCCAGATTTTCTGCAATTTTATTGTGCTTTTGGACATTTTAATTAACTTGAAAAATTAATTAAAAATCTTACCTTATTAATATCTCCTACCTTCCCCCTACTTGGTAATCTATTATCGCTGTTTATCATCACTGACCATTCAATTCCTGAATGGTCTTGTAATGGCACAGCACACCAGAATGTCCAGGCAATGCAAAATGGCAAGGTGATTCTGAGACACCTTAAAGTGCTCAATTCAGTCTTTTACTTAGAGTATACAGAACCCAAACCACTACAGCTCATTAAAGACAATTCCAATTCCTTTCCACTCCTGATCCAGCTTAAATGCTCAGATCTTTCCTCCATGCTTGTATAGTTCATTGGAGATTGCCAAAGAACTGATTGAATTAAATTAAACAAAGGCCAACTCATTTAGAGATGCCATGACACATCCCTGAAACGGGATCACCAATCATACTAGTTAGAGTTTTACAATCTTCTTTATGAAAAAAAAGAAAATTAAACAGGGAGCCATAGAAATTAATAAGGAGTCCATGGAAATTACTCTTAAAACATAGGCAGTTTAATAGAGAAAAAAATTTTTATACTGATATTTTTAAAATAAGCTACATAACTCTGTGAAGAACAGTTGCCTCAACACGAAATTCTTTAAGGTAGTTTAAAATTCTCAAGAGACTGCAATTTTTTGTACAGAAAATCAGTGCTTGTCAGAAAGGGTATTTTCGGTATAATTCTCTTTTGTGCCATGCTTCTCTCAACTGCCCAGTACTATTCATATGATTAAATTATGATTGCACTACCATGAGCAGTTCCACTGGAGACAGCTAGACTAACAGCAAAGATGGACTCAATATGCCACCAGGATGCACAGGCTCATCCTCAAAATTTGTTTGAGGGGCCAGTTGGGTTCTCACCTCAGTTCTTCAGCTCATACAAAGTGTGATGCCCAGACTGAAAGATTTGGAAATCAACCAGCAGATTTTTGATTCAGTGCACCATTATTTTGAATTGTCTGCTTTCAGTGACCATCCAACTATGTGTCAGTGGAGTCACTACTTATAACCTGAGCTTTAAAACTTACTCAGTGTTGTATCTTGATCTTTTGTTGAGAAGGGCTAAGACATACCTGAGCCAGTTCCTCAGGTTTTAGGAATGGGAGTCCTCAAGCTACTGAAACAATAGACAATCACTCCCCTTTGAAGGGGTCATCTCCCTTTTTCCCTAGGAAGGAGAAAGACAGCACATGTTATTGTATTCATCCACATAAAGTTTGTATAGGGAAAATAAATAAACTCAGGTTCCTACAGACATCACTTATGATGCTGAACTTCTGTTAGAAAGAAATGGTACCTGTTGGAGACCTGGTGAGATTCAAGCTTCACTTTCCTAGCAGTAAAGAAACCTTGTGTCATAGTAAAGATCTTTGGTTGAAGGCTTAGGAGATGTGAGTTGAATTCCACTCACTGGCATCCTGTGTGTGCAAATAATTCAGACGATTCCAGTCTCTACTGCTCACTTGTAATCATGGTCATGTAAGCAGCTATATCTAACGCTACTGCTCAAGGGGAGAACCAACAGCAGGGGAAAAGTGAACTGATTATTGAGAATTAAAACTAAAAGGTAAATGGCTCCCAACAGATAAAATACAAATATTCAGTGCAAGCATAGCACAACTTCCCAAGCAGTACAATTCCAAGACCTCTCCATAAACAAGAATGATCCAAGAAAGAGTTAACCCAACTTTTCCAATCAAGAACAAAAATTTGTTTTTAATTGCTGTCACATTTTCACACACAAAGCCATTCACGCATTTTCACCCAAGTAAATACTCAATTTACCAGAAGACAAAGGAGTGACCAATATGGCTTATTTCCTAACAAAAAGCACTTTGAGGTAGTTTAAAGCCACATATCCTACCACAGCCAGGAGAGAAGCTTCTGAATTGTTTAGTAACCATAGGCCTTTCAAAAGGAGAAGAAACTCATTGCCCAGTTTCATGGGACTTAGACGAAGTTGTGTGGGTAGGATTATTAGATGTTAGATATTTATTCACCATGGACTTTGATAAATAATTTACCCATTCAACTGCAACTAACAAGATCACTGAATTGTGAAATCTCTGCAGTAAGCAAATAAAAATGTTTCATCTGATGACTGCCCAGGTGAGGACCCAAATTCATTACAGAAAACACAAGCTGCATTTTGTAAAAAAAAGCCAGGTAGCCAGAGAGCTTCATGTCAGTGGGCAAAAATATTCGGCTTCATAGTTATCATAATGGACCCAGTCTTACCTGGTGTGTAAGGTAAAACAAGAGATTTATGAATATAAGCCTGGACTACTAACTCAAAGGGGCCCTCTGCCCAGTACCACAATGCTCTTCACACAGAGGTGTCAGAGAGGTGAGGAAAGTGTCTTGTTTTTACAGTGAGCAAGCAAAAAGCATTTGAATCCTTCTGCTCCAAACGCAGTCAGAGCACTCTCAGCCATGAGTGCAGAAGGGAAGGGAGTTCTCCACTAACGCCGCTAAATGTACAGAGGCAGAATTTATGCGCATTCCTAAATAGTGTATCTTTCTCATTCTTTTTAAATAGATGGCCCAGAGGCTTTCTTTAAACCCCCTGTCCCGCTCTTCTTTTGAACTAGTCCCATTTATACTCTCTCAGTTGCCTGTGCACATTGTCAAGCAATAGTGACATCAAGTGGCCCAGCTTACCTGATCACTTGCAGTTTTGTTTCCCTGCTCATCCCGAGGGCAGATATCGATCGTCATCAATCCTTTGTGTAAACAGATCTGAAATAAATCCAGTATCAGACATTTATCCTGTGGAAGATATTGCTCATCAACATGATTTAAGTTATGTTTATATGTGAGGAAAGTATGATTTACAAGAGACCTTCCAACTTTTCATTGTATGGTACTTTAAAAGTTCTCTATCAGAAATATACCTGTATAATACTGACAGAAAGAAGATTAAGAGCCACCTTCTCTCATCTGATCTATAGCACAGGTAGAGCAATGAAGCAGAAATGAGGATTATTTATTGTTAGTATTTCTTGAGTGTCTAGCATCCACTAACTGAGATCAGGGCTATGTTGTGCTAGACACTGCAAACACATGAGGAAAAATGTTTCCAGCACCAAGAGACCTTATAGTCTCCCCAATGAGAAATGAAAAAGGCAGAAGCAGTCAGAAGGTGGGAAAGCACAAAACTATGAAGAGACAAAAGCAACATAGCAATGTAGTCCTCCCCCACCAATTTCTGAAGAAACAAGAAGGGGGCATAAACCCCTCTTTTATGGTGACAAAACCCCTAAAAACATGGAGGCACTTGTGATGGCAAAACCATCACTGTTAGCTGAAGGTATCTGGCATAAAAAAACTGCCAGAAGAGATCAAACAAATCCAAAGTCCAAACATTTCCTGGGGCTACAGCCAAACTTTCTTCTTTTCCCTAGAGATACCCACAAAGGCAGGTCCACCTCGGCTTCTCAAAAACATCTGGAAATGTTTAGCTTTTCCCTCAAATCCACCAGCTCTTTGAAGATGTCAAAAAGATATGCTAGCTGATGAGTACAATTTTTTTCAAAGATATTTTCTGCATATCCATACTAATATATATTCAGCTTGTTCCTTCTCGTGAGCAGTAAGTCACCTGATATATTTGTATGGCCACAAACACTATTTCAGTAAACTCTCCATGAATTCTGAAAGTTTTCTGGGATAAAGGGTTAAATTCATAAAGGTATCCATTCCTCAGAAGTACTCTGGCCAACATCAGACAGGAGAGCACAGAAAAGCAGTGGCCTGGCAGGAGGCAACAACTGCATCACACACATTTTCATCTAAATCACTGATGTTATGAGACCTAACAGCTTTAACACACACCTTCAGTCCCTTTGGAGAGAGGGCTTAGCACAGCATATGAGGAGATTGAGCATATGCTAGCGTGTGGCCTGAAGATATCAATACAGAGAAACAAGAATAGATGCTCTTAAAAGGAGAATGTTTTCCTCCTCACTCCATCAGCGACTGTAATGCTGTATGTGATGTATACTTACCCACAATTTCAGAGGTACCTCTGGGTTTCAGCAGCAGTGGGCAAGGCTGCAAAACAAGTTGGGGGAAATGATACCATGAGCATGCCAGTTTTAGCCTAGAAATGGCAAGAGTAACATCATGAAAAATACAAGAGAACATGTGTTAAAAGCATGGATAAGGGTGGTAAGAAGGAGGAAGTTACATGGTCAGGAATGCTTTTGCCTTCCACATTAAGGGTAGTGTTCACGGCCATATAACTGCACAGCCTCTCTGGTCTGACTACAGCTGTCCAACCTCCAAACTGGTCACTGGGTACATACCCAAGTCCCTGATAGCTAGAGGGGCTTGAAGCCTCCAGGCCAGCTTCAGAGGTACTGATGGGCATGCTGGTTAACTGGCATCTGGCACTGTTTCCTCATCTTGTGCTAAAATCACACTTTCAGTTTGCTGTGGAACTACATAAATGGGACCGTTTGGTTCCTTCACATCAGAAGCACATTACAAGGGAGCTGGATTTCCTTCTAGAGGAAAGCTTAAAGGGCTGGGTTGACCATAGTCTTGTCCCATGTTTCCTTCTGTTTCCTGAAATTTGAATAGCCAGATTCCCATTTCTTTCCCGCTATATTGAGAAGTTAGCTGGTTTGCATGCCCATGTACGGGTTCCTGAGGTCCTTAGTCCAGCTGAGCAAAGCAGTAGTGTCTCATAGCACACAGCAACAAGCTGCACACCCAGAGTGAATTGTATGGCAAATGCACAGCAAACACAGTGGCCCACCAGGGGTAAGAGGCTTTTGGAGCTGGGAGGCCCCGATTACAGCACCACCACCCCATGCTGTAAGACAGCCCTGGTTATTGCTGAGTACAGGTGCAAGTGAGAGGAACATGTTCCTTGTTATTAGTTATTCACCATGTGTGCTCCAACATTCGTTAGTCTCCTGTTTAACTAGAGTTATTCAAGTAAGGAGTAGAGACAATACCGTATGACTTGTGTGAACACACACACCATGAATAATGAATGGCAAATAGCCATAGTGAGCCTCTCACTGGACAGAAAATGCTTTGTCCAAGATGTTTAACAAATACTTATGAATACTATTCCCATTGACTGAAATTGGATTTTGTTGAGGAATGACTGATGCATGCACATGAGAAAAAATCACACACCCCCAACACCCCAATATACTGAATTTACTCACAAGGAATAATCTCAGTAAGCTCTACTTTCCTGCAACTATGGGAATCCTCCCATGGATCCACAAAAGGAGGAAATATAGATTTATATATCTACACACTATCCTTTTTTTTTTTGTTGCTGTTATGGCTTTTTGTAGTATGCTAGACAGTTGTCATACTGAAATAATTTCCTCTGACAACAGACTGTTAAGTGGAGGCACAGCAGAAAAGTAGGACAATGTTGCAGCCATGCAGGGGCTCATTCTCCCTTTCAGGTTTCAAAGGGAGGGATGTTCCTTTCAGCAGCAAGCTGCCCAAATAGGATTCAGGGACTATGCAAAATGAATGGAGACGCCCAGGCACAGACTCGCTCCATCATTCAAGTCTGTTGGAGGATGACATTTACTCTGTCTTTCTCATGTTGAGTTGTCATGTTGTGCTGAATTCACTACTCAACCCAGAAATGAGAGGTGGCGGGATCAGAATGGTGAGACAACGAACAACGAGGGTTACATGAGCTGGAAATCATCTCTTACAAAGCAAAAAAATAAGATCAAAGCTAGCTATATGTCCTGGTTATTATACTAACAACAGGTAGGCTGGGCAGATATGCCTGGGCTATGCATGAATGCATTGGATAGCAGCTTGAAAACTGCCCCAAATGGCTTAGAGCTGCTGAGGAGAAATTAATGTGTAAGACTTTCAAAGCAATCAAAACCACAACACAGTCTGAAATAGTTGCATCTTCTGCAGTGTGTTCTGCCACAAAATGCTGTGAGCCTTGAGTTAAATCACAGAGACATGAGCTGAAAGTGAGGAGCTGTAGCCACAGCTTGATCCTAATGTAAAGCTTGCCTCACCTCACCAGAAGAATCCAGGATAGCATTATAAGCCAAATTATCACATTCTCTGCAGTCTGGCATAGCACATATTATCACCCTTGAAAAATATATAACGTACCAGAAATAGAAATACATAGACCCAGGATGCCAAAAGAATTTGCTCTTTGCAATCAGGATCGACTTTCATTCTTAACACATCTCTTTGGTCCATTTAATTTCATATTGCTCTGTTTTGTTTTTTGCCGAGGAGCCATGGGTAGTGCTGCAGATAGAGAGGAAAATCCCAGGGCTGTGTTAAAAAAAATTCCAGATGTAAAGCAAAATGGATTAATACACTTTTCTACAAAGTGGTAAAATGAAAACACATCTGATGGACTTCCACACAGTTTGCCTCAGGCAAAGAGTATTCCATTAAAATAGAAATACATTTGGTTAGAGCAAATTAAATGTTCCCAAGAAGGAATAGTTTGAGGTCAAAGGTGAAGCCACTTTACTTGCACACATGTTTTCAATCTGTTTGACCTCTGTGATCAGCAAAGCTCAGATGTGCAAAGGGGAAGAAGCTTAAAAGAGATTGGGAAGAATAAAAAAAATAAAATACAAAGAAATGCATAAAAGATCTGCATAACATAGTTGTAAACTCTCCATACTAAAAGAGGAAAAGTTGTGAGGAGTTTTTCTGTGATCCTACTCCGGGTGATAAAAGACCTGGAAGATCTTGACCATATTGCAGAATGTTTCTTCTCATCAGCTGGGACAGAAAGAATCACTCTTAAGCTGTTGTGGCAGGAATTTGTGTGGCTGATGGTGATCACTCCTGGAAAGACACTAGGGAGGTGGATCAAAAGGAAGAAAAAGAGCAAGTGAAAGACATTTTTTTGAATCAGTGCTCCATTTCATGCACGCTTCCCGCTGAATATGCTTTGGCTGTTCTCTTGCATGTAGGTTTCTGTGGCAGGTTAGTGCCCAATAAACAAGGAGACTGGGACAGTCAGGCAGAGGACAGCACCCTGATGTTTTGCCAGGTGGCAGCTTCCAACACAGCCTTCACTGTGGCTTAAATCCACAAGGGATAAACTGGAGTGTCTCTCTGACAGACAGGGGAGACAGGTTGAGCAGAGGCAGGAAAAATGGGGTTGTGCGTTTTGCTTCTCAGCTGCCTCCCTTCCTCTCCTCCCTAATAGATACCAGGAGTCAGAGTCTTCTTCAGCACAGTGTGAATGTTTTGAACCCAGGCTCAAGAATGTTAAAAGAAAAGCAAAAAAAGATAAACCAACCTCACCTGAAGGCTCTTCTGGAGCTTGCTCCCTTCAGCTTATATAGCCCAGAATACTACAAACTACAGAACCTTTTATTGCCAGCCATGGACTTACAATGCTTGCTAACACTGCCTGTCGCTGCCTGGCCAGGAAGCACTCAACTGGCTTTCCCCTGCAGCTTGTGCTTGAGAGAGGAGCCTCTCAGTAGTGGCTATGCCTTATGGCCGAGCCTTAATCAGGTTAACAAGAATGGATTTTGCCTCACACTCCCAATGGAAGGCTGTCACATGAGTGTGGACTAGAAGTCCACAGAACTTTTGGATAAACTAGACTTACCCAGGAGATATGGTTGGCCAGATGACTATTTTGAAGCCAGTTAATTGAGCTACTCGATATTTCGCAACTCATCTCTTTGCTATTGGTTAGCAAATCCGTTGTCCCCTCTCCATCTGTGACAGCTGTATTATTGCCTATATCACTGCGGGAGAAAAGAAAGGTGCTTTGCATCTTTCTTGGGTTATTACTGCATATTGATCCATGCAGAGTGCTGCAGCTGCAGGTTGCAGCCCTGGTGGCAGCACTGGTGGCTCATTACCCACCCACATTCTTGCAGGCACCAGTGTGGCCATTGCATCTGCTCTGCAGACCCACAGGCTCAGCTAGGGCCTTGGGGATTGTCTGTGCACACGTCTGGAATCACAACATTTGAGTGGCATTTCCACAGGGACACTCAGCTTTTGTCTTCTCAGCTGCTGCAAAGCAGCAAATAGCCACAAATGCATTTTTCAAAGCAGGTGTGTGTCTGCATCTCTACTAACTCCTGATCCAGAACAGCAGCTCTGTGTTTGCCACAAATTTGTGTTCTCACTGCTTCTGAAATCCCAAAGCCAGTGTGAATGAGAGGACCTGAATAAATGTCAACTATATGATACGGGTTAAAATCAGCTGAAAATCTGGAAGGCAGTGTTCAGGATGTGCACAACCATCTAACATGCTTCAGCTGCAAATCAGTCCCAAACTTCTGACCAAAATTCATCCTGCTTTGAGTCAGTCCCAAAGCTGACCCAGACCTTTGGAGCAGTGGGGATCTTGAAATCAGGCTTGAATCATCCACATGATCAATGCTATTTACACCATACTCAACAGCAACAACACGGCCAAAAGGGATTTGCTGCACCTCTTGGAGTAGCCAGGATTTGGGAGGTCAGCCTTTTTATTAACAGGCAAGTCTGTGCCATGTGAGGAACAGCAGAATTTACACTTGCCATCTGCAAAATGAATTACATGTTCCAGGCATCTGCAGCTTCATAAATTATAACACAGTGTCAACAGTGCACCTGTGAGGAGATTTTAGACAACAGGAGCAAAGAAACTGCCAGTGTGCCAGGGGGATACACAGGCAGGAACACTGGGAAGGCATTTGGCTGCTACCTGCTTCAGCTTGCCCAGGCTTTTCCCTCCTGCATGCCTAGCCGCCAGCAGATTTGCACCACCGAGAGTCACTGAGAGTGCACACTTTTATCAGCCTTTTAAATGCTGGGCTCCTTTCTGTAATTAGGTGTGGGGCTGAGGCTCTGCTTGGCCTTCCTCTGTGGTCCCCCTTGAGCATCGCTGGTGAGGGGCCCTTCTGGGAGAGGTGGGCAGGCTGTGGGGCCGGGGGGCTGGGGTTTTGCATATGAGATTAAGGACTGAAGATCCCGTTCGTTTCCCTTTTATCTGTCTGTGTGCTGTAGCGCTGAAGTCTCTGCTTTCCCCGTGTTATATTCAGTGTGCAGAGTGACTCATCTGCAAGCGCAAATTACCTTGCTAAAGTATTCTTAGGAGAAATAATTAGCCACAAGCACCTCCTCTCCAGCCTCCTGTATGTGCCTCCGGGGACTGGGGCGCTTGACATAAATCATTTAGTCCCGAGCCCTAGCACACACCTTTCCCAAAGGACTCCATAATTGGCAAAGTAGTTGCCAACCGGGTTTAAAGTGATTTGAAATTGTTTTCCATACAGCCTTGCTGATAGCAAAAGGTTTTCCCCTTTCCTCAAGCATGAGTTACAGTAACATGATTGGATGTAACCCGTTATTCAGTTCAAGCTGTGATTCTGATACGGTATAGACAATATAAATTCCCCAGAGCTCTGTGAGGCCACCTCAATGGTCCATTTAAGTCCAATTCAATTAGGCTCACTATAGTTCTTAGGATTTCTTAGGTATGTTTGCAGCAGCCTTGGGGTTTGAATGTGAGAACAGTATTCATCTAGGAGTTTTAAATTAGGTCTCAGGTGTCATCATTCTAAATGAATTATTACAGTGGTGTGTTCATGCCATTACAGGTAAGGTTATGTTAGTATCTCCACTCAGCCATATTAATGCACCGAGGGCCGGAGTTTGGTATGTAAGGTCCTTGCCTTACAGTGTCTTCTTTAACCTCTTTTTCAAAATAATCGGGCTGCCACGCTCCAAGCTGTATTTAAAATCCATGTAAATAAGTTGTTTACTTTCAGTTTCTGACTGATTGTCAGCGATGTGAATTAGAAGATGCTGTTACACCCACAGCACCACCAGTGCACTTCCCTCCACAGAGAGTCAGGGGAAAGGGACCCTGCCCAGTCTAGCTCCCTCACTGCCTATGGCAAATAGGTGAGCAGCGAGGAATGGAGTGCTGGGATGGACAAAGTAACAGGTGAAGGACTGAAAACTACTGCCTTGATCATGCCTTCCTTTCAGCCGTCGGATTTTGGAGTCCTGGTTTTATTTCCCTAGTCACAGATGGTGGGGAGGGAAACATAAAGATGTGCTTTACTTTGCTTTCCCCAGCTTTTCTTCATTTGTCTCTGCATCTGGTCTCCCTCTGGTATTTAATGCTCCTCTCAGCGCTTTCAGGAATTAGTGTGGCGAAGGAAGGGAAGCACTTCAGCAGCCCAAATGGCCCCTCCATATTTCATGACTACAGATGGACACCATTTCGTTCCTTATAACAAGGCAATGCAAATTCCAGGTATGTAGGTGAAGCTTACTTCAAAGAAGGAAAAAAGAAGAAGCAGAGAAGATGTTTAATTTTTAGCAGGGAGCTCTGGAAGCCTAACTGGCATTTGGATTGAATCCTGAAACCAGTGTTTAAAGGTCAAAGATAGCATGTCTTTATTGGCCTACAAGTTGAAATTATTTTCATTGTTTTACTCTGGTCCCATCTAGTGGCTCAAACAGAAAGTGAGAGCCCCTTGGTCCATTGCTGTATTAATCGGAAAAGCCACAGTCTCACTGGGGCTAAACAGGGAAGGGGCAGGGGATATTTCACAGGTGGAGACCTGAGAAACAAAGCAATCAGTTGGCCTTTACATAGTTTCATACTGGCTGTCAGGTCTCCTGGATTCAAGCCTCCTGAGACCCATATAGTACTTTCTAGAAGAGTATCCTACCCCTCATAGCTATAACCTTTTCCTATTGTTTTATCCTAGAAATGTCACTTAGTTTTTTTCCATTCTGATTTGCTATGTCTTGCCCCTATGCTCCTGGGAGAAGCATGTCAATATTTTGCCTGTGTTATGTAGGGGAATAGTCAGAAGAAAAGATTCAAAATCTCTTTCCTCTGCTCTCTGTCATATCTTTGCTAGGGCAGACTGTAGCCCTAAGGTCCTTCCAAGATCAAATAAATGCCTCCAGGAAGAAAAGATCAAAGGAGAAAAAAGCTTAAGAAGTCACTAGTCTGGGTATTTCCTTCTATTAGAGTGGCCCATCATGATTCAAGCAGTTTCCTGAGTTACAAAAATTAAGGGGCAAAGCATATTTCTCTGGGGACAGAGGCCCCTAGGTGAGAGAGAGCATCCATATGGCAAATCCACACAGTCAGGACTCACTTTTCTCTTCTCCCAGCCATCTAGCAAAGAGTCAGACCTTACCCACAGATCAAGTAGCAACTTTAGAACCTATTATTTCCAAGATTGTGGGCAGTGCAGCACTAGCACATGCTTCTGGTCACCTCACAGCCAGGGTCCAATTCTGGCTGAGCACGGAGACATGGGGTCCGGGAAGTTTCTCCAAAGGCATTTGGGGCAAACACTGAGGAATGGCTCCTCAGTTTCTAGACCTGAGCTGATATATCCTGACTGCCTCATTATACCATAGGAGCTTTTCTGGGGAAATGACACTAACCGGGGAATGCCTGCACTGTGCATAGATGATCACTTAAGCAAATATGCTAGGTCACCTGTTAGGTGCTTGATGTTTTCGTTCATTTTCTTGTAATCAGCTTCAATTTTCAATCCTAAGTTTTGTTTCTTCACTTTTCCATGCCATCTTCCTCACTCTTTTTGATACTGCTACTATTAAAGTACAATCAACGCCACTTCAGGTCACTCATGGGACTGTCCTTTGTTTGTGGAAACCCAAGGGAATTAGATCCAAATTACTTAGTCATATAGGTACATATCTTATTGGGTCAAGACTTCAGTGAAAGCGAATGTGATAAAAGTAAATATCTGCTAAGGAACAATGTTCCTTTGCAACATTTTACCTGGTTTACCAGAACAGGTTTTTTTGGGAAAGCCTATGCCTTCCTGGTGTTTTATTTAAGTAATTAATTTGTACAAATGTATTTTCTTACCATTAGACTAAATTCTTTTGCTAGAAACACTTTTCGAAGTTTTTGCATCAACTGTATAATGAAGATTTGGTAGGAAAACAACAGATGCCCATTTTATACCTTAGGAAAGGTAGGACATTTCACATGGGAAGACAAATCTTGACATTTCTACAGAGCTATTCTAAAGCCAGACTGGTCCCTCAAACACAAATGCAACAGCTCTATTTTGGACACTCAGAACCAGGAATCAGTCCTTATCTGCGAGCCACTCCTGTTCAGCACACACATTGGAGAGGAGGGAAAGAGAAGAAAAATTACTTTCTCACTGTCTCTCTGCTTGTCTAGCCCTACAGCCTGCTGCAGCTTAACCTGTTCCTGCACAAAGCAGAAGTATTTGAGGTTTGTCTAACATTTTACTGTCTGCAACCATTCTTTCTGGGCAGAGCCACTGATCTGAGTTCACTGGTGTTTGTCAACTGTTGTCTGCACTGGGAGCACACAAGGACTCTTCCCAGCTCCCTCACTGGGCAGCCCAGTTGCACCCCAGCCACTTGTCTGGGCAAGACCAGCCACATGCTGCTTTTTGCATGCCTTGCTTACTCCTGGAAGCAAATGCAGGCTGGAGATGATGTGCTTTTCCTGGCCCTCTTCCTGGTATCCTGCAGCTCAGCCCTCATGTGAAGCAGGTCCATGAGGTGCAGCCTACTGCTCCTGGCTGGACTCCCGCTGCCCTCAGACCTTTGCATGCAGAGAAGAGATTAAGTCTCTACGATAAGGGACTTTACTATAAAGCACTGGTACAGGTTGGCCAGAGAAGCCGTGGGTGCTCCATCCTGGGAAGTGTTCAAGGCCAGGTTGGAAGGGACTTAGAGAAACTTGGTTGGTTTCGTGGGAAGTATCCCTGCCCATGGCAGGAGTGTTGGAACTAGATGAACTTTAAGATACCTTCCAAAAACCATTTCATGATTCTATGAGTCTACAAAGTGAGCGGCCACAGGAAATGTCAAAGACACCCTAAGGCTACCGCTGGGGGATCCTACTAATTTCATCACAATTTCCTTCCACCATCAAGAGCAGAGTGTTGCAAACAACGATGCACAGCACCGACACCTATGGCATCCATACCCCACAACTCCAGCATCCACGAGGACCCTTTGCGTGATACGGGGCTGTTCGGAACCACTCGAAGCAGCAGAGCCCGCAGTGAGTGTGAAAATCCGTGCTCTGCCATCCCGTTGCCGCCATCCCTCCTCACCCGGGGCTTCTGGGGGGTTTCCGCGGAACAACAGTGACATCCAGTGGCCGCATCCACCCGGCCGAACCGTGGGATTCCTGCGGCAGGCATAACTCGGGAGCATTACAGGTGCTTTGCCTTCGATATGGAAAAGAAATGATGCGCAGAGAGCTGCACAGGCTGGGGAGACCGCAGCCCTAAGCGACATGCAGGGCTCGCTTTCCAGCAGCAAACAGGGGAAAATCAGAAACTTTTCTGAGGGGGAGAGGGGATTTCTAAAAGTGGAAGGTCAGCTCTATGCCTCTGGCCACTAACACCCCAAAACCACAAAAGGGATGGGGTGTAGCCCCACATGAGTGAAATTGGCTTGGTGGTGTTTTTCATCTCCTCGTTTCAAACCTCACAGCTGTGCATGTAAATTTTCCAGCCACAGGTCAAGGGACTGAAAAAAAAAAGGCAAATGCTGTGAGTCTCCTGATATCTGCCCATCACTGGAACCTCGGCTCCACAATACTGAGTACTGGGAAACAGGCAAAATCAAAGGGTCAGTGATGCTGCAACCTCTCTGACTTTTTTTCCCCAGCAGTCCAGCTTTAGTGTAAATGATGACAAGAGCTACCCTTACAAAACTGACCTGAGGCTAAGTCTGCACTGGAAACCTCTATCTGTGGAACCACATTGGTTTAAGCAGTGACATTTTTATTCCTGTTTTTTATTCCTGGTAAATCCCTAGAGCAGGATTAGCTGTACTAGCAAAAGTTCCTGTGAAGGAACGATGGCAGGCAAGTTTAACAGGCAGTAGTCTCTGCTCACTAGCAGTGCCTGGGGCAGCCCTAGCTCAGCCTCGGTGGCCTTTCCTCCTGACCCTCCTCCCTCTGAACCTCAGCCCATTGCCCTTGAGCTGTGACTGTGCTGGTGGGCTCTGCAGCTGTGCCAGCTCAGCTCTCCTGCTACAAAGGGGTCCTTTATCATCACCCTTGCCTGTAAGATCCCTTATATAGCAACGTCCCAGTATTTCCAAGAGTATGCATTTACTGGCAACAGTACTGATTACAAGTGCTTCAAGGTAATTTGCCACAACTCCTACACTAATATTTCCTCTCATAATTATATCTATAATAGTAAAAAATACTCAGCAGGCAGAAAAATGCCATCATAAAGGAAAGAGAAGGGCTCCGTGCATCTGAGTCATTTCTTGTGCATTAAAGATGAGGGACTAGAGTAACTCCATGAGACTCCACTTCCCAATTCCATTATCTTTGGCTGCACTGTATATATCATAGCAGCAACATTTAAATAAGTTACATGGACGCTGAGAGAGGAATCCATGACACATGAATGTTGAGAAGTGGCTTCTTGGTCCCTAAGAGGGGGAAGAAAAAACCCAGATAATGAATTAAGGTAAATAGTAACTTTATTTCTAACTTTCCCAGTTGCTCCAGGGACATTTGGAACTGTCAGTGAATTGGGAAAAAAATAAATCAATAACTAATTGAGAAGTAAACATTTGCTGTTACAAATCATCCCCTGCAACCTCAAGCCACAGAAGGAGAACCCTCTTCCTGTACAATTTCCATCCCTGAGACTGGTTGAAGATATTGACAGTACATTAGTATAGTCACCTCTGCCTGCTACATGGTAGATCTGAGGGAGGATAGAAACCCTAAGGGCCTCCTTTTACAGCCCCTCACAACACCACCTGGGATATTCTTGTTGCCTCAACTTTGCCCCAGCCCTACTCATGCCTCCTAATAATGTTTTTTTAATTTCTAGAAATCCTGGAAGTCATTTCCTCACTAGCAGTGAACATTTTGGGGATAACATGGGTACCTGGGCAGAGTGGGACCTATCCTGGATGAGATGGCACCAGTAGGTGGCTTTTACCACAGGGCAGCTTGCAAGGGTGCCGGTTCCAGAGGCACATTTGTGGGTGCAAACCCAGGACATGAAAAACTCCCCTTTCCTGGGATACACTCCACTGATGTCATGATGATAAAATTACTTTTTGCCACTGCCACTTTTATAGTTACCATTGCTGTCTGCCCTGTCAGGCAGAGGGGTATGCTCCCAGTCCTCATCAGGAGCTACTTCCATTGCAGAGCACCCACAACCAACTCTTCCATGTGTGGAGGTCAAGGAGGAGGAGAACAGAGTCTGCCTTCCCACCCCTCACTTGGCAGCTGCAGTAAAAGGTGGACTGACAGAGCCTGTAAGAAAAACCTTCTCACCCAAGTTTCTTGTTTAACAGTGTTGGCTACTGCTGCTGTCTTCCCTCCCCAAGCCTAACAGGGAAAAACCCATGGGAAACCAGCTGCTGCTAGGTGTGCAGCAGCTCCAGCAAGGGGCCCGGGTCAGAGACAGCAGTGGTAATGCGCCAGGACTCCTGGAGCTGGGGTACAGCTGTCAGCACTAGAGGTAGGTGCCAAAATTACACCAGCACCTCATTAACCTGGAGAGGCAGCTCTGTGCAGCAGAGGAGGCAAGGATGACCGAGAAGGGGGAGGCTGGGCTGCTGCTCGGATGTCAGAGCACAGGCAATAATTGAGAGCTCCATGCTGGCAGGCAGCAGTGAAGGAGAAATCTTTATACTTGTCCTCCCAACATGAGGAAAGAGCCGCATCGTTCTCTAACAACCTCATTTTGGCATCTTCCTTTTCATGTGCGTAATAGCTACCAGCAGCAGCATCTCCTGTCAATCGCTGACAAAGGATCCCACCTGGTACTGTGCAGATGCTGTCTCAGGAACAGCAGACCACCAGGAGAGGTGTTGAGTGCTGGAAGATTTATAGGAATCAAACTCTTCTTTGTAAAAGATGAAAAATGAGGGTGGCAAGAAAGACAGTGAGGGAAACCTGCTGTGAGGAAGTACAATAAGGGGAGTAAAATTTACACAAAAGAAGAATGTGGCCCAATCAGACTGGTGCAGTGAGTTATAGTTCTGTGCTGATTTTGGTTCCCTCTGATGATTTTGGTTCCCTCTCCTGGTTTGGCCCTGCACTGATGCTGCTTATTACCCTTGGGGACCAGAAGTGGGGCTGTTATGAGATTCTGCTGCAGTGCCAGTAAAGTCCATCCCATTTTGGTCTTTGCTATCAATCCTACTGACTCTTGCTCCTGGTATGTTTAGGTGGTAAGTCATTCACAAACTCATGACATCCCACTGAGGTTTGAGTGGGGAACTTGAAATACTTTGCTTGTGTATGCAGTAACTTGCAATTCTTGAGTAAGCCCATATTCAACTTGGCCTGGCATCAAGATAGTGTTTCAGCAGTTCTATCCTCTCCCTGAGTCTCTACAGCCAGCAAAACTCTGCAAATCCACTGTCTTCTACCCTCTTCTATCTTTTGCTTTTAAACTATGTCAGGATCTTTAGTGATGGATACTGCCTTCAGATGGGGGTCTGAATTTCCACAGGTAGTTCCCATAACTCCTTTTAACTCAAAAGATTTCCAAGTAGTTGTCTTTCCTTTCCTCCAGGAAGGGCCAGTAGGTTAGAAGAAATACCCATGCAGTCGTATTTTACACGGATACTTCTCTATCCTTCCTTCTTATTGTTTTAAGTTCTAAAGGTGTTTTTCCTTGCCTCTAAATGTCTGTAAATATGGATGTCAGGTAGCACCATGTCTACAACCACAGGCATTACTCTACAGCTTGTCTTCATTTTTCACCTTTTTGTTTTGTGGAGGCACAGCTTTTCTTGCTCACCTGGCGAACTGAGTCATCTGACATCGCATTTGCACTTTCCTAGAGGCCAGCAGGCTTCAGCTACTGAGCCATCATCATCCAACCTTCCCCTATGGGCATAATATGCTAATTTATACCCACAATCAAGCATCTGTGATACCATTTGTGCTGTAGATACTGTGGAGGGAATTGATGGTTATTCAGAACTTGTGTTAACTGAGGAAAAACTGATTTATTTCCCCACTGAGTGGAGCACTTACTAAAACCAGTATGGATGAATTCTGCTTTTTCAATGTGCCTTAGCTGCATGCTAATAGTTTGGAGTCTAGGTGACTCATTCATTGGAGAAACTTTGCTCTCTGAATTATTCACTTATTCAGCCTACTAAGCCAGATAATAGGAGATGGCAGAACCTTTCCTCATCTCTCAGAGGGTATATTAATATCTTTTAAACATTCATACTCTGCCCAAATATATATATTTCAAGACTTATTTTTTCCTGTGTTCTTTTACTTTCGTTGATTTGATACTCTTCTATTCCAACTTCACTTGTATCATGAGGGTTTAGATGAGAAAGGAACCATGCTTCCACACAAAGAAAGAAGAGGGATTCTCTTTTTTACACAGACATTTTATGTGTGCAGATGCTCAGCATTCATCCCCTATGATGGGAAACAACACAGCTCTCTTTCTTGTCCTGTAGTCATTGTCTGTGTCTAAAGATACGGTCACTTGAACTTTATTTTACAACACAAATAACTCTGTGTGAGTGAATTCACTATCATTTACATAGATTATAGTAGCTTTTTCCTGAGTTAAAATCCAAGACACACATTACTTCTTGTGTGTATTCAAAACAGATTTCACGGTATCTTTGCTGTCTGTCTGCCCTTTTCCTCACACTGATCCCCATTTCAAATTGACCTCCTGCCTTAGAGTCCTTTGGGACACCAGGGCCAAACTTCCCAACTGCAGACCCCTTCTGCCTGCCCTCCTCCTCTTCCCCAGAGCCCTGCTCCTCTGTCTGCTTTGCTTCCCATTCAAGCAACAAGAAGCAGATGAACCTACTGCTCCATCCTTTCTCCTTTTCATACCTTTTTCTGTGCTGATCCCTCCTTCTGGAGCACAGTCTCCCTACCACAACAATGGTCACTCACAGTGTCCACAAGCTGTTCCCAGCTCCTCCAGCAAAGATCAATCACCAGAACCCTGCATCACTGAGATTCAAGCCCTAAAGGAGAGCAAGGTTCCAGCAGGCTCTGTGTGCTGGCAGGGATTTTAGCAGTGCTGTTGCTCTTATGTATGAATCACCAGATAATTATTTATTACCATATATTCTGTTAATGACGAACAATACTGAATCCAACAACAGGCAGACACGATAGGTTTGACCCATCATCCCAGATCCATCTTCAAGACTCAATTCATCCAGAATCACTGAGAAGGAGTCGCAGATGGTTGAGTTGCTCTTCATGTACTAATTTCATTTCATTTTATTGCGCATCAAGGCTTCTAACTCTTTCTCAGGGAAGGACCAGATCATTCTGTGATTATAAAGCACCTAGCACAGCCAAATCTCAGTCCAGCTTGCCTATCAGCCTCCAGTTATGCAACTCATGATGGCATCTGATTGCATGCCTCTCCCTTTGTCCCTCCTTTGGAGCTTCCCATATGAGGAAATCAGTCAGGGACCAAATCACCCTTTGCGTTGTCGGTTGCAACAGATTCCTGTCTCAAGTTCCTCGACAAAATCAATAAAACATGATAATATGTAGAAAGTCATTACTCACATTGCCTTCTTTTTCCATTTGCTCTTACAATAGAAACTTAGCAAGGTCACATGTAATGATAATAATAATGAGATTAGGGTAATTTAGAACATATATGAGGTCAGTTTCTGATCACAATAAGGTGAAACACCTCTTTTCTCCTGCTGAGGCCTATTTGCTCTGAGCCACTATTTACATCTGGCTCTTCACAACCCTGCTGTGTTCATACTGTTTCAACAGAGATTTTTAACACTTAATGAAGGCACTATGTTAGATTTTAACCAACTGATTGTTATATTCTGCATTGCTGAACTAATTTTTCCCCTTTGCTTTTTTCAGGTGAAGTATTACATTTCATTTCAACTAAGTCAGTCTCTCAATAGACCACATTTAAATATTTCCAAACTTTCTTGCATTTTCTCCACTTAGGGATAATAAAAGAGCACATGAAAGGAGTGTTTCTGAAGTTTGGTCCTGAACAACACATTGAGAAATAAATAGCATGGTTGGTAACAGATGAGAGAAAGAAATGATATGGTGAGTGCTGTCTTAAGAAGAATTAACACTTTCAAGGAGAATAGAAAACACACAGGGACTGTGCATGGCCTGTGGATATGAGCATGGGAGAGACCAAAATTCCTTCTTACACAGACAATGTAAGCCATAGAAATACGCTTCATGTGTGATTGCACCTTGTAGGGTCAAGAAGCAGTGAAAATCCAATACATATATATAAAGACACTGGCAGAACTGGAAAAAAAAGAAAAAAGGTCTTCCTCAGAGGTATCCAGAATCCTATGGGTCCATTCTACTATTCTATCTAGCTCAGAACAATATGCCATCCCTTTGCAGCAAAGGAACAAAGAAGGGACAGTGTTAAATTTCCTGGCATCTATTTTAACACATCTTCCATTCTGGGACCTTAATTATATCCAGGTGGTGTCCAGGTGCAGTTGTCTGGACTATCTCCATTGGGCACATTTGCTTATAGAATAGTCTGGTTAGTGGCTTTTTGTTTTAGAAAAATGTGTTCTCCTGGCCATTCATTATGGATTTCCACTCTTCCCAAATTTTCCCTGTGTCCCCAAACTGAAGAGTAGCTAATCAAAGCCATAAATAAAAGAAAGCCGCTTTGACAACTGAGAACACTTCGAACATAGTTCATACAATACCCTTGGCCTCACTGATTTTTCCAAAATCCACAACGTGGGCATATTTTAAAGCATACAGTATTATTTTTGAGGTGAATATAGTTTGAGGTTTTTTTTCTTTTTGTTCTTGAAACCACTGAATTTCACCATGAAATTTTAAAAATTCCCTGGACTTTATGAAGCAGTTACGTGAGAAGATAGCCATAATAATAAAAAAAACTATGGCACCCATATACAAGAAGAACTCGAGGACAAAAAATACTCCAAACAACATTGTTGGGGAACAAAGGCATTTTCCAGTGATCAGCCACTAAATTCTGCTACCACATCTGTTATGCCTGACAATCTCACTGAGATTATTCAAGAGCTAAGTGCTGTCATAAATGTCATTATGAGAAGCTATGACAGCCTAGATGTAGGTTAGTAAACAAATGCTTCTAGTGGTAATATGGTCTGACAATATCATTAGCCGGGATGACCAACAAGTATCTGCATGCTCAGATATCTTCATCCAGCAGACGTGAGGTGATCATAGTCTGGACTTGATTTGGTTCATATTTGAGGCATTATACAAGATGGCTGACTATAGAAAATACCTTTTAAGAAGTTATTACAAACTGTCTCAGCTTATATTAAAAGCAAAAGACAGAAAAACAAGTGTTATAAGTTGTCATTAATTTGAAAGAACAAAATTGCAGGTCAGTCAGCCAAATTAAAAACTGAGTACAAAGAAAATGTTCAGCTTCCCTGAGACAAAAGGTGACCAGTGTGCTCAAATGGGAAGGATAAGATAATATCCTGCCTTAAGTTAGGAAAGTTCTGTCACAAGATTTTTCAAGTCTATTAGTAGATCTCTTTGATAAAGTAATCAGGTTGTGGACAGTGCCATAGGACTGGGCAACAACAAGGGTATGACCTGCAATTAAGAAGGTGAAAAAATTGTCCCATATTTACAGGTCTATTAGAGCCACATGAATAGCTTGCTTGGCTTTAAAATAGTGTTCTGTGGGGAGCCTAATTAATGATGCAGAGGTAAAAGCAATATGGGATAAAATGCAACATGGGTTTACTAAAGGTAGACCTTGCCAGACTCAGTTAATTTCTTTTTTTGAAAAGGTAACTGTGAGGGCAGCAGGGGAAGTATTTCCAGTAAAAATTGGGAAACATTCATGTCTTTGTACGAGGCCCAGGTGATACCATATGGAAAACTGCGTACAATCCTGGTCACCCATGTTTCAGGAAGATACCTTCCAGCTGGAAGAGACACAGAGAGGTCATTGGGAAGGTGAGGAAAATGGATGTGAGATGTCTGCCTGTTCAGCCTAACAAGGGGTGTCTAGTTGGGGATGTGTCTGTGAGAAGCAGCCTGGGGAAAGGAAACCTAGATAAAATAAAAAACCACTGGCAGAGAACCTATACATACAAAGTGGTCGAGAGTAAATTCAGCTGCAAAAGGTTTCCAGCTCAAGCAAAGGTTTTCAAGAAGAGTTGTGAGACAGGAAGCAAATTTCAACTCAGGTTGAGCAGTGGGTATGTGAGAAAGAATGGCCCAACAAAGTGACCAGAGAGTAGGGAACTGTCAGACAACTAAAGGTTGTCTTTATTTCCTCAGTTCCCACTTGGTGATTTTGAAAGACCATTGCTACAGTTTTGCATAAAACACATGCTTTGAACTAACTTCCAAATCAAATTATTCATATTAATCCATGTGAAGAAATGCAGCACAAAACTAGCATTACTATTAATTTTGCAAAATGGCAATTAAATCCAAGCTTACTTAAGAACCAATGCAAGTGCATCATTATAATACTTCACAAAATTTGTATTAAACATTTCCTGTATTTACTGTCAATCAATATTATCTTTGAAATAATTTATCACAAAATTATTTGAGTTGAAAGGGATCTTAAAAACCATTTAGTTGCAAGCCCCCTGCCATGGACAGGGACACCTACAGCTAGACAAGGTTGCTCAAAGCCCCATCTAGCCTGTCAGCTTTGAAACCTGATGGATTTGACACAAACTGGGCTGCATGAGGAAGGCTTAAGTTTTTTTAAATATCTGAGGAATAGCCTGCAAAGCTGCAGCTAAGCTGCATTAAAGGTTTAAAGACAATTTATTATTTTCTACTGATCTAAAATCCTTAAATCACCTTAAACTCTTAGCTCACCTAAGACCTTAAAATAGAACTTAAACACCCTGTGTCACTGTATCAAGCATTAATCTGATCAATATTTACTAAACTTATGTAGATAAAAGTATAAACTTTATATTATTAAAAAGTTGTGACGTATTAGAAATATCATGACTGGATGTGGCTCTCATGCAACTTCACTGAGACAGTCTGCATCCATGTGAAGGTTCACTCTTCTGAGATAATTTACGCTCTGTATTGCAAGCAGCCACTAAGCTGGGGATCCCACTTTGTCATTTTCGATGTTGGGGACCACTATAAAAAGGAATAGTCAAGTTATACCGTACCTTTTCTCTTTCTTTCTTTCTTTCTTTCTTTCTTTCTTTCTTTCTTTCTTTCTTTCTTTCTTTCTTTCTTTCTTTCT
>JAWWMO010000083.1:104648087-104669450 GCA_035047845.1 Dendrocincla fuliginosa | reverse complement strand
CTGGGTGAACTGAGTCTCATTACACACGTCAGCCACATGTGGGGTTTCGGCACTGCTGTTGGGCATGTTGTGTGCTCCAGTCAGTTCAGTCTGGGAAGAAAGTTGGATCTGGTAGAGTTATCCAGAAGATTGAGATTCATAAGGATGGGTCAAAAATCCAACAAACATTAAAAAAAAAATTGCCTCAGAAGGGGAAAAAAGTTTTTGATGTTAGATAAATATAGTTTTCCTAATGTATAATGCATACATGTTATTTCTAGAAGTTACTGGTTCAGAAATACACGCTTTTTTTCAAGCTCATGTTTTAAAATGCAAGTTCTTCTTTAACCAACCTGATCCTTATCTGTGGAGGTCAGGAGGGCTGATTTGAGGTTCTCTTTTGCTTCCCTCCCTCCCTCCCTCCCTCCCTCCCTCCCAGAAGTGTTTTTCTTGCTAGCATTATGGACTACTTTTTCTGAATTTTTTTCTTAATCCTGTCTACATTTCTTAATGAGAATTCAAACTATTTTCTAATTTCATCCTTGTTTATCTGGTGACACTGCAATTCTGAGAGCCTGTTGTCCCTCTCTATTTTATCCTTTTGTTGACCAAAGACATAGCCAACTTCGTTGGTGCTGTTGCTCTTCTGTTTGAGGACTCTATGGCTGAAAACTGATACGATGTAAACAAGCATATAGAGAATTACTTACCAGAGCAGTTAATCAGTAGAGGTCCGACCCTCCAAGATCAGTTGCAAAACTTCCACTGAATCAGTTTCAAAACTCTTAGCAGCAGCCCCGGTGACACAGCATCAGCTGCTGCTGCCCCAGACCCAAGGAACTAAATACCCATGCCCTGAACATGAATGAGAGCTTGGCAATTAACTTTAATAGCATGAAGCTTTTTTTTTCCACTCTGGTGGGAAACATCGTGTGTCTTCCACAAATGCTTGTATTTTGCATGAGTAATGAAGCTACTTGCAGAGAACTGTGAGTATTCCACAATTGTAAAAATTCAATCACTTTTATTATGGGTTCTAAAAACACTTTGGTGTCTAATTTTAGACACTTAAATTTGAAAAATGTTGGCTGTCATGTCTTTGCTTCTGTTGTGGGAACAAATTCATTAGCATTTGCCAAGTGTTTTACTAAATGTTTGAATGGCAGCAGTACAAAAAATACAAAACTTTATTATCCATACAAATATCTTCACAGCATGCATGTCCATTATTGCTTAAGCTTTATTTCTTCTCCAGGTAATGCAGAAAACAACCTATGGCATGACTACTAAGGAGTACCACTAGCCTTTCTTCTGCTAGGCCATACTGAAGCCTCAAGAGGAAACTCAGCAGCTTCACTGTTTTTCACAAGAACCAGATGACCTTGTCAAATGGCTTAAATCTTGGGGTGCTTTCTAGGAGTAAACAGCTACCTAATTCTTTTCATCTCCCTCCCTCAACATTTCTGCTTGGAGTTAACTTAGATCTAACTTGGTTTCTCAAAATCTTAGCTATCCAACTCTTCCACACCATGCTTGGAAAGGCTGTGTGTAGCAAGGCATCTACAAATACCAAGTGAAGTTTAACACAAGATCCACCGAATAAGATTTTAGCAGAATTATTTTTTGTGTGGCTGTAACCATTATCAGATCAGTCTAGAACACAACTAGATAGAAAAATATCTAAAGTAGCCAATAACGGGCTGGTCTTCATTTTTTATTCAAATAGACATGCTAGGCATTAAATGCATCACACAGAGGAATACACCAAAATGATCCACAAGTAAATGTTCCAGCTTTTTCTTCCTTTCCTTCTTTCCCTCAAATGAAAAAAGAACACCTACTAAACAGTAGAAGCAACACCCTGAACTATCTGCAATGTCAAGAAATTGCAAACAGTCCAGAATTGCTATGCTGCAATAAGGACAATTATCTCAACTTTTAAAAGTTAAGGGTAGTAGATTTTAGAAATGTCATCTTGTCATATTTCAGCATGGAACATTTCCAGCTACACAAAGGACATTTAGAAGAACTGTTAAGTCTCATATCACTTGTAAGCTTGTAGGAATAACAGTTCTTTTCCACTGCTCATCTGTCTTGAATTAAGGCTCTTCTACCTGAAGGCTCTGTTTGACAGAGAAACCACACACCAGTTCTTCAGAAGGTACTTGGCTAATCAAATACACCGACCAGAGAGCAGATATAAGTCTTGGTCTGCTCTCTTAAGTTTGAGACACAAAGAAAAATAAATCATTCTGATACTACGTTGTAGGAGACTGTGGTGCTGTAACGACTGATCTGTTTTCAGCCGTACTCCTGAATCATTTCCAGAATAGCGAAGTAAAAAGAGTAAAATAAATATATAAGACAACAGAGTGGCCAAAATGACAAAGTAAAACTTTCTCCTGCTCTTCCACAAGTAGGGAATATGTCTTAAACAAATCTACAATATTTGATAGCAAACCCAAGTTAAAACTTTGGCTTCAGTTTAACATTAAAAATAATGTCCTCACAGAATTTAAAAAGTTAAGAGGTGTTGCCAGCCATTTTTGTAACTTCCTTCCCTTCCTGGATCTTCTTAGAATGAAGGAAGTTTAAACTTAGGAAATGCTTGCAAACAAAAACAGGAAGAGAACATAAATAGGAAGAGAATGTAACTTCTCTAACCAAAAGTGTCCAGAAGACAGCCAACCAGCACTTCAACCTCTCTCTGAAAGAAATAGCGTGAAAATACAAACATATTTCCACTTTGATGGTCTGTTTCCAGACATTTTAAAGGACAGGGGATTCATTTTGCTCACTGGGTGGATGACCTATATGGTTAATTTTGTTTATGTGGTCAATGGTAATCAACAACCTCTTTTTTCCATTTTGGGGTTTTAGTTTTTGCCAACACACACGACTGACACATAAAATTCTTGGGGACAAGGATCAGCAATTTCTGTTAAAATAAAAAGTAATACAAAACCAGTAATGAGATGGCTAGCTCTCGCATATCTCACACTGAACACCCAAAAAGTTCAGACCTTCAGAAGTGGTGTGAGCATTCAAAGCTTAAAGGATGCTCTTTGGAAAAAGAACATGCATTGCCATGAATGGAATTGCATCTCGGGCAGCTGCAGCAGAACTCACAATTCACCTGCTTCCCACATTAAGTAACTGCTATCTCAAACTCTCAGAAAAGTAACAGAAACTTTGCAATATGTAAGTCAATAGAGTACTGAAAGTGAATGCCAAAATTTTTACTTTAAAAGAGTTTATCTCTAAGACAAACTATGAACAAGAAATCCTTGTATGACCAGAAAACTACAATACTACTACATACAGAGTGTGGATCTTTCCTGCGAAGAAAGCCATTTTTAATATCACAAGTACAGATGCTAAGGTTGAACTCAAAAAACATTTGCTATGCAAAAAGGTAGAGTAACTTTGTAAAATTGTTTTAATAAATAGTGCAGGAATCAGCGTCTTTGTTTCATATTTTAATCATTTTGAAGTTACTGAACTTGCTAAGGAGTATCTCTGTTGCTCTGTCAAACTCTAAAATAGTATTGGATTACATGAAGTTGGTCTTGAGAGAAAGGTTTTCTGGGATACTCGTGCTGGAGAACTATAATGAAAAGTTCAGTGTAAGAAGCTATCAGCAAGAAATAGTATACAGAGCGGGTGGTCAAACAAGATAGTCTTACAATTACATCTTTAAACTATCTAAGCGCCACTGGAGAAATACCATTACAAATATTCACAGACCTGACATTATTATATGAGCAAATTATATAAGGTGTACCTGACTAAGAAAACACTTGTGACCGAGCCAGTAATTAACAAATCACAAAGTTTAGAAAATACTCGAGAAAACGAAAAAAACCCCAGCAGATTATTAAAATCTATCCTTTCCAAGTGGAAGATACCAACAGAACATTAAAAGAAATGCCATCTCACTTAAATAGCAATATGACAATTAACCGACAAAACATCCTGGTGGTTTGTTTTTTGGGGTTAAGTGCATTAAAGCCTGAAAGCTATTAATAAAAAGACTAGAAAATTCAAGTCTTCAGGATGATACAAATAACACTTACTTTTTTTCCCCACTCCACACCAACAGAAGTCTTCTAACATTTATATGTCCACTACTTGATGTAACAGTGCTATTTCAAAATCCCCGTGTACTTTGTTGGAATCATGGGTTTCTTTAATTATGCAACACTGAATTCTCAGCTTTTCCACAGAGTCCCAGGTGTCACAGAACAATTCTCCAAGAAATTCTGTAGCAATTTCATCACATTTCTTAGTTCACTACCCGTATGTCACCAACCAGGCCTTATCTAGAATCTGATCAAGAGCTGCACAGGCAGGACCAGGCTCTCCAAGGCCATACAGTACTCAGCCACATACTTTCTTTTTACAGAAGAAAACCTAGAACTGAGAAAGTAACTTGGTATACAAATGACTCCAGCCTCAGCCTCAATACAAAAACTAGGGAATTCAATTACTAAAACAAGATAGGTATTTGAGTTTGAATCCAGGAATGGAGAAGATGAGAAATCCACATTTTCAATTAGTCAGCTGTTGTTTGGTGGGAGGTGGTGGGATGGGGTAATGGTTCCAGATGCTGCAATGTCTCATAACAAGGAGCTGAAATGTGTAAAAAACAGAAAACTTGTGTCTAAGCTCTACTTCAGAACAGCAGAAAAAAAAACACAAAACAAGATGAAAATATATCTATAGCTTTACTGAATTCTCTTCTGAAAACAACGTATCTGTTGTATTGGATAAGGCAATAAAGTCCACGTTTTCTTTGTATAAATATGTGCAAAATAATCTTTTAAAGTTTCTAAAAAATAAATTAGTGTTCTGTTCTCTTCTTGTTATCCTTCCTTATCTTTTTACTCTTTCCTGCTTGTCTAGATGATTCTTCCTGAAACAAAAAACAAGCATTTCAAAATTTAAACAATATTCTTGTAAACCACAAATATTCTTTCAAGGTCAACCATGAGAATTATTTTTAATATGAACAGTGTTCATAGTTCACTGGGATTTATGAAAATTTTGAGTTGTATGATACTTATCCACTCAGTCTTGCCACTAAGAAATTTCTGCCTTCAGCAATGATGAAATTATAGATGTAGCCACACCAACAGAATGTTGGCAAAAATAAATAAATAAAAATAATAATAAAAATAAAAATAATCTCCGCCATTTCCACTCAGGGAAGAGGCTACCAGTATAGGAATAATTCTACAGTACAATATTGAAAAACTCCTTATAGTGTGGATGTGGCCTCTTCACAAGATACACCACGACATTAAAACTGCTTTGCTTCTCTAAGTGAAACAAACCCATATTGGGAAGAACAAAATTTGACCAATTTTTCTGGATCAACACTGTAATGTACAGTTTACTCTGACTGTCAATTCTGAAAAAAAAGATTTTTCTTTGGTAGGCATTCATTGAAAGCGCTCCCCAAAATGGTGATGGAATCTGACACTACATCTGACAAGAAGCCAACACATTTTAATCTATTGCCTTCTATTGCTCAGACATGGGAAATGGACTCTAATAATAACTCTGCTATTCTGAAGACAGTTAGTTAAAAGAATACTTTTGCCAAGAGCCACATCCATGGTACTTGAACAATGATTACATTAAGCTCTATCTGTTATTTTACTGATGGACACTGGTAACAAAGTATGTTCATTAACACACAGAAAAAATAGTCTCTTTGAAGTTGTTAAAAACAGAAAAAAGAAAAAAACAGAAAAAACTAATCTTTTGATACTAAACCTTCTCAGGAAGATAAATGCTTAAAAATCATTAATTTCCTTTTATTTTATATGCAATGCTTTTAGAGAAAACACAAACTGCCAAGAAGGTGAACCACCAAGTATATACAAACACTTCTAAAATGGAAAAAGCAAATAACTGCACAGTGGAGGGGGAAGAATGGCAAAGAATGCTCAGCTCTTGGCCACAGCTACCTGCAATACTTTCATATACAAAAAAAAACCCGACAGCTGCATCCTTTTTCAATTATCTAATAGTCTGAAACTTTCTGTCATTCACAATTACACACTATAATGTACATAGACATATCTAATACACTTTTCTGAGGATGAAGAAGTGTTGATTCTGAGGATAAGGAAGTGTTGAGAAACAAGAATAGGAGACTATTAAATGACCTGAGTCCCTTAACAAGAATAGGAGATTATTAAATGACCTGAGTCCCTTAACAAGTAAAATTTCATTTAAGGTCATTTGGAACTTTGTCTACTGAGTTATTTAAGCTTCCTTGGAACATTTTCTTTTCTGTACCAGTAATGTTACTTTGCTTGAATTCTTCTAGTCTAGATTTTTTTAAAATGGTGTCTATCAACTGTAATTATGAAAACTTCTTTGAGTATAACAAAGCTTTCCATTTTTAAAATGCCTCCTAGTTACAGTGATTCCCAAGCTCGGTCTGCCTACACACGAGAACTGTTGGCATAGGGAAACATGAGAAGCAGCAGCTTCCAGCTTTTCCAACACAAAAAGAGGCATTTCCCTTTACCATCCTTCCCCAGCCCTCAAATTTGTCTTTGGATCAATGTTCTCAACTGCTGCTACCCTTCTGTTTCACACTCACACTCACAAAACTTGTCACTAGCTTCCTTGGAAGTTCTCTGTACTGACCCTGTGAGTGCATCAAAGAAATCCAAGGATGACACAAGTTATATTACTTCTCTTTTGGCTTCATCTAACAAGGAAAATTCACACAAGTTCACATGCAAATGCCTTCCTTCTAAGCGGCAGAAACTCACCACTGATGGTACATAGTCATATTCCACGAGTATATTTCTAGCACAATTGTTTATATGTTTGAAACGATCTGGTCCCAGGAGAATACCTCCATACCAGCGGGATACCACAACTAACACATTGTGGACATTCAAAATCTGTGAATAACAGAAAGAAAGAGAAGTTGTTATTTTTTAATCAAACTAGTTTTACTGTTGACACCAATTTTAAACGTAAAAAAAGTTTACTATCTTGCATTTTCACGAAGACCTTACAGTCAGTTCTGTGGCACACACAGATTATCAAGAGAGTAACAAATAATGATAAGTCAGCAGTTGTGGTTAAGTTTCTCTCTCCAAGCTCCTACCCAAAGGTAAATGTAAACATCAAATGAGTCCACGTATCCCTGGGAAAGGGCACAAAAGCTATCTCATGCACTACAGCTGCTCATCAGTGTGTCAAAAGCTTCAGGCATTACTCAAAGGAAAAATTAATGAGTTACATTTTTTATTCTTTGATATGATCAATTATTATTTCCAGAGAACCTCTGCCATGAAGCAGGTTGTCTATCCACATTTTTGGAAACATTCATTATGGGTGAGGCTAATAACAGCCAGGGTACAGGCATTATACATATGAATACCAAAATGCCATAAGCTAGTACTGTCAGCATGTGCAAGTTAACAACTATTAATCGTCTCCATTAAGGAGAAAAAAATACGTATTTCACTAGTTTGAACAATACTATTAGAAGAGTTCATCACTGTTTGTGAAAACAAAATATTCTTAGAATTTTAAAAGGATAATTAAAAAAAATTGCACCTTTCTACCTTCGTATTCTTCCAAGACTGAAATATTCCTAGTAACTATGACTACAGATGGAGAGAGATGATCCATGTAATTTAGACACATTCATGTCTGAAAGGAGATACTTCATGTCACTTTCTAAACTGGATTTTTACGGAGTATTAAATGCCTGGACAATCTAAGTCTGACAGCTTTCAAAAGTATATATTAACAAGCTGAGAAAAAGCTGATAAGATCAGAACAAACTGAGATACAGAAACTGCCATATTGTTTCTTTACATTATTTTCATAACAATGAAATTTTCACTCTTAGCACATACGCTTGCATATATTAATAACCAAAGTTTTCCTTCCCAAGACTGGTTTGAGTTACTTATGAAGTTTGAAAAAGCTTTAAATTAAAAATGTCAACGTATTTCCATCAATTATATTTTTTTCAGAAAAAAAATAAAGGTTGTGAGAAAAAAAGAGTCTCCAAGAATAAGAGCTTAACACACTAAGCAACAGAACATTCAAGCAAGAAAAGCATGGAAAAACAAAACTCCTGTTGTGAAGGGGACATCAATCTAAAAATAAAAATCAAAACCAGTATTTTGTCTGCTCATATACCTAAGTGTCTTGAGGCACAGCATTAGGATATACCCAGCTGACCCCCGATATGTAGTTATGATAGTTTAGTTATGATAGTTTATTTACAGTTTTACTAGGGCTTGCATCATGAACCAAAATTTATCACTGTCAAGTCACATTTAGTACCACCTTTGCTGAGGGAATATTATTTCAGCAGGTGGAAACTAAAATATATGTGAGTATGAGGGCTAAGGACACAGAATTGGAAGCAGCAAAACAAAACTGACTAAATGATCAAAACAACTTAACTCCTTCACTCCCACTCTCTTTTGTGCTTGAAGTTCAACTGTGCAACTTCATATATATGTGTTGTTCTATTACACATGCTCAAGGAAATGGTATGAGCTTCTTCCAGCCTTCAATTTTCTATATACCTGCCACCACATAGTAAGCATAGGAATCAAAAATTAATTATTTCTTAACTCATTCAAACTATTACTATCACTTATGAAACATCACTCATTTCTATAATCTGAGTCTTGCAAATACTACAATCTGTATTTTTCCTTTCCCCTTTGAGAAAGCAATCATCTGTTTGACTGGAAGCAGAGCAAGATTTAAAATAATTTTCTGTAAGCTGATTTACATTGTAGTGATTTATAAAATCTTTTCAAGATTTCCAGAAGTCAAAGATTAATTTCTACAACCTGCATAAGATGAAGAAGACGTCCACCTGCTGCTGTCTCTCCATCATCTTCACAATCCTGTAAGAAAGTCTGCTTATCTTCACAGTATATTCTTGGAAAAAAGAAATAAAATAAATGAAAAATATGTCAATCAACTAACATCTTTACATAATTAGAGTCTCAGAGACCTTTCATACACATATGTATCAATTGTAATTCTCTACTACAGACATTTACATGAAAACAGGATGAGGCTTAGGGTAAACCACAAATATTATCTGTACTGTAGAAGTTTTGAGAAGCTTTTACAGACTTTAGCTATTTCAGGTTAACTCCAGAGTCATTACCAGTGTAAAGACCCCAAACAGAAAAATGCTTAGGTTTTTAATCCAATAATAACATCTCACTGAAACCATCCCTATCAGATACAGATTCAAATTATGGTACAAACCTGTAAGTCTAAAGAACTTGGACAAAAACATCATGAAAAATTAGTTAGGTCTATACTTCAGCAGCAACATGAAACTATTACTGAAATTCGTCTTCAGATTTTCCATGTCATTGTCTTTCTCAGGGGGCACTCCAGGAAACTTATGGATATATAGCTTCATATAAAGCACAGCTGCCCAGGTCTAGTTTTCCAAACTAATGCTCCGAGGTCTACTGTTTGTTACCAACTGATTTCCTAACTTCTGAACTTACTAATACACAGGTGACACAATGAAAAGAGGCTTCTGGTACTAGATCACAAATAGGAAGCAGTTAAGTATGTGTCTGTTGCTTTTTTTGAAGTGTATTTGGATAGTATGAGCGAAAGAAGCCAGATCATCATCTGCAAGAATAGAAATCCCCTCATTACAGAAACGCTTTACTTAGACAGAAGCTTTTACTTTTTGGTAAAATAAGCTTTCACTTGCTCTCATTTCATGTTTCATTAGGATCCCACTAGAATGGGCATGAATGGATCAGCATCTACACTGCTTTTTCAGATGACTAGTTCCTCCAGTAATGAAAGGGCTCCCTTTTCCTGTCACTCACATTACTCAGAAAACCTGCACCACTATCTGGACCGAGACCAAATTGTTTCAAAGAAGCTATGTTCACAAAAGTTGCCAGAGGCAGATCACTGCTGAATTAATTTTTACCTTTCTCATTTTCCCTGAAGTTTCTTGTATTTCAGGTGAAACTTCATATGCCAGATGTCTGCATCAGGCTTTCTGTTTCGAGACTTATTTCAACTGAACATTTTCAGCTATTTCTAAATATAAAGTTGGGGGGAAAAAAAAGTTACTTCACCCAAGTAAAAACACCTTTAGTTCAGGATGATGCAGCATTTCCATACTCACAAATACTATACAAGGTATACCAACAACTTCAAATCCACTTTTGCTTTTTTTTTTATTTCTAATGCTATTTTACTACCTTATTTCCTATTGTATGTTCTACTTTCTTGACCTCAAATTTGAAGTAAAGCCTGTAATACAATACAAATATGAAACCTACTTTAATAGGAATGAATTTCTTTCTCACATCCTGCACTCATTTGTCAAAGAACATTAAAAAAATAAAAGAATAAAAGTACTATTTGCATCTTACCTGTATGCATATATGTTGTGAGTTGCACTTGCAATTTTCTTGTTCTCATATAATTTTTCAAGAACTCTTTTTACCTTTAAAAAAAATGGAGAAAACCTTCCTTTTATGACAGGGATTTCATATATACCATCTCAATATCACTGCAAAACAAGCATCTCCTTATTAGTATATACATGAAACAACTTTAGATTTGACATAAAATTAATTAAATATTCAGTGTGTTAACTCCAGAAGCAGCTTCTCAATATTCTCATGCTTGTTTCAAATAATTTTTCTGTGATAATGAAAACAGATGCTCCTTGAATTTATTCACTTTGTACATTTATGTTATTGCTGAAGATACAGGAGTATCAAATTGCTTTACTAAACAAGAAAGTAAGACCCAGAAAATACTTTTAATCAGTATTAAGTATCAATTACACCCGATTATTTTTCCAATGATAAGAATAGAACACAACTTGAATATACCACTACACATTGCTTTAACCTGTTTCACAAAAAAATGGGATATTCAGAGAACCTCACTACATTTTGGAGCCTTTCCTTTTCTCTCAAACATGTTTTTTTTCAAAGTTTCCATTTCACAAAAGAACAATAAAAAAAGAAAAGGTTCTATTAGTAGTCTGAAAGTGTCAGTATTTCCCAACAAACAGATATTCCCATCACATCCATCTTTCTGCTCTTAAGAAGTACTAAGTTGAAAACATTCATCAGTATCAGTTCATCTTATGTTTCTAGTTTAGTAAGCCAGCAATTGTTCAACCCTTTCCAATGGTCTAGCAAAAAGGAGAGCTTTTGATTAAGGCATCATTGTAGTACATACTGCACATATTACTAAAGCTGAGAAAGCTTAGGAAAAAATGCCTGGCAAATAAAATGCCTTCCATTGCAAAGAAAAATCTCTCTGAGGTGTAATCAACAGCCACATTTAGTATCTGTCTTAGCTATACTGTGCTATTCCAATTTCTTGAAGAAATTCAACTGACAAAAATCCTCTCAAATAAAAGATACCTCAATGAAAAACCTCCTAGTACTAATGGAGAACATTTTTCAGACATTTGTCTTTTCCTTATTTTGAATATTTAAGAAAGACAACTTATATTAATACACTTTCATAAACACAGACAATACATGGACTTAGGATACAAATTACATTAAAGGATTATCACTCTGACATTACTTATTGGCCAGCTACCAGGTTCCTAAGAACATATTTTAAAAATTCATTATGTCTGTATTAGCAATGAACCTCCCAGATGGAAATCTTAAAACTAAGCAATAATTTATCCTTTTCCCTGATGTAGCTCCTGAGCTTTTTTCCCCCTTACGTTCCCCTCTCTGTTACTCCTGCTTTAGGAAATAAGGGATGTGATTCTCTGTCAGTGAGGCACCTGCTCATAAAAGACGCAAGATGTTTAAACAATAGATCAGCTAGTTCCACTCACTGAAGGAACTCACACTACACCCTGTACACTGTCTTAAAATACCAACAAATACCACTGCAGCACACAGATTATGGGCACCTACTAATCTCTCCAGCTGATAAAGAAGCCAGCTTTCACTACAGCTGCAGTGGTTAATTCATTCCTCATCTCTACTGACTCCCTTTCAGAAAAATTAGTCCATACCATGGTAAAGCTTCCTCACAGTCTGAATCACCTCACTCTGTACAGCAAGACTCTTGTGAAACAAGATGGATTTGACACTGGGGAATTGCTCTACCTTTATACTAACCATATACCAATAAGCCTTGACTGCAAATTCCTGGGTTTGTTGAGTAACTGTTGTCTTCAAAAAAAAAGTCATGAAAGAAGAGTGTCAATTAAGAATGTCTTGCACGCAAAAAGGAAAACATTAATCTGCTTTAAGTAAGTCCTACTTCTTGACACGTATCTGACCTTTTGCAAACCTCTGTCTGTGGGTACAGACTTCCTCACATGTAGGAACAATCTTACTCATGAATCATGAAAAAAGAGCGAGAGGATTTTAAAATTAAAAAATTACAGCAACACAATGATTCCTGTTTCTTCGCTTTCTAAGGCAACAGAGTTCATACATATATGACATATAAAAGAATGATTTAAAGCAAATACAGCTGTAGTGCAAAATCCTAAGTGAATGTACAGTACATGAGAACTTGAAAGGTTAAAGTGCTCGAGGAAGGATACAGGGATTTAAAGACCAAATCTTATGTCCATACTAGGCAAACTAATGAGACAGAATTAAAAACAAACAGAAAAAACCCCATGGACAGCTTAAAACACTACAGCTTTTGTACAAAAAAAAAATACCTCAAAATCCTGTCAACCTGTCAACATTCTTTTACAGTCACTGGGCATGTAGTATATTTAGCTTACCTGGAATTTCAAGAAGCATTTGACAATATCCCTTACCCAAAATTCTTATAATAAAACCTGAAATTGAATAAAAAGAAAGAGGAAGGTCCTCTCGAGGTTTAACTCTCAGTTAATAAAAAGAAAAGAAGAGTATTTTCCCCATTAAACGATGATGATCAGTGGAGGCTGATGATAGCAGATGCAAAGTGATGTACAAAGTAACTCACAACCCCTCTCAAGCAGGTATCAATAAAGATTTATTTATGCATTGTCCAAGTGTGTGGATGGAAAGCATTTATAAGCTCATCTTAATTAATTTTCCAAATAACACGATAGACACGGTAGCTTCCAGATATTTTATGATCAACTTGCCAGCACCCAGAAGTCAAATTACAATGTTCTTATTCTCTTACATCTAATACATCTAATGGGAAAGAGTGGAAGCACTGCAGTGCTGTTATTAAGAAATCCTCAGCTGACAATCAAAGCAAGAAACTGGTGACTACTCAGAAAATGTTAGCACACAAAGAAGCACAGACAGACAGAAAGACAAACATATCTGGCAAATTCCAAGTATTTAGTAATATTCTGTCAAGCTCAAAATAAAAAGAGAAGAACTGATTTCCACTCACTTGCCTGGTTGTCACCACTGGAGCCAAATGTGCCTGGAAAGTGCTCCTTCGATCTGTGATTGGGTTTCCGTGATGTATGGGTGGCAGTTCTTCATCTATTGATCACAAACAAGGAAGAGTTTGTTTCCTTTTAAAAGTACAGAAAAAAGTATATAGCCACAAGTAAAGAATACATCAACTTTAAAAACTGATTTGTTAAAGTACATAAGATGACAAAAAAATGAGCAAAAATATGTTTAATGACTTATTAAACTTTACTATAAATTTATTGTTGCTAGTTTTACTCTAAAGCTGAGTAAAACAGGAGAATCTTCAGACCTCTCCTGTATTATTTCAACAGAATTAACAAGAGTATATTTTTTACCTTCCTGACTTTCAGATGTCATGTAATTTAATGTTTTAATTGAATCTTTCTGAATGGGCTCATACTCTAGGAGAAAATCTTCTCCATCATCTTCATCAACTTCTTCACTGGTTTTTTTAATATCTGGTTCTATTAAAATACAAGTAGTAGAATTTATTACACATTTTTTTGTGAGACAAGCAAAGCAAAATTTCACTCTTTTTCTCAAAAATCTCTGGCTTTTCAGCTCAAAACAGTTTGCCATTAAAAATTATGAGAGTAGTAACATTAATTGCAACAAAACCCAAAAATACTTAGCCCAGTACTAAACTCATCCTTAGAATTAGCAATACAATACTCATGCTATGGGATCATTGCATAAGGTCTTCCATTTCAATACTAAGTAACAGTATTCCTAAGAAGACAATAACAATAATGTTTAGTATCTCCACCATATATTTACAATGCTACCTTTAATTTAATCTGAACTTAGATTAAATAATAAGCTGATGCTTCACGAAAACCCCGGTCATTTATTCCATTACCATACATCACTCCAGTTATTTGGGGAAAAATGTAGAGCTGTTTATAACATCATGCTACTTCACGATGTTATAAAATCATTAGATTTGAAACACCTCTCTTGACACATTTCAAGTTTCTGGGATTCCCCAAATCCTGTCTTCCTTCATGCACCAAACGTCCAAAAAACAATAATAACCAGAGGAAATATCATACGTGGTTAGAGTTCTGGCATCTGGATTCAGAGACCAGTTAATACATCACAGTCTGATTCCTATTCACAGGGCCTATGATGTAATGGCGATTATGTAGTTTTTATAACACAGGTATTTTCCATTAAAAAGCAGAGGGGTGACAAAGCATGGTCAAAATTAATCAGATATATCAATAGATATAACAAGTAGAAGCTATAAGGTTGCAACCTTGTAACTTCCAACATTGTCACTAAATTTTCACTTCTCAGTACCACTCCTTTAGTCACATCAATGAAAACTGACCTCTTAAATGTCCGTGGTGTAGCGACACAATGCACAATTTATTGAAAGACTAAAACTAGACCTTACCATGAAGGAACACTGAGAATAGAATTTATTTTCCTCTTTGCTCTTATTCCTCACGGGACTGAGCTAACATCCACGACAGAGAAAAGTAATTCTCTTATCTTTTGTCACATGTGCATGCATACGTCACTCATGCATTTTATAGCAGGTTAGTATTTTAATGCACAAAAACCCTACACTATTTTTTGAAAGAATAACTGTGAATTTACACGAACTCTGTAACACAGAGTAACAACAGAAGAATAACCGCGATTCTAGAGATCATGTACTTTTCATCCCAATACAGTAAAATGCAACCAAGATACAATACTTGGTCATATTTGGCATACTCCACTCAAGTTTATCTTTTCTTGAACACCAATCCTCCAAAAGTGCACTCCACACCAGAAATAATTCCTTTGCAGAACAGACGACAAGGCATAATGCACCTGTGTGCAGCACTGTCCTTTCATGCAAGTAATTTCATCCCTGAGGGAATCAAGAACCTTGTTCTAGTTCAGAGGCCACCCTCCTCCCTCTTTTCCCTATTGCTTTATAAAAAGGGAAGCTATCACTGTAAAACAGTAAGCTATGACACTGGAGACTGTTTTCTTATATTTAGATCCAATACAACACTGGACATTGACTTTGACTGATATTTACTTTGCAATGGAACATGAAATAAACTGAAAACTCCATGTATTTTCTGAAGTACCTGGATCTGAGGATTGTGCCTTTTCTATTAGAACTTCTCGTATCTTCTCCACCCATAGATACAGTATACTTTCACCAAGGTTCTGTCTGGAAGTAAAAACTCACAGTAAACGAAGAATCATTTTTGCAGATTTCACTTGGAAATAACACCAAATAACATACAGATTTCAGACACAGAAATAGAACATAACAGGCTAGTGAGATAAACAACTTAGGAAGGCTTGTGCAAAGTGCTTCACGGGGTGCCCCACAGTATCTGTATCATAATACACTCTCTTTGTGGCCTGCTTTACTTATTTATTAACATTAAAAGAACCAATGCTGGAGGAAAACAGAAAACTGACAGAAACTTTCTGACTGCTAAGCAAAGGAAAAGCATCTGTGAGAAGAGCAAGCTGGACAGCCCTTAGTATTTACAAAAGAATGCTAAGCTACGATGTCTAGCCTTAGAGCTTGCCCTGGATCAGTTTTCTGTACGTAAAGAACTGCCAGTGGTGAGTTCCTTCAGCTGCTCTGTGACTGTAGGGGACTCTCTCCTCATCAACATGGCTGAGGTTGATCTCAGTGAACTGTGATAGTAGGTCAGCAGCAACAGGCACAGGGAAACACTGGACTGATACACTTCAGTTTGGATAACAAGCAGTCCTACAGGACAGGTAGATAAAAGATTTAGGTGTAGGAGTCTTTGATCAGGGGAGCACAGGTGTGTATTAAGGTACTGGGGGAGGATGGAATGAACATGTTTGATAGATGCATATCTGGAGTTAAGAAATGCTTGCTTTATCCACAGCAAGACCCAACAATTCAAAATATATTTGAAATGGCGTCCTGAAAAATTGTCTTCACAGTTTTAGTTTAGTATGTTTATGAACTGTGCGTGTTTGTCCCTAAATCAAAACTAAAGATTTAGGGCCATATGTAACTCAAGGTTTCTCATTACTTTTATTTTTACTGCCACCACCGGGGCACCATGCAAAAGACAAAACTTCATCTTTGAACCTTACTCTGCTTAATGTATATAGCACTACTGCTGGAAACTACCAAATTCAAATAAACATACATATTTTAAGAAAAAATATTCAAGCAATATTAATGAATTTATAAACTTGTATCTCTGTCTTTGAAATCTGGACAGACTCCAGAACAACTCAACACCTTGATTTCACACTGCTTATCATACAGAAGCACTGCTTTAAAACCTGAAGACCTATATTTTTTTTAAGTGATGGAATGAAAGATTAAACAACAAATAAGATTTCTCAGGTCTGGACAAGTAACTAGCAGTTTCTCCACCTATAACTCAATTTCATATTCAGAATAGTTGTAAATGATACTTAGTCTGAAAGGTTACGTTTCCATGCTGCTATTTTTTTTTTCACTTTTGTCTAAGTCATTAAACAAAGCTTTCTATTGAATAGAAGTCTTCCCAGAAGAATATCTGGGAAGAAAAAAAAACAATAAAAACCAAACACAAACATTTGCTATGTTTTTAAGAACTTTGTGTCTCTCAAAACAACTTGTGAACTGTAATTATCCACTTCTTCCATGTCCTTAAGAAGCCATAGCAATGGACAGTATAGCTCGTAATACTTTAGACTGCAGAACTATACAACTTAGATCACTAGGGACAAGAAACTTGGTCAAACACACAGTGCAAACAATGCAGAGCACTTCTCTTTATCTGACAACTATTCAAACATTGAATAGATAAAAGGTTTTCACAAATACTGTGCACTCAGGGACTACTCCAGGTTTTTAAACAGTCTAAAATGACATATATGACCTAAAGTATAAACATGTTCACTTCCTGTTGAACAGAAGTGAGAGAAGACCAGCAAGGGCTCTGAACAGCAGCTGATACAGACAGAAGGGAGCTGCAAAGCACTGAACTAGCACAGTTCATCAGACTAAAAGAATGCATAGGTGAGGAACAAAAAAAGAAATAAAACATGCTTCACAACCATGTTCACAGTCCTCATGTGCCAGCTTGTGCTGGATGCTCAGGACACTTACAGAACCACCTACAGCAGCTCTACCTGTGGTACAGACTCCATTAAATCCTTTGAATCCGGAGAGCACTAAGGACAGTCTCTGACCTTTTTGCTCCACTGAGCAACCGTGATGACTATGATCCCATGGAACTTTTCACTTAAAATCCTTATGCATTTTTAACACTTCAATTTTACTAGCTTAAATGATCTGTTGCTTAATTAGCTAAGAAACACAGTTAATCAAAGTAACTGAGTAATTAGATAAAAAAACCCTTATGCAAGCTAAGTGCTCCCTTCCTTATGGCATTAAAAAACATTTCTTACGCAAGCTGTTCAGATTTCACTAGCTGGGGCATGACTGCGATTCCTTATGATGCATTTTCATTCCATTTATTTTACATTATATTTGGGATTTGAAAAAAGAAATAAACCATATAAAATTACTACATTTACTACCCCAATTTCACAGCAATTCAAAACCATGTAATTTGAGTATTTCTATATGCTGTTTATTCTCATGCATTCATTATATCTTGCTGCAAGCTGCACACTGTGATAATAAACAGTCTACAATGATGCAGATTTCAATTAATAGATTCCGCATGTGTTTGTTTTAAAACCTACTTTCCCTTTGCTTCTAAGAGAAACTGTGCTTTAAGACACAAATGTTTTCACATCCTGTGCTTTAACATTCAAATGCAGAATAGAGGCAGAAATCTCATACTTCACAGCACTTCATAGCAATAAACGATCTCACAGATTCCAAAGAGAGTCTGTTCTCTTGGGTTTCAAAATGAAGACTTCTATCCTTATAGAAAAACAGGTCTAAACAACATAGAAGAGATTTCTCAGAGTTTAGCACAATTTGTTATCGCAAAATAATTAGTAAATACACAGTATCTTTAACTGTTAGATCGATAAAAGAAACTTGCTCTGTCTATTGCAGCAATCACTTCTCAACTAGTAGCTAATGCAGGTATTTCAAAAGCATTCACTGAGCAGGGCATGGAACTGAAAATACACTGTATCCTTTTACTATATTCCACAGTCTCAAACTTACAAATATATTTCTTCCAAGCTATTTGCTAGTTCTGTATACTCTTGTCCTCGAAGCCAAGGGGCACTAGAATGGAAAAAAATACAATGAAAATTGTACCGTATGCTGCTTCCAAGATTCTAAAATAAAAGCGATAAACACCTTGAAAATATAATCAAGATTTCAGCTGTAAACATCTTGGAAAAACCATGATCACTCTGTTCTCCTTCAAGCCACCTAATTTGGGCTGTCCTTTCTTACCTCACTTAAAAAAGTTGGACCCATTTTACATGGAAGGCTATTGTCATTCCAAAGTCACCCTAAGTATTACTAGCTGATCCTTCCGACCCCTTCAGCGCCATAGTGCCTACTATATTTAGGATGGTTCTTCAGTTCTGTACCACTGTCCTCCTGGTCTCATGTTAAACTACAAACTTTGCCTCGAGTTTCCTAGCACTACCTTGTATTGCCTTGTCAATACACCTGACCAAAAGTTGGTAGATATGCTGTGTGTTATGCCCCCAAGGTCCCTCCATCACCCAAATCAGGGACCTGGCTTACACATCTCCATTCCTATCTTGTTTATCTGTCAGGAGACAAAGGGATAGCAGGGAAGAAAAAGAGGAAGATGGCACATGCCATGGGTCCATCCCAACAAGAGTCAGTGTTGAAATGAAAAGCATCCCTTACAATCTGAAACGAGGATCCAGGCAAAGTGGGTACACCCAAGGAACCAGACATTACTGTCCAACATAACAGGCAGCTGCCAGCATACCTCCACAGTCTGACTGCTGCCCAACCACAAAATAATGCTGCAAGAATTAGAGTTGAGGGAAGAGAGCAAACTGCCATAAGGAGCTTCATAATGTTAACTTGGGAAAAAGAACAGAATATTCTCGCTGGAAACATCCCCCATCCACTGCACATTTTCATTCAGTCATCTTAACTAAACTTCCACTGACATGGTAAACAAACTGCTAATTCAGAAAATACAAACATTTGCAAGAAAATTTCACCTACTTGAGTTGATAAATAGGTGGCTCTGCAGTTGGATATCCTGGCGGCAAAATCACCTGAAAAAAATGCATAGTAAGTATTCACTGGACAACTACTCTCAGCTAGCTGAGCTTTTCTGAAGGACTCTGATGTCAAGTACTAGGATTACAATTAGTGTTACAAATGAAGAAAACTGTTGGTTATGTTGTTAGAGAATTACAAGAACACCTGAATATCTGTATTTAGAATTCCAATAATTACACTGTGCAATTTTCAAGAATGAAAAATAAAGTACAGAAAAAATTTGAAAGAAGCTGCACACATGGTTACTGGACTTAGAAAAGTGGCACCACACTTCCATAAGTAGACATTTCAGTGTTTCTTCCACTAAAAAACTAATTGCTTTCTGTTCTGAAAACATAAAGGAATGAGTTACTCAATTAAGCTGATGCAAATTTCATTTTGCCTTCACACTTTTCAGAACATAACCTAGAAGCAACTGCAGCAGATTCTCTGAAGTGTACTACACAAAGTCAATGCTAAAAGTTTTTCAGAAATTACTCTTTGGAGAAGCACACTGACATGTTTTTGTCAGGTGTGGAATCAGGATATGTAACTCCTGAACATATCACAATCACATTGATATGTTACATGAACAATCACTGAGTAGATTATCACAGACTCCAACCCAAAAGCTTCTTTTGCCATCACAGTAGATAGATAATGAACTGTATTTAAAAGGGTTTCACACAGCACATGGTTTTGCCTTCACCAGTCCAACCAAAAATTTTGTGCTAAACTCCTTATCACTGCTATACCTGTAAACAGAGGGTCCATTTTGGTTGATCCAGACAATCACTGATCTTAATGCAGTAGATTTTCTCATCTTCATCAACAACACACCAATCTTCACCATAGATGGATGAAAGGGCTTCAATTTCATCAATCTAAAACAAACACAAAAAACCACAAAACTACAACATTACGCAGAAACAGGTAACTCCCCAACAAACCCCAAACCTTGTGGGTGATTAGCCACTGGACAGGCCTGTGCAGGAGGTGGTGGTGTCCCTGTCCCTGTCCCTGTCCCTGGAGGTGTTTCAGGACACACTGGACGTGGCGCTCAGTTCGCTCACGGGTTCGGCTCGATGGCCTCAGACGTCTTTTCCAGCCTTAAGATTCCGTGATTCTCCCGGTAACTTTTGCTCGGTTCTCCCACGCACACACCAGCTTTTCCATGGGTAACCCTGTCATTCTCAGCAGTGACAAGCTGAGCAAGGCGACCCGGAGCAGTGACAACACATTCCCCGCCGCTCCCGCCTGGATCGCACCCCTGCAGGGGAAAGACCCCCGAGGGCTGGGCACTACGCTCTTCCCGAGGAAGGCTAGATCCACAGGAAATTCCCATAAAAGAGCCGTAGAGCCTCCCTTCTCCCAGGGACTGGCCGGCTGCAATGGGCCCTTGGTGCGAGGGTGGCGCCGAGCCGCTCCCGGGGCCGGGCCCACCACCAGCCCCAGAGCCACGGCTCTCCCCGCTCGGCCCCTCCGCCGCTCACCTGCTGCTGGGCCCCTTCCCCGTCACTGCCCGCCATCGGCACGAGAGGGAAAAGGGAAGAGGAGGGCAAAGGCAGGAGGAGGAGGAGGAGGAGGAGGGAAGAGGGACGGGCTCCGCCGGGCGGGGTGCGCAGCCGTGCCCGGGCCGCGGCCTGCTCGGCTGGGACACCTCCCTTCGGTCGCTACACACCTCCCTTCGGTCGCTACACACCTCCCTTCGATCCCTGCACACCTCCCTTCGGTCCCTACACACCTCCCTTCGATCCCCGCACACCTCCCTTCGATCCCTGC
>JAWWMO010000083.1:104612289-104625787 GCA_035047845.1 Dendrocincla fuliginosa | reverse complement strand
ATCCATTGCAGCTGGTCTCTGTAATTTTTAATGGACAGTTGTCTGCACAACACAATTTCATGCTGAGCAGAAATTGAAAACTCTGTATGTGTCCCTGTGCACACTCATAGAAATTCCAGCTGACCAATACAGTGGCATGGTAAGGCTATTGGAGGAGCAGATCACAGAAGAATCGAGACTGGAGGATGCCTCAGGGGATGAACTCATCCAATTCCTGTTTGCAGAGCGGAACGAAGTAGAGCAGGTTGGACAGGACTGTATCCCACTGGATTTTGAAGCAGGGTCCCAGTGCTTGAACTCAAGCTTTTGAGAGTCCTGAAGAGTGTCCCTGGAAGTAAGACGTACAGTATAGAACATTTTCTAGATAGTTGACGCTTTTAGTAATACCTTTTATTTAAGGCATCAAAACAGTCTGAATACTTACTTCTAATGGAAAATTCACAAATATGAAATTTGTATTTTGAGAAATCTGACATTCGTTACTTTCCTCCCTAGAAGCCAGAGCTCTTGTCTGAAGAGCTCTTGTCTTTCTAATTTGAAATGGAAACTGTTTTAAAATCTTTGGTCATCCTTGTGATTCTTATTTGTACTTTTCTGTACTGTCCTTTTTGAAATGGAGAGAGAACCAGAGCTGTACACAGTAACTAAGATGTGGAAGAATAGTGCATTAGTACGGTGGCACAATTGTATTAATTGTAATTAATAAACTCACATTAGTCATCTCTTTTTTTATTCTGGTAATTTCAACACTTGTTGCACGCCTGCTGACTAACCCTTAAGCTGATGTGAAAAAAAAATCAGAAAAAGTGTCTCCTCATAGAAATCTGTTATTGAAGAACTCTGCTTTCTCTCATGTGCCATGTAACTATGCATGTAACTCTTCTGCTCAACATTTTAGTTTCCAAGTGATTTTTTTATACATGTATATAGTATCTTTGAGGTCTGTGTATGTGAGGACAGCTTTATGTTTATCTCTAAAACTTTTCGAACTACTTACCACATTTTTGACCCTGAGACAGTTTTTAAGGCTAGTCTTAATAGGATTCCTTGGAATCCTTTGGTGTGAGTACTTGGACCTGTGACCACTGAATTACAGTTTTAAAACTCTGCTGACTCTTGAGGATGTCCCAAGATCTTTCTCCATTTCCAACTCTATAGTGTAAACCTTTTGGACTTTCCTACCTCTAGGTTAATACCTCTGTGGAGAACTTACACAGCTCTTCAGAATTGCCCTATATCTAGAGTATTCCTCATACCTTGCCTACTGATTATTCAGGCCTTTCTGCTCCTACTGTATTTTTTTCATTAGCAGACTGTTATGCTCATGAAAGTTTAGCTGCTTACATCTACTTTTATTGTGAGACCTAACACTAGAACATGTTATTTACTGCCCTACGTTTGGAACAGAGTGTCACTTGCTTGAAAGATACCCTTTCGTTATTTTCTTTTATCTGGAGTATTTTTACCAAAAAAGGTTGTACTGCATATCGTAACACAGTTGTCTGGAAGAGGTAATTTAATGGTGCAGTTTCTCTAAACATTCTAACTGGATTTCAGACTTCTTTTCTCCTTTACCTGCATGCACTTAAACTTTATAACTGCTTTCTGTTGAAGTTTCTTGAAGTCAAGTGGAAGTAGTGGGTTTTGTGCTTCTCTTCTGTTAAGGTTCTTGTTAGACCTTGTTAGACAATATATTTTGCTACAAAGAGCTAGATCTTCAACTGAATCTTAACTCAGGCTTTTTAGTCTACTTGAGGCAAACCCAGTGTGTTCTTCCTGTCAGTTCTCAAAAATGTATGGTACATTTTCTGAGGAGACTGGAGAGGTTTTTATCTCAATGAGTTCATGCATCAAACTTTCTTCCAAATATTGCCTTGTAACATGGTATAAGGTGGTGAAAGCACAGGTGTGTGGCTTAAGAGGTGTGGAGGCAAGAAGAGAGAGATAAGGTAGTATCCAGATGTAAAACAGCTGGTTGGAAAAAGCTAAAGCTTAGGAATCCTCAGAAATGCAAGTATTCGACCACAGTATTAATGAGATTATACTATCACAAGCTCCCACTTTTTGGCTTTTGTTCTTTATCAGTTGATCTGTAAATAACAGGTGTAGCAATTTATCCTTTATAGAAATATTTCTGAAGCATGTTTTAGGTGGTGGTTGTTGATGTTAACTTAAAGTTGCCATGGGAATTCTGTTATTACAGAGTAATTTCTCAAAGATAGCATATGGCTAATGAGAATGTTTAAACTGAGTTTCTCTGAAATTGTTGTCGTGCACTTGTGACTCTAGTCTCCTAAGGCTGCTTATAAGTAACTTAGCCTTTCAATTAAGGCAGTCCCATCTGGCTCAGGAGCTTCACTATATGGCTGATGTTGCGTTAAATGGTTTAGGTTGTAAGGGACTCTAAAGATATCTAGTCTAACCCCCATGTACACATCGACTAGCCACATAATTTGAGTAGGAGTGTAGTGGTATTTTAGGGTAGTTGGTAGTGTCAAGCATAATGACCCTTCTCTTTGATGGGATCAATTTCTCAAAATGTTTATATTGTGTGCAAGTTAAAACCAAGTGGTTTTTTTTCCTTGTTGCATAGTTGCTCTAATCTTAAGTTAGACTTCAGAATGCAGCAAAACTCTGTGTGACAGACTGCCTGTACTAGGAGTTTCTAGGTGGCCTAGGCTATCTGTATCACTGAGACTGGCAGATCTGCCACCCTTCAGTACAAAGTTCTTACTCTCTCAAGCAAGGTGGCCACACCATTTTTTTGCTGGATGTAGCACTGGCCTGTGCTAATTTTCACACTGCCTAGGAGTCTTACATGGAGAGCAGTAGATTGTTTGACAGTAGAATTGGACAGGGTCATTCTAGCAATACAAATGACTAAACTACAATGATGGACAACTTTCCTTGAAACTGTGCGATTGAGCAGGATAAATGTGTCCATGCTGTGCTGTAGAGGTGGAAGGGGTATAGCAAGCAAAAATCTGAAATTCCTTACTTTAGCTGAATGTCTTGTGTGACTGTTGTAGTTCCTGACCTTGTCTTAACTCTTGCTACATGCCCTCTTTTTTGCCAGATCTACACTGAAGTATCCTAGTTAGGAACACCTAACTTTCCAGAGAGAGAACATGGCATCTGGAGAGGGAGTAAAAGTGATAAGTAAACAGAACTGTGTTTCTTTTCAGTTGAATAAGCCCAAACCACCCGATATCAACTGTACAGATCAGATGGGAAACACACCATTGCACTGTGCAGCGTACCGTGCTCATAAGCATTGTGCATTGAAACTTCTAAAAAATGGAGCAGATCCTAAAATAAGAAATAAAAATGGTGAGTACCAAAGAAAAAGTACATTAGATGTTAAGTGTTAATTCAGCAGCTTCTATAAGCTATGTTACTTATCATGTGCTCAGGGAAAATCTTATGGTGCTTTACAAGTTTTGTTTCACTAATAAAAGAAGCCCAGCACTGACTAAATTGCAAGAGACTGAAGAACAGTAGCAAAATACTTACATATATGCTTTTATTTTCCAAACATACCATATCTAGAAAATTTACTTTAGTGTCTGTCTTAACAATGAAATGTGCCTGGCTTTTGTTTTCTTGATGCTAAATGCTGAACACAAATAACAAAAAGAGACTGAAGATGTAGCCCATACAAAGTGCCTCCTCAGAAGTCTTCTAATGAAAACAAATAGAGGAAAACTTTATGCAGGTGTTATGCAAACTGTGTACTTGTCCTCTGGTTAAAGATGTCTGTGTTTTGGTGTTTGTTAGTATTCTAAACTGTTTTGTGTAATTAGGAAGCTAAAAACAAACTTAAATCAGTAAGGGCAAAGGACTCTCTGTAGTTAGAACTGTGATGGACAGTTCAGTGGATTAAGGTTCAAAACCTCTTTAGTCTTCTGCCCCTGAGCAGTTTATATTTGCTAATTCCAAGTAAATGTAGATGCTTGTGGGACCAAACTTTAATGGGTAAACAGAGTGTCAAATTATTTTTAAGTTACTCTAAGTTTATTTGCATCAAATTCTCATGTCTTGTCTTGGTTATGAAACAGATCAGACGCCCCTTGATCTAGCCCAAGGTGCAGAAATGAAACTGATACTGGCAGGTAAAACTGGAAAGGTAGGAACTTTTGTATCAATTTAAAATGCTGAGGCTGTCTAGTGGAAGCTACTCCTACATGAGCTTTAATTTCTGTGCAGGTTATCAACAAACCCCTGAAACGATACGAAGGTCTCCTATGGAAGGTATGTCTTACTTCCTTTTCTAAAATAGTTTGTAAGATTTCAAAGTATGTCAGTATGTCCTTTTACTATATTTAAGTGATAATTGCTAAATCAAAGAATTTGCTAAATGACTTAATTTAGTCTAGTATGTATAGATGAGCTGGCTGGGTGGAGCAGTTACTGGATTCATGACACTGATCTTATTCTCGGTCCCTAAAATCTCTTTTCATTTCTTGGTAGTTTCTGTGGTAAAGCTTCACTGTCATAAGGCTTTGTTCCCTGTTGGTGTGGCAAGCAAAATGTTTTTTGTTTTTTCTTTCCTTAGTAGATTACTTTGATAATCTGTGACTAATATAGTATCTTTAAGAATCTGTGACTAATACTATGCCACAAATTCATCATCTTCTGAAAATTTTAAGATTCAGTGGGAAGATGTCAGTCAAAGAGTTTAAAGCTTGTTTTGCTGTGTTGCTCAAGTGAATCTATTTTCCCTTAAAAAAAAAAGTCTACATGAATGCTTAATTTTTATGTTCCTCAATAAAATCTAAAGTTTTCCTCAGTGTAAATTTGCCTATGTATTCAGTCACAGTTACAATATAAGGAACCAGATCTATATACTAAAGCTTATGAAAGATAAAATGTAGTAGTTGGATATCTCAGTGTTGATTTTATGAAATAGAATTGTGTGGTGATTGACACCTCCTGTAACATTAAAACATGCAGCATTTTAGTATTTCAGTTTGTATGGAATAGCAGGCTCAGCAAAACTTTTGTCTTCAGGTGGTTCCAAAAATAGAGCAGCGCTGTAATTGTAGAGTATTCTCAGGTTGTTGTCATCACCAAGATATGCAGAACCTAAAAGGTTTTTGTAATTATTGCCAGTTTTATGTGTTAAGGAAACTTCCCAGTTTGACCATTCAGGAGACACTCTGTCAGCCACACTTCCACCACCAGAGACTTTCACTGCTGGGACTGAAGCCCCTTTGCAGTGGGTGACTCCAGTGTGTTGTTGGGTGCCCCACTCGACACCCTAACCTCACCACATTCACACAGTCAGACAAGGTTTCCTTAGCAGCTCAACCCTAGGTTTCCTGTAACAGAGTCTCAGACATCGAGATCCTTAAAAGAGTCATGGTGCAATGACAAAATACAGCTTGAGCTGGTGCCTCCGAGAAGGGACCCCAAAGGAACCCCGTGGCTTTTATATGCTTTCAGTCAAGTGGGGAAGTCTGAGGCCTTCCTGCTGAGCTGCTGAGTCCTTGGCTCCTGGCGCCACAGGTCCCTGTGCCCTTTCCTAAGCAAAGGCTTGGCACCAGTTCACAGCCTCTTGCCTCTGGCTCCCACCACCCAGAGCTCACCCTGCAGCTGCACACCAAGCTGCCTGCACTAAACATGTTCTCTTAACCTTACCTGACCCTTTTGGTTTTTTTGTTTTTTGTTTTTTTTAATTCTTTTCTTAGAGCTCACGATTTTTTGGGTGGAAACTCTACTGGATAGTTCTAGAACATGGAGTCCTTTCCTGGTATCGGAGGCAGTAAGTTCTGTATTTAAATTTCTGGAAAACAATTTAAATAATTCCTATTCTCACTTTATTAAATCTCTTCTTTCAAAGAGCTGATGCAGTGAATAATGATCATCGTCAGGGATGCAAGCATCTAACACAAGCTGTCTGCACGGTAGGAAGTGAAATGCCTTGTAATACTGGGTTATTTTTTTCATGTGATGGTGTTCCATATCTGGATAATGAAAACTTCAGCTAGATTCATAACCTGATCTTTGTTATAAAAAAGGGAAAAAGCTTGTGCTGTTGAAAGAAACACTTGTTCTTGTCAAACAAAGTATTCTTATATGTAAAGTGGCCATAAAACTCCTTTACTACTTTCTGAAGTCTTGAAGATTGAGGCAAACGTAAGACATCCTGAAAGCCTGCCACTGGAGTTGTGCAAAGCAACTGTTTGGAGCATGTGTTACAGAATAGCAAAGCTCTAGTTCCTCTTTATCTGTCACTGGCTACTTGTGACTGATTGTGTAACTGAGGCTGATCTCAGCTGGAGAACAGATCAGTTCTGAAGGTGGCTTTTGGAAAACTTCCCTAAATTCCATTATGCTTGTGGGAACCATTTTGGAATGAGTGAATAGAGGAAAACCAGGCCAAGTGTTGTTTATCATACACAGGATGATGAAGTGTTTAAGGAAAATGCATTTAGGATCATTTCAATATTTCTATAGCTAACCTGTCCTAGTTTGGCATCACAAGTTCTGTTAAACTGCACTTATATATATACTCATACTGTATGAAAAGTGACTCTTTTCAGTATCTACAAATTCATTAATATTGGTGGTCTTGCACCATTGCTGAGATTTTGTCTGAATCAAGGGGTGCAAATAAATGCAAATATAATATTTAGACATAAAGAACCTCTATATCCTTATTCATGATGTAATGGCACACTTTGCAAAACTCTTCTGACTGAGCTTTTTGTAAACTATGATTGTTTTGCATCACGACTGAGGCAAAAGCTTCTGAGTTAAGAGTAATTTTCTATGTGGCTTACTCTTCAATTTTTTTCTGAGTGATTCATTATACTAATTTTGTGTTTTCTCCACATCACTTTAGATAAAATCTACAGACAGTTGCTTCTTTTCTGTCAGATGTTTTGATGACACTGTTCATCGCTTCAAGATTCCTAAAAATAGCCTTCCTTCTCAAACTAGAGAGGTAATAATGACTCATTATCAAAGGCATTAAAATATAATAACTTCTATAATTGAAGAATTTGCATACTACTTGCTGTGGATGCATTATTAGTAGCATGTTTCATATCATTATCATCAAGACTTTGTAGCATAAGTGAAGTTATTGAATCTTTCAGCATGATTAAACAGCAAAAAATGGTCAGATTGTAGTTCTCGTCTTTCAAATCAGTGCTACCTTGTTTTCCAGCTCTTGTTTACTAATTGTTTTTTTTCCTTTTCAGAGTTGGCTGGAAGCAATAGAAGACCACTCTGCATATAGCACTCATTACTGCACACAAGAACAATTGAGTAGTGATGATGAAGATGATGCAGTATCTGTTACAGACCTACAGGATACTCTGAAAGTATGTACTGATACTTATTTGGCTCATGCATCCAAGCAGTTGGTACTGTTTTGTGATGAAATACTTTGGTGTACTTTTGGCTAAAAGTGATGATTCCTCCCATGGATTTATAGATGCTGCTTGCACTTGCATTGCTTACTGTCATGTGTTCCTATTCAGTCTGTGGGAATAAAATGGCGTGTTTATCGTAGCTACAGGGCTATGTTCTTCTTTTTTTCCAGCGCTACTGGCAGATAAAAAGATGCTTGAGACTTTCAGCCAGGAGAGGGAGCCTTGTGCACTGTACTTAGTGACACCAAGATTGGAAGATAACACAGCTAACCTTCAGTGAGCTCTGCCTCCATAAAACAGGCAGTGGAGTGTCTTAGAAGTGATCCTTTATCACCTCAGATCATTTTAGATGCGTTGTCCAGTGACTATTCATACCTGCAATGGAAATGAGTAGTCTTTGGCACGTCATCATTCAACCTGTGATTCTTGCTCTTTGCTATACCTATACTTCTAAAACGTTTTATTTTAAGGGAAAGTTGACACTGCAATGCAAAAATCTTTGACTAAACTCCAACTGGCTTGTACCATACCTTTTGGTACAAGAGCTCTTAAGTAGCTCGTGGCAGAGGTGGGAGGATAGCTGTCACTGGCAGTTCCCAGCAACCTGCAGAAGAAGATGGTATTATGTCATAGATAATTATGCACGCAAAGCTGGAAAGACCAACTGCATCCTGGGCTGCATCAAAAGGAGCGCAGCCAGCAGGTCAAGGGGCGTGATTCATCCCCTCTACTGTGCTCTCAGGAGACCCACCTGGAGTGCTGTGTCCAGGTCTGGAGTCCTCAGCACAAGAAAGATGTGAACCTTAGAACAGGTTCAGAGGAGGGCCACGAAGGTGAGCACAGGAAATGAGCACGTCTCCTACGAAGATAGGCTGAGAGCTGGAGAAGTGAAGGCTCCAGGGAGACCTCATTGTGGCCTTCCAATTCTTTAAGGGGGCATATAAAAAAGAAGGAAAGTGACTTTTTACATAGGTAGATAGTGACAGGACTAGTGGGAACGCTTTTAAACTAAAAGAGGAGAGATTTATTGTAGATGTTAGGAAAAATTCTTTACTCTGAGGATGGTGAGGCACTGGGATGGATTGCCCAGAGGAGCTGTGAATGCCCCATCCCTGGAAGTGTTCAGGGCCAGATTGGATGGGGCTTTGAGCAATCTGATGTAGTGGAGGGTGCCCCTGCCCATGGCAGGGGTGTTGGAACTAGATGATCTTTAAGGTCTCTTCCGACCCAAGTCATTCTATGATTCTGTGATAAATATCTCTTTAACTTCAAATGCAAGCTTGAAATATGATCTTTGGGTTGGTTCCTGCCATGCCATTGTACTGCCATACATCAGTTAAACTATGAATTTGCTTATTTTGGCCTTAGGTTTCTCAAAGAACAAGCGATCGCTCTTCCTGGGTTTTCAAACTTTTTAATAAACAAGATGGGAAAATGGAAAAGTAGTAGATAGCTTTGGGGGTTGATTTGCTATGCTAATTTAAACAAAAGCTGGTCAGTGATATAATATGCATAAATCTTCTCTTTGCTAGTGTGTCTTTGAAGGCACTTTGAGTAATGTGTTTCAGTTTTTTTATATCAGTCTCCCGCCTGGGAATGGTCATTAAGATTTAATGCTCTCCAAATTTAAAAATTTCAAATTAAATTTCTCCAAATTTAAAATAGTTAAGAGAGTAAACTTTTGCTTTCCTTAGTACAATGCACATCTGAACTATCTATCCTTGTTGTCTTTCAGAAAGCACAAGCATGCCAACAAAGGCTCAGTAAAGAGATTTCAGACTTTCTTGCAATGGTTAAATCTTTGGATGCTACAAAAGGTAAGATTTACTCTTTTCAAATGCAGTTTGTTGCCAGGCAGCTAGTTTTTTTTCTATTAAAGAGAACATGCTTTAATTTCTCTGAAATTAAATTTTCCAGAGTTTAAAAATATAGGACTATTTCCTGCATTGAAAAAAGATACAAATAAAGTAACGATATAGTAGTTGCTAAGAATTAAGATTTCAGATTTAGAGAAACAACTAAGGAGTATGCTGATTGAAAGGAATTTTATTAGGGCTGTAAATCCAGAGAAACTGCCTTTAGCTATAGTTGAGTAGGATTGTAAGAATATAGCTCTCTCAAGGTTCACTTTCAAGGTTTTTTAAAAAAATAAATCTGTAGTTGGTAGCTTATTGCAGAGCATAAATGTCTCCTCACAGGTATTCTCCTTCCCGCACAAAATACTTGTGGTGAGTAGAAATGCAATGAAAGCTGAGGCATGATAAACAGGATGTGAGGAGAAATCACAAACTTTGCAAGAAACTGGAGGCATGGTATCATGGGATATATTCCACAGACTTCTGCCATGAGTTTTATGCCAGATTTTAACTTCTCAGGCAAAATTATTGTAAGGTGGATAAATTCCCTTTGGTAGAAGTAGGGGCAGTTTCTCAGACTCCATATTGCTGACCTGAAGAACCAGTGAGATCCTTTTTGAAAAGAGAAAAACTTTTTTAAAAAAGGAAACAACCAACACCCATAGAAAAGCAAAACCAGATACTATCTCATTCCTAGAAACTGCTAGTCTTGGCCAATAGCAGTAATAAGTTCCTGTTTTGCTTCTAGTGAATGTAACTTGATAGGTCAATGAACTGTTTCTGGGTTCATATGTAACCTCTGTAGGTCTCAACAGAGAAAACTGCTGCAGTTCTCACATTGTTGTGGTATCTTTAAAGTATCTGAATCCTCTGGCTCCAGAAGAATGCAAATTTCTGAGTTAGAAGTGCTTCTGTGTGAAGCTTCCCCTAAAAACTTTTGAGTAATATATAAATAGCTGTGTTGGGACGTGCTACTTAAAATTCTTGCTGTGTTTCAACATGCTATTCTGAATCCACTTATCCTTGAGATTTATGCATCTTGTATATTACAGGTAAAGATGGCTCCTGCACTCAGTGTTCTGTCCCTCCTTCTGGAGGTGCTAGCTGTTCTTAATAGCTACTGTAAGACTCAGTTTCAGTCAACAGTGAGCTTTAGTATCAAAGACAACAATTAGTATGTGGATATGTAGGACTGTGTCTTGTCCTGCGCAAGCAGTATAAGTTGAAAAATAAATTCAGGAACTGTCACTGATGGATCTCCTAATCTTTTTTGGTGTGACATCAGCTTGAAGCACCTTTGTTACTAAATGGTGTCAACTGATCCTGCTACTTTAATTGTACCAAGCATGCTTCCTGAGAGAATGGTTTGCTTGACTTCTGAGAAATTGCTGCACATCACAAAACTTCAAAGATCGACTCAAATATTAAATCATTTCTACCAGCTGATTGGGTTATCATGATTTCCTGTTGGTTCTAGGCATGTAGCCTCTTAATGGTCATAGAAGTCAGGATGTGAGGTGGCATTGCTCTGCAAGCTGCACTTCTTATCCATAAGATGAGTCCATGAAAATAAGATCTTCCCCTTCTATTGTTCATTGTGCTTGTGGTAACAACCCCATCTCTTTTTTTTCAAACCTAAATCTCCCGCTGCACTGTGGTAAGCTTTTTCTCTTCTATATAATATATGTCAGAAGCCAAAGCTACATTTCTCACTTTAACTTATATTAAACTAGTTCAGTGTCCTTTTTATTTGCATTCTGTCACCTGGCAACTCTGAAGCTTTTAAATCTAGAAAGTGGTTAAAAGGAGATCCTTGCTAGTCCCTTTTCCAGTATCTTTCTGCCATGGTTTACTACCTCTGTTTTCTAAGCCATGCTGAAAGGGAAACTTGATCCATTCATGTGCTACTTATACCAGTGCTAGGGAAAGGACACAAAAGAAAGATTCCCTCTGTACTGCTTTTGCTTGACCTTATCTCACACAGATTGCGCAATGCACCAGTCTTCCTGTAGAATGTGAATGTTACATCTGTATTACTTCTAGGAAAAAATAATTAAAAGATTCATGTAGTTTACAATGTCCCTCTAATGTTACTAATATTTTTGTGCTTTCAGGAATGTCTTCTCCCCTCCTGCAGAAAATTGATGTGGTCTCTGAAGTATCCCAGGAAACCTGTGAGGCTCTGGCTGACTGCCTCGACCTGTTCACGAAGCACGAAGGGGTATGTATTGTGCTGCATCAATTGATAAAGGGTTGAATAGCTTAGTATATTTGGCTAGTTCCCTACTTAGGTGTTAAAAAAATAAATACGCAAATGCATGAAACTTAATGTTATTGATAAGCTGTGCTTTTGCATGCTGAATGTGATGAAAACTTACACTTCTAGAGAAAGAGTAGGTAAATCTCTGCAAAAGGATGTCTTAGCATTTAGATATTTAGAAGAGACATAGATTTTGGTCACAAACTACTGTTTGCAGTGTTCAAACTGAATGCTTGAATCCTATAAAGCTGTTGCTTTGCTGATTTGAAGGTCAAAATATTGAGAAAATTAATCTTTTTTTGTTTGGTTTTTTTTTCACTAGCTAAGTGAAGTGTTTAATGATATTGCTTCCGAATTTACTTTTCAGACCATGTGCTTAGTGGGTGTGCAAATGCTATCTGTTGAAATTTTGGCTTTCCCTGTGACAAATATCTTGTGTAGTGCTAAACATAATGCAAACACTTCAATTTGGGAATATATGTCAAATTCATTAGTTCCTGGAGTAAGAGAGCTGGTATTTTTCTTCCCCTAATACCATAGAATAAACTTGTCTTCCTGTACTGTGGTAACTATAATCCCTTGCTCATGTCATCAGTAAACTGTGTTTCAAAATGAGGTTTGTGTTGGTGCTGTTAGTCTTCCAGTTATTTAACAGTGAACTGGAAACACTGGCTCCATTGTTTAGGTTTGGTTTAAGATTTTTTTTCATTCCTTTCCAAGCCCTTTTGTCTCCAGTCACGAGTCTTTTAGACTTACTTGAGTCAAGTTCTAGCAGAGAGGAACAAGCATTGCTTTTTTTTACATTGAGTTTTTTTCTTTAAGAAAGTCTGATATTAAAGTTGCCAGCTTCAGTTGCAGATGAGGGGGAAATTGTTACAACAGTGGGTGTATAGTGTTAGTTAGTATTCCTTAATTGTGTTGGCATCTTGCTTCAAGCCAGACTAAAATAGCTTTCAAGAGTGGAGTATGGCAAAACATATGGTGAAATTGTAATTTCACCTTACTTGAACTTGAACAGTCTCAGTAGGTGTAATAGAGGCCTTATTTTAATCTGGAAGCACATAGATTTGGGCACAGAGGAATAGGCTGAGGTGTGAACTTGATTTTCCACCATAGCTGGTTAAATCAGTCGGTCATGACAGGGAGATGATGTGATCCTGGAGAGTTTTGTGTCTTGATATTTTTAAACTTCAAACTACTGCAATTCCAGAATATATAGGAGGCTTTTAAAGATGCAGTAAGATCATAAGGGAAATTACAGCTGCAATCTCTTCCTCGGACTTGCACCTTTCCATGAAATTATGTTCATTGAGCATTACTGTTCTTAAACCCACGAGATTTGGCTTTGTTGTCTTTTTTAAATCAGGGCCCTGTTCTTTGCTTTTCAGTGTTGACTTCTAGACCGTAGTTCCTTGGCATTGCAAAAGCAATATGCATAACCTTGCAACCCTATTGTGCATGTTCCATGAAATCTGGTTGTCTCTAGAATGAACGTTTTCTCAAGCGTAGTACCTTTTTATCGTGCCTCTTTAAGAAGAATTCTTCCTTCTTACTTAAATTGTCAGCATACCAGAAGCTTCTGACTGACCGAGGAGAGGTTGCTAACTTCAGTAAGGATAGCCACAGTGATCGCACTTTGTGCTCTCCAGAGGAAACTTTATTTAGCGTTGCTCGCCGCTGTGCTGTGCTAATTGTAGCATAATCGCGCAGGCTGTGGATGAAACTGCTAACGCAGCGCTAAAGAAAGGGAAAGGTTCGGCCGTCCTCCACTTGTGCTAGCAATGGTGCATGAGAGGCATCCCCGCAGGCTCTATCTGCCCGCTGCTCCCTTCGCGTTGGCCGGGCGGGGGCAGGAGGGGCTGGGGCAGGAGGGACCCGGGGCAGGAGGGACCCGGGGCAGGAGGGGCCCGGGGCTCGGAGGGGCTGGGGCAGGAGGGATCGGGGGCAGGAGGGATCGGGGGCAGGAGGGATCGGGGGCAGGAGGGATCGGGGGCAGGAGG
>JAWWMO010000083.1:104584518-104612189 GCA_035047845.1 Dendrocincla fuliginosa | reverse complement strand
GGGGCAGGAGGGACCCGTGGCTCGGAGGGGCTGGGGCAGGAGGGACCCGTGGCTCGGAGGGGCTGGGGCAGGAGGGACCCGTGGCTCGGAGGGGCTGGGGCAGGAGGGATCCGGGGCAGGAGGGGCTGGGGCAGGAGGGACCCACGGCACGGGGGGGTGTCACCTCCGCGCCCCGCACGGCGCAGAGGGGAGCGGGGCAGCTCCCAAAGATAACCCACTGCGGCGGGGTGGGCTCGGGGGGCCCGCAGCCCCCTGCGGGGAGGCGCGGCGGCCGAGGGCGGCGGGCAGCGCCCTGCCGAGCGGTGCGGCGCCCTGCGGAGCCCCGGCGGGGCGGCAGCGCTGGGGCGGCAGCGCTGGGGCGGGCGGGCGGGCCATGTTTAGCTTCCTCCCCCTCCGCCCCTCGGGCAGCGCCCGGCGGGACGCGGCGGCGAGCGGAGCCGCGCCGGCAGGGAGGGACGGACGGACGGACGGAGGGAGGGAGGGAGGGAGGGAAGAAGGGCAAGCCTGCCCGGCCCCGCCCCGGTGGCGGTGGCGGTGGCGGTGTTGGCGGTGGTGCAAGGTGACGGGGCCGCCCGCTGCGCCGTGCCCGCCCGGCAGCCGCTCCCGCTGGTGCTGCTGCTGCTGCTGCTGCTGCTGTGCCCCGGCCCGGCTGCCCTGGGAGCGCCAGCCTTGCCGAAATCCGCCCCTCGGTACGTGGCGAGCGCGGGGGGCTGGGGCGGTGGCGCTGGGGGCTTGGCCCCCGCGTTGACATTGGGATGGACGCGGCTGTGTCGGGCAGAGATAAGCGCAGACACTCTCCGCGAAGCAGTTTAAAACGCCAGGGGGAAAACGAAGGTAATTTGGATGCTTTAATGTGAGTGTTTACTGAGGCGCTGGCGGCGGAGCCAGCACAACTCGAAACGTTTTCTGCAGTGACTTTGGGCACAAGGTTAGTAAGTATTGTTCCTTAGCAGGACTTTCCTTGGACTATTGCTGGCAAATATCAGAACCTGCATTCCTAAAGCAATTCGGTTCTAGTATTTTTTTATGTTAGAAGTTATTTTCCTATAGTTATAGGAGGAGTTTAACTTAAATTTCTTTGCACGGTATTCTCTCTGCTACAATTTCTGAGTGAGTTTAAAATTCATTTCTAGTACTTGAGCTGCATGTACTGAAGCTGCATGAAATCGACAGGAAAGGTATTGGTTAAAGGAATTAGCTTTTTTTCTTTTTTTACCTTCCTTCTTTACTAACCAGTGCTAGATAAAATGTGCTGATGGGTATGTTGGCTCCTAAGGTTCACTTTTACCAGCACGGGTTATATTTAACAGTAAATTACGAGCTCATATTGCATGAGTTTAGAATAGACAGCAGTTGTAAGCTGATTTCATTTGTAGAGGCTTTGGATATTCAGCTTTTGCAAATTTGTCACTCTTTCTAGTTTGTTTTTGTTTTAAAAGGGATATGTTTACAAGCTGATGATAAACCTTATCTGATAAGGGATTCAGAAAAGGTTTCTTCATTTTTTTGCATTAAATGAGTTGTATCTTTAGCTATGGAGAATTTGTCATAACAAATTAAGCTTGTTATTTTTACGTAAACTTTTAAGATCAAAATACTGTGGGTCATAGTCCTTGAACTTGGTTATCTTCACCATGGCGTAACGTGCTACCTCTTTTCTGTATACTGACATACTGTGAATAAAAAATGTGCACATAGTTCAACTAGCAAATATTAAGTTCTAGAAGTTCTGTGTACTGCGTTAGTTTATTTCATATTTCTTGGAAACATAATGGGATGTGTGAGAGCTAGCTGTGTCTCTGTGTGTTCTTGTGAATGCATGCATGCATGTTCCTTGACATACAAATAGCTGTCTTTCATACGTGTCTGATTTGTTGTCTGTGAGACGGGTATGAGCAGGGCAGTTATCACTCAAACCTACTTACTACCTTACTCTATTGTGAATGAAGAAAAAGCCTGTAGGCTATGCCCAGATGACTCTTTAATGAGACTTTTTATTATCTATTTCCTTGTGGCGGTGCAAGTGAAGGGAGCAGTGATGACACTCTGCAGGCAAGGGAGAAGTGCTGATAAGGACACCCTGAGCAAAACTGTCTAGAGAAGTCCTGGCATCCATCAGCAGTCCTTTTCTGCCACCTGGCAATATCATCAGCTACATTAGGGAGCCTTTGGTGTGTGGGAGGGAAAGATGAAGACAAGCTGAGGGACTTAAAATCAGAGGAGCTAAGAAAGAGGTTAACTATGTGATTTCTAAGTTAGATCTGGGAAGGTGATCATGTATTGGCTGGCTGCTGTACTAGACCTAAAACAGTGGGTCCTTAGTCCCTCAGGTGATAAAAACAGTGCTTGTGTTTCTCTACTATTTTTGTCTTGTGTGGGTGACAGCGCTATTTTTAATTTTTTTTTTCCTTTCAGTCACTGGAGCATAGAGAAATTATGTTGTCCATTGTGTTCTGCAGCTCTTGCTGAAAGTAGTGGAAATCAAGGCAAAACCTCAGTGTGTGTAGGCCTGTAGGCAATGCCCTGAACAACTGAAATGATGTTCAGGTTGTAAAGGGGGAAAGGAGGAAAGCAGTTTTCAGACAGTTGATAAGTGCACTGGTTACAGAAAAAAGTATTTGGTGTTGAGAGACTTGAGGTGTGTCTGCATCAAAAAAACCTTTATTGACTGTATGAGTCTGTAGCTGACTTGATCCTCTTTCTCTTCCTCTCCTCCAAATGAGTAGAAATGTACTGGAAGTACCTAGTGCAGCTTGAATCTTGGTGGAAAGTAACAAATTCATCAAAAGGTTCTCTATGATCAAACAGGTGCCCAGGTGAAGACTTGTAATTTTTCCTCACGCAGAAGAGCATGGGATATAATGTGTTGTGGAATGTTTTATGAGAATGGTGTATAAGAGAAAAAAGCTACCAACAGGAAAGTCATTTGTAAGGTTGTTTCTCCTGCTAGAATGTCAACAGTTCTAGTCATGTCTTTATGATTCTTGCTGTACTAATTTTTGGATGCTGTATGTGCACATCTTTCGTCTGTGCTAAAGCTCTGTAGCAAAGGTGTTGAAGTCAGAGGAACTTGGTGGTGAAACGTTTGTGGGTGGCATAGTGTTCTTCCTCTGGAAGCATTTTTTGCCAGCACTGTATTGCAACCTTACAGATGGAAAGCTAGCTACAGGTCTGTGAAGGCAACATCCTTACTGTAAGTATGTAAAAGAGGGACTTTAATGAGTCCAAAATATCTAAGAGATAGGGGAATTAAAGAAAATAATATTGGGGGGGGCATTCTGAGATTTTCGTAGAGCAGTCAAGACTCAATAGGTCACCAGAGTGGGCAGTGAAGCTAAGCAGCAGCCCAGACAGAAGCTTCTTAAAATAACAAGTCTCCTTTCAGGGAAAAGATAAGTAAATATTACCACTTTTCTTTTATAAAATGGTATTATGTGTGTTGACAGAATGCTTAAGGTTTGAAGCAGTTGGTAAGATCCTTGCTATAGAAAAGGCTTCTGTGTGGCAGATGGTTCTGGCTAACAGAAGGAGGATGCCTGGATGTTAGGATACAGTAAAAGGTGAATGCTGCTAGTCTGTGTAGTACAGCAGGGTCCCAACTCTGGAGATTTTTTGTTTGGTTTGATTGTTTATTTGTGTTGATTGGATTGATTTTGTTTGTTTGTTTTCCTCAAGATTGTGTACTTCAAAGTTAGCCTTTTTCCTTGTAGCTGACGCAGAGGGGCTTACTGACTTCTAGTGACAGCAAAACTTGTCGATTTGTAGCTCAAAGGGCCTGTGTAGAAGCCAGTCACACAATTTGACTGAAGACATTCTCCACTCTGCACTGTGTTACTCAAAGCGCACTGCTTTGCACTTTTCTTGCACTCTCCATAGTGGGTTAATGCTTTTTCGAAGCTTGGCCTGTAGTTATGTGTTTTGTTGGTGGCTGTTGTTAAGCAGCCTTGTAAACTAACTTGGAATCCATTCATGGGCCTCTGGGGAGACACAGTATAAAAGCATATTAGTTTGAAATGAGACTCCTCCTTACTGTGCTTTTGCAGCTCCTGCTCTGGGGTTTACTTCTAAGGTCTTGTCTGTGGCTTGTTTGAGTGTTTAACATTAATGTATAAACATGGAAAAAACAGTCTTTACTGGCGCTGCAGGGGAAAAACAAGCAGCAATCTTTAATGGAATAGTATTGGATAGAGTAGACTTCTCAAATATGAATTGGGAATTCTGTTTTCTCTGAATGTATTTGCAAAATGAGGAACAGAAAAGAAATGTGTAACGTGGATATTTTCTTTCAGTGTTTTCACTGCTTAGTGCTATGAGAATATTATTTGTTTTCCTCTTCTTCATACTTGAGAAGCAAACTGGAGTGAGAAGCCCTTTGATTCTTCTGATGTCATTGTGATGTTATAATGGCATGTAAAGCTGATCAGCTTTTCAGTGTTCTGGCTTAATTTGTATTTGATTTGCTGTGGAAGAACAGATGAACAGCAGAGTTCTAAAAGTTGTTAGCTCCAATCCAGCCAGTGTATTGTTAGGTAAGGACTGGTAACATTTCAGGAAAAAAGTGAAGCAGTTGACAACCAGTATTTAGCCTGTATGCATAGCACCATACTAGTTAACTTTGTGTGCTGGGATTTTGCATGCAAGTGTGTGAGATAATTGACTGCAGTGGCAGCTTGGCTGAGTAGTCTGGTTTTTGAGTCTCAACTGCATAAAACATCAGAACACGGTAACTGCGGTCACACACATTTACTAATTCTCTGGGGATGTATTATCCTCCTTGACCTTTCCCTCTCAAAACTTAATTTATAAAAATTAATGTATAAAAATATAATGGCTTTTCCATGTAAAGCTGATAAAAGCTAGTTTCTTAGAATAATAATTTAAAAAGTAATTTCTACATGAAAAATAAACCTCATGTATCCTGGTCCAGTAGTGGATATTGGCATGTTCTTTTGAGAGAGATAGAAGATTTAACTCTTTATTATGCCTGTGCTTTGTGTGAAGTTGTTTTAAAGGCAGTAGCTCTGAGTAGCATAAGGTTTTGTGTCACTTAATAGTTGTCAAATCAACTTAAATTTTTCATGTGGTGGGATTTTGGTATGTTTTAAACATCAGTGATACGGGCTAGTGAGCTGTCCATGTGTAATTGTGTAGCCTTTCCTTGAGTAAAGGAGGTTGAGTGAATCTAAACTTCCTTTTCTGCTTTTCTGTTGTGTTTTTAGTTGGTTTATTTTAGTTAGTTCTGATTCCATGAAATATAGGAGTCTCTTAGCTATAAAATGGATGATTTCCCATTTAGACAGTACTAGTGCTTGTGGAAGGGTGTGTTGTCTGTTGTATTTTTTATTTTTGACCTAAACTTCACCTGGCCACAGTCACAGTATTTCAACTAAAACTGCTTTTTGCACTTTTTTTTTATTCTATGACTCATCAGAGCTGATACCATTTTTATAATAGAGGTAAGCAATTGTGAAATTTGACCTCTTGTTTGATTTTTAATCTCATTACCAAATGTGTACTTGTTGGCTTCTTTCCTTTCTCCACCCCCAAAGGCAGCCAATGAATTTAAAAGCCTTTTTTGTTTTAATATCAATATTCAGAAGTGTGTTATCTCAGCTTGTTGTACTGTCCAGTAAAGAAATGCCTTACTGTAATGCTGACTGCTGAGTCACTGAGGTTATCACTGGAATTGGTAAATGGGCTGTGTTTAGAAAGTATTCATGTAATGAAAATATATCACTGGTGGCATAGTTTTCCTTCAAGGTACATGCCAGGCCTGGCCATAAAGAAATGTTAGTAAACTCTTTCTCCATGATGCTTGTATTTTTCTTAACATCCCTCTCCTTTAAATGCATCAATAACATACTTTAAAAATAAATGTGTTCAATGTAATGTACAAATGGGAAATGCAGACCTATGCTATCCTATCAGGATAGTTGAAAGCACACAAAAAACAAATTACACTCCATTTATAGTGAACTGAACGTTGCTGCAAAGAAGTGGTCGAATAGAGGCCCTCTTACAAATAAAGTGTATCCATTTGTTGTGAATATCCTGGCGAGTCCATTACAAGAGGATGCTTTCTGAGCATGGCCCTCATCTGAGTATCTCGTCTTTGGAAGTGACACCTGTGATATGCTTACTTTCCTTGCATAGCTTCATGTTAAGCCATTGTAAGGTAAATGTGGACTCAGTGGTTTTAAATAGTAACGTTTCCCCTCCTCTCATGCTTGTCACTGTTACGTTAGTTATTAATGTTAAAACCTGGACATCAATACAGTAACTGTTGTATCCATAGGTACACTAGGAAACTTTGAGAATAGCTTTAAAGCATAGCTATTTGAAAGAGGTCTGCAGCGTGCATTCATAATGTAGGGGTACTTTTTAGCGTAGAAGTAGATTCTAAACTTTTTGATCTGCTTCAGAGGGTTTTGTGCTGCCAGAACTACACTGCTTCTACAACAAAAGCATGTTCAGGTATGTTATTTGACCTTTGAATAGAAATACAGCTTCTTGTTAATCTTAAAATATGGTAGTGTCGCTATTGCAGGTCCCTTTTTTTGAGTCAAGAACTATGGTGGAAGAGAGGGTAGGGAGAACAAAGCTACTTGTGTCTTGTCTGCAAATACTGAGTGTAACTAGTCAGAGCATCAGCCTCTAGGCCTTATGCAGCTCTACTGTAGCAGAAAAGCATCTGCAGGAGCTTGGAGTGTTTGACCTGATAGACATAAACTAATGGGACACAGCCATACACAGGGATTTTATTGTTGTGGTGGGGAATAATCTGAAGTTGTCAAGATAATAGTATAGCTCTTCTAGGTAATGTGGTAATCCATATATGTCAGTAGTTTATTCCTTCATGGAAATGCCTACAAGACTATTAATTGTGAATGTATTGTGTGCTATGCATCCAAATTGTTTTCTCTGCTGTTCCAGTGAAACCTCTTGCTGCAAGGTCAGACAAATCAAATCGAGGTTAAAATGAGCTGGCTGAGCCTTTCAGACAGCTTGAAACCTCACACAGTTGCATCTGTCCTTATGGATAGCAGAAATCTACTTTTGTCTGACCTGTATCTCCTCCAGCTCTGAAGCTGCATTTTGGGCTAGAGCCCATCTCTAATAACTCACAGAATAACAAAATAGAAATGGTTGAGGTTGGAAGGGACCTCTGGAGGTCCTCTGGTCCACCCTCTGCACAGGCAGGGCCAACTAGAGGTGGTTGCTCAGGACCATGTCCAGGTGGCTTTTGAGTACCTCCAAGGATAAAAGCCTTCCTGGGCAACCTGTGCCAGTGCTCAGCCACCCTCACAGTGGAAAGGTGTTTCTTGATGGTCAGAGGAAATTTTGTGTCTTTTGTCTTATGCCTGTGCCTTCCTGTCCTGCTACTGGGCACTACTGACAAGAGCCTGGCTCAGTTGTATTTGCACCCTTCCTTCAGGTGTTTATATAGATGGATGAGATTTTCCCTGAGCCTTCCCTTCTATAGTTTGAACAATCCACAGACATCCAAACAGTACTTAAGAGGCAGTCCAGTACAGTAGTTTTAGCCCATTTTAGGAAACCAAGTGTCAAAGATTGGCTGATAGTATAAGGTCAGTGCTTTTTTACCTTGCACGTACAGTTCATTGAGTCTAAAGTGTTGTGTCACTCTAGGCTGTCAGATCCTGTTTCAGCTTGGACTGGGGAGAACCCTTGGTGTTTTCCTTAGACTTTCATCTTCTAGTTTTCTTCTAGCAGCCTGTGGGTTTTATTGGAGAAGTCTGTAAAAAGAGCTTCTTAAAAGTTTAGTCAGGGTTCTCTTCTTCCTTTGAAGTGTAGATGCTACTGAATGTCATATTGGAGAGTAATAAATAGAAGACTTACCAGTAAAAAGCTTTCCTACTGTGTTCTTGCAAAAAATGTAAAAAACCCCCAAATTCAACAACAATAAAAAGCCCTCATCAGATAAGGGCAAAAATGTTTGAAGTCATTCGTAGGGAAAGAAGGTCTGTTCCACTGAATTAGAATATTTGGATGATACAGTTGTTCTGCATTGTATTTTCATATTCCAAATCATATTTATCTGTCTGCCCTAATTGCTGGACAAATGTCCACACAACATACTCTAATTTCAGGAATGTCTCATCAGCCTTCCTAGGGCCTAGCTGATGTCTACTGACTTTTGCCTCTTAAGGAGTAAGGACAAAGACAGTGTCTCAGAGGAAAATGGACCCTAAGAAGAGACAAACTTCTTAATGCTGCAAATCCTTCTAACATCTGAAGTGGGATTTTTGCATTTGTGTCTGTTTTTGAAGTCTGAATCTAGAACATTGGAAAGCCTGTTCAAGGCTACAGCAAGTAAGAATGCTTTCCAGGGTAGATTTAATTTGGAGGTAGAACTCCAGTACGGCATTGTAAAACTTGCTGTTGATTTCTAACCTGTGTAACATTTTTCCCTTGTAACTAATTTGGTTAGCATCCAAAGTTAAACAAAAACTATCAATTGAGACATCTGAGTTTTTCAGAAATGGAGAGCAACTGTACAGCATGCATGTTTGTTTTGGAATTGCTTTTAAAGAAACCCTGTCAGTTATTCTTCATGAATAATTAACAAGATTCCCAATATGGAGCTTGTAGAACAGCCAGCCAGTTTCAGAAGTGTTAATTTTTTTAACAGGAAGCTGTTTTCACCCTGAGACAAGAATGGAGTCCAGTTGTGTAGCAGCTCTAGTAAGCCAGTAAGAGCCAACAAAAACATGTCGAAAACATGACAGTTTCTATAAAAGAGAAAATATTATATGTGTTCACTTGTAATCCAACTGGGAAGATGTGTGGGGGAGACAATACAAAGGGGTTGATCAAAGTAATCAGTGGTGTATGCTGAAAAATACTTAAGGGAAGTAGTTAGATCAAAACTGCCTTAAGATCTATTTTCAAAACAGTCCTTAAGAACAAAAAGGAAATGTTTCCTGTATGCATTCTTAAGAACCCTTACATCTTAAAGTCTGGTCTCTCTGTTTGAGACCAGCTAACTTCAAAGATGTCCAGTGCCTCTCAAAGGGAAAAGACACACAAAAAAGTCCCCTACCTGATCTGAAAACATGAAGCAATATACTGTTCTGGTTCTGTTTGCATCAGTATAACATACTAGTTTTGATCAGACCTTGAGTTTGAGTAAGGTTGCTTGTGGCATACACCTCTGAGAATGCGAATGGTTAATCTCACTAGGGCAGCAAAATATTTTTGGGGTGTGGTTTTTTTCTGGTAATCTTGTAGCTCTGCAGCTTGAAACTTGCTTCCTAAACACGTGCATCACTGCTGTCGAGTCCCAGCTTGTTTTGGCATTACTATTGGCAAGTGCTAACAGCAGCCGTATTTAATTTCAGCTTTACTCAGAATAGACACAATACTTCGCACAAAATGACAAAATTGGAAGGCTTTTTAACTCCTGATATTTAACTAATCAGTATTATAATACCGGAACACAAGTAGGGACAAAGTGTTCTCTGGAAACTGGTGACTTCTGCAGCTCTTAAACCTAAAGCACACTTCAGGAGATTTATCAGTTTACAGTTAAGTCTAAGTAAAATCTAAAAAAACAAATACTTTTGAGAGGAAGATCTGGAATTGCCATTGAGTCTCACTTTAGAAACAAACCAGAAAAAGCTCTGTTAAGTCTAGATCTGTACAGAATCACACTGAAGAAAAGAGCTTCTCTGATAGAAAAGCTTAAACTTTTAAGCCAAAACTATCCTTCTAATCTGCAATCAGAAATTAAGTCGTTGCAGTTTGTTCTTGTGGTCTTAGGACAGGTTCCTGGCTCAGAACTGTGACATTCTCCATTGGTTAAAAATGTAGTGCTTCATCAGCCTATGAATAAACAGACTTTGACATAGCCAAATGTGGAAACAGGAGAGGGGAAGGAAGGCAGCAAGGTCTATGGTAAGGAGGAAGTGTTAGTGTCTTAGGAGGGAAAGGTGGGAGGCAAACAGTCTTTGTCCCTAGCACGTGGATAGTTCATAGACTATTATTCTAGGCAGTCTTTAAATGATGAATTTTTATATTAGACATATGTGCTGGAAGAAGGGTGCTCTCAGCATCTCTAGCTTTTCTCTTGAAGAACAGTTCTCTTACTGCCTAGATGTCTGTCTGTGTTGACATGATCCTGCCAAAGTATGAGTTTCTTCCAGGTGGACAATAGCTTGGCTCTTTCTTCTAGCAGTTCTTCCACTGTATTTGTTTTATGATCATATCTGGTCATGTCCTTCATTAGCAGAATTTTATTATTTTTTATATATTATTTTAGTAATTAATACAGGGAAATACTATAACTCTGTGCTCAGAAGAACGAAATGTAGCCTTTTCAAATCAGCCCTGCTAAACTCCTCCTCTTGAACTTTTGAGGTGAATGTTCGTAGTTAGTGACTAACAATGAACCGTTGTGTCCATCTGGGGAATGACTGAGGCAGAGTCATGTGACCTGATTTACAAAGTCTTTGCTTTCTTATATAGACTTTGGATTGGGATGTAAGGGAATAGATTACCAGGACTTTCAGTTGGTATGTATGGGGTTTGCTTGTGTGCATGGGGGTCTTTCAGCATTTGTACAAAAAGAAACTTTATTGGTGATGTTTTCTGTATATGGACCTGAAAGAAAGCCAAATGTCACGTTAGCCTTATGAGTGTTCTTGTTCTTTTGAATTTGATGATCTCAGTAAGATGTGGTACTCTGATGCTGTAGCTGTAGAGTCAGCTGAGCAGACTTTGGAGATGAAGACTAATGCTGTCTTGTGATACAGTAAATAACCCTTTACCTATCACCAGTGAGCTCAGCTTACCTCCTTGATTAACTGATCACAGCTTGTTTTGTATTTCAGTACTTGCATGAGCAGTAGTTCAAGTCACTGGCAAGCTCTGTCTAACTGTTCTGTTTTTAGATCTGATGGATTTCTGAAGCCAGGTAACTGGCAAGATTATAGCACAGAGAGGGGGAAAACTTAAGCAAGAAACAATGGTTCAAGTAAAGCATGACCTATTTTGGATCAGTCCTCTGTACTCTGGGGTGAGCCAAGGCTATGATGAAGTTTACAAGAGCTAGTTTACTCCAGCGAATTGGTATTGTGATGCAATTGTGATTGCAAGGCTTTAACGTATGTTTAAGATAGCAAATGTTTGTCTCAAGCTCCTTGTGGTTGATGGTGCTGCAGTGGTGATCAGCAAGAGGACTCTGTGTGTAAACAGATCAGAACTCCAAAGTTTTTGTATAAAATATTTACATGCTTTAGGGCTTTACAAATTTAGGGATGTGTTCATGAAATTGATTGCATCTGTTCTGGAACACTTCGTTGTTGCTTTAATGTGAGCTGTCACACTTAGTTTTTTGATGTGCCATCACTCATTCCTCAAATACCTGAGGCATTCTTGCAAAGAAACATTCTGAAACTAGAACTGTTCCTGCTTTTTGGGGAGGTTAATAGAAAAGCAGGATTATACATGTTCATATCATAATGTGTGCTTAGTGGGAGTTAAGTCCTGTAAAGTAAAAATCAATCCTTTTTGAAAATGTATTTTCTTTCTGGAAAACATCCTGTATTGATGCTCAAGTGTGGTTAAAACTGCGAGAACTTCCAGAGTGAATTCTCTATGAGAGCAACTGTTGTCAGCTTTCACTTCAGTGGCAGCTTAAGCAACAATTCAGTACTACTCCAGGTAGCAGAAAATCTGAAAGCACTTGTCACAGAAGCATATCTTGTAGAATTAGTGCTGCAGTAGCATGCTTTGAAGTTAGCTACCAAAATATATAGAACTGTTCCATTTCTGAACAGATACACCTCAGGGAAAATAGTCAAAGTCGTAACATTTCTTCCATGATGAAATGAAAAGGCAGATTTTGTTGACGACATGAAGGCAGACCCAGCTCTTCGTGATATTATATAGATCTCATTCTACATGAAATAAAAAAAGAATATTTAGTCAGCACTAGTTTCAACTGGACATCACAAATGACTGGCTTATGCAAGAAGGCACTAGCAATACGGACTGTATTATACTAACAGCAAAATTGTAACTATGTGATTTTGTCAGAATAGGCAAAGAGTACCTGTCAAACTCTGCATTGAGTTTGTGATTTGCACTGTTAGCCTCAGTTTTTTTGGTAAGGGTTTTCAATTGGTACGAAAATTATAGAAGAGACGAGACAGAATTCTCACTTTGCATCCCCAGTGTGAGTGGTTTTCTGTAGTGTAATGCATTACAATGCAGTGTTTTGTAGGTTCTGCCTTTCAGGATAGTATGTCCTGTTGGAGTAGCTGGCCGTGGAAACGATCAGTTTTATATGAATAGATTCAGTGTGAAACAAATGGCAGGTTTGATTGGCCTTCACTTCATTACAGAAAGCATAAGGAGATTTCTGCAGAAAAATGTCAGTTCTACTATAGCAGCGTTTTTCTAACTCCTTGGTTGCATGTTAATTTCCAACCAGGTGTTAGAGTAGCCCTTAGCCTCCTACTGAAAACTTGGCCCTTGTGTCTGTGCTTTGTCGCAAATGTCCCATAAGCAATGGCATTACCGGGAGAATGGAATGTCTGTGGCAGTTGGACAAAGCCATTCATTTTGAAAACCAAAACCTGCCTTCCGAGTCATTAGAAACATTGGTGAGGTGGTGTCAGAGGCAACTCTCCTAGCCTCAGCTTACTGCAGGCCAGAACTGGTAGGGGGTGTACTGATGTTCCAGCGGAGTCTGGCTTCAGATCCTCTCATGGCAGTTGTCTGAAACAGGAGGTTCTGCCTTCCAGCACAGCTCTGAAGTCTGCATGTTTTGGGCAGTCATTCTTAACACTGAAGTTGACTGCTTGAACGTAAAATTCAACTAAATCATACTGCACTGTTGTGAAGTCTGTCTTTTCTCTATCTCAGTCCAGAAGAAGTAAGAGCTAGGGGATGCTGTCTTTTGATTTACTGTTTCAGTGTTAAAGGCAAGTAGCTCTACATATTACTGAGGTGTCTGTTTTGGTTCTGTGCCTTGCTTGCCCTATGTTGTTTTTAGTGTTTACTTGCAGCTGCGTTAGCATGTTGCTGAGGTGATGATTTTTTAGCTTGGTATGGAGTGGTGTGATCCTTTTCTACCCCACAAAAGTGCCACTGTTGTTGGGCATTAATTTAAATTTAAAGCATCCAGCACCAAACAAAGCAAGTATTTTGTGTATTGTACTAAGATGTCTTCAGGAGGGACAGAGGAGCCTTGGTTACAGGCTGTGCTGATATAGTTCAGGACTTCTGGCTTTGTAACAAGAAAAGGGAAAAAAAAAATACTGTTTGGTGTGTGTTACTATTCTCCCACCTACCTAATGAAAGTTGAGGGTACAGAAAGGATTGGGACTGGTGTTTGTTATACACAGATAAGCTTTTTGTTGTTCTGGAATAGGCACATGAACTTTCTGCCAGTGATACACAGTAAATGAGTTAACTTTTTAAACCATGCTCTTGTTCTTAGCTGGATTTCTAGTAACATGGAAAGACAATAGGGCTGTCTGCGATGAGTTTGCTGCTTTTCTTAACCAAAGAACACAACAGGTCTGACTGCTATAATAACTCAGTTCTACTGTTTAAACTCTCAATTTGGTGCTTTCAGTCTGAAGGACTCAAATGTTACAGGAAGTTGTTGGAATCAGATTTCCATTCAGTTAAACCAAAAGTGAAACTAGCTACCAGAACTTGGCTATCAAACCTTTTCATCTGAGAAAGTATGTTTTTAAAAAATAAATCATTCCATGACTCAGAAACGCTGGCACAGAACCACCAAGACTTCCGTATCAGGTTATAGCTGTGTCTTTAGCTCTAAGGGTAGCGATGGAGTGATTGTTTGCTTCTGTGAGACAAAGCTAGGTAGTTTCCATCAGCAGCAATAAATCTAAAGTTTGAGTCTAACATTATTCTCTTTGGAGATGGAAACAAGACTGATCTTAGCTGTCATTGCGTAACAGTGCGTGCACAAGCCCAAGTTCATTGATAACTATTTGCAGAACAGCTCCTGAGAAGGGTAGGAGGCCTGACCAGTTGAACACTGGGAACTCAGCTGGCCTTGTGCCTGGCTCACTAGGGCACTCTGTGCCACTGCCTCTGTGAAGCTCAGTGAAAAGCTTCTACTGCTGATCGTGGTGCTGGCATTGTAGGCACCAGTGATAGGGATCAAAAAAGACAGCAGCCGTTCCATAGTTGGAAAATGAGGAGCTAAACCCAGTACAATGTGAATTGCCATCTGTCTCTTTCTAAGTTCAGGCACCACTACTAAAGGTATAGAAACCACGCCTGTACTACAAGCTGTGCCCTACACAGGCTGTCAATACAATTACTCTTCTGATAGTTCCTCGGTATGCTCAGACTGAATTTGCAGAGCTTATATGCACAGATATCTGCATCACTTTGGTGTGATATTTACTGTATTATATAAATACTCGTGTCACTGTGTAAAATGTGTGGTAGTCAGGTAATGCTACTTTACAAAATCAGGTGATATTTCCCTGAAAAATGCTGGTCTCTCTGCATCCAGCTTAATAGACTGAAATGTTTTTCAGCTTCATCATTTTATGCTCATCTTCCTGCTTATTACATGGATCCTAAAGTTTTTGTGTTAATAACAGTTTTTAAAACTAGTCTGGATGTTCCTTCTGTACTCTTGCAGTTGTTACTGTGTTGGAACACTGAAGAAAGCCATGATGGGAAAGAAAGAACTTTTGCAAAAGGAGTAAAGCTGATATGTCATCTCCAAAAATGGTGGTGGAGTACTCAGACAGATGAACTAATTCACCTTAGAACTTACTTATCAGCCAAGTCTTGCGAATGAGAAATAGAGTATGGCAAAATTATGCATAATGGCAATCTGCTTCTTACATTTAGGGAAAGCCTATCACTCAGTAGGTCAATTAAGTTGTTCAGTAAAATATGCTTTGAAAACAGTGGGAATCTGCCTTCAGTGTTTCTTCTTAAGCTTGAAAGAGAGTGTGTGGTTCTGGGAAGACAAAACAAAAAATCCCCAACAACATTAAAAAAAAAAATCATGGTCCCTTTACAGTCAATTTACTGCAAGTAGGTTTTGAGACATGAATCTCAGCACCTTGTCTTTTATTATTGACAAAATGGTGGTATCTCTTAGAGCTGCTTTTTGTTAAAAAAGTGAACTGCTTATTTCAAACAAGGTTCTATTCCCTGTATTCGTGAAGATTGTTGTAGCTCTGTCTCTGCCAGCATAGCTTTTCTACAGGTGAAATCAATTACTAATGGTCATAGAACCTTTTTTTTAAATTTCTTTTTTCCTTCTCACATTGACACCGTGGAACTGTTTTGGTGCTTAAGGATGTACTGTGGTTACAGACAGTATTTACTAACCACGACCTTCAAGGAATGACTCATGTAGAGGTGCTAGGCTGTAAAGGTTGGTAGAGCTACCTCTGGGCTCACTGAATGTGGGTGTCCATCCCACAAGCTCATTAATGTTCACAAAAGTATTACACATTTAATCTCAAGCCCCCCAAAACTGAATTAAAATTGCTTTAAAACCAGTTTATTCACTTATGATTGAACATACCAAAGGCTGAAAGCGACAAACTCAAGTGGGTTTTCTTTTTTTCCTTAGCTTCTGGCTAGCTTTGCGTTCCTTATGTAACAGATGAAAAGCTGTGTTTTTTTGTTTTTGTTACCTACTAGTAGTGTGTAATTGCTGTACTAGTAAGTGTTTGGCAGCTAGGAAGCCCTGGAAGTACACAGGAAAGTGAACCTCATTGTAAAGATGGCAATTTATTTGTAGTACACCTTCTGCAGTTCTGAATAGCTCTACACTGTGATAGGGCAGAAGAATCTTAAAGCCAAGAAAATACTTTTTTAAGGGAGGCACCGTGTCTTAAGCCTGTATCTGTTGTTGCTTGTTTAGTCACACAACTGTACTTTTAAAGGATGCAGGAAAAATCCAGCTGGGTTTTTAGATTATTTTGATTTCCTTCAATTTGCTATAAGTTTTAGATAAAGATTTAAATTGGTCAAATCACTTATCAGACCAAAGCATTAGAGCATAATGGCATCTAATTCAGTCTTGCAAAAACAATATTATTGCAAATACCATTTTAATGACTATTTTACTTTGCTTTTTAATAAGAATGAAAAGCATCGTTTTATTTTTCAGTCTTCTATCCTCCCTGTCTCAGGAGGATAAAATACTGCTGTTTCTCTAAGTGGGTGGTTCCTTAACTATTTGATAGCATACCAAATGTATTAAGCAGAAACTGCTTAATAAAAGATTTTGTGCAGTGGCATGTCTGATTTGTATGAAACATTGCAGTAATTGGCTTCATTGGTACTGTCAGAGTGAACTTTAAATGAAAGTGACAGTAACTAGTCCAGACTTTTTTCATTTTGTTCAGGGTAAAACTATTAGACAGTAAGTGACTTACTGGTTTTTCTGCTTTCAATTAGCAACCCAATTTTATACTCTTTTAATTATAATTTAATTGGATTCCCCCCTTACAGTCAGAGCCTGACAGCCAAACCAGCTGAATTAGTATTTGGCACAACTGAGGGGGTGAATATTTCTTCTATAAATCTTTCTCTAGAGGATGTTTTTGCCACCATAGGAGCTCTTCTCTGGAAGTGGGAAATCTCCTTTAATAACTCCTTTCTTGCCTCATTTGTGCCCAGCTCTGAATCCCCTATTTGAGTAGTGGTTATAACTGAGGAGGCTGAAGCCTCCAAAGCAAAGCTTTAATGTAAACTGTAACCAGATAGGACATACGAACAGTTCTTAAATTAGATTCAAAAAGGTAGTGTTGGTATATGTGTAAGTTGTCCCTGTAACTGTTCCAAGAGATTAATTGTCATGTCCTTGCATGTTCATAGTGGGAATTACTGTTGTAAACTGACCTTTGAAAGTAAACTAGAGGACAAGGCAGGGGTTGGGGATGCTTTTAAAAAGGGACTGGAGGGGGCAAAGGAAAAGATTTGATGGTTTAGGGTCTAACAGAGAAGTAACACATGGAAGTCTTGCTGGACTGGGAGAAGTGGTCTTTCCTGAGCCTTCAGCTGCAGCCCTCTCCCTTCTGCTGGCAGACAGAGGAGGCAGGAGCACCAGGAAAAAAACATAAGGGGGAAATAGGAAGGACATGTTGTTCTCCCGTTACTAGTCCTGAACTCAAAACATGGATAACATCATCCTCTCTGGAGCTGATTGCATGTGTTAGCCAGGCTTCTCTTTTTGTCAGCTTCTGGCTCCTCTGTTTTGAGAGTGCAGACGGAGGGATAGTTACATCGACATTAAATCAGTTAGCAGAGCAATCTCATTTTGAACCACCGTCTGTAATCCTCAGGGTTAAATGTTTTCAGCTCATAGTTCAGTTGCAGTTATTTGTAGCCGGCATTCACATTTGCTCTGTAATTCAATTTAGATGATGCTGCTTGGCCTAAATTGGAGCAGACTAGTAGAAGGAGCTTGGTCCGTGTAGATACTGATCACTAACTCCATAGTTAAGGTCATCCAAGTAGAGCTGTAAATATTTCCCCTCAGTTTTAAAGTATAGTTATCTGGCTCAAATTCACTTATGGAATTGTGATTGATACTGTTAGATCTTATTTGTCAGATTTCTCAACTTCTAAAAGTGCTGACTTAACAACCTTACTGTCATCACAGAAATACTGTAATATTCTCATTAATCCATGTGTTTTCAGTTCCAGCCGTTTGCTAGTTACTTATTTATTAGAGTCTATTTTCTGAATAGCTTCCAACTACAGATTCTTCAGAGAGATGAGATTTTATTCATACAAGTCTCTACTTATAGGTGAGGAATTTGAAATTGGAGCATGAGCAGGAGAAAAACAAGATCTTGTCAGAAGCATTAGAGACACTCGCTACTGAACACCATGAACTAGAGCAGTCTCTGGTGAAGGGATCTCCGCCTCTCAGCATCCTCAGTGAAGAGCAGTTCTATGATGCTGTTTCAGGTAAGTAATGATGTCCAGAATGTGAGTGTGTAGCCAGCATGTGTGTAGTGACGATGTTGGGGGTGGAGGAGGAGGGTGGGAGCAGTCTCACTTCAAGTGAAATCTCTTTTTAACGTAGACCTAATTTTAGGAAGATGCTGTATGTGCTTTATGAGCCAACGTCTAAAAATTTGCCACATTTCACCTGCAGAATTGTGTTGTTTCACCTTAGCAGGACAGAAGGTTGCAAAACCACAGGACAGTAATGACAGGACTGATTGCTTGGGTGTCTACGTCCTTTTTTTAAGTAGCAAAACTTCAGGCTCTTATTTTGGGAACGTAACTGTGTCTTGAAGCCTTCTGACTTGCTTTGTCTGCACTGGTGTATGTTGTTCCCTTTGCCATAAAATCCCTACTTCTGAGGGATAATGAGGCTAAGAAAGGCTTCTTCCATTTCAGTTTTGTATCCTCAAAGTTTTAGAGGTGGAAGAAAAGGATGAATAAAAATCCTGTGTGCATTTCTGAAATGTCTTTTTTTTCCCTGTCTGCTCTTCAGCTTAGTATCTTTCATGTTTTCATATGCATAATGTGCAGGTAGTGATTTTGGAAGATTCTGAACTGCCTAAGATGATTACAGCATGCATTTGTATAGGGAGACTGTACATAGTGCAGCTCAATAGTAGCTTTAACTGGGTGACCCCAGAGCACAGAGCTGTCTGTAACTATGCAGGACCTGGATGAACTTGAGGGTGAACATAATCTAACTGCAGCAGATAATGAGGTTGTGATGGCAAAGTTCACAGGCAAGTTATGGAGTTACTTTTTCTGTGTGCTGAACTGTCTGATGCTCCTGACCGATGAGAAAAGCAGCATTCCCAGACTCCCTGGTAGGTGTTCTGCAGTGGGAAACTTAAGCAGGAAAAAACCTGGGCAAAGTGGGATCTATGCACAGAAAGACAGCGAATCAACAGCAGACTTTGCTGCTTGGCACAGTAGCAAATTTATCAAGCCTTCAAGGAGGAGAAGAGACTAAGGAACACTAGAAATGTGTTCCTGAACCGAAAGAACAATTCTGCTGAAAGGCTTCAGGCTCTTTTTATTGTCAACAAAGCAGAGAATAGTTCTTTATCAGATGCTACTGGATGTGGTTTCTCTACCCAGTCTTGCTTTGTGTATATGATAGAATATTCAGCTTTAAAGAACTGTTAGTTTATACACCTCATAACTCACCTGATCTCTAAATATTGTTGAATGAAAATGTCCAATGCCACCTCTATGGTTGTAAGAGGTGGTTTTGTCTTTGGAAGCTATGAACCAATATCATTGAGTGGATTTGTAAAACTGTGGAACTTGCTGAGTGCATATATATACACACACATACATAAAAAAACCATCTACGTAATTTCTCTCTCCCTCACCAGAAGTTATTTGACATAATTCATCCTAATTGCATTTTAAATAATTTTCTGGGACAGACTCACTTTCTTGACTGTCTATGAATTTCATCAGACTGGTGTTAGTTTCTCTTCTCTAGGCTGTTCACATTTAGTGCTTTGCAGAGATTAGGGTCCTCTTTGTCTCTAAAGGCAGAGGTGGCTAGGAAAAAGAGAAATGTGGCATTTTCCTGACTGCTGCATGCATGTTAGCACTTTCAGCATAAGTGCAAAAGGAATTAGTTTTTGTTGGTATGGTTGGAGGTGAGGTTTTTTTTCTAATTGCTGGGATCCTGGTAAAGCTTTCTAACCTTCTTGCTTTTCTGCCATGTCTGTGGAGTCTCAGCTAGAAGGCTTCTTGTCTCCGTATGACAAGAATGCAGTGAGAGCAGATAATTTGGGGATATTTGACCCCGACTCACATTTGGGAATGTGGTTCTGCTTTCTCAGGCTAATGAGATGAGAGATACAATCATAAATATTTTCATAATAGAGAGCAATGGGGTAGGCCTAATTGTCAGAAACTCAACATTTTTATTTTTCTGTAAATCTAAATTGCTACAACTTTGTCTTCAAAGTTTTTTCTTAACCTGATTTGCAAACTGATAGCACTTTATTAAGTTAACTGTGTTGACTTTGGACAAATAGCCATATTCATGAATTACTTTTCTAGGCTGTAGAGGAAATCAAGCAAACACGAATATATTTTAACAGGGTGATATAACAAGTTAAAACATCTGTCAGTAGGAAAATGCCACTACTTAGAGTAATTCTTCTATTAGGATACCATCTTTTTCTACTTATAGTTCTCTGAATTTTTAGATCTCCACTGTAGGAGTGAGTTTAGAAGTGAGAGCGTTGCATAACTAGGCTTGCACTTTGAGCTGAGGAGTTGTTAGTTTTGACTTGACAGGTTGAAAGAAGAAGTTATCGCTGCTTTTTGGTTTATTTTTTTAAAAGAGTGTTGTCTGCATATAAGACACTTCTTGTTTACTCTCAACAAAAGTATCGCTAGTGGGACAAGTCAGAGCAGTGCAAGGCTTTCGAACAGGTTTTTGAGGAAGAAGTATATCAAAAAAAGGATGTGTTCATGGCAGCAGCAACTTGCCCCCTTTTAGCTCACATTGTAGAGGAATCCAATTGCTCCTGAGTGAAGCTGAATCAGAAGGTACAGTCCAGTTCCTATTGGATGCTCAGTCCGTGGTAGCAGAGTAGAGCTACTCTGAGGAGACCACTACCAGAAATGTGTCTGTTTCAACTGTCAAGTCCTCAGCACCATCTGTTCTGCTTGCAAATCTGCTCCAGCCAAGCCATACTATCTTCTAATGTTGGCATAGACTGACTTGGTTGCTGTTAAATCTGTGTTGTATACTTCTGTCTGTAGAGATTGCAGCCACAGCTACAGAAATATCCTCTTTCTTTTCCAAAACTGGAGTGAGGAAAATGTTTGTGATGTGGTAAGATAACTTAATGAACTTGGAGTTTATTTTCTAAAGTCTCTTTTTTTTTTTTTAATGATATGCTAGTGTCAATGCTTTCTGAGTTGCAGTGACTCCTAAATCCCTGCAATGAGAAAGCAGTGAACACCAACTATGAAAGGAAGAACCTGTGGGAAGTGGGAGTTACTTGTGTTGCCAAAGCATGGTTAAGAACAGCAAAGTTAAGGGTGTTATTAATCTGAATTATGATAGCAATAGGTCAGTTAACAGTGCAGCTTGGTGTGCAGATCCTCTTGTCATGGGAGGGGTAGAAATGTGTAATTAAACTTGATACCACACAGTGCTGGAGTTCTTGCTTTCAGGATCGAATGCTTAACGTGTCAAACTCTTCTATGTTTAAAGCAGGGTGGGGCAGAAGGGAAGGACACCAGAGAAGGGAAGAAGTATTAAACAAGTAGCAAAATTTTAAAAGACCAATACCATCTCCTAGATAGCTGGAGAAGTTGTTAGCTTTGATTAAGACTATAAACCTGAGGAGCATATGAAAATGGAATACAGATGCAGAGTCCAGGTACGTTGCTGAAAAATGGATAAGCAGGTCAAGAATTAAGGGGTAAAAGTACCTAATTTTTGCTTTGCTGATAGGTTTCCGTGTTCATATGCAAATTGTGCACCCAATTTGGGAAGACCTTAGATCTCTACCTTGATTTTTCTCTTTGACAGGTTTTATCTGACAGATGGGGTTTTTTTTCCTGCAAACACAACGTTTTTGTGTGTGTTGAGAGGGTTATTGATAGGCTTACATAGATGCAGTCTTACAATAAAATTGGTTATTTAGTTACAGAAATAGTTAGAGTACACTAAAGCTAACCTGTCACAGTACAGCTTCAGCTGGTATGTACCACTGCTGGGTGCCGTGTTTATAAATAACACTCTTAAATGGTACAAGAAGTAGTAGACTACTTCTGTTGCTTTTGCTCTCTTCCAGTTATCACATCATACAAAAGTAAAAATGAAAAAAAAAAAAACAACATAGAAACCTATTGCCCTTCCTTCCATGTTTAGAGCAGTTTGTCAAGTGGCTTTTTTTGAGTATGTACCAGAAATATTTCACAGCCTCTGCAAGAATACTGCTGCCTGTGGACTTCTTGCCTTGAATATAGTTAAAAGAATTAAGTATCTCAGAGGGATGGGAAACACCTGTCAGAATTCAAACCCAACCATGCCAATGGTTAAACATTACCTTTCTTGGGTGTATTTATTAATCAAATACATCGGCCAAACTTTTCTATACCAGTTGTTGCTATAGGAGATGAACTCCTTTAAGTTTCTGTCATTGCTTCAGCTGTTTCCCCTTGCTCTCCCTCTTGCAAAATGTAGCTGATGCTTTTACTGTTACTCTTTCAGGTTTCATGAGCTGGAGAGCTTCCTAGTCAGTCTTGTCTCAAAGCTTACTTAAAAATTTTGGCTTATGAAAATTCTCTTCTCAACACACCCCCCTACCCCAAGTTCAATAGAAGAAAGAAAACCCTCATTTTCTTCTAGTCATCTGTTTGACAGCTGCTCTGTAGAAACTTGTGAATATAAATCTTTTTTTGCAGTGACGGGGGAGTATGCAAATCTTAATTCAGAAAAGAGTTCGCTGCAAGTGCACAAGGAAAAGCTCCGTTTGAGTTGCCTGTTGATCTGTGCTCACAATATAATACTAGGCTTGTTCACTGACACCTTAACAAGCTCTTGAGGCTTGTTTTAAGCAAACTGGGTTAAAGGAGGTAGCTGAGGTTTGGGGATTGGAGACTGAGATCTTTGATGAGTGAGAAAATGAGTGAGATGTCTCTAGAGAGCAATTTCTTAAAACAGTGTTGTGTTGTGTTTCATTCTTATACTGGTCTGTATTGTACAGCATGCTCTCAGATTAAGTAAGGCACATGCCTTAGAGAAGTCTGGCTGATCAGTGTCTAAGCTCTGTAGAGGTTTGCAGGTGCAGAGCTCAGTCCAGCAGAATTGTCTCTCGGCACTGTAAGGTCAGCATTAGGAAAACTGATCAAGTGTGGTGTCTAAAAATCCTTTTTATACTGAGAAGCAAATCCAAGAATGATTGGCATTTCTGGTGAAGCTTACCTGTTCTTCCCTTTCTGCCTCTCGAGTTCTAGGTCTGTTGCAGAAACTCAAATTGAGGGAATTTGTGTGTCATGACTCTTGTCTGAAAGCAGGACAGTCCCAAATGGTACAGGAGAAGAAAGGACTCTACAGGAGGCAGACTTTGCTTAATGTTCTCGGGTTTGTTTCATGCGTTTCTTATCATGAATTCTGTTGTCACAGTTGAGCAGCTCTTTCAAAAGAGAGATGGAATACACCTTGAAAGGAATTGTAGCTTGTCATGTGGGGATACTGAGTACCAAGGTCTTTTACACTGCTAAAGTGTCTCTTGCTTTGCAATATTTGGATATGAAGAAAAATGGTGTTTTCCTGATTACCTGGGCTTATGATCTCTGAAGAAATCTGTATTTTATATAAGAGACTTGTCCGAAAGTAAAAATGCTTCTTCTTATCCTACTTGTTATATATAGTACCCACTAAACTAATGCTTTGATATGTTATATCATAATTTGGCACAGAACTAGACTGACAAATTTGGGGAAAATTGTGAGAAGATTCTCTGGAGTGCCAGTCCACTTTTTTTAACATATCCTCAGCACCAGCTGGCGTTCTTTTCATTCCCTAGCAACTGGCTAAATTTCAGTAATGTCTTCATGAGGATAGGGATGGATGTTTTAATGAAAGATCTCCTTTATGCTTCTAGATCTCTCTTGTAGAGAGAATGAAGACATTGTGACACAGCCCATCCATTCATCAGAATTTTGTCCTGTTCTTGACCCTTCTGTAATCTGGATGTAGTAGAAAGTCCTCTTGTCACTATTCCTTTCAGCAAAGCAACACATAATTTACATGTTCTGGAAAAACTACTGGCATAGTTTTTTTAGGAGAAAACAAGAAAGCACCTGGCAGTAGACAGCTGTGACTGAAATATTCTTTTTTGGATGGACTGCTACTTCAGCAGGTTTTGATTACTCGTTTTGAATTAGAATCAGTGTGTGAGAGAATGACTAATTTTGCAATTCTCTGGAGTTTTGCAGCCAAGAGCAGTAGCATATGCTGAAAGCAGTACATGGCAGGAGTGGTATCTACTACAGCTTAGGTCTGCTTGATTTCAGCAGTGAGGCTTGCATTAAGCTATTTACCACTCATTGTTGTACCTGGTGTCTGCTAAAGGATTTTTCCAGTGGGATAGAAATTGATATATTGAGCTGTTCCCTTACTTCCTGGAACTTGCAATTGGATAATCCTTTGACAGTCTTGTCAGGTTTGAAAGAAAACGTGGCACAAAAATACAGCCTTTTGCCAAGAAATTTTCACTTTCTGATTTGGGGCAAGACTGTCACTTCTCCAGAGCTGCATAAGCAGTACCTGACCAAAACACTGGCTGGAAAGAAGGTGGTGGTGTTGATGTTGGTTTTAGTTTTAGATATGATACGGATTGTACTATTAACCTGCGTTCCATAGTACGAAGTTTATCTTGTTGATTGGTGAGCTTATCATATAGACTTTGCTGGGACTTACGTGGTTGGTATAATCTGCTGAAGACTGTACCTCCTCCTGTTCTTTGGTACCGGTTCAGTAAGTTGGGTAGTGAAAGCTGATAAACAGCACTGAGTGTCTTAAGAACTTAGACCTAACTGAAAGAGGAGTCATTACTGGAAAGTCGAGGAACTTGTTTGTTAGTAAGGTAAGGTACTGGCATCTGTATGGCACTGGCACTTGTCCTAAGCAAGTTCTAGTAGCTTCAGCTTAATAAAAATGTCATATTTTGGCTCTGTTTGATAGGGAATTTTTATTGTACTGTGTTCTCACTTAGTGTGCAATTTCTTTATATCTAGATGCTGAGCTGCAGCAGACTGTGGCAGCACTAGTTACTTACCAAATGGATGCTGTCATCAGGACACAGTAGCCTACTTAGGTTTCAGTTTTTTACACGGAGGGGAGATCTGTTAGTGACTGAAGTCTAGCACTGGCGGTAGATTCATTAACATGCACCTGCTCTTTTGCAGATTCAGAATCTGAAAAATCACTAAGTGGGTTTGAAACAACAGCAGCCTACTCTTTAGAGGACAGCATGGATTCAAAAGATACAATAACTGCAAGCATGTCTGAAGAAAAGGTTTGTGGCAGTGGGGAGTCGCTGTCTAACGGAATCAAAAAACACAGGTAGGATGTTGTCCATTCTTAAAGTATTATAATATGCATTCATGGTGAGTAAAAGACCACAGGAATCTGAAAAGCTAAGAAAAAGCTTTTAAAACTTCGTTAGAGATGATTGACAAGTAGCTGGTTGCGCTATGATTTTATAAAGAACATTTTTCCAAGGCTGTTGTGCTTCCTTGTATCTTGTTTTCTTATGATCCCGTGTGAATAAGTAAAAATAAAATATAATGTGCTATTTAAAAATGACCACACTTGGTTTTTAAGATCTTATTGAAATCTTTGTGGATTTTAATTCCTTCATGTATCTTTAATGACCTATACCTCCTATTGCCTCTTTAATTTCCAGTCATTTGATCCTTCTGTTGGTATCAGGAATGAATGAAAAATATTGCTACCCTGGCATCAGAAACTCAAATGTGAACAAAGGGAGTCTTATTCTAAAAGTCTCATCTATGTTTTATGTGCTTATTTTGTGTTGTCAAATGATCCATTTTTGTTTGTTTCCTTGCCGATAAAGGAGGACAATAGGTCTGGAGTTAATGAGATGTAACAGACACCACTATTCTCCAGTTTCAGTGAAAGGGCAATATAATGTTTGTGCTACAGATCAAGCGAGACTTCAGCATGCTTCAAAAAGACTACTTTGGAAGCATTTTGAATATACAGAATGATGATGGGAATACCAGACTTCTGCAAAACCAGGAAATTAGTATTTAATTACTATCATTTACCTTAAATAGTTAAATTGCAGCAGCTGTTGAAGTGTGTGGTAATCCTCAGACGTGGTGTTTCAAGGTTCAACCTCTGCGTGTCCCATACTAGGCAAAGACTAAGGCAAATGAATGCTTGGGTGGAGTAATGGGTGGTTTGGGAAGATAACATAAAGCAGCTGACTAAGCGTGTTGCTTTGCTCTCTTGTGCTGTTTAGCACCATGGTATTTATGGCCTTGGCCAAGTGCCTTTCCTAATTAGAGCAGGAAGTTCTGGAGAGGGGGGGAAGCAGTAGGTGAATGCAATCTGAATTGCATTCACTGCCTTGGAAACAATGAGGAGAAAGGAAGCAATTCATAATCAACATGAAAATGATGGTGCTTTTTGACTTGTGTTGTCATGATGAGTTGTAACAGGAATTGATTTTCTGTTTACCGTAAAAAAGAAGTAACTTGCAAGTTTTCATAGTGCTGCACTATGCTGTCAGAACTGTAGGGAGCAGGTTGACTGGAGGAGCATTTGAGATCTACTGGTTTTATAAGGGGTAATGAAAAGTAATAAACAAGTCTCTGTGTAACTTGTTTCTCTGAGTTGCATGTCCTAGAGCATATAGGGTGCTGAAGTAAAATGAGTGCATAAATTGTCTGGCTAATAATTTATTAGTAAAGAGAAGGGGAAAATTTTTTGGATCTGTTTTACATATAGATCAGAATGTATGGCCATATTTTTTGGGACTAAATGGCTATAGAGCACGTTAGAGATGAGCTGTAATGTCAGGCTTTTTTACCTGGCACCTTGGTGTCACATTGGGATTTCTCAAAAAATATGTTGATGCAAACGGTTTCTCCCCAGAGTTCAGATAATTTAAACTTCACCTTCAGGAGAACCTTCTCAGGGTGTGGGAGTTGTGTGGTGTTTCTAGCCTTGTTTCTGAGGCTATTGGTGGTGGTGATGTTTGGCCTGGTACAGCATCTCTTTGATGTGACTTCAGAACTGTTATCTACCTAGAGCTGTTAGTTTCAGTTTTTGCCTCTTTTAGTTTGGGGACTGGTTCAAACCATGTGCATGTGGTCAAAATTGCTTTGTCTGTGATACCACCTGTGTCCTTTTCAGAGCAAAGATTGTAGTTTATTGATGCTGTGCAAAGCGAGGGGTTCAGAATGTTTTGACCACACTTAATTTCATCCTTGAACTCTTGGGTTTGCTTACAGGTTTTTTTTTTTTAAACTTCATTTGTGTTAACCATATGGAAATAAGTCACTTAGAGAATAGACCAGATTAAATTCTTTTGCTTAAAATCTCCCTTCCTTCCTGTAGTTCCTCAGATGAATGCAGGATCTGCAGTTGCGTTTAGGTTGCACATGAGAGTACCTAACAATGTTTAGCCATCTGTATAAATAAGACTATTTCCTCTCTTCATCTCGAAAACCTGAGCTCTAATCTGTGCCTCAAATATTACTTGAGTGGTTGAGAATTTTTCGCACAGGTTGGTTTTTAGCTGGGGTATGTACATGCTTTGGCTTTGGAAATGTGGGAATGAATCTGTTGGTTCCAGGGAATTAAGTGTTGGGAAGTACATAGATAGACAGATGAAGCCAGGGCTGTGTATAGTCTGTTGTCTTATTCTGTGGGTTTTTTTGTTGGTTTTTTTTAGTGTAATTTGCATCCTACTGATTGTTCACAGAGTGTTTTAAGAGCGAACTTAATTTTTGTAAACTTTTTGGGAAAAAATTTGAGAGGCAGGAGAACAGTGCATGAAATAATCTGGAAGCATTCAAATTACTTCTTTTTAAGAGAGTTTTTTTCCTAGTTTGAGGCAAACTTTAAAAAAAAAAAAAAAAAAAACAAAACAAAACAAAAAAAATAAAATTAAAAAAAAAAACAAACA
>JAWWMO010000083.1:104518962-104584418 GCA_035047845.1 Dendrocincla fuliginosa | reverse complement strand
AACTTTGAAAAAAAAAAAAAAAACAAAACAAAACAAAAAAAACCAAACCAAAACAAAAAAAATAAAATTAAAAAAAAAAAAAAAACAAACACAAAAAATTGGGGTTAAAGCAAAAAACCAAAAAGTTAAAGCAAACAAACCAACCCCCAAAAAATCCACTGCATAAAAATTGTTCTCTAATTTAAAGTGCCAACATTTAGCATCTACTTGTCACTGCTGTTTCCTTCTTATTGCTGGATTTTGTAGTCAGCTTTCCCTTTGGTTCCTGCATTTGGATCTTTCAGAATGCAAACATTTTGGTGTTCAACTTTTGGGGAGCTAGGACAGTATTTGTTCAGGCTTCCATGAAGAGGAAGCTAAACATGCCTTTTTCACACCCAATGTCTCATTGCCCAAAAGATTCCTGTAGTAGTTGATCTGCAATTGGTAATGCTTTGGACAAGTGTTTTTGTTTAAGTGAATGATCCTAAATACATCTCATTTGTTCTACTGTGCAGAAACTCCAGCAGATGTTTTTGTCACTTAAAGCTAAAATTAACTTCCTTAGTTGTTTTTTAAAATTGACATCTGAAAGAAAATTTTTGTGTTCACAAACCTTTCCTTTAATCACAGGGAGTGTGCCAAGGTTAGTAGGCCTCAAGTCTTGGCTGCCTCTCATATTTCCACATGTCCTTACTTGTCCCTGGGATCCTTCTTGGCGGCTTAAAACTGCTTTGTTTATTCAGTATGTGTGTGTGTTAGATGGAGGAAAGAACTAACTCCCATAGCAGATTTGACTGATACAGGTAACAATACAGATGCGTAGCTGAAACTGAATGCCAACTTCAAGTAATTAAACAAATTGAACAAAGGGACAGGCTAACTTTAATGAAAATGTAATTTTTAATATGTAAGGAAAGCAATCCCTGTGTGTACTTCAGCAAACTAGAGGTACATGAGTGTGTTTTCATCCAGAAGGACTTACTTAAACACCAGTATACACTCTGCTAGCTGCCTTCATTAGAAAATACACAGGAAAAACAAGTAAACACTACAAATGAAGATAACACTGAGTACTTGGTGGACACTGTCCTCTCCTGGACATTTGTATCAAAGCATTCACAGAAGTGTTTTATACTTAATGTTATTCACAATAATCTGTTTAACAAAATATTTTTGTATCAGCGAAAAACCAGAATAGGGAGGGAGTGATGATATATTGGTCAATTAAAATAAATCCTCCTTCCCACTCATCCTCTGCATGGAAGCTGAGTAAAACAAGTCAGTGTTGGTCTGTTACCTACCTGCTAACAAAATAGTTTGGTACCGTGAGGAGTTCAGACATATGACTAGGTTTTTGATTGGATGGGCCTTGTTGTATTTTAAGGAGCATTTTTTGGGTTTGCTTTCTCTGAAAACTCTGAAGCATTAACCCTGGTAAAGGTGTTTCAGTAGCAGAAAAGTATGGGGGCTAACACAGCTAGTAGGGCTACTGAAACAAACAATTTAGACCAAATCTTTTTTTTTTCTTGGCAATATTTCTGTTTATCAGAAGAGTGGGGTGGAAAAAAAAAAGGTACAGCCTGTTCACACTCTCTAAAGATACTGCTTTAGCTACTTTGAGGGGAGACAAGACCACCTTGGTTAGTATGGCAACACAGTCATTTAGACAGAGTTAACTAAACTTTGAAACTTTATTAGTTTCATGCAGTTTGAGTGACCTCTAGGTAACATTTATTGATAAGAATTAATATTGATAAGGATTAAAAAATTGTGATTTTTTTTTTTTTCCGCACTGGTAATAGCTTTATGATCCAAACATGAATTTTAGTGTTGTTGTGGACAAAGGACTAGAACCAATCTTTATGCCTTTCTATGGATAAATTGGATTAAGAGTGGAGCTGTAAGTAGCAGTAAGAAAACTGAACAAAATCTGTGCCTGATTTCTCATAGAGCTGAGAAATACACAGCCTAAATGTTGGTTTTGAAAGTATGCTTAAGACTTGTTTCATGATATGTCAGCCCACTGTAGAACAGACTGCTGTGTTTTCTCTTATTTAATGACGCTGGATTTTTTGTTGTTCCTGAGGGCTGATTTTAATACAGGCAATAAATGTCATGGCCTTTTATTGTCAGCATAAAAGTGACTAGCAAAAAAAACCTCACCCACTGTTTAACCCTCAGATCTGTTCAGACATAGTGAACATACTTATGTACCTATTCAGATTTAACTTATAAGTAAACATCTTAATTTTCACTGTGAAACATTGTGAAAACACTGTTTGAGTAACTGATGTAGACGTTCTCTTCCTTTGCTTTTATATAAAATTAATGGTTCTGTTTTGGAGAGATTCATGTTTCTCTGCAGGTAAAACAGTTTAAATGCTTCAAAGTAGTAGCACTGTCATTCCCTCTTAGTTTTTAATTTAAAAATTGGGAAACTCTTACTTTCAAAAATGAGTGTTTGGGATTCTTAGTCATGGTTAGTAATTAAAAATTTTTCTTCTGCTTTTTTTCCCTGTTCCTTTCCACAGAACAAGCTTGCCATCTCCAATGTTTTCCAGAAATGACTTCAGTATCTGGAGTATATTGAGAAAATGCATTGGCATGGTAGGTAATCAGAAAGCTATGATCAAAGATGGGCAATGATTGTTTCATTCGAGGCCCAAATGAAAACTTGCTGGGAAGAAGAGGTCTTTTGTGTTTGGTGGGGTTTTTTGGTTTGGTTGGTTGGGTTAGTTTGGTTTTTTTTTGATTTGCTGCTTATGCTTTATTTGCTTTCACAACTCAAGAAGCTAAGACTTGGTCAGAGCAATATTGTTTCACGAAAAACATTTCTCTTGACTTTAACCCTTTTAGCATTTTGTGGTAGAATATTTGGTTTTTTTACATTGACTGTGGAAAAAACCAAAATAAATCCAAAAAATCAATTACTTTCATTTTGCTCGTCTCCCTTCCCCCTAGTATCTGAGTTTTCCCCCCTTCCATGGTGTTACTCATGGTGTCCAAATCAGAGTTAGCTGGTTGGCACCTAATCTGCTTCCAGCTAAGGGTGAATTGAGAAGAGTTCTTCTTTCCATTAGATCCTTTAATAGGCCGAAACTACTTGCTGCTGATAAACCTCTGTGAGCCTCTAACAGTAGCCTGTAGAAGGGAACATGTGTGTTTAGTTGCTGTTGTTTTCTTCTCCTCTCCTTGGTGTAAGTTAGGAGCAGCATCAGGCAATGGGATGTGGGAATGTTGGGAATGCCTGCATCAGCAGCTCTAAGTGTCCTGAGTTGTTGTGGAGCATCTGAGACTTCTCACAGTGGCTTTAGCAGAAAAGTGTTACGACCTTGAAATACAAAGAGGAGATTGAAAGCCTATCTTGCATAAGGTGTGTGCTGGCAAGAAAATCCATAAAGGTCTCAATTCAGCTTTGAAGGAATTGCTGCACAGAAGTTGCAGCTGTGGGGGGCAGCGGAACTTGCAGTGTCTTTCCCTGAAGTGTCTGCCAGAGCTGTTGGTGCCAGATGCTGCTGTTATGTATGGCTAAAGATGGTGCTGTTGCTGCACACATGGCAGTGGTCATACTGTACGCTTTAAGTTCACTGCTGCAGGCAACTTAAACCATTGCTTTGTTTTGCACTCAGATGGCATGCTTTTTAAAAATGGGGAAGAAAATAAACAACATCCTAATTGCAGGACTTCTTTTCAACTTTTATTCCTGTTACAGAAATTGCTATTTTCTGCAGAATACACATTCCCTGTTTTCTCTCCTGAGCCACCATGTTTCCCTGTCCTTTTTCATCTTCCTGCCCCCCCACCTGCCAACCTGCCTCCAAAAAAAGATAATACGTTTAAGTAATTACATGACCTATATCTATTTTAGGAGTAATAAATAACTTTGTCTTTAAAGGGGTCCTTAATATGTCATTCCATTGTTTCATTTCACCTTCTTAAAACATTCATTACCAGGAAGTTTGTTTATTTGAGGTTTGGTTTTCTTTTTGTTTTAAAAGTAGCCTTAACACCAGCACAGCTCTGCTTATTGAGCTTATAAGGGTTTTGTCCTTTCAGCATTAGCAGAGCCAGGTCAAGCACATTGCATTAGCACTAAGAGCATCATTTATTTTTGTAATAAGCCAATTACACTTGGGTTACTGCAGGTCAGTGTATCTAATCATTCGACTTTTAACACAAATTTCATTTGTGCATCAGGAGCTGTCGAAGATCACGATGCCGGTTATATTCAATGAGCCACTGAGCTTTCTGCAGCGACTTACAGAGTATATGGAGCATACGTACCTCATCCACAAAGCCAGCTCACTGTCCAGCACAACAGAGCGAATGCAGGTATGTTGCGCATGGTAGTTTATGTGGTAGTGTTATGCTCATATAAATGAGCTCTTGGTGAATATCTTGGGATTGTTTTTCTTCATTAAAGGAGAAAATCCTGTAATATGCTGCATGTTGCATTCTTTTTTTCATTAACCAGTTTTATTTGTCCTGGTTTACACTGGGTAAGAGTTGATTTTCTTTCTAGTAGCTGGTACAGTGCTGTGTTTTGGATTTAGAATGAGAATAATGTTGGCAACACACTGATGTTTTAGTTGTGCTTAAGCTGTTATTTATACTAAGTCAAAGACTTTCCTGCTCCTCACCCCACCCTGACAGGCTTGGGGGCACAAGAAGCTGGGATGGGGATGCTGTCAGGACAGCTGACCCCAGCTGACCAAAGGGGTGTCATACTCAGTGCATAAACTAAGGGGAAAACTAGCTGGGGGCTTCTGTTCAGGAACGGATGGGGCATCAGTTCGTGGGTGGTGAGCCCTGTTGCACTGTGCATTACTTGTTTTGATACTTGTGATTCTTTTATCATTATTATTTTTCCCTACTTTTTTTTCCATTAAACTATCTTTACCTCAACCCACTGATTTCACTTTTTCTTCCCCCCAGTTCTATCCCCCATCCCATTTGGGTTGAGTGAAGGGGATGAATGAGCAGATGTGTGGTGTTTAGCTCCCTGCTGGGTTAAACCACAAGTTTTGATGCCCCATAAGGAGTGGAGCACTAAGGGCTGAGATAACAACAGATCTGACCAGAGCATATTAAAGCATGTACATTATAATTATTCATGATAATAATTTAATAGTCTCTGGTCACGATGTTGATTTATTTGCTCTGAGCTGCTGCAGTTGTTCTCAGAAATGCGTTATGCAATGTCTTACTTGCTGTATATGTTCCCTGTCGTGCTGTTTATCACCTCTAGGGGCTGGATTAAGGTTATCATTTTGTCGTACTTTGTGATGCTGTCTTATGATATGACAGAATTTCTGGTGGTGAGTCTGAGCTGGTATTTGTACTCAGCATTTCTGTCATCTCCATACTTTGGGAGCCATCTGTAGGAAACTATTAATAGTTACACCTTTTGCCTTTTGTCCTTGGAGAACCAATCTGTGAGGGAGATACCTTCCTCTGTCATCCCCTTCTTGATGCTAATTACAATAGCTCTTGAGAATTTTGAATATCATCAGGATGTTCAGACCAGCATGTTCCTTTTGCTGTTTCCTGCATGTTTCAGGTCTTGTTTGCAGTAAAACAACTATTTATGGATACCACCCAGAGATCTGCCCCAAGGCTGGGTAGTTATGAGTGGCAGGGGGTGTGGGATAGTATAGGCAAATGCCTAGAATAGTAGGCACCCCCAACATTCTGAAATTTGACCCCTAAACAAGTGCAGAATCCTGAAAAACTAGCCAAATGTTTGGAAATAGAGAGAAGAAAAAGAAGTAGATGAGACAGACTACTACTCTGAAGCAGGGCAATCATGAGAACAGGAGGAAGAACAGAAATGGCTGCTGACTGGGGAGGAGGAAGATGATGAATTCATAAATGAGGCAGGAACCACCCGATCCCTATCCCTGAGTGAGCTGTGAGATATGCAAAAAGATTTCAGCTGTTGTGCAGGTGAACACATTGTCACCAGGTTGTTCTAATGCTGGGCCAGTAGCCTGGAATTAGAGGGTAAGGAAGCCAAGCATCTTGGATCCCTTTCTAAGGAAGGGGGCATTGACAAGGTGATTGGAAAAGGGACACAGGACCTCAGCCTGTGGAGGTGACTCGTGTCAGGTGTGAAGGAAAGGTATCCCTTCAAGGAAGATGTTACATGTCACCCAGGCGAGTGAGGCACCTTGGAGAAAAGTATCAGTACCTAAGGGAATGAGTCCTGCTGGATTTATGATGACCTGGACAAGGAGCAGTTGCCCAAAAATCCAGATGAAGTCAAGTGCATGTGACCCATGTGGTGGAAGTTTGTACCTAATCAGGACTATTGTGGTTCAACCCAGCAGGCAGCTTAAACACCAGGCATCCATTCACTCATCCAGCCCTCCCCACATCCTCCATGGGATGGGGGATAGAACTGGGCGGGGGAAAAAATAATTAACGGAGTTTACACAAGAAACGATGCACAGTGCAGTCACTCACTGCCTGCTGACCAATGCCCAGTCAGTGTCCAAGCAGCAGTGGCTCCCAGCCAGCTGTTCTCCCTAGGTTAAATACTGAGCACAATGTCATATGGTATGGAATATCCCTTTGGTCAATTTGTGTACCCTCACAACTTCTTGTTCGCCCCCAGCCTGCTCACTGGTTGGGGGTATGAGAAGCTGAAAAGTCCTTGACTTTGTTGCTAAACTTCGCTTAGCAGTAAGTAAAATAGCAGTGTGTTATCAACATTATTCTCATTCTAAATCCAAAATACAGCAATGTACCAGCTACTAGGAAGAAAATCAGCTCAATCCCAGCAGAAATCAGGACGCTTATCTAGGCAAATGTTTTGGTATTCTGTGATACTATGACTACTCTTGGTTAACTGTGTACTCTTACTCTTCTGAATAGTGTGTTGCTGCATTTGCTGTCTCTGCTGTTGCCTCACAGTGGGAACGTACAGGGAAGCCATTCAACCCATTGCTTGGAGAGACCTATGAATTGATCAGGTAATGAACAGGAGAGTGGTATTCTGTGTAATAGATGCATCATTAGATTTGTCAGGTGGCTTGCAGAGTGCTCTTTAGCTTGTAAGCTTACAGCCATTCTCCAAGCAGCTGCTGCAGATGCTTGCCATGTGTGTTGGTATTCACCCGTGGGCCTTCCAGTGGAGGGGAGCTACTTAATTTTTCAATTCAGAGCAAGGAAATTTTAAATTTGACAGGCTTAAAAGCAAATTTTATTTACAAAAATTAATCTTTTTTTTTCCCCCCTGAAACCTTCTTAATGAAAAGATGTGCATGGTACATAAGGTTAGAATTATAATATTAATTTTCTGAGTGTTCAGAATACATATAGGCGATGTGGGTCTATTAGTGTGCAGCTGCACCTAGGGCAGATTTTTCTTTCAGGTGAGGTTTTGGCCTGTGTTTATGCAAAAATTTAAGAAAGAGGTTCTTATCAAAAGCAAATATATTAATTCATCAGATTTGGGAGTTCTTGTTTCCTTTTTATATGGGAACCTCAGTTATTTAGATGAGGATGTTCTGTGTATTATTTCATCTTCATTTTAGCCTAGGCTCTTAACTAAGTCTTGCACTGAATACAGCAATTATGCATGAATCCAACTGTCTGTTTCTCCTCGGGAAAAAAGAATTTCAACTTCACTATGCTTGATACGTAGATACATGGTTTTGGTTGTTTTTATTTTGCAGAGATGATCTTGGATTTAGACTTCTCTCAGAGCAAGTTAGCCATCATCCACCCATCAGTGCTTTCTATGCTGAAGGCTTAAATAATGATTTTGTGTTTCATGGATCAATTTATCCGAAACTCAAATTCTGGGGCAAGAGTGTGGAAGCAGAACCAAAAGGCACGATGACTTTGGAGCTTCTTGAGTAAGTTGATCAGTAATGATTGCACAGGCACAGTGCCTCATCCCTGATGATTAGTGTGCAGCAGAGTCCCACAACTTAAAAAGGGCCATGTCTAATACCTACATCCTAAAGTCTGATGGCTGCTCACTTTGCAGGGAGGAGGAGATGAGAGTATGAAAGGAACTGCCATCATTTCCTCATATATGTTTAGCATGGTAATAGTAGCAGCAGCTGGGGCCTGTGCTTGGATGTTCTGCAAGTGCCTGGATGTCAGTCCTAATAAAGCTATCAGGCCTGTTGACTTTCCTTATGTCTTTCAGTGCTAACAGTGCCTACACTGAATGACTGTTTTAAGGAATTGATAAAATCAGTAGTAATAGGTTGATAAACTTCTTGGGTTTATTCACTTATTGCTTTGTCCATTTCAAGACTTGAAACAATTTATAGATTGATGGTTCAGTGCAGGACTGACATCCAGTACAAAGATACAGTAATTTAATTTTTATTCCTTTCCTTTAGACACAATGAAGCCTATACATGGACAAATCCTACGTGCTGTGTGCATAACATTATTGTGGGCAAACTTTGGATTGAGCAGTATGGAAATGTGGAAATAACTAACCATAAGTAAGTTAAGAATGTGGGTGCTTTCATTTCATGCAAGTTTTAAGAGGAAAAGCATTTGGAAGTAATTAGTGCTCTCTTGTTCTCCCTTTAGAACTGGTGAGAAATGCATACTAAGCTTCAAGCCTTGTGGCCTCTTTGGGAAGGAGTTGCACAAAGTTGAAGGCTACATTCAGGACAAAAGGTAACACCTTAATTTCAAATAAGAAACAAATGGCTGCCCATCCCTTTAACGCAGTCTGTCAAGGGCATGAACCCACAACAGCAAGATTATGAAATGTGCAATAAGGGAGATTTAAGAGTTGCCCTCAAAAGTTGTTCTTTCAAATATTTTTGTCTGAAATTGTGAAATAAATCTCTTCAAGCTTCTTTGTCAGCTTACTCGTTTTTTTTGTTGTTGGTTTATTTTTTTGACAGCAAAAAGAAACTTTGTGCATTGTATGGGAAGTGGACTGAGTGTTTGTACAGTGTTGACCCAGCTACATTTGAAGCTTACAAAAAAAATGACAAGAAAAATACAGAAGAGAAGAAAAGCAGTAAACAGGTATTAATCATGTAAAGATGTGGGATTGCAAAAGCATGATAAGACAGCTAAATATTTTAGTAGCATTTAAAAGCATTAAGATTTCTTTTCACTTATCCTCTCTTTCCTAGTAGGATACAAAACAGATTGGATGAGTACCAACATTAAGGGATAAAATGCTTTCTCTCTTTCTGATTTGCATTCAAACTACCCAAAACTTGGTGTGATTTAAATATGTCTAATTCATTACTTGCCTCTTCCTCCTGAGTTACAAGGAGGAAATAACATCCCCATTAGTTGGACCATTTCTGATCATATATAACATCTATATTCTAACAGGAGGATTTGGACTCCTAGAGGCAGAATAGACTAGTTTCTCATCTTGATGGGCGATCATTTTTCCAGCTTTTACAAGGAATTTTTGTATTGCTTTCTATTGCATTTTTACAACTGTGGAAATGCTGAGATTTTTTTTTTTTTCTCCTTCACAAGTGAATTTTTTTCTTTTGTAAAAACCCCCCTCATAATTCATCTAAATGTCTGGTCAGTGGTGTGCTTTTTGTTTAGGATGAGCGGTGATAACATACATCCTGTATGTGACAACATACAGGCACTCACATATTAGCTTAAAACAGGGATTGTTCTCCTTTGGTGACTGCAGCCAGATTGTTTGTTTGGGTGTTGGTAGTTTCTACACTTAAGAAAAAAAACTGGAGAACTCTTTCAGACAGAGAACTCTGGAGGTAGTTGTTCCTGTGCACATTCAGACTGTTGCTGTATCTGAGGTTGCTCCAATGCTTGTCATCAGGAGAGTGCTAAAGCACTGGGGGTTGCTACTTCTCTGCAAGTCTGACTGCAAGAGCTCTAGGGAGAAGGAGCAAATAAAAACACACCCCTGTGTCTTTGCATTTTCCATCAGTGCTTAACATGATTGTTGCTTTTCACTTCGAAATGAAGCATCCTGTTGCATAAAGCGCAACCTGCAGTGTTGCTCTGACTCTAGAATAACATGCTTTTTCTACCCATTTAACAGAACTGTTTTGTGTAGAAAACTGGAAGGTTGGTAGTGGTAGCTATGAATCAGGTAGTCTCTGTTGAATATGTACTCCCGCTGCCCCTTGTGTCTCAGGAACTGATATTTGCTGGGGTTTGAGCATTTAGGTAGGCCAAGTCTCATGTATAATGTCTGGATGTAGGTTTTTTTCTTCATGGTAGTGAAGGATTCTTTCAGGCACAAAAGTACATGGCTTTTCAAACTTCTCCTAATTAGAATTTTCAGATTTTTGTGTTGTTTTCCAGTTATTACTTCATGCTGCATTGCTACTAATGAATTGCATGTCTCCCTTGAGGGAACCTGCTCAGATGCAAGTCCTTTTCCAACTTGCTCCAGATTTCCCCCTGAATCTCTTTGATTTTTGTAGGAATAAAACTTTGGGAAAAACAATTCTGCAGGAAGCTAGAAAAGCCTTCGTGTATGCAAAGGTGATACAATATTAGAAGAGTTTTAGTAAACCTGGGGTTAGACAGGATGCTCTGAATTCTGCTCTGAATGAACTAGAGTCTTGTTTTAAACAAGATGAAGGATTTTTGTATAGAGTTTTCAAGTCAAATACATGGAAGAGCTTAATGTGAGGCAACAGCCACTGCCCTCACACATGCCTTGTTGGCAGACACCAGAGGTTTTGCTTTGACAGTCTGCTGTTCCTCTCAGCAATGTACTGAAAGGTTGAGTAGCACTGAGCATAAAGTATGGATCATTGTGGCAAGAGCATCTGAAAAATCCACATTTTACCTAGTTCTCTGTAATTCTTATGCCATTCCTTAAGATTATGTATACATCAAGGCACAAATTGCAAGCATGTATTGTAGCCTTCCTATAAAAGTTGGCTTGGAGTTTGTCAGTCTTGTATCAAATTGCTTTTGTTTCAGTATAACTCTCTCATCCATTCTGTTTCGAATTCCCAATTTCTGAAGGATCAATCAGTGTCTCTCAAAGGACAGAATGACAGGTTGTCAGCACAGTTCAGATATAGTCAATTAAAAGTCCTCTTTGTCCCCCTAAGAGCTGAGGAACTGAACCTGGTCTGCACGTTGTTTTGCTTACTTTGCAACCTGTTCACTATTAAAAGCACAGTGAAGTGCTTGGCAGCGAAACAGAATCCTTACTATTACTTCTAATTTTCTTGGAGACATAACATGTGAGTCATCTCAGAGGACAACTGAGTCCAGGTTGGATACTGGATGTTTTCAGTCTGTATTATCTGATGCAACCATGGGAGAGCAAAGCTTATTAGCAGCAGGATTAAAGCTGTTGGCATGTAGCCAAAGTATTTAAAGCATTAGTTGCCTCTAAGTTGGGCTTTAATCTCTGGTGATCTCTGAAGTGTGCCTCTGTTTTTATCTGTGATCGTGACACCAGGTTTTCTTGGGAGAGCCATATTCATTGTCCAGCTTGGCCTTAATTTGGTGCTGTAACATATGCTTACATAGCGGAATTAGTGTCAGCAGCATCAGAGCCCAGCTGCTTTAAAGGTGTGCATAAAAAGGCGGATGGTTTAGAACTAGTTCAGGTCACATCTACTCTGTGACCACCAGTTACTACTGCCCTAGTAACCCTGGGTAAAGGTTTTCCTTTTCTTGGAAAACCATTTCACAGGGCTATGCCCACAGCTCCCTCAGGCTGTGTGTCAGATGTCATAGGATACCCCTCCCAGAAGAAGTAGCTAATCTAGGATATTTATTTCACATTTGCAGTTTGCCATGTCAGTAGCGTTCTGGTTAATGGAAAGGAAGGGTCCTCTGGGCAAAGAGCAGTAGGAAGGCCTTTCTATTGTACAAAAATTGCACGGCATCTGCATTATGTGCTGGTGTTTCTTTGATGTGGAAGTATGGAGGATGTGACTTCTATTCTTCACCTTTAACAAAGTGGTAATGAAGTTAAGTATCAGGCATGAAAATGCTTGTATTTGAGGAAACGGGACAAATCTCTGGCATGGCAAAATTGACATTTCTTAATGCATGAACACCCATCATATCTACAAAGAGATTGCTGCAGGAAACTGCTGGTAGTCTCCCACTGAGAGGGAGTCGGGAGTATATGTGCTTTGTTAATGCTGTTACCCTTCTTGACAAGCTTCTAGAAAAGTTTCATTGCTGCTAAAATTACTTGCTTTTGGTCAAGGAAATAATTTTCTGTAAGTTCCAGTGTTGGAATGAATTGGTATAAATAGTTCTTTTCTTCGTGTGCTGCCTTTAGGTGGGCAATACTGAGGAATCAGATGAGATGCCACTGCCAGATTCTGAGAGTGTGTATGTTATTCCTGGAAGTGTTTTGCTATGGAAGATAACTCCAAGACCTCCAAATTCAGCACAGGTCAGCTATGCTTCTCCTTATTCAAAGTGTGTGCTATCCTGATATTTTGTACGTTTAACACAAAGCAAATCCACTTTTTGTCTTTGTCATTAGTAAGTGTGGATTTGCCTGTTTGTTGCGGAAAACTCCCTGCTACAATTGTAAATTTGTAATGTGGGGTTGGAGGGATAACTGCCACAGGCACAAATGTAGAATTAGTGGAATTTCTCTGGAAAATGGGATGCTTTGTGTATCTAGTGGTATGGGCGCATTGCTCACCTCTTCTCTCCATCCTGTTTCCCGCACTGAGGCACCAGCCTTGTGAGATATCTCTTCTGAAGGGCTTTATTAGAGGACAGACACTTCCAGAGACAGACGCTCATGCCTGCATGGCACAAGTTAGTGTGTGAAGGGCTGTGGAGCTGGAGAGCCAATAGGTGGAATACAAGGGTATTGTGTGTAATTGTGAAGGCAAGGAATTGAAACAGAAAAGATGCCCTCACTGGATTAATCAAGGGGGAAATCTCTCTACAGAGGTAGGGAAAATACCAGTGGGACTGGAAAAAGAAGATAAGAGAGAAATAGTGCACTGAGTAACTGGATGCTGTCCTGCTTAAACAGAAACACCAAGGATCACCAACACTCTGCCTGACAGTGCAGTTTTGCTAGTTATCTTGAGCATTCCTATCTTTAGTGATTAAATAATCAAAGATATCTTGGATGTCTGTTTTTAGACAGAAGTTTTCCTAAGACTAGCAGCTAGAGACATTATGAAGTCACCTTTTTTATCTTTGTCTCTTAATTTCAGATGTATAATTTTACCAGCTTTGCTATGGCTTTGAATGAGCTGGACAAAGAAATGGAGAGTGTCATTCCCAAAACCGACTGCCGGTTACGACCAGATATCAGAGCTATGGAGAATGGAGAAATAGGTAACTTCAGTTATTGGCAAAAGTGGTTTTATTTTTTGTTAAAACTGAGGCACTGGCAAAAAGGCTTATAGATGAACAGTGAGAGTAAGCAGCTACCCATATGTTCCTCCATGCTGCAAGGCAGTAACTCGTTAACACAGCCTTCTGCAGGTTGTGGTGTGTGTCTGGTGAAAGGTATGTCATCCACCTGTACTGGGGATGGTTGGGGTGGAGCTAATTTTCTTCATAGTGCCCCGTATCTGGTGCTGTGGTTTGGATTGGTGACCAAAGCAGTGTTGAAAACATCTGCACCATGCTAAGGAAGTATTTGTGAACTTTTTGGTTGGTCTGTTTCCATCAGCCTGATGCAGGAGTGTTTTGATGTGCCAGGCCTGAGATATGCAGTCCAAACTATTGAGAAATTGCACCACCAAAAAATACACTTGATTCAAAATTATTCTTCACTGAGATTTGAGCACTTCTGCTGTCCTAGAATAGTGAATTAGAAAATTAGAAATACATAACGAGACTTTCACTGAGTAGAAATAGTGTGCATTTTAGAAACCTTATAGAGGCTGTTACTGTAGATGCCATAGAAGAGTGTATTTTAGTCTTCTGCCATGTGACTTGGTGTTAAACACTTGGTTTTAAACAGCCTTCCTCAGCCCTCTTTTGCTCGTTTTTCTTTGTCATTTTGCATATTTAAATATTTAAATATTTGGTTCAGAGCATTTCAGTAATATGACTGTTTAACTTGAAGTGCAACTAACTATGCTGTTAGCAACAGACCATATTTCTTAATGATACTAGTGGCATAAAGTTTGTATAGCAGGTAGTAATACACAGTGGGTTAGTAGCGGGCAGGGTAACTGGGAATGGCTGACAGAAGTAAAGAGAGTCATTCTTGGAAGACTGACATATGTATGAAATGCTTTTTGAGGATTAGGGTATGAGATTACCTTTCACTTAATCTGCTTCTTAAGTCTGATTTACTCTCAGACCTTCTGATCATTCTTCCTGCCAAAGAGAAGCAACTGTGCTGCTCGTTTAGGATCATAACCCATGCTACCTTAGGGCATTACCAAAAAAATGAAGGGATGCTGCAAAGAGATAATTGTTTGTCATTTAGAAATGAATATTCCGACCCTCTGTTGATCAGGAAATAAGGACTAGTAGCAAATTAGTCCAAAATTCAACAAGAAGCAGGTGGCCAGACTTCTGAAATAAATCCAGCATATCTTAATTAGTTTCTCTACTGAAATTCTATGTATGCCACCTCCCTTAGCTCACGTTTGTTGTCATATGACAGTTTTTCAGGGTCCTCAGGCCATGGATAAATATGTATTTAGCAGTCTTAAAGACTGGAATGCCATTGGCTTATCCTTTGCCACAGCTGGGCTGGCTTTGTTCTTAGACTAAACCATAACCCTCAGTGTTATGTAGAAGGCTTTTTTAAATGCACAACCTTTACTATTTCCCTTATTTATTTCCTCGGTCAGATGATGTAATGTCCTTGCCTTATATATTGTGCTTTAATATCTTCCGTATTTTTATTTGTGTGTTTTTATTCCTTGAAGATCTGGCTAGTGAAGAAAAGAAGAGGCTAGAAGAAAAACAGAGGACCGCCCGCAAAAATCGTTCCAAGTCAGAGGAAGACTGGAAGACGAGGTTAGTGCATTACGTCTGTGTGTGTGTGTAGTTATGTAAAGGTTTTGAACATTCATGTTAACTGACAGTCTGCACTAGTGATGTGCAGTGTTGTCAGCATGAGGAGCAGGCCTCACCAGGTCTGCTACTGCCACTCTTGTGTTTGCAGACATCAGACTTGGTCACAGTTCCTTCCCTCTCACTGCTTGCACACCCATATGCAAATACAAACTGTGTTGTCTTTTCTGAGCACCTCTTGGTTCTGACAGAAAAAAGATGTTCCCAGTGATAGCTGCTTGTAAGGACTGTTGTTGCTGATTAATTTATAATTGCCTCAAATTTGCATGCTTGGCCAAAGAGAGGAAGAAATGCTTCCTCTGGTGAACTTGACAGCTTATTGCCTATGACTTCTCAGATCAGTGGCTCTGTGCTGACAGTACTGTGTTCTCAGAGTTGGTGAAGTGACTTTATCATGCAGTTATGCAAGTCACTGCCTTCTTTTGGAGAGGGTTACTGACTACAAAAGTGAGAGGAGCTAATGGAAAAGTTAGCTTACAAAGGGGTCTGGCCAGGATGTTTTGGGGATTTTGTGGTTGTTTTATTTTAACTATGAGAGGGGTCAGTTGGGACCTCTTACACACAAACTAAAAAGAAACTGTGAAAACATGACCAGATGAATCTAGTTTGACGAGATAACGTCTATTTAAAAGTATAGTAATAAATTGGCAGTACCTTCACAGAACAAAAATGATAGGGCTAAACTCTCTATAAGTAAGCAAACTTCAACTCTTCTATATTAACTAGCTATTCATACACTCAGACACTGTGGATTAAATACCTTTAAAATATTTGTAACTATAAATCACTTTTTTCTTTTTTTTTTTTTTTTTTTAACAAAGTCACCCATCATCCCAGAGTCCCAGGTTTGGATGTATCTACCTTTGTCTTTTTCCTCTGCCTGCACTCTTGAAGTGTTTGGGTTTGTTTGCCCTGAGACTGGTGGAAAATAATATCTTTGTAAAGCTTCCAAGTAAACTTGTTACATGCTGGACAGCCTTGCACCTCTCCTCCATTCTTGAATTCAGAGTGGTTCTAGTTCTCACCAAGTGTTTTCAGAGCAAAGGGATAGCTATATGGCATTCTTCCAGGTGCCTGAAGTAGCTTAAGGTATAGCTCAAAGCACCTAAGGTTGGTATGAGAATTTGGGGAATTTTCATGAGATAACTCAGAGCTATGTTTTTTGGGTTATATAATTAGCGCAGACACCATTCACAAGGTTCTTCAATTGCTGGTGTGCAGATACTGTAGACCTGCTCAGCATGTGTCTGGGATATCCTTTAAGAACTCTTTGCTTTCCAGGATGTTTCTAAAGCTTTAGCAGAAAATTCCTAGTGTTGATCTCTTTAGTAGGAATGCCAGGTGTGACTGCCTATACAGGATGAATGTTTAGTGTTGGAAGGGTTGTGCTGTGGGAGGGAAAAAATGTATACTTGTGAAGGAGAACTCTCCTACCTGCACCCAGAAGGTTATCTGTAGGTCTTACTCTGTAGTGTAACATAAACTTGGATCTAAACTACTGCAATTTCCTTGACACAGAAAAGTAGGCTTTTTGCTTTGTCTAGTAGAATTCCTCTCATAAGACAGTTATCCAAATGCAAGTGATTTTTGGTTTCTTTAATTATTCTGACTCCGCTTTAGAAGTGGAGTCTTGGTGTTTCTCAAGAGGTGATTCTTGTTGAACATTTAATATTTTAAATGCTGACTAGTGATCTTAAGTCTTGAGTAAGAAAGATTAATTCAGTTCTGAAACACAGCAGTGGTCCATTGCTTTTGATGAAAATCTGTCCCCTCTTCCCCCCTTCCCTTATGTGGTGAGATTCTTACCACTTTAGGTCTTGTATGTCTCTTCCCATTGCCTTTCCTTTCCTATTGGAGTAGGTGGACACTGGAGTTGGGACACACTGTCCTGACCTGTACAGGTGTTGAGGACACACTTGTGAGGAATTTGGTGGTAGAATTCTTTAATCTGAGAGGTGGGATAACTGCTTATAGCCCTGTCTCACAGCAAATACTTGGCTTTGGCTCTAGAATGAGCTGCTGTTACTGGTGACCTGGACACTTGAGTGTACCCATACACCTTTTATTTGGGAACAGCTGGCTCCCCCTGTGTGGAGGAGAAGGAGTAGGGAACTCCATACAGTACTACAGGTGAATGACTTCTGCAGACTTAAGCGGGACAGCAGGAGAACCATCGGAGTGTCCAGCTGTTCAGTTTAGCCCCGTAAAGGCAGTGCAAGGCATTTCTTCTAACCTGCATCTCAAATCCTCTAAGCCAAGCAAGACTTGCCTATTAGCTGCCCTGCCTTCTAACATAGCACTGCAGTACTACTGGCCTTTATGCTTTTGCGTTTTAAATAGATCAAGTCATATTTGGTCTGAATGTGCTTTCTCTTCTGAAACCTTATGGTACCATAGAAGGGAAGAGCAGAGTTAAAGAGGCTGCCTTACAGACAGATGATTTACTTAAGTGAGTGTGTTCACTGCAGTGAGTCAGAGAAAGGACAAGCTGGCTTCTGGGGTCAGTAAGGAGGTGAAAGGAAGCTGTGGAGCACATTAACCACAGAAACAGCTTCTAGCCATAAGCATGGCTTGGCAAAATACAGCAAGAAGGTAAAATGCTTGAGATCTGGTACTGTGCACCGTTGAGGCAGAAGATTGAGTAACTGGGACCAAACAGAAAGTGTTGTTCAGTAATGGGCTGCAGGATTGCCAGGAACATGTGTGGGAGAGGAGGGAGGATGCAAACTTCTGTGCTATGGGGGTTTCACAGGGTTGTACTTGCCACTGAGCAATACTTCCCAGTAGTAAGGCCTTGTAAACACACCTTATAGTACAGATGGCTAGTCCCCCATCCCTCTGAAAGGCTACGTACCCTTGCAGGTGTGATCTGTGCCTGTGTGTTTCATGTGCCTCCACATTAGGCAGGAGGGGAGAGGGAAGGAAGGAAAGAAAGAAGGTGCTCAGCTTGGTGAAAGGTTGCAAGTAACTTCATGCAGATGGAATCAGCTTTCAGGGCATTCAGATGAGCCTCCCAGTGCTAACAGTGTAATGCAGCACAGTTAAATTGTAATAATCCAGGATTTCTGCAGCCTGTGGGTGATATTTCACCTACACTAAGGGCAGCTGGTGCACCTGTTCTGAGTTAACTGCTGGTCAAACTGAAGCAAATGCACAGGCAGTGGAAACAGACATGTAACCTGGAAAGAATAGAGTTTGGTTCTGTAGGAATGGGGTAAGACCTAGGCAAAGCTGGAACTGAACCTGGCAAAGAATGCAGAGAATAGCAGGAAGGGCTTCTACATGTATGTTAACCAGAAAAGGAAGGTCAAAGAAGGTGTACAATCACAATAAGCAAGGCTGGAAAACTCCTAACAGATGAGGAGCAGACTGAGGTACTCATCAACTTTTTTGCCTCAATCTTCACTGGCAACCTCTGTTCCCACACCTCTTGAGTGGATGGATAGCAGGATGGGAAATGGGGGAGCAAAGTCCCTCCCACTGTAAGCAGAGGTCAGGCTCATGACCACCTGAGGAACCTGAATGCATGTAAGTCTATGGGACCCGATGAGATGGATCCCAGAGTCCTGAGGGAATTGGCTGTAGTTGCCAAGCAACTGTCCATGATACTTGAAGTCATGGCAGTCAGGTGATGACCCAGGTGAGTGGAAAAAGGAAACATTGTCCCCATCTTTAAAGAGGATAGAAAGGAGGACCCTGAGAACTACCAATCTGTCAGCCTCACTTCTGTGCCTGGGAAAATCATGGAACAGATCCCTCTGGAAGCTCTGCTAAGGCATGTGGAGGACAGGGAGGTGACTCGAGACAGCCAGCACACCTTCACCAAGTGCAAGTCCTGCCTGACCAACCCTGCGGCCTCCTATGGTGGAGTGACTACATCAGTGGACAAGGGAAGGGTTACAGATGTAATTTATCTGGACTTCTGGAAAGCCTTTGACATAGTCCCCTACAACATCATTCTCTCCAAACTGGAAAGAGATGGATTCAGTGAGTGAACTGTTAGGTGGATAAGCAGTTGGTTGGATGGTCACATCCAGAGGGGAGTGGTCAATGGCTCAGAGTCCCAAGGGACAGCAGTGACAAATGGTGTCCCTCAGGGGAGGGGCAGGTGTTGAGGAGCAGTGTTATTTAGCATCTTCATTAATGACACAGAGGGATTAAGTGAACCCTCAGTAATTTGCAGATGACACCAAACTGAGTGGTGCTGTTGACACACCAGAAGGATGGGATGCCATCCAAAGGGAGCTGAACAAGCCCAAAAATGGGCCCATGGGAATTTTATGAGGTTTAGCAAGACCAAGTACTGCACCTGGGTTGGGGCAATCCCAGACATGAGAACAGACTGGGAGAAGTCACTGAGAGGAGCCCTGCTGAGAAGGCCTTGGGAATGGATGAGAGGCTGGACATGAGCCAGCAGCATGCACTTGCAGCCCAGAAAACCAACCATATGCTGGGCTGCATCCCCAGCATTGTGACCAGCAGGTCAAGGGAGGTGATTCTGCCCCTCTGCCCTGCCCTGCCCTGCCCTGGTGAGACCTCACCGGGAGTGCTGCATCCAGGTCTGGGGACCCCAGCACAGGAATGACAAGTCCAGAGGAGGGCCAGCAAGATGATTAGAGGGCTGGAGCACATCTCCTGTGAGGAAAGGCTGAGAGAATTAGGGTTGTTCAGCCTGGAAAGGAGAAGGCTTTAGAGTGACCTGATTGCAGTCTTCCAGTACCTGAAGGGAGCCTACAAGAAAGATGGGGAGGGACTATTTACAAGGGCATGTAGTGACAAGGCAAGGCACAATGGCTTCAAACTGAAAGACAGGGGGTTTAGATTAGGCACTAGGAAAAAAAATCATTTCCTGTGAGGGGGGTGAGGCACTGGAACAGGTTGCCCAGAGAAGTTGTGGATGCCCCATCCCTGAAGTGTTCAAGGCCAGATGGGATGGGACTCTGAGTAACTTGGTCTAATGGAAGGTGTTTCTGTCCACAGCAGCAGGGTTGAAAAATGATCTTTAAGGTCCTTTTCAAACCAGGTCATTCTGTGATGAAATGCATTGCAAAACAAGGCTTTAAAGAACAGGGAGTAATCTATGTCCAAGGAAATAATGTTTTTCTGTTTTCAGGACTGCAGTGCTTGTAGTGTTTACATGTCTTGCAAAAACTGTTACTGCTTATGCATGCTGAAAGGGTTGTTCACAACTGCTTTGAAGTAAAGCTGTTCCTGTCTTTTTTTATGCAGTAATCTTGGCAGCTTCAAATGACAAAATACTGATATCAGTAGCATCACCTCAGAGACATTTAAGTGGTGTGGCAAATGGGGATATCTAGTCATTGAAGATTACTTTAAATTCACTTACTAATTTAAAACCAAGAGAACTCCTGCAATCACAGTAATTATTGCTGAAACGGCTGAAGATGCAGCAAAGCAGTTCTGAACTTCTATAGAAGTGTGTGTTCATGGCTACACTAACATGCTGTATGTTTCCTTGCAGATGGTTCCACCAAGGCCCCAATCCTCATACTGGTACGCAGGACTGGCTTTATTCTGGCAACTATTGGGACAGAAACTACTTTAACTTGCCTGATATTTATTAAAATGCAGTAAGGAGCCTCTGACTGATACAAATAAGTCTTAATCCATTTTAATGTTTTCCCTTGTTCTACTTATCTCCTGAAAATACTGACATGTTATCAAGCAGAATATTAATCATCTCTGCAATAAATCTGGTGGTACATGATCTGCAGTCCTAGAGGTAGGGGAATAATTTCTCTGGCTGATGGTGGGTCCTGTGTGGACAAAGTAAGTTGCCGTGGTTTCAAGCTGCCCTGAATACACCTATATTAGGTTGTGGTGTATGAGGAATAGAACACCTTCGGCTGTTCTGTGAATACTTTGTTTTGTAGATAATACTGGCACAAGTAAAACTTGTTTTATTTATTGTGACATGGGAATGTTTAAAAGCACACAGAGTAATCGCAATATTCTATTCTTAAATGAAGAAAGGGTGTGTCACTTCTGTAAAGATGTAATTTTTCATAAAGTGACTTTTCTTTTACTAAAGTAATTCCCTTGAATCCTGAGCTCTGGTCAGGAGAGTCCAGAAGAGTTCCCGTCTCTGGAGCATTAATGCAGTTGTTTAAGCTGGTAACATTACTCAGAGGTATTTATTCAATGTTTGTGCAGTGTGTTTTGAATTCTGCTGTCCTGTTTTGCTACCAACTCTATGGTTTAAGGAATTAAGAGCCATTGAAATATCTACAAATTTGAACTGAACTGCACACTAGTAACAGGTTTTAAAAGAATCTGTTTCATGCACTAGAAGTTCCGGTGCCCAGCACCACTGCAAAAAAGCAACAACCTGATCAGTCCAGGACCCGGTGGAACATGGCAGGGGGACAGGACTGTGTCTGTACTGTGCAAACTCCCTGCAAGGAAGTCTTGTGCATTTCAAAGGTAGTACAGCACCTCAGTGAGGCCTCCTGTGCACAGCTGCTTTACCCCTTTTCAGTGGGGTGCACTCAGTCTTAGAGTCTTAAGTTTATATTGAACTGTGTACAGAGCTTCTAGAGGGCAGCCTGCTCTTTGTACAATATTTTAACTGCTGTCTGGAGGTTAGTGTTAATTGAATAATTTAATTGCTACTAAATAAAGGCTTCAAAACTTCTTGCATCTAGTCTAAAGTGAGTGGTGTTCAACAGCCCTGACCCTGGTCCAGAAGCTGCTGCAATGAAGATGGACAGTGTGCTTTCCTGTGCTCCGGGGACCTCTTTTCTTCTAAGCAGGAACAGTCGCCTCCTGGTGGGGGAACTGAGATCTTCCAGCAGCTCAGGCCTTCAGCATGAAACTGTTAATAAGGCAATGAGATGCTTTCTATTTTTATTCTGGGCACCACTCAAATTAGCCAGGTCATGATGTGAGACATATTTGCATAGATAAGAGAAAGCCTTTTCTTTTGCAGCCTTTCACGTGAGGGCCCAGCTCTTTCAGTAACCTGTAGATACAGAAATTGAATACCTTCACTGTCTGTTGGAAGCTTCATCTCTGCATTCACACCTCTGCTCTGGCCAGTGATTCCTGAAGTCTGTCTTAATTCCTGTGTGACTTCCACATATGAGTCTGAGATCTGCAGAAGCAGCCTCGCTGTTGGGTCAGTGCAGGTCCCACAGCACCGAACTCTCAGTGCTAAGAAAAGCAAAGCATTTAGTTCCTGCCTTCCCCCCATGTATAAACCATGTCAGCACAGGGAAGAGGCTGGGCTGTTCTTCAGTGAAACAGCTGCAAGATGCGTCAGTGGGCACAATTCACACAAAGCCAGCATTTGGGATGTTAGGCATGGGGATGCAGTTCTAATCTTATTAGCTTGAAATTACCTTTTTTTATTTGCTTGAAGTTCTTTTATTACAATGTAAACTCCATCTCTCCTGACCTCTTCCTGAAGTTTAAACAGCCTCTCTTCTCAGCCGGTTTAAAAATTAACATGAACTCAGGAGAAAGTGTGCAGCAAGAACTACTTTAGTTGCTACCCAAGTGCATTCTAGGTGAGGGTATTTTGCCACATTCTGAAATTAAACAAGTGTTAAAATTTAGTTCAGGGTATGGGCATAAAGATATGTATAAAAGTGAGATTAAAAATCTGGGTACTTCAGACTAAAACCAGAGTGAGAGTGTAACAAGCAGGTGAAGGCATTTGGTCTGTTAGATATGACAAATGGTTTAACCACTTTCTCAAACCTTACTTTAATTTGAAAAAATGGTTAAATTAAGCTTCTAGTAGTAAAAGCCAAACAGTATGCAACACTCATGCAAGAAGCAAGCTTACTTCTTCAGGTATGAGGTCTGATGTCATGGTAACCTGTCCTTACAGTACAGTGACTTTCTGCAGGAGCACTTACCATGTGTACTTACTGCCAGCTGGTGAGCGTACCTCTGCAGACATCACATCATCCAGAAGCACAGCAACTGGGAAAACACTGGGCATGTATGGCTTAGCTGCAGGAATCAGAACTAGGGCTTGCTGATTTCTCAGCAGCTGCCCTATCTCCTGGGAATGTAGTGGATCTCCTCCCAGCATCTGCATCTGGCTGTGCAAAGAGAGCACGGCTAGAAACAGGCTTCCAGTCCTCTGTGTTCTGAACATCAGAGCACACTAGAACAAAAGGTGGAGAATTTCCCCCATCCTTTTTCTGGCACCACACAAATTGGAGCAGATATTTGTGGCAGCTGACCATGGTGTTGATCTTTTCCCCTAGAAAGGCTGAGGGTTGCCCTGGAATAAAGAACACCAGCTCCAGTAGGAGGGAAGGCTTTGTGGTGATTTTTGACCTTGTCTCAAGTTAGGCAACATAAGGTCCACATATTAGAATGTGATGGTGGCTGTCCTGGTCACCTGTGGCTGTGGCTAAAAAGAAAAAAACCAGGAGTGCTGGAAGCAGCAGTAAGTTCCACTCATATTGTAAATCCTTACATTTAAAACAAACGTACCTACACTTGACAAAAGCAAGCTGGGATAGCAAACACCTACAGCCTAGAAAAAGTAATTGGTATTTCTGAAACTGAACTTCAAAGGAACTTCCCTAAAAGTCTGTGTTTGGGTTTTGTTTTTTGGGTTTTTTTTAAAAAAAGGTCACTGTTACTTTACAAATCTGTCCAAGGTTGGCTCTCCTCTACAAAATGCTCTGCTGAAACCTCAGAGCTGTACCAGGATAGGGCTTGGACAGATTCTGCCACTCCAGGGATAGCTGGAGCAGGGCAGCTTCACCATGGAAGATTTCTACAGCTGGGCAATGGATGAGCTGGGCACAGGCCAGCACAGGGAAGAGATTCTGGTGAAGGCACTGAGAAAGATGAGCACCAGCTCTCCTGCTCTTTTTGAAACTGATGACCAGTGCTTAGCCCACTTACCAAGACTAGCCAGCAGAGGCAACCGTCACCATTTTTCTTCTAAATGGAAGAACTCCTCGGTCAGTGCTGGAATAAAAGATCTTTCAGGGAAGGAGAATCAACACTAGGGGTGCAACCAGTCACCTCCTTAGCCTCAGGGCACATGTGTTACATCTTCAGTCTCTAACACCTTCTTGAGAAAATAGAGCTTGTTTTGAGAAACACCATTTGGCATCAATGGGCACCTTCCCATCACTCTTATGTGTCTATTTGCCCTCAGGAGTGCAGCGGTCCTGCCCAGAGTTAGCGAGATCTCTTGGACTAGAAATGTCTTGGCAGGGAAATCAAACGTGCACTGGGGCCACACATTATGCAGCACTGGTTCAGTAGTTTCTTAGAAGTCATCTCTGCCCTGCATTGCACTGACAGAGGTGATCTTCCCTTTATATACCACCAATGAAGCTGCAGAGCTAGACCAGGAAGATGATACAAATACTCAAACTTTCTCACCTAGCAAGACAAACTTGTGCAGCTGATTCCACCTGTGCTGTAGGTTCTGTTCTCTCAGCATGACACACTCAGTCAGCAGCAGATAGATCAGATCTAAGGTTGCAGCACTTGAGCCCTGGCCTGCACTGAATGGCTACTCAATCTTTAACAGATGATCTGTTTGGTCGACAAAGGGAATTACTATTTTCTTTGGAAACTGCTCTATGAAAGGTGGAACCTCTGCATCCATAATCAGCTCACCATCCCAACACAATGATACAGAACTACTTAAGATACTTAAAAGTAACCTCAGCTTCATTATGGGAAGGCACAGCCTGAAATGGATCTTTAGAAGGAGGCAATGTTCTTCCCACAAGAGGCTAAGGAAGCTTCAGTTACATCATTTGTTGGGACATCAGCCTTTCCATCTGAAGGCCCTAGTTCTCCAGCTATGGAGAACTGACAGTTGGACTTGGTGATCTTAGAGGTCTTTCCCAATAGTAGTGATTCTATGATTAAACCATAAAACATTAAGCACATTAGGTAAGCCAGCCTGAAGTAGACTATGGCTTCTCTTTGCAACACGTCATAACTCTGGATTCATACAAGTTACATTAAATGCACAGATGGTGACATTTTAACTTCCTCGACAATCCTGATTAGTTAAACTGGCAGGTATCCCAGTGAAGAATAGGATGAGACATGAACAAGTTTTAGATACAGAGCAAAAAATGGCTTCTAGAGTACTTATCAAAGGAAGAACATGAGAAAAGTATGTGTGGGATGAAAACAGTCTCCAATCACTTGGTTAATAAAACCCTCAGCACTGAAAAAAACCACACACACCAATCAGTCTGGTTTCCAGCACGATTAGCCAGTGCCAGCCATGGGTACAAACTGAAAGAGGGGAAATTTAAGTTATAGATTAGGAAGAAATTTTTTACTGTGAGGGTGGTGAGACACTGGAACAGGTTGCCCAGGGAAGTTGTGGATGCCCCAACGCCAGCAGTGTTCAAAGCCAGGTTGGATAAGGCCTTCAGCAAGCTGGTCTAGTGGGAGGTGACACTGCTCATAGCAGGGGGGGTTGGGATTAGATGTAGAGAAGTAGAGAAGGCAAGTCTTCTCAGTAGAGAAGGCAAGTCTTTAATACAGCATCACAGTTCAGCACTGAGCTGTTTTCTGAATGACATCAGAAGTAATGAGAGACATAATTCAAAGCATGACAGAGCTAAATCCTCCTGAAAAAACATTATTCTGCCTGCCAGCCCAAGCCAACTCAGCTCCATTTATAATCTGTCAGTACGAGGCAATGCCACAGAAAAGCAAGGCTGCCTTGCAGCTACAGAAACCAGCTAGCTCCCTCCTCATGCACGAGTCTCAGATCCCATGCTGGCACTGTGGGTGGGACACTCCAGAGGAAATCCTGCTCAAGCCTGCTAAGGAATGCCTCTCTGATCATCCCCTCTCATAACCAAGTTTGTGACCACATAGCAGGAGATGAACAAAACAGGACACATGGGGGACCTGTACTGGGGCTCAGCGAATGTGCAGGGCTCAGTTCACGCACAAGCAAACCACTGACAGTCATTCAGAAAATTTCTGAATTCTCCAGCCACTCTCCATCTCACTTGAAACATGGCAATCAGGCAAAGTCCCCAGTGACTGAAGAAAATGGGAACATCACACCCATTTTTCAAAAAAGAGGGACTGTTGGAGATACCAACCAGTCAGCCCGTGCCTGGTAAGATCATGGTCCAGATCCTCCTGAAAAATATATCAAAACATAAAGACAGAGGTGGTTAAAGACAACCAGCACGAGTTGGAGCTTCACCAAGGGCAAATTGTGCCTGACTGACCTAGTGGCCTTGTATGATGCAGTGACTGAATCAGTGGAAAAGCTACAACTGCCATCTACCTAGACTTCCGGTTACTAAACTGGAGAGATAGGAGTTTCATACTGTTAAATGGATAATAATGGAAACGGATAGTGTTATATGGATAATAAATTGGCTGGATGGGTGGAAACCAGCAATAAGTGGACTCTCAAGGGTCTGTACTGGGACTAAAACTTTCATCTCTTCAATGACAGTGGGATCAAGTGCACCCTCATCACATCTACAGACGACACCAAGCTGAATGGTGCAGTTGGTTCACTAGAGGGAAGTGATGCCATCCAGAGAGACCTGGACAGGCTTGAGAAGGGGCCCACACAAGCCTCCTGAAGTTCAGCAAGGCCAAGTGCAAGGTCCTACACCTGCCCTCAGCATTCGGGTCCCATGAGCTGCTCCCTTTCCTCCCCACAGCACCATGAAACCTGCTCCTGCTTTCTGCTGCTGACTTGCACAGCACAGGCAGAACTTCTGAGGAATTGCCTTTGCCAGTTTTCCTCACTAATAGCCAAACCATTTCTTCCCAGCACAGGATGAGGGTAACCTTTTCCTCAGCCTCGGGGTATGCTGGTATTACACAATCTAATGCTGCAACCTGCTGAAAGCAGGAAAGCTGCAGCCACATCCCACCCCTCTGCCAGCTGTGGTGGAATTGTTGGGTGCACAGACCTATCCCCTGGTCTTTTTCAGACAAGGGACATACAACACCTAAGGGATTTGAAACAATATAAACTGCAAAACACAGCACTTGAGAAGCAATGTTCCTTGGTGGCCTCTGGCAGGAGCTCAGAGGAACCGGCGGGGGACTGTAACCGCTTCAGCCACGGCAGCTACACCCAAAGAGGAAAGAGATTAGTCCTCACCAACAGCTCCATTCATGCTGCAGAACTCTATGACTGCAAGGAGAAACCCTGAAACAAACCTCACCTGCCTCAGTTCACAGGGGTGGTAACATCTGCTTCCAGTACACATTTTCAGTGGGTAACATGAGATCATTTTCTATTCCAATGAAACAAGAACAAAGAAGGTAACTGTGCAGGGCTGTATTTTCAAGATTACCACAAACTGTATTTCTGAGGATCATAAAGACAAAAAGATCACAGGGGCAAGCCACGATCAGGAGTTTGCAGTGGGGTAAAAAATTTTAACCAACATTGCTGCAGATCAGTCTCCATCACAACTGGAAAACTATCATCTATCTACCAGCTCTTGCCTTCTTGTGCATCTGCAACTCTACATAAACCTGAGGGGAATTCCAGCAGCAATGAAGATTTAAAACTCATTGCTGCTGAAGTGTTTAGAACATCTACAATAGCTTCTTTTAGAAAGTATGACATTTGTAACAGAATACTCTATTAATTTTGAATGACCTATCACTTTCAAGTTCATTCATAGGAAAGTATGTTAATGGTAAACTCACCACAAAATGCTTCTTCCATAAAAGAATCCTTAGAAAGTAATTTCTCAGTTTTCAGTCCTGGAGAGTGACAAGACAGACTATAATATTGAAATCATTAAATATTAGTATATTATGACTTATGCGATTAGGAAGTACAGCTTTCCTATAGAAAGAATAAGATATATTTCAAGAATATACATATATTAGAACTAGAAAATGCATCATTTTTGGAGTAAGGATAGTAATCCAAAGTCTAGATTTCAGTATTTAGAACATATGGAAGGAGCAGGACTTCATAAAAACATGACACATACCTGGATGCAAAGGTAGTCATGCAGTTACTTCAAAACCATCCTCACTGCATACAGAGCAGAGAGTAACTTGTCAATTTGCTTCTCTGGAAAACTTTCAGAACTCTAGGTTTGCAAAGCTCTGCACAGCTGAAGTTTCAAAGACACTTAAATACAGATGCCATAAACCACAGAAAAATAGCTTATCAGAGGGAACAGAACAGAAGCATAAACGTCCATAAATATTTAAAATGGCTGCAGGCCCTAACATAAAACTGTATCTGTGTGAAATTTCAGAGCAGCAATGTGAAAAAATATGTCTGGAAACTAATTCACTGTGCTGGAACTTGAATGCTGGTTTTGGAAGCTACTTTACTGACACATGTCACCCCCTGGCTCCAAAGAGGCCTGTCACCCTACAAGCAGTCTTGCCCAACTGAGGTCATGACCTTGTCCTACCACCTTTGTCAAATCAAGGTCACAGATAAGCCATATTTTTCTACCAAAAAAATGGATCAGGTCATTCATTAACTGAGAAGACATCTATGTCCCAGCAGTACAGCTTTTTTCAATACAGTAAACATACTGCTTTTAGTGGAAGACTGGGAGGTCTTGTTATACAAATGGGTTTGCTTGGCAAACTCTGACAACCTCTTCCTACCTCCCTTCTCAAATCTTCAACTCAAACAAGTTGTTTATTTCTCTTAACCTCTTTCCCTCTGGGCATCTTCTATAGATAAGCATAGTTTAATTGTTCTTTCATCAAAAGGAACCAGAACTGGAGCTTGCCTGTGTATTTCCACCTTCTTTAAGTCAACTTCTCCAGATAAACCCAGTTTTGAAGCAGTACTTTCTAGCTCATTTTAAAACATGAGAAGGCAAGGCAGTGTTGTATAAGCATCTACTCAAACTGTAATTAGCAGAGAAACATTTGCCTTTTGTGCTTTTTTTTCCCTAGAATTTATAGAAAATAGTTTGTCATACAGCCCCTTCAGGAAGAAGGACCAGAGTCAACATACCTGTACTTCTTACTCCTGAATTTCAGTAGAGCCTATTACTCCTAAATTTCAGTTTTCCTATGTGCCCTTGGCTGCCTGCAAAACTCCTGGCAGATGCCACTGGCTGCCCACTTGCCTTAGAAGACTGATAAGCATGAATTTACGTCTTAAGGTTAGCTTTAACAATACTCCTTTGTGATTGCACAACTTCTCATGAAAGGGCTTCCTACTGCTGTTGATATTTCATCATGATGACTGGAAAAGGAATTTGAGTGCTACTTTCATCCCATTGCAGGGTTTGGTTAGAACTCTTGTAACACCACGTACAGCCACCAACACCAACCTGACACTTGCTCCTTTTCAAACTTCAAGCAGCTACAGAGCATTTTTTAAACACAAGTACAATCAACTGTTGTAAAGACAATCACATTGTTGTAAATTGAAAAGCAATTCAATACAGCATTTGGGGAATTTTATTTAAGAATAAAGCATAACTATAATATGAAACAAGCATTCAGAGAGAGGAGAAATTAAAGTGCTTGCTTTAAAGTAAGTTAGAAACATTTTTCAAAGGGGTAGGAATACAAGAAATACAATTGTATGTGGTTCTTTTTCTTTAATGAAGAACAAGTGAATTTGATGTCTTAAAAATGTATCTTAAATCTTGTTCACTCTACAGCTGAGCTCAACATGACACGTCACTCACTTTCTAAACCAGGACACTGTAATTATACTGGAAGAACAAAGCCTAGAGATAACTGCTGACTAGAAAACTTTGTTACAGTCACTTGACATCCCAGAAGTTTTCCCAATACTAGGTATCATCTTGCTCAGGAGGTCACCAATTAAAGGACAAACTCAAGGAGCAAAGGAAAAAAACTCATGTTCACATTTCTTTTAATTTTACTCAGAAATATAAAAGTGCAAGTTCTGTAAATTAACAACATTTACAGTACATCACAATAAATATGCCACCTTGTGACATCTAAAAATTCTAGTTATTTATTTGAAAGGAATCATATTGAGATAAAAACTGCATCAACATCAACAAAAAAATAACCTGTCCCAGTAAAGATGGCCTTAACATGTTAACTAGCAAGATGCATATTCCATTATTGCTATTAGACCATGCCTCCGAGTTCTAAAGTATAAAAACTTAAGTTTACACAAAATACCGTTGAGATTTTTCTCATCACAGGCACAGTCTAACATAAAAAATAATTTTGCCATTTACAATGTAGGAGATTCTCCTACAAGAAGAGGGAAAAAATAATTAATACAGAAACATACAGTCGTGATGATTTGCTAAGCCCACAGAAAAGCTGCAATTTGCACAGAGTTATTAAACTGTTACATGAACATATAGTGTCTTTCCCACTCCTGGCCTGGTGACAACAGGCCTTTTAGTAAATTTACTACAATTTGCCAGCTACCTCCAAGTATGCAGACCCCAAATATCCCAACACAAATTGCATGCAGGTGCTTTGTGTCCTGAACAGCCTAGTCTCATATCATATTTAACAAGTGTATTTAAAAGGAATTTTGCCAGCAACTGTACTATTTCCAGCTATTTATCCAGAATAGACCATGTCTCTGATTGCAAAACATTAAAAGTCAGATAGGACAAAATAAGATTTCAAGTACATTACAGCCCATTTTTAAAATAATTTTTTGAACTCTAAGCAGTCACTATATATGTACAATATATTGTTTTCTAGTCAATCCTTATTTGGGTTGACCAAATAAGGTTGAACACTCATTTATGCCTCAACATTACTGTCAAAATGGAATAAAAAAACCAAAACAGTGTACTATCTGTAACACACCTAGATTATAGAAAAATAAAACTGGGTTTTTTTTAAGAGTTCTCCTCTCCTTCAGGAACTGCAACAGAATGTTTAACTGCTCTAGGAACTCCTTTCATAGCAGAACTGTGTACTTCTAGAGAGAAATAAGTGTCTCAACTGTTTCACTTGGCCTACCAAATAGGACATTACTTCTCTCCCCCATATCAGTCTTGCTTGAGATCTAGCCTCAAAAGCAAATCAGTGATGATTAGGTGTGGGCAAGGTCTAAAACTTTGGCAACATGCTCTACAAAAAGGTAAGAAGGAAAAAAAAAAAGCTTAAGCTAAGGAAGTGTTTAAGGCAACCTGACCAAAGTAAAGATAAGGCTTTTAGATAACTATTTCCAAGGGCATTCAGTTTTCTCAGCTTTGCAAAGTAACATAATTCAACTAACTTTCTGGTCAGATTTCCATTCATAAGCTTCTTTAAAAAAATATTTATCTTCCTAGAATATGATATTAACTGAATATAAAACATAAGGAAATACTACGTATTACAGGCAAAGTAAAAAAAGCTACAGATAAGCACAGAGATAGCCATGTATTAAAAATTATACAGTCATGACAAAAGCTTTAAGCTTTCTGAGGTATAGCAATATCATAACACCACAGGTTTAAAATACCATCCAGGGACTTCGGATATCGTAGTATTGCATAACTACCAAAGCAGATTTTTGGGTTTGTGTTTTGTTGTTTTGGGGGCGGTTTTTTAATACCTTTAAAAGTCACTGCTATAAAGACTGAGCAGCTTGAACAAAAAAATACATAAAATTACTGTATCTGGCCTATGTATTTTAACATTACATTCAGAACATTAAGAATGGAAGTAAGAACTGCCCACACTGTAACTGCACATAAAAGTATTTGGCTGGAATGTACCAGAAGCAGAGATCCTAAACACTGACATAATTTTTATCACATATCTGAGCTGGGTTGGGAGGGATGGGACAAAGAATGGAAGAGGATGAGAGGTTTAAAATTCACAGCTGCTCTTCATGAGGTAACTGATACAACCCACTAAAATTTAGTAAGATCTGTTTTTGTGACTGAACAGTTTTTATCCTCTGGTGTATTGGCTAATACTTAAAGAAAAAAAGAGTATTCTGACTATTTCTAACTGCAAGATTCACACCAATTACTTTTATTGTATTATTCTAATCAAAACAGAAGTCCTCCCCTTGGCATATTTTAGATCTAGATCTGTTTTAAAAGGTAAAAATCACACTTTCCAATACTGTTTAAGTAAATCAATGTGTGCTTATTTAGGCTCACCCACAGAGTTACAAGCAGTTGTGTTCAGCTTGGTTTAAACAAAATAAAAAACAAAGAGATAAAAACACAAGGTCACTTAACCTTCTTCTTGGTTGATTTACCTTTAGCTAAAATAGTAATGTTTTTACTAAGCCATACCAACTCTGACCACACTAGGAAAGTGTCTCTGGCACAAGTGGTTTCCAGAAGAAAAGCTGCTCTTCCCAACAGCTCTTTCTTCTGCTTCATCTTAAAGTGCAGAAACTGTGGGAAAGGATAACAAGACTTGCTGTTCGTCACTGTGGAACTACTTCCCTTAGAGAGGCTAAGGCTGCGTGTATGCGGACGTGCAATCTGTTCTCAAAGTCATAGCCAGTAAATTCCTCCTGGGGGAAAAAGGAACAAGAAAAAACCCACCAAATATATAACTATTAGCCTCCTTCACTTCAGCATATGAAGATAATTTTGCTACTAGTGCTTAAGAAGTCATGTTACAAAAGAGTCCAAAGAAAAGAGGTGAACGGGAGATTGCATGTTGCAATATTGCTGTATTATCCAAAGCAAATGGATTATTACAGATATTCCAAAAGCTCTAGAAAATCCCGACAAACCCAAGGCAGCAACCAGTTGGAACTGACAAGGAGTGGAGAACTGTCATTTTCAAAACTTCTGTAGCAAAATCTTAGTTGAAAAACTTAGCAAGGTTCTAACATTCCAGGAGAGGTCACTAATGCGGGCTCTGTGCTATGACTGACCTAGGAATACATACCTATGTAACATACGTAAATGTGTATTATATACATTAATGCATATGTACATGACAGTATTGTAGATTATAGGTGAGGGACACCATCACTTAACATCCACTCCACCTGCCCCAAAACCCCAAAGACACAACCTCCCAAATGCCCTCATCTCAAAAAGCTAAATTTGAAAGTGCCTTGGTTTTTACCTTGGCTTGGAGCAGTAAGGTTTTGCCTCTTGGCACAGTCTACAAAAAGACAAACATTGCATTAGAAACACATCACAAATGTTACAGAAAATATCTTAAGTAAATGACCTGGGTCAGCCCAGAGCAGCATCTCTACCCTGAAATAAGGTACTGAGCAGACAAAACCCTCTCAAACTGGGAAACTATAAATATTCATGAGTCACCCAAGACAAGCAGTATCACGTATTTCTAATCTACAAAAAAGGAGAAATTACAGCTTTAAGTGCAAATTGCTGCTGCTGTTGGTGAACTATAGGAATGCACAGGGGAACAAACGAAGCTGCAAAAAAATGATTAACTGATCGATAGGGTAATTTTTGTTTCTTAATCAAAGTTTAAGCCATTTACTTACAAAACAAGTTACTGGATATTAAGCATTAAGAGTTGTTCTAGAAATCTCAAACTTTTAAGGAAAAATATATATATTTGCAGAATAATATTTACTGCTGAAAAGCTCCTATTTCTTATCCTATAGTACACTTTTACTTTAAGCTTTACAAATATATAAGCAACTGCCTGATAAGACAGAAAAATTAAGTTCTCTTATTCAAATGCATCTAAATATGACTATATCTAGTTATATTGGTTACATTACATTCAGTGTCTTAAGACACTACAAAAACCCCTGTAAATTTCAAGATTTTAACAGGGTTACATCAAGAAGAATTTGATTAGAACTCCATTTAAAGTAACAAAGATGATTTGGATGACATGTTTAATCAAACATGTAATTGTGATTAACAATAATTTTAAAGTGAAGTAAATTTAATAACAGCATGCTTTTTATACTAAAATGCATGTTGATATCTGTATCTGTTGCTCAGGTCTGTAATATGCTCAGCCTCTCAGGTAAATGTGATTTATAAAATCCTATTCCCTTTTCTTTCTTAGCCATTACCAGGACACCTCAGGTAGTAAATGTAATTTCCTATAAACAGCATCCACTCACCTTTAATTCTAGCTCCTTCTTTTCCCTACCTCATCCCACTTAATTCATGTTAAGCATCATTTACCTCCTCACTGAGTGCCACAAGAGGGAGTTTCCTGCACGTCCTTCATACAGTAAGTGCTACCACAGCTTCTCCGTAGGGCTACAAGCCGAGGCTTGTTCAGCCCTCAAACACCCAGCACGAGGCACCTTTGGTTACTGTGTGCACACACTACATGTAAAGCAGGAGAAAGGTAGGACTGCTCCCATACTCTCCAAATCATAACTTCACTACCCATCACACCCTTATTTTTAGAGACACCCGACATGATCAAATTTAAATACAAACATGGGAAAAAAGGTGGCAAGAACATTACAGGACTCAGACCTCCTTCCAGGCTTCCAGGCCCAGCTCTACGTCTTCAGGTAGCAGAGATTTCAAAAAGTATAATTACTTCTAAAAGCATTTTCTAGTTCTGTTCTTTGTCATGACAATTACCTTTATCAAAAGATTTTCATTTCCTTCCCACTTTAAGGGGAAGTTTCAGCTCAGATGATTAAACCAGACGACATCAGAAACAACTGAAAACAGAATCTTAAGAAGATACTATCAACACAACTACTTCTTAAGAATATGAGATTATCAGCCCAACTAGTCAATACACTACATAGAATGAAGGGGGGTTCAAGTCACTCCCCTGTAACCATTTCCTCTAACTTTCAATCTGATTAAGGACATGCTACACAAGGTGGCATAAACTCCAAGTAGTGGTGTTATATGTTTGAGAAGGGAAAACAGCACAAGTTGCTCTACTTTAAGATTTTTCCAGGTTCCCTAGGAGGCAGAGTATGTGCAAAGACCCGAACAATCAAATGGATCATCAGCCAAGCCATTTGGACAGTCTGAAAGCCAGGTGGATTATTTTCCTGTTCATCCTGAACAACAAAACTCTCACTACTCAGGATGAAAGTCAAAATGCCCACACAACCAGCTTTAATGGAATTTAAATTACTGAAAGCACTTGCTATTTTAGGAGGCATCAAATTCTACTGGGAGAGGATAACTACAAATAAACTTTGAGCTTTAATGGCATCCAACAGATTAAATAGCACCTGCAGACAAGAAATCCCTGCCTACCCAAGACATTCTGGCCAGGCTTTTTTTGCCACCAGCAGCAGGAACACTCTCTATATTGAAAAAATAAGATATTGTTACCTAAAATGCATTCCATTTCCTGGATTGAAAAAAACCCTAAATCCAAACCAATTAGGTTTCTTTACAGTAGGCATAAAACAGATTTTTAAAACTTAACATACATTATCACCTTAAACTTTGTTTTGTTCTTTCTATAGAGGTATGCTGACACCTTATGCTCATTTTGTGAGTTTAAAAGCAGGTTATGCCATTACCTCTGGATTGTCTAAGAGAATACAGCCAAGTTCATAGCAAGCATATGGCTGGACATACAAGTTGCCCTGACGGCAGAGTTCATCTTTAGCAGCTCGCTGAAAGTACTGTAAAAATGAAAGGAAAAAAAAAAAGAAGCAAAAGACTGCATTAAAATCTACTGTTTGATACTCCAAAACAACGCAGGAGCAGCACTCAACTTTAAGCATTAGAAATTAGCAAAAGCTAAATTAAGAATACATTAAAAATTTACAACACTATAGATTCCTAGATGTTTTACCAACACTACTGTATCAAAGCCAAATTACTTGTTTGGATTTTTACCAAGTAATATATTGAGTGTTTCAAGAGTTTTTCAACTTTATATTGGAAAAATATTACATCTAATAAGGAACTTCAACATCAGAGATAAAGTACCCAGATTATTTAAGATATGCTTGAGAGAAATGAGGAGGGGGAGGGATTCAAAGCCAGTATCTTGCTGCTTATGTGAATTGCATTCCATTTTGGGGAGGAAGAAGAAAAGTTGTGCCTGCGGACCAAAACCTGGAGCAGTGGCAAAATTTTTATTTGGTATGTATGCTAAAAATCAAACCTCTCAGTGTCTAGTAGTCCAGGAGGAGAAGCAGCAAATGTGTGCTTTCAAAAGGTCAATCTCCAGTTACTTCTTTTTAAAAAGATTAATTTTCATTGTTGGACAAAGTAAATCTAGCAGAGCAAGGGGTTTGTTGTAACTCTTTTGTTCTTCCTAGCTTCCCCTTTACTCCCGCTGCTACAAGCCACTTTGGCTGCCATGTTCATTCAGCATAGTGAATTACTTTTAAAACACAAATATAATGAAGGCATGTTAAACCAAGAGACTTTATAAGAACCCTGTTAGAATTCACAAACCAGAATGATCACTAACACTGAAAACTAGTGATTTACTTAACACTCTTACTCAACAATATTTACTGTTTAACAGAATAGCTCATCAAAGAGGATTAAATCACCATTTAACAACTTACCTGAACAGCATCTTCAGAATTTCCTAAACATTTGTGTATGGCACCAAGAAGCAAATTCCTCAAACCAACAGCCGATGAATCATCAACATCCTGACAAGCTTAATGAAAAGATTCCAGTAAACAAACAAGATGGACTGAAATCCTTCCTTAGAAAAGAGCTGTGGTTTATGATGTCTTTTAGTCTAATGTTTTAATTTAATCAGAAAAAGGAGATGCTAGTAACATTAATACACAGCAAAATAATTGGTTTTCTTTTAAATACAACCCATTTTGTATGAACCTCATTAATAAATCTTGTCACTTATGAGAGCAATTCCTAACAGGAATTAATGAGCTGAAGTCAAAGGCAGTTGGTGTGTTCGTCTCACAAGAGAGAATCCGTTTGTCCACCACCAGTCTTTGAAATATCCATTAAAACATAAAGTTAAGAAACCATCACCTCCTTCTGGTGTTATGGGAAACTGGTTTGTCCCACATACTGAGAGAAAAATACACAGTCCAAGTTATGAGGAGCACAGGGCAAACAGTTCAAACAAACCTGATTTGTTCTGAACTGAAGCCAACTGACAGACGCACAATAATCTGCACTGGATTTAAAAATCCAGACTAGGGTATTCTGACATCACAATTCTCAATGACTACAAGAGAATAAGGTTTATTTGCCAGACCTCAGCTGGTCCACAATCCAGGGACAGACTGTGCCTCAGCTGAGCAGTGCTCTGTTCCCAGGAAAACATGTAGCACAATGCATGGAACCATTTCTAGATGAATCAGGCTCCCTTTTGAACAAGCTTATTAGCGCCAGCTCTGTTAAACCAAGACCTGCTCCATGAGGAGCCATTTGCACTTGTCTGCACCATCACCTCCAGGGAGGCAGGGGTACAGGGCTCTTCATCCCTTAAATGCCGTCTCTGGAGCAGTACAGCTCTTTAAACATTTTGCCTCATCTCATAAACCCTACCAGATCTTAACCACCTCTTCACCAATCAATTAATCCACAACAAAAAGAAGCCACATATGGGATGACTAAGAGTTGGCCTGCATGAAGTATTTGGGCTGTCAACTCTCGCTTTTACTGCAAGTCTTGAGTTATTGGGCATTTTACTTACAGAGATACAGGTGGATACAAATTAATTCCTTTAGGTCAAGTCCTAAACCAGAGGCAAAGCCTGGAAATCCACCACAGCAAATTACAATCCAATTGTTCAGGAGAAGAGGAAACAAATATATATATAAAAAAATCCCCTATCATCCATGTTCTCAAGATACACATAAAATGTAGCAATAACACTCTCTTTGTTCAGAAAATCTTCAACCAAGGATGGCTGATGCAGACACGTCTGTCAGTGTCAAACTTACCAAGAAGATTATCTCTGAATTTTCATCTATACTGTTATTTCACATTAAAACATGAACCACTGGCTAGAAGCTTATACTGCTTCTGCGTGTGCAGGACAGAATACATATTCTTTACATCCTTTAAAGCTGACTGTTCTGAAGGCGAATGACAGCCAAAAATTCTCATACTTATTTTTATATAAGTAAATCTGATTTTAAAGCTTACCTTTATCTTTTTGACTAGAAAACTAGAGATTTGACTATAAGCCTGTGCCATCATGCAATGTAAATGGACAAATTATCTTAAAACCAGAACACCACTACTAGTTCTGACTCTCGACTCCAAGACTGGTAGTTTTCAAGTTTAACACAAAAATTTTGTAAAATCTCCCAACTTCCACAATTACAAAAAAAAGCAACTGAATAGCAGAAAATTTTTGTTTTATTTTCTAAATGAACAAGTAATTATCTATAAATAATAATAAAAATAATAACTAAAAAATATAAATTATAAAAAGAGACTTCTTAGAATGGTTTGGTTTGCAAGGGTCCTTAAAGATCTTGTAAATCCAAGCTCCCTGCCCTGGGCAGGGATACCTTTCACTAGACCAGGTTGCACAAACCCTCATCCATATTGCTCAAACTCTTATCCAGCCTGGCTTTTAACGATCCCAGGGATGGAACATCCACAACTTCTCTTAGCAACGTGTGCTAGCGCCTCACAACCTGCACAATCCCAGTATCTAATTTAAACCTGCCCTCTTTTCGTTTAAAGCCATTCCCCCTTGTCCTGTCACTACCTGCCCTTGTAAAAAGTCCCTTTCCCACTCTCTTGCCAGTCCCCTTAAAGTACTGAAAGGTGCTCTAAAGTCTGCTTGGAGCCTTCTCTTCTCCAGGCTGAATAGCGCCAACTCTCTCAGCCTGTCTTCACAGGAGAGATGTTTCAGCACTCTGATCATCGATGTGGCCCTACTCTGGATCTGCTCCAACAAGTCCCTGTCATTCCTGTGCTGGGGACGCCAGAGCTGGATGCAGCACTCCAGGTGGGGCCTCACCAGGGCAGAGCACAGGGGCAGAATCACCTCCCTTGACCTGCTGGTCATGCTGCTTTTGATACAGCCCAGGATGCAGCCAGTATTTCGGGCTGGGAGCTCATGTTACTAGCTCATGTGGAGCTTCTCTTCAACCAACTTGAAACTGTTTGCAAAACGCAAACAAGAGTGATTGCTGGATGGAGGGATAATTATAGTAAACCTCATGATAAACACTCATGATAAGCTTCATGTGACAGACATCTGAAGACATCTGGAGACTAAGAAAGAGGCAACCATTCATCACTACGAAGGTCCCAGCAGCCAAGACAAACAGAACACCACAAGTTACCTATTTCCTCTTAGAGAGAAAACTGACATGCAGAAACAAATAGGAAGATTTATTTATGATTTTGTAGCTACATTTAAATTACTTCTACTTTGCTTAGTGACTTGGAACAGTAACTATCATGCTACTGCTTCATTTTAAACAATGATAACTCTATGCAGCAGGCAATGAAGCATTAAGCTGAATCATAATGGTCATTATTCTATGGATACTCAAACTGTATTTTGCTACGACACTGCACACAAGTTTAAATTTTCATGCTACTACAATCAGCTACTCCACACAGCAGAATAAAATTATACACATTTTAAAAGGTAAATAAATAAATTGAGGAACCATATTATACCTTGACTCATATGCTGTAAGTTCGAGAGGGAACAGTTTGGAAGGGCTTTCCATAAGTATAATACTTCAATGGATGCCAAGACACAGAGCTCTTTGGTCGGCATTTGTTTTCGAAATCTATCTGCCTGCAAAGCGGGGAGAAAGAGGGGAGGGAGATCCATCATTTGTCCTTTTATGGCAATGTAATATTCACAAGCAATGTATCACAGTTATTTTAACTGTTTCATAAAGTCACACAACAATTCTATGACAGTAAGTCCATGGTAACTTGGCTTAAAGACTTTAAGACTAAAGAGCAGAATCTTTCAACTAATTTAAGGGCTTACATATTGTTCAAAATTAAAACTTCCTCATATGCAACCTGACTGGTTTTACTGTATTTCACAATCCCAAGTACACAGTTACTGGATGCTGAAACAGTAACATCTGCAAGATGGGAGCTATTTCCTAGACCACTCCTAGCTTTCAAAGAGAACTAAGGCCTTTACAAACAAGACAAGATAAAAAGTAGTCAGAAAGGCAAAGCTAGAAGGAAAATTCCCAAAGCAACTACGGTATCATGTATTTTTATCTTTAATAATGACTTTAGTTGTAAAGTGAATAGCTAATTCACATTTCCTTTGCTGGGTCCTTCAAATACATTTGACACTATTCTTTTTCCACCCTATTCCTTCCCACTAATTCTACAGAAGCAACAGAACAGAAAATAGATACATTCTTCAAAAAAAATTGTTAGAGAACTATGCATTATTACTGCAACAAAACAAGTCCGCCTATGCTAAAACTAACCTTTTTCACCGAAAATTGTTCAATCTGATTGTTTTTTCTTTTGAAAAGCTTCTGAACTTCCTTGAACACATTCTGAGCACCATTGATATCACCAGTGGCTCCTTGACACACTGTATGAATACAGAAACATGTTAACACTACCGGAATATGAAACAGGAAGGATTAATATTAGGTATCATATGGTCACAGAAAAAGAACAAACACACTCACTTCCAGAAAGTATCTAGACCAAGGATTTGACAAACATGATAATCCAAACTCCCCCAGACACCCTCTGTGATCATTAAAAAGCCAGTATCACTTTTTAATAACCATTAAAGGATGTAGTACCACCAAGCCTCTGAAGATTTTTTAGATCTTTGCAATACACTGTTACATGTAACTCCACTGACAATCTCAGTAATCTACATCAAGAGGAAGAAAGTGTACACACAGGCATGTACCCATGTGAGCATGCAGGTGTTCATTATACAAACAAAGAAAATGATCCAACTCAAGTCCTGTATAAAGCTGCATAAGCAGCAGGCAATGTGAAAGGCACTACACGCACGAGCAAGTTTCCCACAACAAAACAGTGCCAAAACCTTATCACCTCACTGATTTATCACCTACCCAACACAATGAATATACTCACCTGCTGTTAAATAAGCATAGTAGCACTGGGACCACCTGGATTCATTTTTAAGCCTTTCGAAGGATTCAAACGCATCTTTGAAATTCATCTCTATCATGCTGCACCAACCTAAAAGCAAAACTGATTAAATTTCAGGGAAAGTACAGCAATTCAAAGTTGGTGTCAACATTACTGAAACACACAGTCTATTATGCGAGCTGGAGGTAGTCTAACAGTTACAACAGTAACTGGAAAATTAAAAACAATGCAAATGAATTACAAATTTAAAGTCTGGTTTACATTTACTGTGGAATTCTGAATTTTAAGATTCCATACAAAAAATTAATCCACTTCAGTGCAACAACAAATCTATACAGACACCAAAATCTCTCTTTCAAAAAACTTAGATACAGTATTTTGTAGGATACTGAAACTCATAAAGGTACAAGTTCCTTTACTATTTTCCATTGTGACAAGATCCCATTTAAAGCCTGAAGCAACATATCTTCTCCACTCTGAAGAGCTGTATGCAAATTAAGACCATATAGCATATACTTCTATTGAAAGAAGGAAGTGAATATGAAATACAGATCCTGCAAACCATGAAGCTTCACTAGACTGTTTAGTTTCTGGCACAGAAATGGTGATTCCATGGAAAAATCAGATTAACTTCTAATTTTAAATAATATTCTGTAGGTGAACAGTTTACCCTTGACTCCACAATCTACTCTCTGATTTTGCATCATCTTTTATTTGCAGAAAACTTCATTGAGAAAAGTTATTGAATTCTACTTGCCCAAACAAGAAAACAGGATTATTACTGTAATCCATCCAAGACAAAGGCCAATATTCTAAAACGTTTCTAAAAATCCTAATAAAGAGAATCCACTTTGTTTATTGAAGTTGCTAGTCTAAACTTGAAAGTGAGCTATTTATGGTGTAAACGTATCTAGCTTACCTATTTCATATAAGCAGACATGCTGAATCTCCCTTTGGTCTGTTGCAAGTTCCAAAGCAGTATGAAATGAGGTCAAGGCACTATTAATTTGACACTAACAAAAGTAAAAGAAGAAAAAAAATAATTCAGACTGAAATTTAAAATTTGTTGGATAACATGATTTTGATAAAGAAAACATTGAGATTTCTGTTAATAGGTATTTAAAAAAGTATAGAAGAGTTTAATAGTGTAATAACAGCCCAACTAGATCACCTCTCAACCTTAAAAACCAGTGACTGTATCCCTTTCATTTGCTATTAAGTCCGAAATTCATTGGTTTTGAGCAGTAAGCTTTAGAGTAATCTCATTTCTACTCTTATTAGTCTTATCCCACCATTAGAAGTCATATTTTTAGCATCTGCCAACGAAGTTTAGCTTTCTGCACAGCACAATAAGGGTACCTCTACTGTTTGACTTTATTTATTTATTTTGAACTTTTCCCATATCCCTCAGCTATCATTTTAAGCAACAGTTGATAGAGAATTCATAAATGCTGCATGACACATAAGAAGATAAAAAGGCACATGAAAGAAAAAAGATCATTTTCATAAAATCCTTAGTTAGCAACAGCTTAGCAAAAAGAGACTGATATCCTCCTAAAAACTAGAACGATACTTCTTTTGACTACTTTAATTTCTAGTTCTCCCAGTCTAGGATGGAACTTGTCCATGCCAATCATTATGGGGAGGGAATGCAAATCAGTATTTAATTGGTTTTATACATATACACACAATATATTCCAATATGGTCTGTACCTGCTTTGATAGAGTTCCTATATTTATTTGTATCCTATATTTGTTCCTATATTTATAAGTATCACATACTTATTATAATTTATACAACAGCACAATTTTTAAGCCACTCTCTGCTGACTAAGCATGTAAATGAAAGAAACCCAAGAAAAATGCAAACCCATCATCTACACAAGCATAACTGAGTTCAAAGACTCCTACAAAAATCTGCAGCATCGTACTGCAACACAGAGCTCTGAAGTTATTTTTTGCATTTTCTCCTTTGTCTCATCAGGGAAAACCATTTTAGTTGCTAAGGAATGACTTAACTAAATAATACATATTGCATCAAGAGAGCAACAACAGCCAGCAAAGAGATCCACAGCTGTACCAACATAAACACTGTACACTTAGAAAAAAGATGATGAAACTAAGATGCTTGCTGGCAAGGCAGAAGCCTATACTACACAGAAAGACAGGTGAGTTATACTTGTCCTCAAAATTACCAGGGACACTGAGCCATGTACACCCTGTTTATTTTTAGAGCAGAACATTCTCTCCACTATACATTATCCCAACACAACTTCCCAGAAAATAAATGTTATGAGCCCAGTCATACAGAAAAAAAATTAAAAATAAAGTAACGTCAGTTTAGAACTTTATGCTATGAAGTTCAAAAGCTAAGTAAATCTATGTCTTGAATGCTTCTCAGAAAAAATAAAATCTAAATATTTAGTCCTCTTTGAAGACACTTTGCCTTCTAAACCCCTAAACATTTCAAAATAGAAAGAATTCTTTGTAGGACATGTTATTCCACACAATGACTACTGGCAATTAAATCACCGTTTGCAATGCCATACACCAGCATGGGGTAGCACATGAAATACCAATCACTCAGTAACATACAAGTCCAGTTGGTTGAATATTCAATCTTCTGTAATCCATCCCTCTAACTGTCTAGCTCTCACAAGTGTTTTGACATCTGCCTAACTTCTCCTTCTGCATCGATCTCAGTTAAGTATGTTTCAGAGGCATTTCTTAACAAATACAGTTTCGATCATCTCCAGGGATTGCGACAATATGTATTTCTACTCTTTGTGTTAGTTCTTAAATTAACTACTATCTGTTTACTGTTTCAAAGAATAAACAGGAAGAATGATAAAATCCCACGAATCTGCAAGTGTAACATCCTGGCTGCACCTGAAATTCCTGTTCTTGAGATTCATAAATATACATACACACACACACTCCTGTAATTCCTGCAACAGGCATCACTCATACCTCTCTTGGACATAATACAAAGACCAAAAAAAAGCATTGATACATAAAATGTGTAATATGCAGAACTACATAACCATAAAGAGGATTATTAAAGCTAGTGTGAGAACCCTATTATATTTAACTTTAGACTATGACTAAAAGCACCCCAACCCACCAACTATGCACCTACATAGCTTACCAAGCACACAAACATTTCCCCACAAAGCTGTTCTGAAATCTCAAGACACTTTCCTTCTCCCGGAACATCTCTATTCTCAATCAGCATTCTGAATCAGTAAAGCTTTTAAGAAGTCATGTTCATAATTAAGGGGAAACCAGAAAGCAATATCTAAAAGGTGACAATTTACAGTGGAGAACACCATATGGACAATTCAAAGCCTGTATTTTCTACTCCTTACCACACAGACATCCGTTTTTCTTTAGACATGCCACAAAATCAAAATAGAATAAAACTAGGATACTGTATTTTGAAGTCTAGAACAAGTAATTTGAAAAGCCAGCATAGTTCTTGAAAATAAACCTTGACATCACACAAGCTCTGCAAATTTCTTTACTTCAGTCATCTATGTGCCTCCCTTTCAGAAAGTTCATAAGACTTTTCAATGCTTATTATTACTCTTGCCCTCAGTCTACTTTTCCGTACCACACACCCTCTCAGCCCTAAATAAGAATGATACCACTGATACCAAAATGTCTACAAAAGGTAACTAAAAAAGCAAGAGTACTTGTCACCATTACACTGAAGCACGTGGTATCAGTGCACATTTTCAGAAGCCTGTACATCAAATACACTTTAGCACACTTGAATGTACCAATGGCACTTTGCCCTTCAGATGGACTATTTGGTACTTTCTCATTCAGACTCTTTACATGCACCTATACCAGCTGAACTCTGTGGATCAATTCCAATTTTTTTGTCCCAGTCCCAGAGATTTCTTGTTGTTTATATATGCACATGCAGTCTGTTCCTACTCAAAGGGAAACAATCTTGTCCACTTCACAATTTGTCAAACACTTTCTTTATACCTTTACTACTTTCCACATGAAGCTACCAATTTATTTAACTATTGCTGACTGGGATGCCTGTATTATTTAAGAAAAGCAGATATAAATTTCAAATAGCGTTGCTGATTAGGAAAAAAATAAAAGAGAAAGCAAAATTGCAAGCTGAAAAGCAGAAATAGGTAATATTCAGAACACCACTTCTCACTCTGTCCTCTCCCAGCTTCAGCTCAAAGTATACTTTTAAGCACAAACATCCCAATTTTGGTAAGCCACCTGCACTAACTAATGCCATATAAGCACTTCCCAGGCTTTGCAGGAGCTCTCATCACCCACCTTGGAAACGAGGAGGGAATTACGACTCATCATATTAATCTGTAATTTATGACTATCTGTGCATCTGCTTCAGAATCACAGCATCATTTAGGCTGAAACAGACCTCCAAGATCATTGAGTCCAACCTTTGATCACCACCTTGCCAACTAAACCAGAGCACTAAGTGCCACATCCACTTGTTTCTTGAACACCTACAGGAATGGTGACTCCACCACTTCCCTAGGTGGTTTGTCCAAGGCTTAACAACCCCTTCTGTGAACAAATTCCTCCTGGTGTTCAGCCTGAACCTTCCCTGGCACAGCTTGAGGTTATGTCCTCCCATCCTGTCACTAGATGCCTGGGAGAAGAGGCCGACCCCCCACCTGCCTACAGACTCCTTTCAGGTAGCTGTAGAGTGATAAGGTCACCCTGAGCTTCCTTTTCTCCAGGCTAAACAACCTCAACTCCATAAGCCACTCCTCAGAGGACACCAGCAGCTCTGTTGCCCTACACTGGACACTCTCCAGCACCTCAATGTCTTTCTTGTAGTGAGGGGCCCAGAACTGGACACAGGACTTGAGGTGCAGCCTCACCAGTGCCTAGTACTGAGGGACAATCACTTCCCTGTTCCTGCAGGCCACACTAATATGAAATGGATGGTCTACGAGAAATGTCCAGATTCAAGACACATGTAACCACCAGTGTATTGTGCAGAAATCCAGCACAGTTCCCCATGCCACGGCCACCAGTCACATACCTCCCTTCACTATTATGTCAAAAGCATTTCAGAAAATTAAGCATGTAAATTCCTAACAAAATCTACGGAAGAGTCCTAGACATTTAACCAAAATATTTAGAGACTGCAAAACCTCCCTGATACAGCACCATTTGGAACAATGCAATGATCGGAGAGGGGGAAGAGGCTGCTGAACAGAAAAGCTCTCATGCAAACACACACATGAATAGCAAACAGACATTTTAGTTCCTACTATCAACCAGTAAGCTTTCTGCTGACTCAGAGTCACGGCTACACAGCCTAATGGACAGCATTTTGCCTGCCTAAACTAACTAACTTCATCCATGCGGCCATGCTGTCTCTGGCTCAAAGTTTCACTTGGAGCTAAACTTCAGTACCTACATACAGCATCATTTAATGCACTAATACTCTCAGATTACACTTAAAGAACTGTCCCTTGAGACATATCAGTACTCCACAAAAGGACTGACTTCACAAAACTGACACTCATGCCAAACATATCCTCTTTTTCTACACACAGAAACATATATTCAGTTTATTGACAACTTAAGTTTACACTTTTGCCCTACCTTGCTCTCAAAGTCAGAAGAATCAGTTGAATTTTATTCCTCATTACACTAAAATACCACCTCATACCCTGGCAATCAATGTACTTATATTTTTAACCGCACTTGCATTCATTATGTAGCTATTTCCAACAAATTTGATTTTTACCATAAGAATGGAATATGCACACACCTGAACAAAAACCAGAGATCATTACTACTCAGACAACAGCAATATTTCCCTAATACTGAGAGTTTGCCTGTTACAATGTAATTCTCAAAATGCACCACTGCCTTCAAAATGACAGCAAAAAAAAAAAAAACAAACATGCAGACCCCATGCAAGAATATGCCTGCAAAATCTAATAATCCACTGAAGCCTGCTCCTCTATTCTGTTACTGTTGCTACCCCTCTTAGAATATTAGCTGTATTTGAAAGACTTAATTGCAAACCCCAACAAAGAATGACCACCGATATTAACATCTTGATTAACTCTTGCAATTATCATGTCGAGATGAAGGGTTTAAACATTCTGGGTTTGTGCTTTTGTGTTAGGTTTTCTAGTTAATGTAATTGCTCTGAAAATACTCTGGTCTGATAAAAGCAGCAGCTAGGAGTTGAGTGGTTTGAAGTACTCATCTTGTATTATTAGATTCTTAGGAGAATAATTCAGCCAAAGTCCATGAGTGTTTGAATAACACTCTGCAACAGCATTCACATGCACATTTTCAGTGAACACACTTCTGCTTGGGTCAGAGTTCACCCTTAGTAACAGAAAACATCCTGGTTTGACCTCTGAAAAGCAAAAGCAGTTATTTAAGGAAAATTACTGCAGAGAATTAGCTGTATATGAACAATGCATAAAACCAAAAGGGGAAGATAAATGCTATGTACTCAGCAGATAATAATCTACATTTTAGCCTGACAAGCAAAACTGAAATAGCTCTAGAAACTCCTGAGTGACCAAAAGCACTTTCTTTTAGCATAAAGCCACAAATATATCAAGAAGCTGAAAAAGAATTTCAAAATGTTAATTCAGATAGATGTAGTGGAAGAGCAGTTCTGCATCTGAACGTGAAATTAGGAAGGATTTAATCCATTCTTCTTACTTATCTTTCCATGTATCTGTATCTTTAGTCACAATTTGTCGAAGCCTGCACACTTCATTCACATCAGAAAAACATAAAATAACAAAGGGTGAGGAGGAGAAATCAGTCTCAAGGATGAAAACATGCAATACCTCCAATCGCTGTATCCTTCCCTTGAAGAACATGAACAGAGAAGAATTTGGATAAGCAGATTCTTTTTTCGCAAGAATTTCCTTTGCCTCTTTCAATCCTGCCTTGTTATCGCTGCCGTCAAGGGCAAAAAAGGGACGAACAACTGTGTGGTACCACAAGAGAGCTAATCTAAAAGAAATGTAAGAGTAAAAAGGATTACAGCTTGTAAACAGAAATTTAAGGATTACATTCTACATAGACAATTTTTTTTAATTACACTGAAAGACAGATATGAATCTTTTATTATACAATCTGCCTTTTAAAAAACACAATGCTACTGCTATACATCAACATACTCCTAAACTGCACCAGAACACACAACTCAGTGCACATTACCCAAAGGTAAAGTAACAATCAAGCTCAGAACATCAAAGCTGTTGAGGCTTTAGAACTCTGTCGATTTTTACAAAAGAAAAACTCACAGGAAAACTTTGAAAACTAATTGTTCATTGGGGGAGGGGGGAACCCTCCAAAAACCCCAAAAACTAACAAGCAAAAAAATCAACAAAAAACATAAACATACATAGCAGACACACTAGAAATCAATGTCAAAGAAATACATCCTGTTTTCAGAAGGGCAGACATCTACATGACCTACATTGCTCCTGGAAACAAGGGCAGAGCACAAAGATTCCCAAAACTATTTTAAGGAGGAAACATTCCCAAAAAATATCATTTTTCTTCCCCAGAAAGAAGAAAGAACAAACCAATGGGAACATTTAATCTTTAGCTTTCTTAAACAAATTCAATTCTTCTGCTGAAGCAAAAGAGACTTTAGATCTGCTTGCCAATTTTTCCAAAGTGACATCTGATAGTACCTGCAGTTGGTCCAGTAATAAAAGTATTAATTTGTAGATAAGGGAATAATAATTTATATGAGGGCAGTTTAAATTAGGTCTGGCTAACCCTTCACCTCTTAAAAAGACCTGAAATTTTGGAAGTCTTTGGAAGTCTCTACACAAAAAGTACCCCTTTAAAAATACTGTAAGGAACACCTCATTTTACTGAGATGCTAAAATGAAAAATAAAAATTGAAAAGATCTGGGGCTAATAGTAAGGAAAAATAGCTAACTGAAATCAATGACTCAGATAAAATAGTATGCTCTCCATAGCAGAGAATGTAACTCAGGTAAATTTACACAGTCTTCAGGGGGAACGTCTATTTCCTCTGCTGCCATTTAAGTTACTAGACATGAGAACTGCAGGTACTGAAGAATACAGCAAAATACTGACAGAGAGCCCAAATATATGCATATAATTAACAGCAGAGAGATCTCATACACTAGTAAGGGATGAATTTATTAAACCATGGCACATTAAAAAACAAACTATGAGTTTATTTCACCTGCTGTTGTTTCCTTTAAAGCAACATGAGTTTTTGGTTTTGACTTTTCTCCAGTTACTTACTTTTAGTACTAAGTTATCTACCAAAGCATTTCAATATAGCTACTCACGTAGCTAAAGGGGCCTTCATGTCCTTACTTTCACTTGCATACATCAGTGAGGAAAGCCCCTGCAGGCGGTCTCCAGGAAAACCCAGCAGGTTGATGATTTTGAGCAGGTTTGGGGGCACCATGGATATGCAAAGATGAAAAAGTCCATATCCAAAGCTAACAGCACCTTTCAGTCTGTTTAGCGAATCCTCCGTTACACCTTCTGCAGCAATATGATTATCATTTGCAGCATCAGAAGTCAAGGATTCCTGAGTTGTTTTCTTCTGATATATTTCCTGAAGTGTATTAATGTCCGTATAGCACTTATTGTAAATTTTCCAGGCTTTTCGGAGTATCCACCCACCTTTTATGTAAGCTAAAAATCAAGGAAAAAAAAAAAAACAAAAATGACTTCAAGGACATACATATTTCAGAAGCTGTTTTAAGTAGTAAATGCTATTTCTCACACCCTAGGATGCTCTCTCCATTTACATCAACTTATTGTATAATGGATTTTGTGACAGCTACTGTTCTCTCAAAGAGGTCTTGCATACTGGGCACTACAAACTGAAGTGTGTACAACCACATACTTTAAAAGAGCATGCAACACAAAGGCAATTCCAGTCAGTTATGTAGCAGTACAACTGTCAGCAAGAGAGAAATCGAAGTACTTCACACTGGATTTTGCTCCACCAGAGTGCAGATGAAACAGCTGCCTGGCAAGCAGAGAAAAGCAAAACTCAAGAGATTACACCTCTTCTCTTAAGCCCAAATTACGTTAAATGACAATTGATGGGAAAATACCAAGAAAAGCTTTTCCTTTGGGCTAGACAGTAAGATTTTCAACATCATCATTTCCCTGCCACTCACATGAACACAATGCCTTTATAATCAAGAAAAAAGAATGGGAAAAAACTGAAAGCACACAGAAATGTTATGGCTTTAAAGTATTTCTCGGTTGCCTAACATCCTCAATTTCAAATGCAATACGGGTACTCGAATTTCCCTAAAAGAAGCTGGTCTTGAGCATTCTCAGCTGAGAATGACAGAATTCTCGGTCTCACTATAATCTTTATAGCAGGGTAAAGAAAGGCATGACACCAAAAGATAAAGATGTCCAATTTGCCTATTTACACAGCAATCATCTTGGTTATAAGCATATCCTTGGATAGTGGCAAGCGTTAAACAGGAAACAGTGAGAGAATATCCTCATATACATTAACAGTAAAAGCAGCACCAGCATTTTGCCTGTGATAGAGCTCTGAGAGTTAGGAACTGCAGTGACAAAGACACTAACTAAAAATAAAACAGAACATGGTTATAGAAGCAGTGTTCTAAACAAATATAACCAGATTTGCAGAGCTCAGTGTTATAACTAGTGCCAGAATTAGATCCTAACAGGTGGTATGTGTCAAAGAAAAGAAAAATGCTATTAATACCAAACAACTCTTTACAAACCTTTGATGCCTTTGAAAAAAATCCTTCCTATGACAAAAACACCCAAAACATTTCTAGAGAAAGTAACATCATAGACTAGACTACCTCTTTTTGGATTCTTGCTCTATGAGAAGGGATAAAGCTAGTTTGACAGTCTGAAAAAACTGTACTGAGAAAGACTGAAACATTTGTATTCTCAGTTGTGACAGATGGGTTCTGTCAACATGAACTTGAAGTATTAAAAGAAATTAATCCTCTATCTTGAGATGCATATTAAAGCATTATACTAAAATGGAAACCTCTGTCATGATTCAGCTGCATTACATGACTAACAATACTTGATTTTTAAGCAATTACATCGTTTTTTGGCTGCACAGAGTACTTTAAAAGTTTTGTGGTTCACCACCAAGATGAATGCTCATACAACTATGCACAGCAATGCAATAAAAAGAATACCTCCATATTTTTCTTAGTGTGTTTCTCCTAATAGCTAACCATTGTGTTCCAAGGAAAGTATGAAATGGACAGGATGCCATACGGCAAAGAGAAGTACAGTTTTAGGCTTTACTGCCATCAGTGTGCTGTCATTAACAGTTCACCAGCACAGCATAACCCTAAGTAATTTATATATTATTGATATACCAATATAAAACAATCAAACAAACTAAACCAATTGATTTCTAACTTTTTAAACATAAAAATTAAATCACGCCAAATCACTGAGCCTATTTCCCAGCATGAAACTAGTCAGACCCATGACAGCAGTGGAAAATACCAGGAAAAGGTAGTTCAGTATTGCTGTGGGAAGCCAATGTAAATTGTTATGTTACCAACTTGATGATCAAACTATTTTTAATGCATCCATGAGGGTGGAAAAGAAAACGTGTTAAGCATATGAGAAAGCAGCTTGGGTGCCATCATATGTTTCTTGTCAAACTGTTCCACAAAGACAAACACAAGAAAATTTTCACCAATCCACTAATCAAATTATTTGCCTATGGGTTTTTTTTTTTAAATTACACTCATTTCAATAATCTGGTTGCTGTTTTTGTACAGACACATGATAAAAACAAAAGATGTTAATACATAAACAGAAAGACAATATACTTTAAAAACTGAAATAATGGATCCAACAGTTCAGCAATGGCAGTAACTAGCATTTAGTTGCTTGAAAAATTAACTGAAGATTTTAGGTATGTTTTTTCACTCAACAAAGTAACCCAAATGTACTGCATGCTCTGTAGTGCTCTGCTACCCACTTCAGTTCTCTGAGCAGCAGACAAGAGAGAAAGGGAACAGACACCATTCTCAGTTACATCATCCAACCCAATTATGCAGCTGCAGAATACACTCTGAACTAAACAAAAAAGCTTCAAGAGGGAGGGGAAAAGAAACCCACCACAAACAAAAACCAAAAACTGCACCAAAAATAGCAAAAAAATTTTTCTGCAGCACTACACACAGAGCAGACAGATAACCCCTGAATTTCTGCTAGCTAGAACCAAATACATTCTTGATGCCATGGCTTGGAAGAAAACAAGTCTGAGCATCACAGAAAGCATTATGTCCTTGTTTGAAAATCTTAAATGTTATTTTAAACAATGTGCATGTTATTTCCTTGATTCCTTTCAGCTGACCAGCAGGGTTTTCACTGACAATCTGGTCTGTTTGCCATCTCTTGTCTTCCTTGATTTGGTGAGAACCCGAGAATGCACTCAGACTTTATATACGACCTTGACCACATTTTCTATGAATTCATGGATAAAAGCATATTTTTAAGATTATGCAGGAGATGCAGGAATGCAAGAAATCATTAGAAAGGGCTTTGCAGCCTAGACGAGGGGTTTGTATTCAACACGGTAGGATTAACCTCTTTGGCATGCAAGGACACACTCTGGTGACCAGAGAATAAAACTGATTCAGCAGTTCCATCTTCAACACACTTCATTTAAAAGTGCTTCCACTGGCAGTTTGTCAGTGGCCTGGACTTAATGGCCTGTTTTATCTTGCAGCAAGCACACAGATGCTACCCATCTTCATACCAACTCCTCCGATGCCTCTATGACATCATGCAAAGAACTCCAACCTATCTAAGGAAAATCAGTTGAATATGACTTGGTACAAAAAAAAAGCAAAAAGCCATAATCTGTAGCAATCCATCTCATCCTGTTTTACATGACTACCTACAGGAAGGTAGAACAATACCTCTGCAAGTGTACCAATCTTGAAATGTTTCAAATGGAACTGTGATAATTCTTACAAACAGTCATCTTTAGTGCTAGTCATACTGCCACTTTATGATCAATCTTTATTAAAAAGTTATCATGCAACAAATGTATCTAAACATCAAAGCCAAAGCACACCTGATAACTCTTGTTTTACAAATGAGAGCACAGCCAAGTAGACTTGACAGTCTGCTACAATTATTTGTCTTTGTAGACGATCTATCATGGACAGCGTGGATTTTCGTCCATCAACCTGTTTGGAATATACAAACACAGAGAACAGAAAAGTATTAACAAAGACCGTACACAATACTTCTCTAAATCTGAGAAATTAAAAAAATCCAAAATTAACTGCAAGTCACAGTATTGCTACCAAATTAACTCTGCATTTTGAAGTGCAAAATTACAAAGTTGTAAAATTCCTTTGACAGGTCATCAAGTAAAATCCTACTTAATAGAGAAATTTCACACATATACAAACAGTTATTTTTCCTAAGGTTCTACAAATAGCCATAATAGATTTAAATTTCATTTAATTATTACTAAATGCACCAAGCATGAAATTAAAAGGTGTTAGATAGGAAGAGCACAGAAAGGGGTATATGACAAGTGGCAGGGAAACCATATTGCCCCTTAAGAGCAGAGAGTCAAGTATATTGGTTTTCAATACCTTTTAGTAAGTAACTGAATATTGGAGAGAAATGGTTTCTTTTTCTGCTGTGGATCTGCTATGTCACATTAGGCAAGCCATTCACTGTACATCTCTATAACTATTACTTTTACTAGTTCTCAGTCTGCAGGTTTCATTCTTCCTTCATTATTTAGAATGAAAAACCTAAAAAAAGGAAGGAAAATTCCCTAGGAATATGCATGGCTCACAGGACTCTATGGCCTCAACATCACAGCTTTTGAACATTACTAAAGCATTCATGAATCAAAGTTAGCCTGAACTGGACAGGCTATAAGCTTCCGGAAATAAATTAATAGATCACCAACCTGACATGTTAAAAACCAATTACTAAGAACAACACAACCTGCTGCTTTAGAAGAGGAATTACCTGAAACTAAGTATTTTACAACTGGGTAATCCAAGCAAAATACTTGATTTGATTTCCAAGTTTATCACTAATCTCAACTGCTCTTCACATATCAAAAATAATTTATTCAAAATACAAGGAGGACAGAAAGGAAGTTTTCAGAAATATTTATCCAATAGACAAATCCATATTTTAAAAATCATGTTCTTACATTCTTTTTAATCTTATTCTTGATTGTTTCTATAACTCCAGCTTCTTCACTTTCACAAAGTTTCTCTGTAGCCTTTAAGTCATCACATGCCAGTTGCATCTTCTCTTCTTCAAATGTCATCATGGCATTCTACCAAAAACCAAACACATCTGAATGATAAAAATCACAAATGCTTTTATTTCTACAGAAGCTATGGGATAGTAAAAGTTTTCCTAAAAACTTGAGAATAAACCCTTTTTAAACCAAAGTAGTAATACACACACATCAGTACAAAGATTTCTAACACAGAAGCCCCAAACTAGAGAATTGAGTACTTTATCAAAATTTCAAGAATCAATATCAAATCAATTCAGAATACAAGAAGTCCTAACTCCCATCTCAGAGCTTCATATGCAGTCAAACTGAATGCACTGTCACATTGCTGTAAACAGAAAAAAAATTCATATAAATTCATTTTCAATTATTGTTATGTAAGGCACAATTCCCATCTGTGCAGATACGGCTTTTATGTAATTCATCTATATAAATAAAAGTCAGTAACAGGAAACAGGTATTAAATTTTTCAAAATAATAACCACAGTCCCTACATGGGTAGGAAGCAAAAAAAACCGCATTTGACTCCAGCTAGTGCTGAAACGAATTTCAGGACAAGCAACCTCTTTTCTTAGAGCTTTATTAAACAAAAGCTCTGAATGACACAGACATGCCGAGTGCCAGTGCTATATTTAGAACAGCAGCTAAGCAAGATATGTTCAAGATCCTCTGATGCTGCACTGTGAAGTTACACTGGTTCAGCACATCGATTCAGATAAGCAAGCCTGAGAGATTCTCCCTCTTTCCTTTCTCCCCTCCACTGACTTAAAAGGAAGTACACACTCCAGAAGGTGTCCTAACCAGTGTATTTATCCATACTGCATACTAGAAAGAATTCAAATTTATTTCATTTGCAAATCATATATTTCTGACGTATTACAATAAATTCTGTCTTTTTTTAGAAAGAGTATTACCATGGATAATTTCTGGTGAGATCTAAAACTGAACAGTAAGTCAGAATAAGGACATTCTAAAAAACATGATTCAAACATTTTCTAATACAACTGCTCAGTGTTTATACAAGCTATTATTATTTTCAATACATTAAAAAAAAAGAAAAAACCCATTTAACAGACCTATCTTGCCCATTATGACTTTTCAGTCAATCAATATTCAAAGTTCTCATATATGGAGAAAAAAAGCAAAGTGAATGGATTAAATTAACAACTTTCATAGGACAATATGGATGGGGAAATTTTCAACAGCAAGTGTTACCAGGAAAACAGGCATTTGTGAGCTTTATTTTAATTAAGTAAATAAATAAATAACTCCACTGCTCACTTAAGAGAGTGTTTAATTAAGGTTCTGTTAATGGAACACATAAATATTTTATACATTTAAGAATCTGAATCACAGAATCTTTACTTTCTATTAAAACCACAAGAGTAAACAAACTTTACATAATGTGCTGCTTTGTTCTCTAGTCACATCTGAAAAATTTGAAAAAAATTAGTCTTACAAAAACCAAATTTACAGTATCCACTGTTATGAAAGTATGCATGCATATACAAACATGAACCAAAAGAGATGTATAATCTGTGTTCTCATCTACTCACCAAAAAACTGACAAAACTGGCTCCAAAACTCATTAATGGGCTATGGTTTCTGTAAAGAAAAAAAAAAGTATATTTGTACATATTTCCTGTCACAAAGATCAATACTGCATTTCTTGGTTTTAACTTGTATATTTGGTGGGGGGTTTGTATCAGAGAGCTACAGAAAATTGAAAATCTGTCAATTCTACTCTCCTCTTGTGATACATCACTAAAATATTGTCCTACCAGACAAATGTTAACCAGTTATATTAAGGGATTCCTGTTTCCACCTGTTTCTATGAATTTCTTAATCTACCCAGATTCTAAAAAAATGCATCTACCACATGACAAAGTTGCTGCAAATCCAACGCTATTACAAGGCTTACAGTTTTTTAGCTGTTTGTTTCAAGTTCAGAATACCTATCATGGAACAGCTTTAAGATGTTTTACCTATTCTCTTTACAAGACTATTCCCAAAGGGTGAAATCAACAGCTGGATCAAAAACCACAGGCAACCAAAACCCTGGAAATATATGGGACAGGTTTCAAGCTTCAGGACAACTGCAGTCACACAGACCATGAGACTACAGTAATGTCACACAGATGGCACTTGAAAAAAAAAATAAAAATTAAAATGTCAGAATCTCAGTGGTACCACTCATTCACACCTTTCAGTGGTGGTCTACCAGGTTATATAAAAACACAGACTTACGGGATTTAAGAAGTAAAATTTATGCTACAGATACATATATTTTGTTACAGTGCAGAACTGAATTTGTTTCCAACTTTATTCTGGAAGTGTTGGATTAAAGAAGAGTTCTAAAATAGCACAGGCACTTGAAAAACATGAGGAAAGAGGCATATTACTAAAACACAAATTTCCAGTAGTGAATTTGTATTATATAATACAAGAGTCTGGTTTGTTATTTTTTAAAAAAAGAAGCAGTCAGAAATGTTTCCCCCACACAAACCCCTTTAGCCCTTTTCTCACTTTTTGATTTTTCATAAATATCTAAAAGCAAGGACATGAATAATAGGAAAGAAAAACGGGAAAGATTAAAGATATACATTGCTCAATTATGGATATACACATAAATGTAAGACCTATATAACTTGTCCCACTTTTTCATTATTTTTTTGAAAGAAAAATAGGTTGGGTACTTCCCCCTTTGTTGGCAGGTCAACAAAGAACAGCTGCCAGTAAATGCCTCTGCTATTCAGTACCTGGACTGTTCTCTACCAGCAGCTGTGTTTCACAGGGCAGTAGCAATCAGCTACACAAATTACACTCACTGCAGCTGGCACTTCCAGCATGAACTCCTGCTGCAGAGGGCACGTGGCTATCTCATAATCCCCCTTCCTACTCATGAGGCCTGTGGGATCCCTTCAGCAGCCAGTCTTACCACCCTACTCCACAGCACAACCTTCACCACACGTTTCAAGGTCGCACCTTCTGCATTATCAACACCTAACTGATGTAAAATTGCAGAACACATCAGCACAAGACATTTTCACTGTTATGTCCTTAAGTATGAAGTTCCATTTATATCATACTTTCAAGGAAGCTCAGAAGTAAACCAAATGTTTCATTTTTGAGTTTCCTCAGATCAACATACACAGAGAGAAAGAACTTCTGGGGAGTTAAAAAAGGTTAAAATAATGTTAAAAAATGAGGTAGCTAGTTACAGTCCAGAGCTACCTGGTCTTTAAAGACTACAAAATACACTGAAGCACTCACAGCAAGCAGCAAAATTTGCCAAAGTATTTTAATGTATATTTGTCTGAGCACAGCTGAGTTTCTTCCCCACTACATATTCATCTTTTCAACTAATGTCTTTATCTTTTCAAATGATCTTTCAAAACTGCTTCCACACCTGTCCTCTTGATGCTCAACTGCTCACTTTGTTTCCAATTCCATCCCCATAATCAATGGTGAAACAACAAAAAAAGTAAGAACCACATCAGTCTACTCTGAAATTATCTGTAGCTGTAATACAAGAGGCAAATGTCACAGATCAGCTCTTTTTAACTTTCAGTCACTTAATCTATAAAAAGCATTGCCATTACAGCACATATGGGCTGTAGCACAAAAGGACTCTGAAGCAAGAAAACATGATGCATAATATTATACTGTGTCTGGGAGATGCTTCTGTTGAGACCATGGAGTTTGGCAATAAAACACGAAAACTTCACTGTAGGAGCTCCCCACACAGAGTTTGTCATCACTAAACAAAAAAAGAATGTTTCTGCCACATTCCTAAGTAGTTGCTGTAGCCACTATAATTGCAGTTTTATGGAAGATCATTTAGTAAAGTAAGTTCAGTGTTTAAAATTAGTTTTAAACAACCACCATGTTCAGTCCTCAGTCTCTGTGAATATTACATTGGATTATAAATTCTTCAACAGCTTAGGGCTATCTTTTCCATGAGAGCTAGAAAAAGTTTGCAATGGCACAATACTGTCCCAGTTAAAACTAAGACGTGATTAAAGATGACAATAAGTTTCTGAGAAAAATACAATACCACAAAAATAACCCTTGTCTCAAGCTCCTTGTAAGTGACCTTTGGTTTCTGACACCATATTACATTTTTTTTGACAGATTCAAAAAAGTTGTTGACATACTAAAAAAATGAGGCAGCACTTGAGAAAATAGTGACTTGAGAAAACAGCAAACCAATGGCTGTGTCAATGTTGACAGAAGTTATGGAACTGAATACCAATTACATTGGGACACTGCACTACCCAAGTTGCCCTCATGACTTTGAAAGCAGTAACATTCATCAAGTAACAAAAGATCTCAAGACTTTTAATTAGCTCAAAGATTAAAAAAATCAGTCTCCAGACATGTTCTGTAAAACACTGCACCTCACCTAAAAACCAGGACTCATAAGATATCTTTATTATAAGAAACTGTGCTATTTAAAGCTATTACTAAAAGATACCACAGCAAAGGTTCTAAGTATCAATACAGCTGGTACTTGTAACTACACTTCAATCAAAAACTTAAAGAGCATTCAAGTAAAACTTTCCTCCAGGTATATAAACCAGTGTTAAACAAGACACTGTGTCCCCCAATAAACCCTGACTAGTTTGCCTCTCATATCATGGCATATCTTTAAGATATTAATTCACTTTCAGAAGACAGGCCTTTGCTATGCCCCATTTTCACACATGATGATAACCAAGTTTTAAGCCTTGGTTTAATAATGCTGAGATAATACAGCCAAATTTTACCATAAAAAAATAAATCAGAACTGAAACACAAAAAAAAAAAAACCAAAACCAAAATCAATTATTTCTCAGCATTTTCTTTTTTTTTTCCTACATCAATTTCCACAACAATATTTCCCTTCCAAATACATCAGCTTCTAAAACTACAATAGCCTAGCTCAGCTTTAAATTTAGAGCAATGTAATTAATCTGCCCACATTTCCTCTCTCCTTTCCTAGGCATTGCTACTTTAATCACAGTCCACTAAGAATTCCAGTCCTTATACTGATAGTGATGGTCAAGTTGAAACAAAAATTATTTTCCTCCAAAGCGAGCGAGTAAAGCATAATGGCATAATTCATGTAAGTTCAGAGATAAATATAGAAGCAGTTATTAATATTTTAAAACAAGAAGAAATATGTGTAAATATAAGGGTAATGAGTTCACTGCGACAACATACAAATCCTTTGGCCATTATTCCATCACAGATTACTATAGAATATGTTCTAAGCAAACATGACAGATCTACATAAGTATACATCTCACCCAATACTGGTATATGAAATACTCAAGATAATTTAAATGTCATGGAAGTATTACAGTACTAAGACACATTGAGAACTGTGTATGTCAGATCAAGGGTTAGTTTACATTTCATGATCAGCCCAAATTGGTTTTGTTAAAAGAACTCTTACCATACACTTCTTACCTTGCCAAGGTACACATTTATTACACATTTAGAATACGGCTACTAAAGATCACTTCCCTTGTAAATAACTCCCATTTCTATACATCAATCTAGCAGCTGCTCCTCTGCCTATCACTGCACTAATCAAAAGCACACAGGGTTGCTACCAGGGCATTCATGATTTATTCTCACGCTGCCAATCCAGATGCTATCTACCATCCGTCTCCCAACCAACTGACGTCAGCTCCCGCTCTGCTCTCCTTATCTTTAGAGAAGCTACTGAAGCATCTACTAAATCACTTAATTTTTGCTCTTAAGGTTCCTTTACGGAGCTACATAAGCAAGAATTTTAACAGTGACTAGACAGCCCATACCTGGGCCATAATCTACCTACTGATCAATGCTGGTTCAATGTCACCTCGCCTTAACTTTGATTTGTGTCAAAAGTATTTTGAGACAGAATCAGCATTTTAAATTGGTAATATGAGGTTCAAACACCTACCCACAAGGGAATTTCTGGGCCATTGCAGAACCCTGTAAGACCATTAATATACGTAATGTAACATGTCAACTTTAATTTCAGGGTTTTTAGCTAATCATACTGAGCTTTTTTTCCCATTTGTTCCAGCTGCCTACTCTCCTCCATGTTCTGCTCTACTCTAGCAGGTTGTACAGCATGTTTTTCTACACTGGCCCCTTTCTTAAAATCTTTCTGCATTTTGTCTTAGAATCACATTTCCTCTACATCAACTTCCTTTTGTTCTTTGGAGATGACCTTACATATATATTTTACTTATCATCTTGTACCACTGCTCTTTTCATTCAGATCAAAGTTGACAACTTTATCAAGCCTTCTCAGATATGAGTCATTCATGAAAAGTCAAACATTCCCCTTACAGGAGACAGAAGATTGTTGAATTTCTTCTGAGATAATATGCCTGATCTCACAATTTATGCCCTAGCACCAGGAGGGCCAACTGTGTCCTGGGGGGCATCAGGCACAGAGCTGCCATCCAGTCAAAGGAGGCGATTGTCTACTCTGTGCTGGTGGGGCCTCACCTCAAGTCCTCTGAGCACTTTTGGGCACCACAATGTAAGAAAAGTATTAAGCTGTTAGAGTGTGTCCAAGGAGGGCAACAAATATGTGAAAGGCCTTGAGGGGAAGCCACATGAGGAGCAGCTGAGGGCACTTAGTCTGTTCAGCCTGAAGGAGACTGAGGGGAGACCTCACTCCAATTACAATTTCCTCATGAGGGAAAGAGGAGAGACAGGCACTGATCTCTTCTCTGTGGTGACCTGGGACAGGACCTGAGGAAATGGCCTGAAGTTGTGTCAGGGAAGGTTTAGGTTGGATATTAGGAAAAGATTCTTTCCCCAGAGGGTGGTTGAGCACTGGAGCAGGCTGCCCAGGGAAACAGTCATGGCACCAAGCCTGACAGAGTTCAAGAAGTGTTTGGACAGCGCTTTCAGGCACATGGTGCAATTCATGGAGCTGTCCTGTGCAGGGCCAGGACTTGAGAACTTGATTCCAGGGGTCCCTTCCAACTCAGGATATTCCATCATTCTACGATTTATGTTGTGAGTCAACACTCAGCTAAAATCTCCTGATTTCATTTGACATTCTCTTCTCTCCTCTTAGCTGGAGGAAGCTTTTAAATAATTTTTGAATTGCAAATGCTTTTAAGAAGTGAAGAATCAGCAAAAGGAAAAAAAAAAGTCTTTTGACAGTTTGTTTCCTTCCTAAATGTTTAGGAATCAAAAAAACTACAAGGGGAAAAAGAACACTTGCTCCAGCTTTCTTGCTAGTGTCAGGATGCTTCACCAAAACAGTACCATCCCACGGACTGCTTGAGGGCTCCATCTCTAATGCCTGTGTCTCTGGTTAACCTCCACATCTCTTGCAGCTTCCACAGGTACTCAAACTTTAAATCAATGAGAAATGGGATGGTCTCAGCCTTCTTCAAGCTGAATAGAAGGATTGATATCTGACAGTTTCAAATGTGAGTTAGCACCATGGGGCCTGACACAGCTACCAGCATTAAAGACAGTGGTGCTGTGTACTGCAGCTTTATGAAAATATAATATCCCCTGATATTTGAATGTTATCACCAGTGACAGGTGGAGGATCTGGACTTCTTAAAAAAATTAAATTCATGAAAAAAATACATGCAAGTTCTGATGATACTTGCAGATGATTTTTCAAACCCTGCTATCTTCCCTCAAGTATAATTTCGAACAAGCCATAAACTACACCTGACAAATCATTACCTGCTTCAGTGTGATAGTCAATGCAGTTCCAGCTACATGTTTTATCTCACACACAACTGACATATTCATCTGACTTCTTCAGATTCTATACAGATATATATGCGCTCTAAACACCAAAAGACAAAATACTTCTCTTCCATGCCCAACACAGAAACAACAGTTCTATAGCCCATTTAAAGTACCACCAACTCTTCAAAGACAAGACTTTATTGGTGTGGTTATACATATGAAACACAGTTGCAATTCCTACCCTAGTTTCCTCAGAGACTGCATTAGGACCAGTTTTCAAATATGACTGATTCTGGGCTCAGCAGTCAGTTTTCTGGAAGATACAAAAATGCAGAATAGCAAAGAAAAACAGATTCCACCTGTTTTAGAGACAAGGTTGTCTACTGTGCCGCAAAAATAGAAGCCTTGATTTGAATTAATTTTTCACAAGATCTGTCAGGTGGCAAGCAAAGTAAAAATGAAAGTAATAAAAACCAGAAGCAAAACCAATAGTTTCTAAGAAACAGTTTTAAGTTGTTTAAATGATGTGGCTACTAAAACTGAAGTTTTGCTGAGTAACTGAGTTTCCAAATAGTTTTGTAGTTTCTTAACCAGTTTTCATAAGAAAAAGACCTCCATTCTTCCCTTCACTTCTCTGATTCACCCAATAACTGTTAAGCTTCTGAAACAGAGCTAAACTACAAGCATAAGCACTAGTTAAGAATTAACATTTTCTATAAGAAAGGTCACTTGAAATATAGACAACTACCAAGTTAAAAAAGCTGCATTCCATCAGACATCTTTGAGCTCTAGTGCCAGAAATTACAAAAATCTCTATTAAATTACAGAGAGCTCCCCAAAGCTGTTCATTTGGCTTACAAGCCCCATTAAGGATGGGGTCTATTTCATAATTCCAAGCACACACCAACAAAACATACTCATTAAGACTGCATGCAAAGAAACATTACTTAAGTCCTTGCAGGAAGAACGCATTCAATACAAGTACAGAACCAAAAACTGTTGGGGAAAAAAAAGTGGACCTCACTCCCCATGCCTCCATAATTCACATTTATAGGAGGTTGAGCATACTTCGCCGTATCATCTGTCCTACATCAAATACATTTTCCACGTACAGTTAATCTGCAATTCAGTAAGGGTTTGTTAGGTCATAGGAAGAGGAACCCTGCTATAAATCTTGGGACAAAGTAGGAAGTTTTTAAATGACTGAAAATCTCCAGCTCTAAGACAGCAATTATCAATCTATGAACCATAAACCATTAGTCTTATGAAGGAATTCCTGTTTACTCCTTGCAGCTGGTGTTTAAAGGCCAGGATCAAAAGGTACGCTGAACTCAGAGGCACTTCTTCATAAAGTCAAAAAAAGAAAAGCCTGCACCTGGAAAAACAGATTGGCAAATTTCTGCATTTAGGATATCTTTAGCAATAAACCTCCTAGATAAACAAGAGAACAGTTTGCAAAAGAGGTCATTATTCACCCTTTTAAGGGAGGATTAAGCTTCATTTTGAAAACAGGACTAGCACTACTTTACAATGGAAGAAGCATCACATACATATTTAGAGTTCCTAGACTACTTCCAGATTCACACTACTGAGAGAAGGCAATGGCACAACACAACCAAAAGTGGAGGAGAGGAAACATCATCGAGTGTTCCTTAACTGGCATCTTAAACAATTACACAACACAAAAGCAAGCAATTGAACAACTGACGACTCCAACAGAAAGAAAAACTCAAGAAATAAGTAACTCCTAGGATGCAACCTCACCAGACAGAGACATGGCACTTAGGGAGACAGTGCTGGGCTAACAGTTGGATTAGATGATCTTGGAGCTTATGCAGGTGAGGAATGCAGAATTGGACCTTACTTGCCACCTGCAACATCCCAGTTAGTTCTACACGACAATATTGTGCATGTCACATAGCAGTATATACTAAAGACACAATAAAGTTGTTATTCCATTATTATTAAGGGCAATGTTCTTAATTTGTCTTACTCTCTGCACTCTGCTTTCCACCATTTTTTCAGTAAATAAGATTTAAGTACATTAGTACACCATCACTATGAAATTCTATTTTAAGTCAACCGAAGCCGTTTTTAATCACACAACAACAATATAGTGCATATTAATTATTTAGAATGTATGCGCAATTACAGCAGCTCAAGCACGAGTGGAAGACATTAGTCCTCAGAAAAAAAGCAAGCACAGGTAGGGGCAATCTTTTCTTTAAGACTGACTTGCACAGCTGTGCTAACGCCATTCCTACCGGATGCCTACTTAATGCAGAAACCTAGACATGATGTGCGTAGAGATTACGAACATAATCTTACAGCCCGAAGACAAGCACAGCAGTACTCAGGGACCTTCCATCACTACCTCTTTTGTACGCTGAAAACCGCATCAGGTCACATACAAGCACCAGAGCGAAAACCCCCCAGGACACGTCTCCAGGCACAGGTGCATATTTACACAGACAGGACACACAGTGCTACCGAGGGACCTCTGCCTGGCCCTTCCTCATCCCCCACACCACATGTCACCCCCGCAACACGGACCTGCAGCCCCTCACCCAGGGCCCCGGGGGGCAAATCCCTCGAGCCAGCAGTGAGCCCTTGTGGCCAAGAAAACCAACATAATCGTGGGTTGCGTTATTAGGAAGAGCATTGCCAGCAGGTGGAGGGAGCTGATCCTGCCTCTCTATTCAGCCCTGGTGAGGCCACATCTGGAGTGCTGTGTCCAGTTCTGGGCTCCTCAGTACAGGAGAGGCACGGAGCTCCGGGAGTGGGTCCAGCAGAGGGCTGGACCCAGGATGACTGGGGGACTGGACCATCTCTGTTAGGAGGAAAGGCTGAGGGAGCCGGGCTTGGTCAGCCTCGAGGCGACTGAGAGGGGACCTTACCAATGTGTATAAGTATCTAAAGGCGGGGTGCCTAGAGGATGGAGCCAGGCTCTTCTCGGTGGTGCCAGGCACGAGGAGAAAAGGCAACGGACATAAAATGATGCACAGGAAGATCCACGTGAATAAGAGGAAGAACTTTGCGAGTGACCGTGCCGCGGAGGAGATTGCCCAGAGAGATTGTGGAGCCTCCTTCACTGCAGATCCTCAAGAACACGATCCTGCGCCACGTGCTCTGGGACAACCCTGCTTGAGCAGGGAGGCTGGAGCAGACGACCCGCTGTGTCCCCTCCCGACCTGCCCCATCCCGTGCACCACGCGTGTCCCCTGCCCCCGAGGGCGCTGGCCGAGGCAGCGGCCCCTCCGGCTCGGGGGGCACCCTGCAAGGGCACACCCGCGGGGCTGAGGGCCGCGCCGGGCGAGAGGGGCCGTGGGGCGGCGGGGCTGACCTGTATTTCTTGAAGAGCTGGTCGGACTCGCGGAAGCCGTTGTTGAGCAGCATGTTGATGCCGGCCAGCGCCAGCTCCGCGTCCTCGATGGGCAGCGGAGTCTCCTCGTCCTCCCGCGGCGGCGGCTGCTCCGAGCCGGCCATGACGACGAGGAGGCAGCGGGACGCAGCCGTCTCTCCCCCACCTACCTGTCTATCTATGACCCTGCCCACCTGCAGGCCGGCCGGCCGGCCCTCCCCGGGCGGTAGGCGCAGTGCCCGATCGCGGC
>JAWWMO010000083.1:104505470-104518862 GCA_035047845.1 Dendrocincla fuliginosa | reverse complement strand
TAATAAACCTGTTTTTATAAAAAATAAATCATTTGGTTGAGGCTCTGTTTCTCACAAGCTGCTAACACTGTATGTGCTGCCTGTCTGCTGCCTGTGCTGTCTGCTGCAACAGCATTCAGTTCGGAATTCTGCAATTACAATGTCTGACATCTTCCAGCACCAAGAGATCCTCAGGCTATCTACTGAAATCAGTATTGGAACAAAGTACTGAGCCCACAATCCAGAAAGTAATTTTATTATGGTGAAAAAAAGAAAATCATAGGAACTGGGAATGCGTGAAATCCTGGCTCCTCATTCCAGGGTATGTGTCCTACATAACCTTCAACAAAAGGAACGTGAGTCTAAACAAAACAAAACCAAAGCATTATGTGAAAACAAGAATAAAGCAGATATGTAGAAATATACAGCAACTTATAGGCATTCATAAACACCTAAAAATATTATTTCAGGGAATATATGCAACACAACCTAAGAAAGTAATGTTACCTTTCAGTAGTCACAGCATATAACGAAATTTAACTAACAGAAATGCAAGAACCAACGTGAAACAAACATCCTAGCTTTAAGGTTAGTTTACATACAAATCCAGCAAAAAACTGGTAACTCCATCAGGTAAGAACATGCTCAGTGTTTCTGTAAGGGACATCCACCTTTCTATTTATTCTTTTATACATACCACTGACCAAGCATTTTCCTCCAGATTCTTTATTTGTTTGTTTGTTTGTTTGTTTTTGGGGTTTTGTTGTGGTGGGTTTGTTTTGGTTTGGGTTTATTTTCTTTGCTTTTAAGAACATACAGAAGGGCCTACCAGGCCTTGTCATGGGCGCGAAGGTAACGATGAAGCAGATGATGATGGCACTGCAAGCTTTCAAACGAGGGGCAATCCAATTACGCACAGCTAACGCTTTGTGAAACAACTTGATTCGGAATAATGCATCAATTTCCATACGACAACCAAACCCAGTAGTTAGGGTTCACAAATACAGTCGCCTCTTCGCGTTCAGCCTCCCTCGCTGGCGAGCGCTCCCGGGATCCAGGGCAGCCGATCCCAGCGGCATTCCCGGGATCCAGGGCAGCCGATCCCAGCGGCATTCCCGGGATCCAGCCCCCCCGGTGTTCCCGGGCCCACGGCAGCCGATCCCAGCGGCATTCCCGGGCCCAGGGCAGCCGATCCCAGCGGCATTCCCGGGCCCAGGGCAGCCGATCCCCCCACGGTGTTCCCGGGATCCAGGGCAGCCGATCCCCCCCGGTATTCCCGGGATCCAGGGCAGCCGATCCCTCCCGGTGTTCCCGGGGCCGCCGCCCCTCCCGGGCCCAGGACAGATTTCCCCCCCGGTGTCCCCGGTCCCGGGACAGCCGCTCCCCCCGGTGTCCCCGGGCCCAGGACAGCCGCTCCCCCCGGTGTTCCCGGGATCCAGGGCAGCCTCTCCCACCCCGGTGTTCCCGGGATCCAGGGCAGCCGCTCCCCCCGCGGTGTTCCCGGGATCCAGGGCAGCCTCTCCCACCCCGGTGTTCCCGGGATCCAGGGCAGCCGCTCCCCCCGGTGTTCCCGGGATCCAGGGCAGCCTCTCCCCCCCCGGTGTTCCCGGGATCCAGGGCAGCCGCTCCCCCCGGTGTTCCCGGGATCCAGGGCAGCCGCTCCCCCGGTGTTCCCCCGGCCGCCGGCCCCGCCCGCGCTGCCCCGGAAGGGCTCCGCGGGCTGCGGGAACATGGCCGAGTCTCCGGAGGAGGTGGCGGTGCTGGTGCAGCGGGTCGTGAAGGACATTCGCAACGCCTTCCAGCGCAACCCGCACATGTGAGTGCGGCCGGGGCCGCGCCGGGAGGGCGGCCGTGGGGGGTCGGTGGTGCCCCGGCCCGGGCGGCTCTTCGGTGGGTGGGGTTCGCACAGGGACACAGCTGTGGCGTGCCCTGGGTTACACGGGACCCCCGAGCATCGCCCAGTCCAGCTATTCACCGTGCACAGAACACGCCAAGACTCACACCATGTGCCTGAGTGTGCTGTCCAAACGCTTCTTGAACTGTGTTGGACTTGGTGCTGTGACCACTTCCATGGGCAGCCTGTTCAGTGCCCAACCACCCTCTGGGGAAAGAACCTTTTCCTAATATCCAACCAAAGTCTCCCCTGACACAGCTCCAGGCCATTCCCTCAGGTCCTGTCCCTGGTCACCACAGACGAGATCAGTGCCTGCCCCTGCTCTCCCCCTCACAAGGAAGCTGTAACTGCAGTGAGGTCTCCCCTCAGTCTCCTCCACGCTGAGCACACCAAGTGCCCTCAGCTGCTCCTCATGTGGCTTCCCCTCAAGGCCCTTCACCATCCTCGTCGCCCTTCTTTGGGTGCTCTCTAATTTATCTTTCCTATGTTGCAGTGCCCCAAACTGTACACAATATCCAAGGTGAGGCCGCACCAGTGCAGAGCTGAGCGGGACAATCCCCTCCCTCACCAGACTGGCGATGCTTTGCCTGATGCCCCCAGGACAGGGTTGGCCCTCCTGGCTGCCAGGGCACTGCTGACTCTGCCCAGGGGCTCTGGCCATGGCGCAGCGAGGTGGGCGATGATGCCTGGCTTGGGGGGGTGTGTGTGGAGCTGGTGGGTTTTGCCTCCCTCCTCCATGTCCCTCCCCACCCTCAGCCCTCTCCTCGCTGCACTGGCAGGCAGGCATGGGTGGCTGTGGCTCACCTGTCCCCTCTCAGGTGGGCTCTCCAGAGCCCTCACGCTTCTCACGAGACCCACTAGGGTTTTTCAATTTTCATGGGTGGGATGCAGCAGCTGGTGCTGCAAGCAGGCCTTGGGTGTGAAGTAGTGAAGTTCCAAGTCCTTCTCTGAGAGGGCAGCTCTCTCTTCCAAGAGAAGTGATTTTTTTTTTTTTAGTTATTATTTTTTCCAGTGATTTTAGTCAGTGACCAAGATCACTAGCACAGAGACTGAAGTTCCTCTTTTGTGACCTCCCCAGTGTAAGTCGGGGAAACTAGGATTTCTAGAAATTTACTCTCTTATCTCTTGACACCCCACACCATGCATGATTAGTAATGTGAACTTACCTGTGACACCAACAAGAAAAATCAGTATTTTGCAAGTTTGGTTCAGATGCAAGCTAGTCTGGCAGGTGTTTCCAAGTATGGGATGGATGAGAAAGTACGTTTGTGTAAATGTAAATAGATGCTGAAATTACTCTCACGTTGGTTTTATCCTTCTTTGCACAAAGAGACTTTCTTTGCCGTGCTTAAATTTAGGTGAGTACAAAGGCTATTACTATGCACCTGGTCTTGCTTCCTGACAGCTACAGCTGCTCTGGTGAAAAATTTAAGGATCAGACTGACCCTCCTCCCTTGCTAACATACAAAAGAATGGGACCAGATGCTATTTTTAGTGGCAGCCTCTCTTCCCTGTAAAGCAAAACATCTGTCTTCCTGTGAATCAAGTAGCAATATTTCTGTGCATGCCTTGTGGGAATTACTACCACCTTCTCAGGAAATACTCTGTACCAAAACCCTCTTGAGACAGCACTTGAGAAGTGAGCATTGCCTAATACCAGAAGGCTTCTGAAATCTGTCAGGTATGAATTGGGCCCTTAGGCTGATTGCCAGCCCCCTTGTCTTGCTGAGTGGAGCTGGACACTCAGAGGGGGCTTAAAGAGGACATATATTCTCTTACAATGCACATCTCCAAAACAGCATGATCTACACAGCCTAGAAATCCTTAAGGACTTCAAGGAAGTCAGCACAGCATGACTGGGGAACAGCATGTTCTTTGATGTGTTTACAGGTTATTTGTGAAATTTGGACTCCAGAAATGCAAGCAGCCTCACTACAAGGAAATTGCAGGTTGCACTTTTACCACCTTTGTTCTCTGTTTCAGGTGTGCGCAAGACACAGCATTCCAGATGAAAACAGTTACTTATGTAAGGTAATCTAGCAGGCAGTATTCTTTGGGCAGAGGTTCATGGTGGAGCAATTTATTATATTCTTTTGGTTAGCCATATATCATTGATTTGATCAAGAGGCAATGAATCTTCTTATGGGCTCCCTGAAAACTTGTCATAGAGAAGGCTAACTCCTACATTCAAGTCCTGTTTCTGAGGAGCAGAAAGCCAAGTTCTTTGTGAAACACTTACTCCATTCCTCCAAAGCTAGACTCATATTTTCTAGCCCCAGTGTTCGAGTAATGTGTAACAGGGCTGTGTGTTCCCTTCAGGTTTTGACCCCATGCACAAGGAACTAGAATTCTTTTGAAATTTTCTTTTTAGTACCCAGTTGGTCCATACTTTCCTCAGGGCTGGTACCAGTAATTTGTTTCCTGTAACAAATGTTTTATAAGCATCCAGTAAGGTAGCTATTAATTTTGAAACTCAAGATGTGAGTAGCTAAATCAACTCTACAGAAACATAGCCATAAGTGTGCAAAAAAAAAAAAATGGGCAGAATGAAACTGTACTTCAGCTGCTCAGTAGAGAAGTAACGCATTTGAACACCAGTAATGAAGCAATATGACTTCAGCAGCTGAGCAGCAGTTTTGTAGTGCCCATGTTGTAATATGCTCTGCAACCTCGTTTTCCTGCAGAATTGGATTGGAAATCAGCAGGGCTGTAAGTCTCCCTGGCTGCCCTGTAACGACATATGGGGTCTTGTGATGGGTTACAGTTAGTTTGATTCACAGGGAGGATGTGCTACTGCTGATTCAGCCTGTTAAAAATGGCTGTGGGAGTGAGGAAAACGGTGAACAGGACTACATGGGTGACTTGTACATGCTAATCAAAGCTTGTATTTACTTACTAGACAACCTACCCTCTAAATGTCCTTCGTGGGGTTTTTTGTTTGATTTTTTTTTTTTTTAATCAGCATGATAGGCACTCATCAGCCAACAACTTCAGCAGAGGGGCTGCTCAGTGTCTAGCTTTGCCCTTTGCCTCACAGCTTGCTGCAGTGCAGTATTGAATAACCTGTGCTGCTGTGGCCCGTTACCTCACTCTTATGACAACAGGTTGAGGGAACTGGTTTGTAATTACTCTGGGACAATAAAGTTACTGATGTTGAACAAGAATTGTACTTTTAATAAATTAACCGGCCTAAATTTCCAAGACCTTTGCAATATTTGCATCCTGTAAGAGATACAGAATTGTGGTGGTTTTACAGCCCCTTTGCAGAACACTACTGTTGTAGTTCAAGATAGCCTGTACCTTTGACTTCTCAATTGCTCTTCCCTTTGACAAGCTTTCCATGTTTCTGCCCTGCCATTCTGCTTCTGACAGGGAGAAGTCCTGCAAGTTGTCATCTTCATATACTGGTTCCTGAGGAAAAAATGGTTTTTCATTGGTGTTTTTCCTCTGTAAGTCTAATTGGAATTTAAGCCCTAGTCATGAACTACAGAGAATGGCAGAATTTGCAGAAGGAGGAAATAAATTATTACAGAAGAGCTTAACAATTTATCTAAAGCATTAGAGACAAAAGAATTAAAACCAAGGACAGGCCTATATTCCTATTTTCTTAAATATCGTATTCATACTTTGTAAATTAGGTCCCACTTTTCTCATGGCCCTTCTTCACTGTGTCTGAATATGGCAAACTAACCCGTTGCTTCTGTCTCAGGGTGCCCTAAATCTGATTTTGCTGGGTTTCTTTTTACCTATCTTGTTCCCATACTCTACTTCTGTCCTCGAATATCTCAATAAGCAGTACAATCTACAGTTTTTAAGATGCAGATGGAATTTCAGCAGTGGATTAGAATATCTGATCATCAGAAATTAAATTAGAATCAGTGATCATTTCAGTAGAAGTAAATTCCTTCAGAATGGAATTAACTTTTTTGCTCTGTGTTGCATATAGTGTGACCGTGTATGTATATAACATTTTGGAAATACCAATTAAAATCATAAAGACATCTCCCATGCTTTTTCAGTCTCAGACACAAACCAGCAGTACCTGCTCCTGTAATTTTTAATTCCTTTTTGAGGATTTGCTATTCTAGTTCAATATCAGATGCAGTCCTGTTGTTAGTTATGAAAAGGTGTTACAATCCAGGATACAGCCAAACCATCAGAGGGGTCTTATCTCTGTCAATGACTGCCAGTAATGGCTACTGAATATATAAATGGGAATATCTTCCCTTTTTGAATATATTGTATTTGGTAAGAAAAAAATATTAAGTTCACAAGTACATTTCTAAGGAAATGTACTTTTAAAGTAGCTAAAGTCACTTGTTCTTGTGCTTTGTGCCTCACACTGTATCTCTGATTTTGCAACAATGAAGGTGCCTGTCTTTTGTGTCTTGTCACTTAAATATTTATGAGTGGTGAGCTCTACATCGCTTATCATCATGCATTTTCCATACAGCACAGCAACTGAGCAATACTACAAAGCCAAGCTAATCTTCAGAGCTGGCTCTCCACATTTTCCGATTAATATGCATTGTCATTATAAGGGCTAAACCCAGCCTGAGGACACACATGAAATGACTATTGAAATAACTTGTCTGTTCTGTCAATAGACAAGGAGTACGCATACATATCCTAGTAAAACAGAACAGACTCAGTGAGGCTCTTCATCCAAAGTATTTCAAGGGTGCTTAAAATTAGTCTTTTGACACTTTCCTTTGATTAAAGAGAGTGACAGTAATAATAATTAGAGGAATAACTGCTCTTTTTTTGCAGTGGACCTTATTCCAGAATCAGCTACTCCTTCCTCTCACAAGCTTTCTGTTTTCCCTGCCTTTTCTTCACAGGAAGCCTTTTCTATATGGTGAGTTATGAGATGGAAGATGACTGATGCTTCAGTCCTGGTCTTTTGAGCACTGGCTTGTGGCTGCTCTCATCTACTCTGTAACACAGGCTGTGCTGTGGCACCTCTGCACAGAGAAATCACAGAGATGGCTGGGTCAGAGCAGGCAAAGTACTTGGAAATTCAAAAAGGAAACTGAAAGATGAGACAGAGCAAGAAAGAGCAATTTCCTGTGTTTTTTCATATTTTGCTTATATTTGGTAATGTTTATTTTTATCCACAGTTGTTGCTTTGGACCCAATATATAATCAGTCATATAATGGGATAAAAAGATGTGCAGTCACACAAAGTTATTTTTACTGAAGCACATAAAGGTGTATAATTTTTTGCTATATAAAGAATGCTAAATACCAGAGCTTTTTGGAACTGGGACTTTTTTCCCCAGAATGTGCTAATGGCCAAACATATGCACACAGTTCCGGAGAAAACAAAGGAATACACAAGTATTAAATACTAACAGCTGCTCTGTTCAGGCAGCAGTCACATGCTGGCCTGTTTTATAAAAATTAATTGGAAAGACTTCCACACAAAATAATCATGCTGGTTGAATTTTTAAGAGCCAATTTAAAAGATTTTACTTTCAGAGGAATGACTTCCTACAGAGTTCAGATCTACATACGGTTATAAAAATACCTGCTCTGTATTGCCACACAGCATGAAATGTGAAGCCCAAAATGATTGCCAGAAATCCACCAGTTCTAGCCCAGTCCTTTCTGATGAGTCAGAACAAATTCATCGAGATTGTAAAAGGCAAATCTTTGTCTGAATATCCTTAAAATACTTCGAGTATGGAGAGTCTGCAGAATAATTTTCCCTCATAGAAACAGTTAAATGCAACTTTGTTATAGAAGCAGGGGGGTAATAGCAAATTAACACAGGTGAACTTAATGGTTTTGCATATGGAAGATGAGGTAGGCTGTCTTGCCCAAACTGGAGCATATAAACGTGTTTTTCCCACTTGATATTCTTGTTCCTACATTATGGGATCTTGATTGGGGCCCTATTAGTCTTTCAATTTTAACAACAAATAGCAGCCCATTCATCTTGACATTTCACAAGCAGGTCAGAAATTTTAAACCTCTAATTATTTTTGCTGATCTGCTTTGGAGGGGCCCTCCAGTTTTCCAGATTTTTTTCATTTGTACATGAAGCCACTTCACAGACCAGATGCGTTTGTGAAGGATTTTTTTTTCTATATATTCCTTTATATACCTGCACATGTATCTAACTATATGTATAGCATTTACCAACAAATCATTTGCCCAGCTACTGAGAATGTGCCTTTGTACTTTCAAGCTTGTGTTGAGAAATAAGTAATCATCACAGCCATAGTTAGCCTGTGGCAAACATCTGAGCCTCAATAAATACCCTTTGTGTTAATGCTTCCCCCGGTCCTTGTAATTTACAATAATCAAAAATAGATTATTATTATTCAAAAATATGTTGTGGAACATATTTTGAAATGTTTGAAACATAATAAAGATAATATCTTACTCAGACTTATTTTTCTTTTACTATTTTAGCTGTATATATTTTCTCACGGGTGTCAAGCAGCTTGATGCATAATACTATTTGAAGTGAGACTATTTAAGGAACACTTTTCAGCAACATTTGTACTTTGCTACTTCCATTTGGGACTTTTGGCATTATATGTGTTTTATAAGTAGTATCTTAACATTTTTTACTAGCTTATTCTTCTGTCATTCACTACAAAAATGGAATGGCCATTCAACAGAATTGAGTTAGAGGAGGTTTGTTTTGGCCGTGTTAGACATCGTGTTTGTTTTTCAGTTTTGAAATCTGCACTTCTGGACCCTCTTCTTTTTCCTTGCCTGAGAGTGGGGGATATTTTGTTTAAAATTCTAGTGACAAGAGTCAACAGACCTTGTTGATGAAAGGCGTTTTTTGTGACATGAAACACAAGTCTGTGTAGGCAGATTGTCCAGATATCATGTAGAGGAGACTAAGCAAAGCTATGTAACATAACTTTACACTCTGCTTTGAAAGATAATCACAACTGCAATGACCAGTAGTTGAGGTAAACAGAAAGGAAGGCATGAAAAAAACACCTGGTGGCCTGGTGGCTGGGAACCAACCCATAAAGGCAGAGGAGAATTCAGCAAGAGGTTATGAAGCAACCATGGCCCAGCTGTGAATTTTCCACTCCTGGCATTAGTAAAAACTGCAAACCGTGAATTCTTGTGTAGATGTCCCTTTTGGCCTGTTTTCTGTACACGTGTGGATGGGAGTACTACTTCAAGGTTTGGTCATCACCTGACAGTCATATGTCACTCACATATGAAGGAACTTGCCTCACCGGTGTTTTTCAGCAAGCCACTTAAATTGTCTGCATTGGTTCTTATATCTATTGATGGGATTGTAATACCCCATAATTTAGTGCATTAAAATAGATCACTGTGTTACATCAAGGCATTCACAGCTGCCTCTTGACTTTCTGTCACTGGAATAGACCACACAGGATATGTTCATTTGGGCAGCTCTGTCAGCAGCCTACATGCCTATAAAGATGGTGAACTTGTTGCCTTGCCTATACACCTACCTAGCTACTGATGTCTTTGGCCCCAGTTATTTCAGTTCCTTATGTTTTGGGAGTTTAATCTTGTTGTTCTGGTACACAGTACTCTGTTCTTTACAAAACCCTTCTCTGAGGCTTGCACACATAGACATGGCAACTGGCTTTTAAAAGAAGCTATATGATCTGCAGCATATATCACAAGTTAGAAAAAAACCCGAAAAAACATATTGAGAGACAGATGCTGCCTGAGATACCACAGTTTTTATTTCTGGATACTAGCTTTTCATCTGTGAAACATGTGCTTTGGTCTGACAACTTTTGATGCTCACTCAAGAAAATAACTAGTTGTACCATTTAATTTGCAAGAAAAGTCATTGTGTCTATTTGTGTAAACCTAAACTGAGGGGTTCATCTTCTATTAAGGGTGTATTTGGGCAGTATTTATATACACTCAGGTTACAGCATTATCTGGAGAAAATAGCTAAACAGAGCCTTGTGCTTAAATAATCTTCATTTTAGTCTTTGCCTTAATTTGTTTTATAGTCATAAACATCAGTTTATGTGAATGGGTTGTCAGTTGATATGAATGAAAAATTCTCCACATTTTGATGTGTAAAACTGTAAAGCAGATATAAAAAATATACTTCTGTCCTTTAGTGAGATTATTTTCTGTAGCCAACATTTGATTTAAAGAGAATTTAAGAGACTGGAAGCTGATGCTTGACCAACTAGATTTTGAGTTGACACTCATAATTAGCCAAAACCAGGAATATATGTGTTATCTCATAGTACTTCAAACTTGGGCCATTTATTTGGAATAAATACTCTTTATGAATTGGTTTATAAAATGTTCCTATTTGGGCACTTTTTAATCAAGGTATGTGGATTGGGAAACACTACTGAGAATTATAGATTCCTGAATGGACTACCAGAACCAGTTCCTACTATGGCATCTCTGCAAGCAAAACGCTGCATTGCAGATAAAGGGAGATTGGGATTCTGAAAGCACTGCTGCCCTTAAGCAGCACAGTGCCTTTTAAAACCATGTATTGGGTGACTTATTCTGTACTGATTCACAATTAATTGTTCTACCAACACGTTTTGTGAGGCTGACAGCTATGTACCAGGCAAGTACCTTAACTGAGTTGTGTAATTTTAGCCATTATGAGTTATGCATGACGATAACCAGGATAATACAGTAAGAAAAGCTTGACTTTTACTGCATGCCATTTCTTCAGAGTTCATTTTCCAGGCATAGCACAAGGAAAAATCATCTTTTATTTTCTCAGTGCACTTTCCCATTTTTCATTTCATTAGCATTTTTTCCTCAAATGCTTTTTTCTACTGCAAGTCATCCAGCAAGCATTCTTCTCTTTTTCTTTCCATTCCTTTCACTTTAATAGCTCTTGCACTTACCTATTTTTAGAGGGGTTGTAAGTACACAAACACACATAAATACACCTTCTATCTCACATCTCTTTATTATATATGCCTTTCACTTGAGGTTCAGCCTACGTTTTCTTCTTAGGTTCTCAAGCTTCAAATCATACAAAGCACAGAAAAAAGTAGATCATCATATGGAGATGGCAGAAGCTAACCACGCTGTGTTTGGGTATCTCATTACTGAAAAGGGTGAGTGACAAAAGCATTTATAATGACAAATCTTCCCTGTAGTTGGAAGCAGGAGATAATTTCCTGTGGGTTGTTCCTTTCTTCACTGAGGGCTGCTGACAATACTGCACAATGGTATTTCTATAGCTAGGTTGCAAGGTGGTCTAATTATTCCTGAGGACTAAAGTATAATCAAGCGCTGCATCCATCCTCAGGGAATCAGTTCAGTGGGTTTCTTCCTTGGAACCCAGAGCTAGCTTGACTGCTACCATGTCCTCTTACAGTGTATGTTTAAGATGGTGTGGGTGTGTGTGGTTTTGTTTGGGAATAACTAACCCTCCTCCACTGATTATAGTATAACCTAGAGCAGATGACCAGTTTTTGTACAAATGAAGTTGTGAGATGAGTAACCATACTACCCCACAAATGCTTTGGGTCTTACTGAAGTCAGGTAGGTGTTACGTTGCAAGTACCAGTGCTATTAGCCAGTTTTGTATGCACACAAGTCTGTGTAGCCATTCCATTTGCTTAAAATCATGTAGATCCACACATTTTGTAACTTTCTGTGGTCCCAAATGAAAAATAATGAGTTCGCCTACCCTAATAGTAAAAGCCTTAACATTTTTGTCCGGATTTGGTGGTGGAATGTGCTCCTATAAGCATAGCTATGCCTGAAATGCAGATGCATGTGACTGTCACAGTACTTGTTGGCCAGCCAGACTTGGTTTGTGCATTGCTGTTACCTACATTCGTATTGCCCACTGAAACAGAGGAGACTTCTCTTTACCTATCTATCTAAAATCAAACTTCTGTTTTCCAACAGGTCTCTGGGCCTTAATACATTTCTGAAAACTGCAATTCTGTTTTTAAATCACTCCTTGATGCAAACGCTTAGTAATTTGTGTGAATTTATTATAGCTGGCAATGCCTACATACTATTAACACACACAAGTAAATCCAGTGGAAGCATTGCAAATTATACCTAAGAATGTTATTTCAAACATGCACAGGAATTCCCCATCAGAGGTCATTATGTAGACATCTCAACAAAAGCCTTGATCAGGCAAATGCAAAGAGCCACATGGGATAATCACTGTTGTTCAGATTGTGAAGTTATTCCATTGAATCTAATCCCTGCTTAAGGCACAGTGGTCCCTTTGATCACACTCCAGCCCTTCCTTCTCCAACCTGAGCTGCCTCAGCCCACCCTATTACACTCCATTTTAGCATATAGATAAATTAAAAGATATGATGCCAGAGGCTGAAATGTAAGAATACGCAACACAGTCTTTGGCTTTCACCAAACTAGAAATTTGTTCTGCTTTGTAAATGACTCTAAACTATGTCTCTTAGCTGCAGCCCCGAGAAGCTTCTGTTTTACCTGTCTAGAAAGTTTGACTCTATCACAGAAGAAATGAGGACACCTGTTCTAGGAGACAAAAGGCTACCTACAGCTTCATTGCCAGGAGACTCTACAACTGAACACACAGGCACAGGGTATATGTATTTACTTGACGTGATAAGATTTTATAATATGCCCTTCATGGGCCTGGGGTGGAAACTGTAGGGCAACCATAAGGTTCTTCATAGCTGCAGGGAGCAGAGAGCGCAGTATTTGCCTTGGGCAACTGCAGAGACAGGAGGGTTGGCCACAGAAAACCTCAGTAGTCAGAAGTAACTTTCCAGAGCTGTGTCCTCACATCTGAGAAGAGGCATTAGGAACAAAATATGCTTACAGCCCCAGCTATGCTGGGATGCAGGCACGGATATTTTGACTTGGGTCACAGCATCATGTCTCATGCAGAAAGCAGTTTCTACTAGAAACTGATAGATCAGAGGAAGTTCATTCTATTCAAAGTTTGAAGAGTTTAAGCTCCTCAGCTGCAGACTGTCTTCACAAATAGAAAGGAGGCCAGTGCTCAGTGCCTTTCAGAGATGCGTGCATGAGAGGGCCCTCCGAGGGGAACAGAAGAATAGGCAGGAAGGGGTGTGCAAAGCTATCTTATGACTAATTGCTGTTTGCAGCTGCAGATAGACACGTGCTTAATTATCTGCTATATGCATGCAAATTTGGTTGCTGTCACTAGAGTCCAGATGTTCCCTTCCATTTTACTAAGAACAACAAACAAAAGGAAAAAGGTCAGAGAGCAAAATAAAAGGGTCCAGGAGGGGCAACTTTGTGCAGTTTTTCTTCCTGTCATACCATTTTTCTGAACTCCCCACCACGGACAGATTTTTGTGAGGTCACAGACTGAGCTCGCAACAGAAGTCAGAAAAGAGGTGAAGCCTGAGAAAAGCTGCTCCCCTCCCAGTGCAGCACTGGGAAAGGGGTGCAGACAGAAGCCCAGCCCCGCACTGCTCCCCAGGGCTGCAAAGAGGTTGGGGCATACGGGATGCCTTGCAGGCACAGAGGAGCTCCCCAGAAACCTACTGGTATTGAGTCTCCTGTTCAAGAGAGCAGTGGCTGGGCTCCTT
>JAWWMO010000083.1:104433246-104505370 GCA_035047845.1 Dendrocincla fuliginosa | reverse complement strand
GGGTCTTTTTCTTTCTATCCACCCTCTAGGCTAGCATCTGGGTTTTAGGCATTTTTTTGTCCTGATTAAAAAAAACAAAACTATTTTTTCATAGAAAGTGAACATTTTTCTTTGATTCCTCATTTTAACTCTTTGCGGCAAAGTCCTTTTCATAAGATATATGCATTGTGTCCCCAACACTTAAAAACAGAAAGATCCTTTTCTCCTATCTACCCAAATCCAGGAATAATAGAGTAATGTTTATTTATACCGATCAGGCACCTGGCTTTTATTCTGTTTGATGGCATTCATTGTTTCTTTGGAAGATTTAACCTATTCATTCCATTTTAATTAAATAATAATGATGATCATTAGTGGTTTTGTGGTGTCTGTTTTGAATTAAATTTGTGCTGAGTATATACATCATGTAGATTCGTTTTATCTTTTTGTGATAAATGCAATGTACATAGATTCAGGGATCACATGTCCTCTTAAGTGGCTCAGCATTGGGAACATTACCTTCTTTTAACATGCCAATATCAGGTTACGAGAATCTGACTAAATACAACTATCAGTCCAAAACTTGGTCCTATTCTTCTGCATGCAGGGATAATGAAATTGCCAGAAGGGTTTTCTTTTCTTTTAGCCTGGTAAAGACATAGTGGGATGACTGCAGCTGAGCCTGGGTGGGGTCTTTGGCATCCAGGTTGGATGGCTCATAGCTGGTGCTCTAAGACCACCCAGAGCACTGCCTTCACTGCTGACACTTGTCAGGGAGCCCAGTTTATCTGCATGGTCTCCTTGCTTCCACCCCTACTGCTGATGCAAATACCCTTTGTGTTTGTGTGAAGTTTCCATTTATGTATATTCGCATTAAGAGGGTTATCTTCAGTTTTCTGGAGAGTGTGTTCTGCCTTTTATTACATAATAAACAGATTTAATCTGAAGTAACAATTCTCTATTAACCTTGGCAGTATCTTAGAATACATTTTTTATCAACTATATGTAAGATTATCAACATGTTTTAATAAGGTGTGTGAACCAAAGTCCTGTGAACTAGTTCAATCTTTCCACTAAGCCACTGAACTTTGGCTCCCGTCTGTATGTTTTCCTGGAGAATTGCTCAGAGCGCTTTTAGCTTCTTCATTTCTTACTTAGGTTACTGTCCCCAGCAGTATGTCATTACCTTTGATTTAACTGGTACAGAAAAGGGGAAGTTTCTCACTGCTGCTCTGACACCTTGTTCTCAGGTAAATTTTTATTAGTTGAAACCCTTGCTTTTCCCAGAGGAGTCAGTGCCCAGACGTATTACTGGCTCTCTGGGTTTGTAGCATCAAAAGGTAACTGATCAGAAAGTAATCAGAAGGATCTAGAATTAAGGTTTATGGCAGATGCTGTTACCTAAGCATATAACTTCTCTATTAAGTAATATCTCATTCTAATAGATTTTTGGGTTATTATGTGATTAACATATTGTTAATTAAAACTATGTCTGCAAGAGCTGGCTGGACAGAGAATAATTTATTTCACTATCCTTTAAAACATTTTTCTTTGTTATGTCATTAGGCTTCAAAAACAGATTTGAACAGTTCTTTCTGGATTGAAATTCTAACAGTCTCCATCCATATTAATTTATAAATTACTGACATACCTATGAATCTAATTATTCATTCTTACCAGTGCATAGTCCTCCTGTGACAGAAATCCTAGACACAGGCTCCCACACAATGGAGAAATCTGTTGCTGTTCCCAGTTTAAATATAACTGAACAGACACAAAAGATCATGATGCCAACCATCTCTCTTTTTGTTCTGTGTGCTAATGCAGCAGTGCTCGATCTTTCTCAACAAGTGACACCTTCACAAAGAAACTGTTTCTCATGGAGCATTTCACATATGCTTCGCATTTGGAACAACCTCTAGGAAAAAGAGTAACTGGCTGAGGTGCAAAGTAACAGTAGGAGTGCATTCAAAAAGATACGATGTTATCACCTGCAAACCAGAAGACACGGTACAGTATGAACAACAGGTCATAGTTTGCTTTCATTGCTACAGAGGATCCTCAAAATTGACAGACAGAATATAAATACACATTGGTTATTTTGCTTGTAATTCTTTATACTCAAGAGAATGCTTCATTGCAGCTCAGGCAATGACTAGCCTCTTGCAATTTTAAGATGTCTGAGCCAGCTGCACAAATGATGTTTATGTTTCTGCCTTGCAGTCTCAATGCCTCCAGTGAAGCTATAATATTGTTTTATGGCACCAGCCCCTTTAACATAAAGTAGTTCCTTTTTCCCAGGGATGTCCATTTAATGTATTTTTAGAAAATGCAGACAGATTTACAGAAGGCTGGGCCATTGTGCCCTGAATTTCCTTACATCATCAGAGAAAGATGCAGGAGTTTTTTAAAATGAGGAAACCACAGAGAGAATGTTAAGAGGCAAAAAGCATGGCAAGAGTTCATTACAAAGCCATAATGCATTTATAGCGTTTTCACTAAGACCACATTTTCCGGAATATTTTATGAGGGACATAAAGGTGGCAGAGGAGAGAAAATACCCCAAATAATCCAGAGAGGACTCACAAAGAGGCAAAGAGGAGGGAGAGCTAAAATGAAATGGCTCATAGGTGACTCCAAAGAAGTGGTTACAAAACCAGAGAAAGGTAGTTCACCCAGTTCATGTTGCTGCTGACAGAGTGAAAGGTCAATGGCTCCGTGTTTTATATGAAAGCTCCACAGTAATGAAAGAAAAGATCCTCAGCTCTGGTAAAGAAAGACTGTTAAAGTTTGAATTGGAAGCCCTTGTTATAATAAACTTAAATTACAGTATCATTTATAAGCAGTGGAAAGGAAATATGTTTTCCTTTTGTATATATATATATATATATGTGCTTTTTTCCACCATGAATGTGTATTTCCTTCTACAATGCCCTGTGATCTATTTCATTTACCATCAGTTCTCAGTGTTAGGCTGTCTTTCAGCTCCCATTAATCTGGCTGTGTTTTGTAGTTGTAATAAATGGAACCTCACAGACCTTGGTGTCATCCACCTCAGATAACATGATCCTATTAAATCTAATCCAAATTAACTGGATGAGAACCCTTTGCCCTTGATACTTATATGGACAAGAGAGAGATTTGACACTAACAATACCAATGCGGTTTAGTCTAGAGAGGAAATTTGCTGTCCTTCTGTAATTGATGTAGGATTCAGATAAGCTCTTTAACCCACTGATAAACTGTGGGGGTTTTAACTATGCTCTCTCAGTGTATTGAACACAATATTTGATCTTCCATTAAACTTTTCAAAACTTTCATGAGGTACAAACCATATAGCAAAAATTTGCCAACAGACATTAACATATGCATTTCTTTGGTTATTACTTCTAATTTTAAGGTGAATGAAGCAAAATGGAATTTGTATTACCTCTGCACCCTTGAACACAAGGAATGAATAATCATGCAAGCTCAGAAAGGATGATGGGAACCAAGTTTTTTAATCACTGAAAATATTAGTGTTAATTACAGGGTTGAATAGCAAGTATTATAATGACTATAGAATAAAATGTCACAGGGAAAGCCTCTCTTGTGGAAGCATTTTATTCTAACATGGGAATTGATAGATTTGGGGGTCCACCTCAAATGCTGTAACCTAAGGAGGCAAATAATTCATGGAAGTTATTGTCAAATGGCAACACTGATGATAAAAGCCTTGGAACTACTATTTCTAACAAAGAAACCCATGACATACTGTTTACCTAAGGCTAACATTGCTATTCATTCTTATAATGTTATTCTCATCACACTTCATTTTAATGTAAGATTTAGTCACTCTGATCTGCTCTAAAATGTATTGGGGGAATTGTTTATTTTGCCTTTTACAAGGATCTTTTCTGGTGAACCTGAAGAGGAGAAATCTTTACAATTGAAATGATGTTTACCATTCATGACTGAAATACTTGAAAATTCAGGCTCTTGTTTACCAGAAGTTGTTTCCCATGTGAAAAAAAAAAGTCAGAATATTCTAAGCACAGAACAGAAAATGCATGAAATACAGTTCGGTGTTCATGTGGATTTCTTCAGTAATAAAAAGTCTTCATCAGTTGAAACAGGACAACTTCTTTGCTCATGTAAAGATCACCCACTGGCTCTTTGGGAACAAAAATCTTTTTACTAAAGTGTTGATCAGCCTGATATAGATTTATCTATGTTAAAGCACAAAATCTGAAACCCTAGTTGGCTTTTATTGGTTGTCCCAACAATGTGTGACAGCCTGATTCTATGGAAACAATACAACAGAAAAAACCATAGGGGAAAAAAACCACCACAAACAACGTTAAAACCAAAGAGACTTTTCTAATTCTTTGTTATGCATTAGTATTGTATTAGAATTAATACTTACTAATCATCATATCTTATATTTACTCAGGTCTTTATACATTTTTCATTTCTTCTGTAAGCATTAAAAACACTTCTGATAAATAAAATCAGATGGAAGGGAATTGAAATCCAGGACTGGCTCCAGGTTGTGATGCAAAAAATCTTTGCCATGATTGCTTTTTCTGAGGGGGGAAGGGAAGAAGAAAAGGATTTTTCTGTGATTAGAAAATATCTGCTTCACAGAGAAGAGAACAGACTGCGAAGAGCAGTCTGATGAGCATGAGATATAGAATGTTACTAGAGAAGTGCATGATAAAATTTAACTGTTCTTCCTCTCTCCTTGCGGAAACTTTTAGTGTCAACTAAGGCCAGTAAATCAATTGGGTATTTCCATAGTTTTGGTCACCTGAGTATTTGAGAATCTACTTCAAAGGCAGGGAGCTTTACAAGTAGAAAGGATTCAGTTTTTGCTATCCCAAAAAGGTCATTTCTGAACCCAATCATCACAAGGCCAATGGCTGTTTCTGTCCCATGGTTGCCGTACAGGAGAATATGTTTCTGCAGAGCATCTCCGGAGAGAAAGCTCTGCCATTCTGTGCTAATCCTGTGCTCCTTCAGAGGCCTCAACCCCAGCATGTTTTCACCACAGCCCATTCCCTCCAAAACTAGCTGTACAGCTGCGAAGTCTTTGCATGGACAGAGATTTGCCTGTAGAAGAGTGGGAAGGAGGATTTCTTTGCATGCCTGTCTACATCGAGGACTAGCCTTAGGAAAGGTTTTAATTTTGCAATAAAGGATTGGCACCAGGGCACTGGGGGGGAAAAAAAAATCCAACACAAAACCCCAAACCTATCAAAATGCTGATTCTGAATGACAGTGGAAGAAGCCATGTCAAGTCTATTTAGTCCAGTCCTCTCTTCAGGAGAATAAAGCAAAGTGGGCTCCCTGCCCTCTGCCGTGGGTCACAATCAGCTACAAAGTGAAGATTTGAATGTCCAAGGAAACAGTTTTGCTGCTTTGGTCCTGTAATTCATTCTACATAATTGTAGCAGATGCACCTGTTATTCTTGATACAACTTGTCTTCATTTATTTAGGAAAAAAAGTGCCTATGGAGGAGACTTTCGGACTCTGAAGACTGCAAAGAAATTGCTCTCCCTCTGAGATATTTAGATAACAAATTGACATGAGCAGAGATGAGGGATACCTGGTTATTCAGGCAAATCAGCTTCTTAAAGCCATTGAAATATTTGGATAAAGCAAGCAGGATTTAGCAGCCTGTAAAAACAACATAAAAAACCCACCAAGCTGAAAAAAAACAAACAGAAAAATGTATGGTTTTAAGAACATACTGCATTTATTTGGCCCCACAATTCCTAACATTGTAACAAACTCCCAGAGTTTCACTCCTTAAAGTGCTTCAAACTCCATTTATATTATTATTATTATTACTTTTAACATTAATGTACATTTCTGTATAAACAACAATCCAAAGAGATTCATAGTTTTATAAAATTCTTTATATTAATGGATCAAATTTGCTTTCAAGATGACCAACATTAAGGCAAATTTCCAAAATTAAGGCACTGGAGTTGCTCAACTTTATGCTGTTGTGGGTGAGAGCAGAATTTGGCCCAGTAGGGTATATACAATTGTATTTTCTGCATATATTTCAAAAGGCACAACAGATTACCTTGGAAATCAATAGCATTTAAAAGGGAGTTTATCAGAGCAAATACTTTTCATTTGCTTTGGCACAGTCCACATCCAGAAGATGCATTTGCTCACTAGCTGTTCAGAATAACCAGCCTGATGACTGATGGTGTTCAGCAACCCGGGAATTCACACAGTACTTCATCAGACACAACCTGATGTGTGTACAGCTGTAACAGCAGAGTTATTTCGCTGGGCACCCATGTAAATTCACTGCACCGTGAATCTCTGAAATCCTCCTGGTGGAGACATGTTTGTCATTGATTTTAATATTCTGAAGACAGCCCAAAAATGGGCCTTGAACTGGAAGCCATGGGATGTCCAAATTTGCTACAAAAAACAAGGTAGAAAGACCAAGTTAATAAAATGAAAATTATTCGAAAGAACATTTAATTATTCCAAGGCCTTCAAAAGAGGGGGAATGGTATAGGACTACATGCATGGATGGGACCTTTGTTATAGAAAGGAAAAAAAGCCAGTAGATAACATGAAAAAATAAGAAGCAATAACATTACCTGGAATTTTGCCAAAGTAGAGTGGCTGATACACACGTCTAGGAGGAGAGGGTCGAAGTCCCGTGGTATAGCTACTCTGTGTGCCCACCTCTAGCTGCACAGTGTTCTTCTTCTGAGACACTGCAAAGGAGCAGGTAAATGAGAACTCTTTCCCAACCCTATTAGAGAATCAACTAGATATGGCATTATTTTTAAACAGCGTCTCTCTTGAAATTTAACTCATAAGAAAAATAGATTTTATTTTAAATCAAAGTCAGGCTGACACACCTAAGTAGTCTGGGGATTAAGAAAGCCCCCCCACAATCTTATGTAAAACCTTGAATTAACACAAGACACATTTTTCTGAAGAGTATTCTCGGAATAAACAGAAGTGAAATGATTAATAAAATCTGGAGCTGCAGTGCTCTGTGCCCACTATCCCTTCAAAAATTCAGAAGAACTGGCACATGCAATGTACCTGCAATGGTATGCCACTGTCCAACAGACAGAGGTCTCTTGGGTGTGACTGATGCCTGGAATTCTCCAGCACCACTATTTCCAGCAGCAATGACCTGTAAAAACGTTATCTTTTAAGTTACTGTGACAAGGAAAAGGGGCAACACAAAAAGGTCAGAATTCCCCCTGCTGAATGAGGGAAATGCAGCTGAAATGGAAGCAGTCTGTACTAACCTTTCCTCCTTCCATGTAAATAGTCAAGTAGTTATCTGGTTTGCTTCCACCATGGAGGAGTATACCTGTTGTACTCTTTGGTCGAATGGTAAATTCAACCCTTAAATCCATGCCCATCGGCACATTATCTGGAGAATTAAACAGCAAATAGAGGAATGATTACAGGAGGACGTAATTGGAAAACCACGTAAAAATAAACAAAATAACCCATAGACATATACACTTCAGACATAATTCCATATATCATAATCCTTACACAGCTTACCAAAGGTGATATATCCTCCTTCATTAAAGAAATAAATCCCTGTGTCCATGGGAACATCCAGACACGGAAGTGCGCCGTTTTTTTGCTGAGGCGCATTCATAACTTCTCCATTCACCTTAAAATTCCTCAGGCAACCCTTGAAACTCTTCATTGGTATATTCTGAAAGCATATTTCAAAACATGAATACTAAAGCATTATGGCAATTTTTTAAGCAGTAATACTAAACATTAGTTCTTTTGGACTGTTGGAAAGTCAAATAGCACTAAAGGCATCTAAAACCTATCTTTGATGCAGTGAAAAGGTATTCCAAAATTCTAAAAAAAGAGCTTAAAACACAAAAGTAACAGCTGATTTTGAGTTAACATAACTTCTGCTTGTAGAACAGATACTTCCCAATGAAGTGTCAAAAAGACAATGCAAGAGGAATTGTGAAATACCAAGTACCCCCTCCCCCTTCCCTTCCTAAGAGGCTGTGTTTATTTAACCTAATTTTATAAAACTGTCCCATTTTTAAACAGAAACCATATATATTTCAAATTAGAATCCAGTTCCACATCCATAATTCCTTAATGAGAATTTGCTCAATTTGCTCTTTTGCTTCTCTACAGATTGTTTCTTATTCCACTGAGCTAAATATTCTGCAGAAAGACGGCAGTTCTGGAATTAAAAATGTGACTTTGGTCTTTAATTTTAAAGAATAAAAATTAAAACAGGGCATGGTTATCATCAGTGTCTCAGCAACACACATTGAAAATATGGGTCCAGATGAAGGCTATGTGAGCAGGTGAAAAAGATCTGTAATGAACAACTACAAACATCAGTCACAGATGGTGCTCACTTAGTGCTTGGAAATACCCCCAAAAGCTTTTCAGCATGGAAATCCTGCACCTTAAACACTTCCATATGTAACTAGAGCAGCATGGGGAGTGTGTGTGGGTGGGTGCATCAATTATTTACCTGTTTTTTCAGTGATGGCAGCCCTCCCACATAGATTGGTGGCTTAATACTGATGGCAGAATTTATTGCCAATCTTCTGTGCTGGGCCCTTAGACCATCAACAACAAGGCGGATGTTCTTCCCATCTGTGCTGAAGACCACCTTTCCAGGGTGCAAACATAACAGAATGAAAACCCAAAGGCCAATGAAAGCCACTGGAGATTTTCTTTGTCTTTAAATTAGATACCATATCATTGAAATACTTAAAAGTGAAAATACTGTGCAGGGAACATCAGTCTCAATAAGTTCTGTCAGAGACCTGTTAACCATGTGAACTTTCAGGCATAGGAATTAACTTCCAATGACCAAAACTGAGTTTCTAATATCTTAAAAATTCTGGATGCTAGTGGTGCTTTCAGCACAGTTCCTGTGCCATACTACTTACCGTGTGCCATTGCCCATCATTGTATTTAGTACTGGTTTTGATTTTGATTTGTTTTCCTCCAGAGCCAAGTGAGAAGACAAAACGTCCTTTTGAAATGTGGAGGGCCAGATAAGAGTCCTCAGACATCTCCTCCATGAAGACTATTAATCCTCTTGATGATCGAGTCCGTACATCTACAGAGCAATGTAACCTGTAGTGGAAAGTAAACATATTCAAGTAGAGGTCTATTTTGTTAGTTGTCGTTGTATCCTTTCTGTTCTCCAGAAAAATGTCAGTGAAACTGTTTATAAAATGCAGAATAGCATTTGGGTGGAATCACGGCATTCTACACTGCCTGCATTTCTGAATGTGAATAAAACTTGACATATTCAGGCTTAAAAACTGGCATCAATATGCACCATAATTGTCTACTACATCCCATTCAATCTACTCTGTTTAGGTAAATGTTTGCATAGAAAAAAAATGCCTGAACCTTTAGAAGTGCCCTTTTGTTATGGCCCAGGACATAAGCAAAAAGAAAATCCTAACACTTGGCATCCAAAGATTCAAGCAGCTTTGACAATTTAGTTATTAGGAGGAGAACTGAGAACATTTGTATTACCTGTCTGTAGGTAACAATGGAGAAAACGTGTAGGATATGAAACTGTTGGGGATGCTTCCAAGGAGATATGCTGCACTGCTGACATGTAACTCAGTTGGTGTAGTGTGGTTTTGCATGTTAGCAGCTTTCAAATAATCAAGGTATTTTTCATTCTGTACATGTAAGACAGAATTGAAACATTTACTACGAGTAGCAGAAGTACAGAAACATTTCAATCAACACATTTAAGAGTTCCCACCTGAGGCATTCAACAGCTTTCTCTAAATGATACAAAAGCTGTTGTCATTCTGGACAGGTGGGTTTAGCATGAAACACCAACACAGTAAGAACTTGCTTCAGATGTGAGACAGAAGGGAAATGAGGGCATCTGAATCTCAGTTCTACAAATGATGACTGTGCAGACAAAGCCCAGGAATCAATATGGAGCGAAGATGACAGTAACAATAAGCATACCTTGAGCATCTTAAACCTGAGAGGATTTTTAAATTCCTTCAGCAGCATTGGTTCAAGGTTCTCATATTTGTGGCAAGCTCCGAGGGATACACCAGACTTGTCAGTATGTCTCATGAGATTTTGAACCTCAGGGAGCTGGCCTGTCCTGTAGTGATGAAAGCAGAAAGTGTCATGACACGGCATTCCTTTTCTTCAGCATAATCAACAATATATTGTAAAACTGTGTTCTGTACAAAACAGATTTCCCAGTGATCCAATGTTAAAGTACATTGAGTGATTTTTATTGTTCAAATTAAAATGTATGTTCAATGCTGTAAGAAGTGTTCATATTTGTCATGGTTCTGACAATTTCTTTTTGGCTACGGAAAAATTCCCGTATTGGTATGCTTATAATTTCTAAATAAAGTATTCTTTTCTAAACGCTACCTGTTTAAAAAAAAAAAACAAACTACCAAAAAACCAAACAAATATTGCCACTGAAAAACAGAGGAAAAAATGACAGTGGCCTTAGCAAATAAGATTCTGGATCTGACTATAAAACTTTGCTAGTTAATTATTCATAACCACTAGATGATCAAGAAAAAATGGCAACATCAGGTTCTGTTCAGTCAATGATTCACTCTCTCCTAAATAAGATGTTCTAATGAGTTTTGTCAAGGGGCAAAAGCCCACCACAACTTCATATGCAGCTGCAGTATTAGAGCCAAATTATCAGAAAGACTGTCAAAACCCATTTCCCGTGTGTATAAAGAATAATAATAAGTAATACTATAATTTTCTAAGTTGTACAGACCATCTCTAATCAGTAAATTACAAAACCCTTTCAACTAGAAAAAGCAATGAAGCTCCCTGCCCCTGGTTTTCCATGGGAAGAGCGGTAGAGCTGGGGCTAGAACCTGAACTCCTTCGTTGCTGGTTGTTCTCTATTCACTCAGTCAGACTAGCCACAGTATTAATTCTCCATCTATTTTTTGTACTAAAAGATATTTTCCCAATTTATTTTCTGATGGGGAGGTTAATACACAGGTTACTTCATTGTCTTGCAGTGCTTTCAATGAAGACATAACTTGAGCAATATGGTCTAGTGGGAGGTCTCCCTGCCTGTTGCAGGGGGCGTGGAACTAGATGATCTTTAAAGGTCCCTTCCGACACAAACCATTCTGTGATTCTATGACAATCAAATCAAAATACACTGTTTTTGAAAACTCTACATGAGTATAAATACTCAGCAAAACTTAGCTAACACAAAGGCCCACTAAGACATCACTTGTGACTCAAGGAATGCTTTTCTTCTAGAAATATATTTATGCATAATTTTTCTCCTAAATTTTGCCTATAAGATGTCTCTAATAACCAGACAAACACATGAAGAGACAACCAAAATCAGGCACGTGATTTCCATACATATGCTCTCACTTGTTAGTGTAACTGTTTTGGTTCTGTCAATAGCTTTGCTCCTGTCATTACCTGGCTCCCTGGGGGGCCATAACAATACAATCTGTCAGATCTTTTTGGATGCCTTGTTGGGGCATTTCCAATTCACTATGTCGAGATCACTCTTTGGCTAACAGATGGCTAAACAGGTATGATTCAGACTAAAATTCCTTTACATCTGAACAGCAGATTAATTACAACTTGATACCATGTATAAAATACCTGAATATGGGAGAGCAGTGAAGTTATGCATTCATGAAGGCTTTGCACATGTAGGAGAAAAGCATTTTAGCAAAAAGTGATTTCAGTATGACTAAAGAACGAGAAGAGGCCAAAATGCATGAAACAAAATTTTTTGTAGGCCAAATACCTTTTTATAAAGATGTTTGAGATGCAACCTTCAAAATTATCTCCACCAAATTTTATAGGTTTGTTTGATTCCTCCGAGTTTAATGCCCTGGAAGAGTCAACTGATGCTGATTTTGACTCATCATCAACCAGCAGATATACTCTGAAACAAAGTGAATAAAAATAAGCATGAAATATAAAGGAATAGTTATGAAACTCAATTAAATATATATAAAAATACCATTTGGCAGATGTGTTTTCTTGTTACATTGTAATTATGCTAGAGCTTCATTAGCTTACTTCTGAAGCATTTTCAGTATGTGCTCACTGCAGTGAAACGGCTCTGCTTTTCTGGACTAAATACTGAGCAAGAGTTGAAGCTTGTACTTTGGTCCTACAGTGAAATCCTGATCCATCTGAAATTCACTGACAACTATGGGACAGGATTTAATTCTTTGTCTCAAAATGGTGCACTTTACCTGTGAGCAACAGCTAGTACAGACAATATCAAGTTATAATCACCCCAAGTTACAGCCAACCATTCAAAACTTTCCACGTCAGCTAGTGCTTATGTTATTTTATGTGTTCCACAGAAGTCAATATAACATAGGAACTTTTCAGTAAATTGTCTCTTCTGATATCTGTGTAAAAGACCACTGTTGAAAAAACAGACACAATATTTGCTTCTTCCCTTGTTCTTTAACCACCTGTGTTACAGTGATAAAGGTTATGGTAAGGGGAAGAGCTCTAAAGCCTCCTAAGCTCCAGCTAGACAACCAGTCAAAACTCACACAACCCATAAAAGACATGCATAGTGGGGTATGGCTGAAACAGCTGTCCATTCAGGTACCAAAATGTACATTCAAAGGCCAAAAGTCCGTTTTTCCTTCATTATTTAGTATTCTTTGCTAGCAGAGGCTATTTATCCAGAAAACGAGTCCCACAAAATTTGAATATTCTTTCTCCAACCACAAAATCAAGAATCAGATAAAGAACTGGACTCACATGTTGTCTGTTTTTATTACTGTCACATAATGCATTGACCCATCTTCGTATTTCTTTTCCAGTTTGATTTCCTTCTCTCGCATCTTTGCAGTTACAGAGCCAGGTGTCAGAAAGATGGTAAGAACATCCGGCTATAAAAGAACCCCACAAAATGATCAGCTAAATGCAAGAGACTTTAGTTCTTGCTACTGCCACTAATGCAGTTCTCAGTGGTTGTTTGTAAGAAACAAATTTTCTTGCACTAAAAATGCATTTCTCAGTCACCTCGTACAAGATGTTACACCAAGTTCTGCATGATTAGCATAGTTTCTGTTTTAAAATACCTCAATTACAATTAGTTAAAACACTTGTTTATTTTTACAAAAAGCAGAGGAGTCAGTTCTCCCCTTCTCGAATGCCTGGTGTGCGCTAACTTCTTAATATCTCCAGCCAGCAAGAATGGGGTTCTGCTTGAACCTCCCTGCTTTCTGAGGGATCATAGCCAAAACCAACCCCTTTCCTTTGCATATTAGATCAAGGTAACTTTTCTGTGTGAGCAGAATGCCAGTTTTTCCAGAGAAAATTTCCAGGCAACTGTATCAGGCAACAGTTTTCTTACTGGGATGGTGGTGTTAGGTGCGTGAGCAACTCTGCAGAAGGCTCAAATTCAAAGCTCAGTTACTCATCGAACTACATGCTGGCTGCGTGAAGAAATTGCCAGGATTCATTGGTCTGGCTTATGACATGCAAGATGCCATGCTCAAAAGATGCTTATTATAACCATTTCTTGCCTTAAAATACAGGAATCTCAAACTGACAAGAGATTCAGAGATAAAACCAATCACATATGCTATGTTGAACAAGTTTCATACCCGTAGATTGTAATTTAGGAGTGTTCCAGTTGAAGATATGGTCTGAAAGCCAAAGCCAACTTGGAAATCCTTGGGATATGGGAAACCTGCTGCACTCAGGCTCAGTGTTCCCTCCTTGGAGAAAGCTGCAGATCTGACAACCTGAAAGAGAGAAAATAATGCTTTCAGTGATCTTCCTTTTAATCAGAAGAAATGGCGACATGAGACAACAGCTGCCCCACTCAACATAATTGTGACTGACTCCAGTCAAAACCAAGCACAAGGCAAACCACAAGCACCATTATTTCAGTACAAAACAGACTGACTGAATTGGTTTCACCCGCATTAACCATGATCTGAGAAACTCTAAAGGGAGATGAGGCTTGTATTCATCTGTAGCTCCTCTTGCTTTCAAAGTTTTCACATTTGGGGACACAAAAGTGAGTAGCTAGAGGATTGGTTCGTAACTAAGGAGCTATGCAGATGAGCTACATAACTGAAAAAGTGTTATATACCTGTGCCTTTTGGAACAAAACAAGTTTTAATACTTGAGAAGTTGTATAGATACCGAGAATGAAGGTCAGATCCTCTGCATGGGGAAACAACCTGCAAAGAAATTGCTCTGGAAAGGTTTAGATGCTACAAAGGGAAAGCAAACAAGCACAAACTTTCAGTGCAATACCATAGTAAAAAGGGAAAATGAGATAATGCACCATGTAAGCAGCAGTAAGGAGAAGCAGAAAGATAACTTTCATCTCTCCATGCAGCATTGGTTAAGCCAGCACTGAATTGTCACGTCCCATTTAAAAAAGAACCATGGCAAAACTTAAGGATGCACAGAAAATAATGACAAAAGGATCAGAAGAGTGGAGCAATAGCCTTACAATGAGAGACTTTGGTAGAAGTAGTCCGTTAAGATTGTTCAAGAAAAAAGGCTGAGAGATAATTTAATTAGAAGCATAAACAACCTGGCGAGAGGAAAGATCTGGAATAGTATTAAGTAACTAAGTATAAAAGCCTAACCAAAGAGAGCAACTGGAAGCCAGCAAGCTTACATGGTAAATAGGAATTCTTAATTGTAAACAGTATTAAATAAGAGGGTGGACTTTGTGCTGGAACAAGCTATCACAGTAGGGATGGTGTCTCGTTTCTTCTGTATCTTCATACCCAACCCATGTTCTTTTATTGCCATCACGTGTTAACCAAATATAATTTTTAACCTAATTAAAACATAATGGTCCAGGATTTACAGGTAAACCAGACTCTGTGAACTCCAGCAGAAGTTTTCAAGGCACTTTTTAATTACCTGCCAGTCATCTGAACATTTCTTGCTGACACCAAAACTCTCGTCAAAAGTAACAGATGCAGTGGTTGGGTTTTTCACATTCTTCATGCAGCCCCGGAATGGGGGTGTGGTTATATTAAAGCTGGTTTCAGGGAGTGGAAGGAGAAAGAGTTCAGTAGCCTGGTATTTCAAAGTACACACTACTATAGTAGCCTATAAATGCTGACAATATAAGAAATAGAAAAACAGAACAGAACAATCTTTCTTGTCTACATATACTTCATGCTGATCAAACCCAATCTTCAGGATAACTCCAACAAAGATCTTGTCATTAGCCAGAAAGCACAGATTATGATCATATATTATACACTTCTATTTTTATGTCACATAAGATACCTGATACAGAGTGTGAAAGAAATTGTTTAAGGAAAGATTTTAGATGGGCTTTCCACACAAAGCCTATGCATTACAGTATTTTTTACTCACCGTTCCCGTAGAGAAGGTGGAATTCCACCCAGGTAGTACTCAGTGAAATTGAAGACATGTATGTTGGCTCTAATACTAGGACTGACATATACAATATTCTTTTTTCGGTCAAACACCAAATTAATCTGAAATATGTGAACAGTGAGAATTACTTCATTTGGCAGAAACAAAAATAATTTAGCAGATTAAAAGTACTCCCACAGAGGAGTTTTCTTCCTCTCCTCTAGCTTACTAGTGATTAAATACAGGATAACCACAGGAGTTCAAAGTATACTTTGCAAAATTTGGGCATTTAGTCAAAACAAATGCCTAAGGAAAATGTTCTACTGTCCAAATACAAGGAGTGGTTTTATTTTCCTCAGAAAGACTGCCCTAAAAACACACGCCTCCTAAGATTCAGGTACTGACTTCTGTTTGCAGGTGAAGATTCAGAAGCTGCTGCTTGATACAAAGACTAAGTCAGTCAGTTGGCTGGAGGTAACTTGACCCAGTATGGAATGAAAATTCCTTCCAGCAGACCCTGAAAGTTACACTATTTAATTGGAAATGTATTAAGGTGAAAAGGGAGAATTAATCAAAGGTTTTTAACAATGTCTTTATGATTTCACTATGGTAGTGCTACAGAACAGCTGGACTGAAACTAAGGAGACAAGCAACGAAAAGAAGACTACAGAAGAGTAATCCCTATAAAGATCAGCCAACCCTGAAGAAATAAACCCTTAGGTGGTGAAAACACTGATCTAAATATTAAACTAATGTCAATGCAATGTACACAGCTCTCTTTATGCAAAGCATCGCTCTGAAAAAATTTTTTTCTCTTGTGGTTACTGTTAAAACTGAACTTATTCACAGTGAAGCATGACCAGAGAAAGATTAATTTTCACATGCCCAAACTAATCCCCAATGACTAGATGTCCTCATACAAAACCAAAACTCCACAAGTATACATTACAACAGGATATTTAGTTTCAGTTAATCGGTATTTTTACAAATAATGATCACTCAGTTCTTTAAAATTACATACTTGACTATATGTTCCATCATTTACAGTTGCTTTGGTTTCTATTTCTTTTGGAGGTTCAGAGTCAACTTTGTATCTAAAAACTGTATGACCATCTTTAATGAGTGCACTGATGAACTGATCCTGCAACAAAAAGACCACCAACACAATTAAACTGCCAAAATTTCATATATATTTATTTCACTGTCATGTGAATAATTTTAATAAAGCTATCTAGTTTCTTCAAGAAAGCTTTTTGGGGAAAGGATAACACAAAGCAGACTAAAACTTATACTAATCAACCATAATTACTTTAAACTATTATAAACAGATCTGGTATCAGCTCCAGGTATTCTCCAAATCTCTAAAGGACTTTGTGTCATTTCAAGATGTCTGTTGAAGTTGAAAAAATATCCCGAACATGTCACAGTGATTGCAAATATGCCTATGACATTAAGTAGCATCACTGCCATCTTGAGCATAGGTGTAAGTCACCATGTCCCTTTCTAAATTCTTCCTCACTCTGTTTCTACACATACATAAATTTGGGAAGAATGCACTTCCAAAATTGGAGGATTTCAGTATTCAACATAGGTTTGATTCCAATTACATTTCTTCTCTCCTGCCCCCAGTTCCGAATTCTCTGCATTCTCTTCACCCTAATGGAGGAGCTATTTGGAATGATTTTTTTTATTCTGCCTTGACAAATTGAGTATTCACTAGTCATTGTAGAATCATAGAATATCTCAGGTTGCAAGTGACCCATAAGGATGACCAAGTCCAACTCCCTGCTCCTTGCACAACTACCAAAAACTAAATCATATGATGTTAAACATACAGCAGAATCTGCTAACTTTCCACACAGAAAAAAACAACACTTTTAAGACATTTCCTTAGTTATTATCTAACGTGTTCTTGAATAATCAAGATTTTGAAAGATTTTCTTCAACCATAAAACAGACAGAAGCATTCCACGCCTTACCTCATGTGCTGCAAAAAACACAATGCCTTCATCTGCAGTAGTCTGAATTGTCTGCTCGTACCGTACTCGGGCGGCATTTTTTTCCTTTGCTGTGACACGGGCATAACCAGTGCCCTCAAAATAGCTTTGGTCAGTCTCTTCTTTATACCTGTAGTAATTCAGTGTCACACATGTGAATATATGAGAGCAAAAACTACTACCACATGGACTTACTGCTATTATAATTTTAAAAAAGCTTAAGTTAAAGCATTTGGTATAGGGCCAATTTCCAATCTAGTCCGAGTGGAGAGAAAACCTTCCACTGGCTTCTATTACATTCACATACAGTCTTTTGAGAGGAAATCATTAGAGACTGACTTTTTTGAACTTAATGTAATGTTTACTTTACAAAGGAGCTGAACCCATTAGTCCACAAATTGTGTCTGGATTTTGTAACACTTAGACTGAGATTGCTATAGATGTTAATCATGCCATCATGAGGATTTTCTTTAAGAAATATAACAACGACCAAGAGTTAGAAAAAAAAATCACCAGTTTAGCTACTGGTGGTTTATTCTTTTGGATGAGAAAAGACAAGAATTCATAATGATAAAATCATAGAACTGTGAAACACCTCTGTGTTTATATCCTACCTTCTGCAGGGTTGCACTTCAGTGGTATTGAGATTAAATGTCCTCTTGAAGTTGTAAAGGCTGATAATGTGCTCATTTAGGCTGTTTAATTCAATGCAGCCTTCATAATGAGGATAGTCAAGATTACGTGGAGGCTGCAAAATAGTGTCATGAAGAACATTCTGTCAACATCAGCTGACAAGAATTTACATTGACATCTAACTGCTAAGACTTACTGCAAATATTATTCAGACACAAAATATGACATTCTAAATATATAAAAAAATATTATATACTGGTATATAATATCCAAACCATCTGGTAGCACTACAGGAGTGGTGCAGCACAATTTAAAGTGGAGTCACGTGGATGGACTTGGTACAGTACTTGGCAGAGCTAGACAGGTTTCATGCTTTACTCAGCAAATGAAGTATCATCATGCTCCTTTCTTAGAGTTTAGCATGCTGCAAGCCAGGCAGCTTCTGCAGGAAGTAGCATCTTGCATCTCATCTATTCCTACTGACATGGATAAACTTTCACAAATGCTTTGAAAGACTGATAGTTCCAATCTTTACCTGTAAGAACAACAGGATGATTAACATAAAATCTCTTTAAAACTCTAAGAAACTCTTAATACCCTGAAATCTGGTGGGTATCCTCCAACATAAAAAACAACAGTGCTGGGATCAAGATTTAGGAGCGTGTCACGGCCTCCACTGCTTGCACTCATGGGGCTTTCATTCTCTGGAGAAATTGATGTTGCTGCTCTGATGTAATTCAGCTTTGCATACTGGTAAATCCTAAAACCAAAACAGACAAGCAGAATATTACATCCCTGTAATAAAAGACGTTCTTAGCAGGTTTTTGAGAGGATTGTTGTGCACTGCAGATCTTATACCTTTCAAACTTAACTTGATCCATAACAGCTTCCTCAGTTGTGCTTTGAGTCACCAAGGACTCCACTTTTATTTCTCCGTCACTACCTCCCAGGTTATAGACACAAGTAAGATGATTGTCTTTCACAGCCATACCAATATAATCCTTGGAGGCCTAAAAATAGCAAAGTAAATAATAATTAATAAATGATTAATGTTAATGAAGGTAAAATACAGCAGCACTTCCTCAGAGACATCATCATACTGTGCATGAGTCATAAGAAATCCAACCACCTAATGATGAATATTAAGTTTATCAGTTCTGAGAAGAAAAAACTGTAATCTTATATGCTGCACTGGTTCAATGAATATTGTTATACATTAATTGAAAAGTCATGTGCAGCTTTTTATTGTTGTAATGATAGTAGCTCAAAGAATTTCCACATTTGTAAAATATCCCAGCTAAAGCCATGAAAACATGACACCTTTACTAAAAGTTAGACTTGACATCTGTGAAATAAAAAAGATGTTCAGAACAACACTCAGTGAAGGACAGTGGTTCCTACTGAGGTGACTGGGAGCAGTTAAAAACCCCCCATATTTCTTCAACATATCATATTTCAGAAGTAACAGTTAAAATAAATTTGAATAAAGATATCCTGGCCAGTTATTCAGGGGATAAAAGGATGAAATCCAGTGTAGAACAACTACCTTTAACAGCTTTCTGTTTATGCATGAGATTCCCTACAGGTACAGCTGCTGTCAGATATTAAGACTTAAAAATGCAGTTAGAAACTGCATGCAGGAAATTTTTAAAATGTTTGACAGTGATTGAGCAAGCCTGAATGCACAAGCAGGTCTGCATTATTCTGCATGTTCAGAAGACAAAGAAATTAAGACCCAAAGGGCTGAATTTTAAGACTGAAATTACCACTTCTTTTTAACCAACAAAGAAACTCACAGTGACTTATACTGTGAAAAGAGTCAAAGCTCTGAGGCAGGAGTTGGGCTGAGTTTGTGCTGACTGCTGCAGAAACCAGTCAGTTCTGACAAGACTGTGTGATGGTATCCATGACAGAGAAGTAACTTTTGAAGGAGCAAAGCAGCAAAGCATCAAAGGGCAAAGCAGCCAGCTACCCAACAAGTTACTTTGCCAGTGAAAGAATGAACAAAACACTTCTACGGCCACATAATAGCAATTATAAAAGAAACAGGCCAACAGGAGCGATAAACTTCAGTCAAAATAGATCACTTCAAACATGATGTCTGTTCTAAGAATCAGATTAAATACCAAAATATACCTACATCTTTATTACCCAGGTACAGTACAAACTTATTTGATGCCCTTTCAGGGGTGTCTAATCTTTTTTTAGGTCTTTGGAGAAATAAAGTAAGAGAAGTATAGCCTTTTAGATCCTCAAGGTTGCTCGGAGGTCGAACCTCTACACCAGAGCTGCCATTGAACCTCATAGGAACAGCAACCTGTTAAGAAAAACAAAATTCAATACATTATAATTATGTCTTGCTACTAATCCTACTTACTTCACTGTTGTGTTTAATTGCAATGTAACTTATTACACTTCCTAGTCATGTTTCAGCCATCAATTACTATAGATTTGGGCTCTGATCCTACCAAACAATATAATTAGGAAAAACACTGGATAATACAGTAATCTGTATTATCAATATTTATCATTTAACACAGCACTTCTTTATTCCAGACATCAATTAATTAACCCTTACCGTGCCTCTGTCAAGTAACTGTTATTTTCAATACATGGACAGAGAAGGATGTTCCCTGCAGCTCTAAAGAGCAAGCCTATGAATTATTTAGATGTCTACATACACATCCTGATGTTTCACTTAGCTGGACTTGACTATCAGTTGGGAATTATAATGCACCTCTGATAGTATAAAGACAGGTCCTGTTACAGCTATTTGCACCATGATCACTGATTTCTTTTATTCACTGCAACTGTAGGTTATTTGTGATGATCTCAGGGATGCTTCTTAGGGACATGAGACCATGCAATCCTTTCAGCAACTACAGCATTTGCTTAAATGCAGAAAGGGCAGTCTAATAAGAAGGTGCTAGTAGGCAACTTCTAACATCTTAGAGCCGCTGGAGAAATGAGAGCACAGGGCTGCATAACATTTTTGGCAGTGCCAGTACTCAATTGGCCATGCATGGGTGGAGAGCCCTGCCTCTAAGCTGCAGAGCCAATTCTATCCCTGCTGCCAAAGCCACTGCAATGTACCCTGGAAGGCAAGAGGCTGTTGTACAAATAAGTATTGCAGAGACACCCTGGGAAAAAAATCAAATGGGAGAAAGATGTAGCTACTGCATCTACTCATTTTTATGTACAAAGTATTAAACTTCTCATCATCACAGTTACTTTAATCGCTGGGTGGTGATACTGAATTAAATTTATGTTTGGTCTTTCACACACATTTTAACAAAATGATTTAAAAAGAGAAAGAGGAACAAAAGTACTGTTGTGTGTCCAAAACACTGAGGTCAAGAATGATTGCAAAGCTTATGACAGACCTTATTTGCAGCATCTCTTGCCTGCTGGATCAGCTCTCTTATGCGATTTAAGTTCTCAGAGATGTTGCTTATTGGCATCAGCTGTTGGTTGATACTCTTGATCTTGCTGAAAAGGTCTGGAAGTTGGTTGGTCAAATTTTTTACTGCAATAAAGAAAAAAATCATTGATGCTGAAAAGAAGGAGGAAAACAAGATGCAGAAATGTGATATCACTACACGATTACAAGAAGTGCAGTGGGTAGGGTGATGACAGAACTGTTTTCACTAGTTCTGCAACATTAGGAAGCTCTCGCTTAAACTAGTAGTTTGTATGGAGGTTATTCTCCTGAAATTTGTGGCCAAAAGTATTTGCAGAAGCAGTCAGAATCAGCACTTCCAAAAATGTCTTAGATAAAGGTCCAGGAAGAAATACTAAATAGAACAGCAATGTGGTCTCTAACATTACTATCCAGAGATTATGGATGCTAGTGGAGGATGAGGGTAAGGAACAGCAAGAAAGGGGTCAGGCTTACGTGCATTTTCTGAGTAGCATCTCCTGATGCCACTGTCAGAGAGGGAATACTGGGGCAGGCAGACTGCTGGCCTGACTGAATAGGGCATGTCTTATACTCTTACAAGGTTGTTAGTCAGCACAATATGGTAGTGAGCCTTACAGTATCTGGGCAGGTTTATTTCAGAAGAAAAAAAAAATCTGAGAATTTCAACTTCCATTTTAATAGGAAAAGATTTTTTACCTCCTGTGATTGCAAAAAAAGAAAAAAGAAAAAAAATATCCACCCTGAAAGCTTCTGCAGACTGCAACCCTATAATGCAGAAGGCAAATAAAATGAAATACAGACCTATCATTTTTCTAAATATTACTTATAAGCCAGTCTTGTAACTGCAGAGATGACTTACAACTCTGCAATAACATGCAGGACTAGTGCTTGTATTTATCTTACTTGAAATGTTTTCCTCTCACTTGACTTTATCAGATAAATCTGCTGAAAAGATGTAAAATGAAGTTGTTTGGGATTGTGATTGTCCCTTACTTTGTGTTCAGCAAAGGCTCTATGCTATCCATTTCACTTAATTTCAGCTAACAGACATCTAGCCTAAGCAATTGTCTAGGTCCCCTCTCTAGCCAGTATAGTAGAAAATCACAAAATCAGGAGTGTCTGATGTTGGAAGGGATTTGTGGAAGTCATCTTGTCCAACCCTTGTGTTCAAGCAGGGCCACCTAGAGCCAGTTGCCCAGAATAGTGTCTAGACAGCTTCTGGATATTCCCAAGGATGGAGACTACACAACCTCTATGGGCAACCTGTGCCAGTGCTCAGTCACCCTCATGGTAAAAGAAGCGTTTCATGATGTTCAGTGTGAACCTCCAGTGTTTAAACCTTTTACCCCCAGAGCACATTGCTGGCTTATCTTCAGCTTGGTGTCCACCAGGATCCCCAGGTCCTTTCCTACAAAGCTTCTTTCCAGCCTGGCCACCCGCTTAACATATGCTGATGGAGGGGTTTATTTCTCCTCAGGTGCAGGACTTCTCATTGTTTAACTTCATGAAGTTCCTCTCAGTCTGTTTCCACAACCTGTTGAGGTTTGTCTGGATGGCAGCATGACCCTCTGGTGTGACAGCCACTGCTTCCAGTTTTGAGTCATGAGCAAACTTGCTGAGGGTACACTCTGCCCCATCATCCAGATCATTAATGAAGATATTAAACTAGGATCAGACCTAGTATTGAACCCTGGGATACCCTGCTAGTCACAGACCAGTCATGGCATCATGCTTTTAACACATACCACAGTATGGCCTGAGTCACTTTCTGCTCTATCCCTTTCTACTGGCAATAAACGATGCTCAGAATACTCCCTTAGGCTACGTGCCTAACTTTTAAATGTCTAAAGCTTCCACTAGAAAACTGACCATGCTCACCTAACAGTGATTTGGCAGATCCCACATAGCACCTGCAATACCTGAATTGTTTGCCTCCATCAGTGCTTTACTGAAACCAGCACTCTGTGTCCTTCCATAGGTACTCTTAATTTTTTCCACATCTGCTTGAATTGGGAGCAGTTCATCCAACACATTAGTTGTGACATCCTCGGCACTTTTGACCATGTTCTTTGCACTGGTGATGATGGTGTCGATGTCATCTGAAACACACAGAAATGTACGTGCAGGTTCTTAGAGTAACAGATGAAAGAGGCAGAGCAGAAGTGATCACTAAGTAACTGACCTCTGTTTATCCTGTTGAGATTATTCTGAACAGTGACAAGATCAATTTGCAGGGTGTTCTTCTTTCCATCAGCAACATCAAGTCTTTGCTTTATGTCTTCAAGGTTTGGACCAAGAGCTGCAAAACAGTGAATGGCTGGTGTGAATTTTAAACAAAAATAAAACACCTTGTTGGACAAGGTGTTGCAGTACCAGCCTGCACTCTTACATAGTTTGTCTTGCCACTGAGCACTGGGTGCACTGCAAAGCAAGAACAGGGCACAGGATTTGCTAGGCAGGAACGCCGCAAAGGCATGCAGCATAGCAGGAGCAATGCTATCTGCTTTCTTGCCTTTTTGCCATTGAAAATAACTGTGATAAGATGTCCCACTGTAGCAGAACTACCTTCTTTTGGTTAAACAAGTGCTGTGAAGCTTTGCTGAACTGTGAAAATTTACGGTTCAACGAAAGTTTCTCATGCTGTGCCAACGTTATTACTAACACTTTCTTTCTTAGTACCTTGCAATGTCCTTTTAGTCTCCTGTGCTTGATTCAAGAGTGCACTGCTCTCAGTTTTTAACCTTGCAGCTTTTCCTGATAGGTCTTCTCTCTTCACAGTCTGATAATAGAAGCATGGTACTGTAAGGTTGTTTGATAATTATATTAAAATTTAAAGAGTAGAAGAGGTAGCCAAATCCAATTAAGAAACCCAAGTGTACGGGGCAGAGATCTCATGTGAAGAACACCAGCTTTAGCAATAATTATCAGGATTAATTTAAGCATAATACAGCCTTGGTCGTTAGCAAACCTCAGACAGATTTTGGGGCATTAGGAAGAAATTACTAGCATACAGCTGTTAGATGTTATGCCTCTGCTGAAGAGCTTGTAGGTATTAGTAGTGCAAAATAAGAGAATACCTGAGATCACCTTCAGTGATTACCAGGCTTGCCTTGTAAGATCTCTTTATTTTGCACTGAAAGCAAGTCAGTATTCATATAAATAGTCTCATCAGAAAGACAGTATCTGGCCTTGTTAGTGGTGAGTCAAGGCCATCATTCATGAACGTGCAGAATAGCAACTCACATAATGGTCACAGACAAATTAAAGCATGCCAAGACACACAGGTCTTTGATTTTAGAGCCTCTTCAAAGTTAAAGAAAATAAAAAATCTAGTTGTAACAAGTTTACCATCATGTGGCCACTTATAAATACTTACCAATAAAGCTGAGTCAGCTGCTTTCCCAGCTTTGTTGGCTGCTTCCTCTGCTGCCTTGATGGCATTTATAATATTGTCATAGGCAGTAGAAGCTTCCACAGCACAGCCTACCAACTCATCCTTCCTGGCACTGTTCTTTATTCTGAGGAAACAGGGTGAAAAATGCAGCCTTCTGCAAAGACTGTGGACTTTTGAGAAGTATCTGAACAAATCTGAACTCAGTATCTTTTAAGTAATGCAAATACAGAAAATATTTTTCAGTTAGATCTCTAACTTCATTCTGCAAAAATATCGAACTTGGGAGCAGACCAATATGCAAAGATTCTTCAGAAGACAGGTGTGTGGAAAAGCACAACTGTGGGCCTGCAACACAGCCTTTAAATGATTGAGAGAATTCACCAAATCACATGGTCAATAAGGCACCTTAATCACAGCCCTCCAAATACACTTTGGTTAAGAGGAATTCATAAAACTGTAGATTCCAGATCATCTCTGGCTGCTCCAGCATCCTAATGAAGCATAAAGATGGAGCAACTGCAAGTTTGCATTTTCCCCCAAGAACTAGCACAGCAACTCTGGAATCAGAAACAATAGACAAAATCTCTTCTACCCACTCCCCATGAACTGTACCATTGTCCCATATCAGCTGCCTTGTACTTGAGAGAACAGTGTCTTCTCAATTGAAAAAAATAACACTCAAAACACTCAAAAAAAATTTAATTAAAATTTGGGGGGTTTAACCAAGAATTTTCCAGCTGAGTTAGGTATTTTGGAATTTAACTTTTTGAGATTTTCCACTTGGTGTAATGACAAAATGCAAATAATTTGCACAGGAAAAATCAGGATTTCACTTTTTTTCCCTTTTGTTCTGATGTACCACAGAAGGCCTCCAAATTCCAACATAAATTCCAATAATTTCAAATTCCTCTCGTAATTTCAACATAAGGTACAGATAATGGAGAGGGAAACACTTGATTCTTACTAAATTTATCATAGTTTTGCCTTTCTAGAAAATTCCTTAAAGGAAGTCTTTTTCCTGTAGGAGGTCTCTTCCTGCTAAGCAGGTGTGTCTGAGTACTGCCAAGACAGGGTTTCTTGCAATTATTTACCTCAATTCACTGATACCATGAAAGCTTCCCTGAGTACAAGTACCAAAAATAACTCTACAAAAAAGATAGGTTAAACAGCTTCCCACTCTGTACATGAGGACTATCTCTTGTTAGGAAGATGTTAATGAGGTGTTAGTGCAGTAGTATAAAACAGTATTACGAGAGTTTGCTCTTCTAGGGTGGGGAAAAATCAGGGAAAATACAGGAAGATCTGCTTTGTGGAGAAAAAAACTTCTGTACATCACGAAGAAGCAGAAAAAGACCAATTTCTCTCTAACTTTGCAAATGGCTATTAAAGCAAGTGAAGTTACAGACAGGCCACTACAACCATGGATGTTCGACACCAAAATTACTCATTTGTAAGAATGGCAACATACTCTTCCAGTTGTTTTGCCAAGTCTTGCAAAGATTTGGCATGTTCCTCAGCTCTCACTACCAATGGTTCTTTGCTTGCTGACGAGACATTTGCCAGTTTTTCATTCATATCCTTCCTTGCTCCATCCAGCTGAGCAGCCAGGCTTTCATATTCCTATGGATTTATAATGATAAAATTATATTTGTATTCATCTACTTTAGTACTACAAATACTTTACATCTGAGGAAACCAAGGGGAAAAACATTATGTTCCAACTTACTCTGCAGGTTATTGGAAACAACTGCTAGTCATTACATTATGCCTCCAGACCCATTACCTAAAAACTGAGTCAGAGCAAAGACCCTTCTAAACCCACTATTCTGTCTCCAACAGTGGCTAAAAGCAATTGCCCAGAAAGAAATACAAGAATATCCCAATTGCTTATGGTATTTCTCACAGTTTTTCTCCCGTATTCTGACATCTGCAGCTCGGTGTCTTCCTCAGACACATCACAACCCTCAACAAGCTTCCCTTACAGACACCTGTGCAGGCAGGCTGCTTTTGAACCCAGGGTGGGCCGTGAGATCCTTTCTTTGTTGTGAGGCTCAGACAAGTCCCATCTCCTAGCTGTGCTACCCATTACAGTGACAGCAAGATAATGAGGGTTTTAACCCTACCTTAAAAAGGTTAACTATACCTCTTTGCTCTTCTGCAATAATCCAAGTACACTGTTAGCTTGAGTCAGGGAAGATCGAGCAGAGCTCAGAACGTTCAAGATACCATTCTGTTGTACATTTGTCTCCTCAATGCGTTTCTGAACAAAAATGAAAAGTGGAACAGCATGTGATTGGGTTAAAAACAAGGGCCAGGAAAAACCTATTTAATCTAGCTGGTAATAGGATTTACCAATGGTGCTGTCGCTCTGTTAATCAAATGCCTCTAATATTTAAGGAATAATGTTATCCTACCAATTAGGAGAAAACTCAGGAGTCTGCACTAGTACCATGTACAGCTGGGCAGCAGACTACAGTAGTTTAGTTACTAGCAGTTAAAAGAGTATGGGTCAGCTGCAATGAATTGTCAGAATCTTAGATCATCTAAATGTTGATCTCTCAAACCTACAAACTTCAAAGCCAGAAACTTTAAAAACAGCTCCCTGGTCACCATCCTGAGGATCTTTTGCATTCTTTGAAAAATGGAAATAAAATGATTACGCTGTCCCTTCATCTGGGGACCTTACCAGAAAGGGGGTGTGAAACCTCCCCACCTTATCTTCTTGAAAGCTCTGAGGGGATTGAAAGTCCTCAGTCCGGGGCAGTGCTGTGACAATCCACAGTGTAGCTCTAGGGTAATGGCACACCACAAACACAGCCAGACAAGTGGTGCTGCAGGTAAGGATGTGTTAGCCTTCTTCAGCTGCACTTCTACCACTGTAACGTGTCAAATCTCTCTACCACAGAAGTGTATCAGGAGATGTAAGACTGGTACATATGCATCAATCTTGTAATACAGCTGTGCATACTTATGGGACACATATAATGTCCAGTCCATGAACACAAAGGCACAATTAAATATTGAAATGGGCCGTTGAATGAAGTAATTCTTTTGTTCAAGGGGTGTTAGCAAACTATATGGACTTGAATATGCTAAACCAGTGATATATTTCAGTAAAATCAGAATTAAAAGAATGGGTGCTGCAGCACACACTTATTTCTTGTGCTATTTTACCAGCTCTAAAAATCAAACACTGCTCAGGAATGACAGCTGTTTCCTGTCATATTTCTGATGAGACTCAGAAGCAGTTCTGTAGAACATAAATCCCAAATAATTTAACAGGATTTCACACATTTGTACTCCCATCTTTCATGGCTGTTAAAACCAAATACTTTAAAGCACTTTTTACATAAGTACATCAGCATCAGGAATTTGATCTAGAATAGGAAACAAAAACACTAGTAGCAGCTGAAGTGCTAGAAAGAGACTCTTCTTCCCTGCTCTTATCAGAGCTATGGCTTGGTCATGCTGTCCTGGTCATACAAAGAGGCCAAAGGTGGGAGTAAGATTATGTTTATATCTCTCCATATTCACATCAAACAATGGAAAGAGACCCTGGAGAAAACCCAAAGAATTAGTGTTGTTTGGCTTTGCAGGCAGCAATCAAAAGCACTTCTTTCTTCCTGGGTTTTAACTTTCTTCTTCAGAAGCCCAACATTACCTTAATGTCTTCCAAGAGAACTCCATTATCTCGGTTTAAGTTTTCAGCCTGCTTGATTTGTCCCGTTGCATCATTCAGAGCTTCGCGAAGGTCAGTGATTTTGGATTCATATTCATTCAGTGAATCCCTCACAACTTTAATAAGCCCATGATTTTCTTGGTGGTACTTTTGTAGTTCATTCTTAATACGTGTCAGTACTGCAGTATCAGGACCAAAAAGAAAAGTTTTATTCAGAGAAGAAGAGAAGCAGAACAAGCTTCCTTCAAAAGGGCTTGACATTTACGAGTAGAAAGCTGTGCTTGTGTGTATTGAGCATCCATTGCAGTGCTAATCTCAGTGTAGCAGAGATGCTATTCAACATCCCACTGGATCAACTCTGCTCACTAGTTTGCTGCTGCAGACACAGAGCACACATGAACATTTTATAAATTACCTAAGGATGAGGCTGATCAGTAAATACTAAATAACTTTTTTTATATGGAAGTAATAAAATTTTATCAACAATTTCATCTACAGCTGTGCTAGTCATCAAAACCTCCTCTATAATCAATGGAGAGATCCAGACACACTTAATCTCAAAGAATGTAGGACACAAAAGAGGTCAAATTTATCTCTTAAGAGTGCTATTTCACTGCCTACAAAACAAGATACAGAAGAGTTTCTCAGAGGTAGGCATCAAAGTTCAAAGTTGGGGGAAATTAACTGTCACTCATAGGGTCTTTTTACATTCCTCAACTAAGCCCCTGGTTAGGAGATAAACCTGTGATGTTGCTACTCTTGCTGTGTCTCAGGTCTGGAATGAAGTTCCTGAATGTTCCAGTCAAAAACATGCAGAGAACACAAAAGGGAGTACAACTAGTGCAACTAGAACTCCTAAATTTCCTCATCCTTATATGATCTGGCCCTTGAACTACTCTAGCAGCTTCTGAAAATCTGTTGTTAAATTAAACTTGTAATTTCTATAGAATAGCTGTACATACCACAGCCTACATATTATAATACATGGAAGTGTTGCATAGGTATATTAGATTGGCTAAACCTTTATTTTACTGAGATTATTTAGTTAAAAACAAAGGGTCTACTGGGTTTCTTCCCCAACTCAACTCATTTTCTTCCATAAAAAACTAAAAATGCCTTTAAATCCCCTCCAGAACTGCCACTTTCCTGTTGACTGACAACAGCTACAGATCCCAGGGATTCACTCCAAAAGGCCCCTCCCTGAACTTCTTCTACTCCTTCCCAATCAACAATGCTTCAGTTTTAAGACTGATCTATCCAGAGAGTAAGAAGCTGAGAGAACAAACACTTACACTGCTGAGCTTCTGTCCGCTCCTTCTCTGCCTCAGCTTGAAGTTGGCCAAAGTTGCGGTTTCGCATCTCCTTCATCATGCGTTGAGCTTCTGCCAGCTCTTCAGAGGCATCTCCCAAGGGCAAGTTGTTACCTTCTGCATTTGTACGAGCTATTTGTTCCAAGAGAACTGAAAAAAAGCATTGCCAAAGTCAAGGAGAGAATGTGCTTAAGCCTATTCAAAAGACACAAACTACAGGGCCAATCTCTTTTCTGAAATAGACAGGCCTATTCCTGAATTCCTTAATGAAGCAGATCCATTTTGCATTAATTCTATTAAGATGAAAAGTATCCCATGTCACATGGCCAGAGCTAGTAAGTTGGCATTGAGATTGAAATTTGTCCCAAATGACCAATTTCAAAGCAATAATTTTAAGCTTCTAACTTTGAAAAGCCTATGATAGCAACCCAGAATAGAGTTAGACTTAAGTCAGGGTAGTTAATTTGTTGTTCTAAATGTCCCTGTGATGAAGCTTCTCTGTCCCTATTCCCTTAATGGGGAAGGTAGGTTCCTAAACTAACATTATATATTAGATTTCTAACAGGAAGAGTGAATTCCACACCTATGACTAAATTCTGACATATGAAGTTGTTTTCTAAGAAAACTTCTCCTGCTTAGTTAAGCATATTGTAAAAAAACTGAAAAGATTCCATAAAACAAAATCATCTTATGGAGTTAGAAACTATTTTTTACCTTGTATATTGTTGACAACTATTTGTATTCGTGAAACCAAATCCTTTCCTTTCTGATGAGTTTCACCAAAATTATTAAATAGTCTCTCAGCTGCTTTGTAGTTCATTTCAGCCTAGCAAGGAAAAAATTATTGGATTAAAAATATCTGGATGCATCATGCTAGTCTATAGTCAGAAGATGTGTATTTTTAAATTGATTCGGTAAGTCACCTTTTCCTGGAGAGCATTTATATCACGATTTAGTTTGGTGAATTCTGCCTCCAACTCCTCTACCTTTGAACCTTGATTATGAACAACAGAACGGTAGTTGTTCAGTAAGGCCTGAAAAGAAAGGAAAAAATAATCCAATAGATCACCCATACATAGGAGTAAAAAAGTAAAACGTTCACTTGGTTAGACCCTTATCCAATGTAAATAAAAGCAGCATTACTGACATGAAAACTGACTAATTGCTTCCCAAAATCTGTTTTCCATTATCTGTGAGTATAGCAACTGCTATTCCAAAAAAGAACATTTTTTTTAGAATTCATTTCAGTAATGGCAACAGGAATGTTGGGGCTTTTCAGTAATGCAGAGACATGAAGTGCTTGAAAAAGACAGAGCTAGAGAGAAACCTCAGAGATATAAATTTCAAGGTGAGCAGGCCTGATAAAACGCAGATACTAATTCTGTTTCAGAGCATGACATGGAAACCACAGATATATTCTGACAAGTGAAGCCCAGTCCTGCGAGCATCTGGTATTTGAAACGAAATGTTGATATACGTCTCCTTGCGAACTGACAAAACCTAAATTCCTAGGTTCATTTCTTACCAGCTTAGTCTGAAATCCAGTTTTCTGTTTCTGTGTGCCTACCTTTAAGTCCTTGATGCGTGTTTCCAGACGTCTCATCTGCTCCAGCGCATGGGTACTTGCATCGACATTTTGCAGCTGAGACTTAATGAGCTGAAGCTCATCACCTATTGTGCTCAGATCCTTCAGCAGTGTAATCACACAGCTATCACAAGCTGGAGGGAGCACAAGCAATGGAAATCAATACACTATCGTTGATATTTGACACAGAGAACATTTCACTGAGCACATTAATAAGTGAGATGCAACAGAAATGCTTTGAAGGTTGTCACTGAACAAAGGCAACAATAAAGCCCAAGGTATTAAGGAAAGTGACCAAAAGCCAGAAGTAAGGAGGAGACCCCATCTACATCTGACTAGCCAACCACCCCTTTAATAATTTTTCCAAGTGGTTGGCTGAATGTTTGCTTTTAAAACATTCATTACAGGACACCTCCAGTCCTTTTCAAACTCTTTCACCCTTAAAAGAGTCATCATTATGTACCCAAAACCAGCTGAAAGTAATCCAATTGCAGTTCTATTTCATTACTTACAGTCACAATCTTCATTGGGATCCACGTCTTTTGGGTCATTATTGAAACATTCTGAAATCACAACATTGTCATTAGTAACCAAAGTTTTCTTATGGAAACACTATTGCATTTTTGCCCTCACTTTTCATGGTTGGCAGCCATTAAAATACAGCGCTGTCCTTCCATAATCTATACCCACTGTCAATGATCTGAAATGCTCAGAAGCTTTGAGCACATCAAAACATTCAGGTCCTACTTATGCCTTGCTGAAAGCAACACCTTTTTCACCCCTCAAAGGAAACCTACTCTAATTCTTTAATGTACACTACTTGGGTAGCAGCAGAAGGCCTCCTCACATAAAGTGTGTGGAACGTATTGCTAGAATTTACCTAGAATAAAATCAGGGGCATTGGAGACAAGACAGAGTTCAAGAAGCATTTGGACAACACTCTCAGGCACATGGTGTGATTCCTGGGACTGTCCTCTGCAGGGTCAGGAGCTGAGTATCAATGATCCTTGTGGGTCCCTTTCTAACTCAGGAGATTCTATTATTCTATGATTATATTGTTAAAGCATTTTACTCAGGACAAAGGTTCAAACCCCTTTATCTCCATTAGTACCCATGTTCAAACCACAGATTCCTCAAAAAATGTCTTACCCACAAGGAACTGAAAAATATTTATGGATTTCCTTCATACCTGTCACAGCTATCAAGACTAAGGCATTAAGCAAGCTTGAGAGAAATCCACAGTGTATGCATGGAAGGAGGAATTGTATGTAAACCAAGGCATGGCGTTTGGACCATAGATAGAGATGGTATATAACAAACACTGCCCTCAGACTTTCCAATAAACCAGTACAAGTGACTGCCTGTTCACTATGCTCTTTTGTTTTGTTTGTTTTACAAACCCTGTTATAAGAAGTTTAACTCTCTCCAGGGGCAAGTGAAATTGTAACATCCTGGGATTCTAACTTGTAGGAGGAAGGAGAGGAAGTGACTCCTAAAAATGCCATCATATAGATGACAGGAATCTTATCTGTCTTGATTCCCAAGTCTCTTTTACAGGCTTGGCCTTACTGCCAAACTATCATCTCCTCTTGAAAATGAAAAGAGCTGTGCATGTTGGTCAGAGTTTGAACTTTAAGATCTTGGAGATCTTTTCCAACCCTAATCATTTTGTGTCTTTTACTGTGCAGGAAAAAGATGCACATGGTACAGGCTGCTGCTGCTGACAGTCAACAACAGCTTGCAACTGTGAGAGGGTACAGTGATAAAACTGGACCTGAACTTTAACTGCAGCATGAAACAGCCTGGAACAAACTGCCTAGATGTGCCATTTCCTTCGGCACTTGCACATTAAGTCATCAGGAAGTTAAATGGGATTGATAGCGATCGTTTCTGCCAAAAGGATACAAGTCACAAAGAATATATTTGCGAGAGAATGAAGGAAATAATTTTGAAATTCAAATACCCGTGCAATTCTGCTGTTGCGTAATTCAGTTAACACCAGACACATTTCAGCTGTCGCTGCAAAGCACCAATTAAATAAAACTATTATTACAGCTTGTGCACAAACAACATCAGCCAAGAAATAGTGAAGTGCTGGCCAAGCGCTGAACATCACGCAAAAGAAACCTGCTAGAACATGCTGTGCTGATGATCACAGAGGGTTTTATTCCTAATAGATAGGAGACAGCTGATCAGAATGTTTCACTGGAGGAAAAACAACTGGCTCGCTGAATTTTGCCCTACAGATTAGTTTGTCCCAGCAGACTCTTGCTTCCAAAAGAAAGGAATGATAAAAGATCAAATATTGGTAGGATCTGTTCCATACAAGGTATAAATATAATAGAGATGTATTACTTTAATGATGAAATGTGAAATGAGGACTAGCTATTGAAAAATTGAACCAGCTGCCAACAGCAGTTCTTATCACTTGCTGGTTTTCTAATTTCTGAGGCCGAAGAAAGATAATGTGATTCCTGCAGTTACTAGACTGCAGTATGAACAGTAACGCAGAGAAATGAAGAGCATATTTGAAAGAGAAATAGTTGGAGTTATTGGAAGCTTCACTAACATATGAGGAGAAAAATCTTTCTACACGGAAAGAAAGTGAAATTTTATTGTGGAATGAAAATAGGGGAGGAATCAAGGTCACTTCAGAAGCAGTGGCCTATCTGTTTCTGAATAGAAAGGAGTATCCCAAGGGACAGAGGTGAATTGAGGTAAAGGCAATCTGAGGAATGTAGGATTAGACTCTTTAGTTCAGAATTGTAATAGATAAAGCAAACATATTCCCGTGGCATTATATAACAGCTTACTAGAAGTGAAGTACATGTGTGAGTGATTCTAGGAAAATCATGGATGTCTTAGCTAGCAGAGCGGTGTGAGGCAGCATTTATAAAGGAACCTCCTGAGGCCAGGTTCTAACTTCCAGTTTAAATGCAGTTAGCTTGGATGCCTAAGAAGGAAGTGCCTGATGCAGACTCTGAAGATGTTACCGACCTGTGCCAAATACATTTTAACAAAGCATATTGAGAATGCTCAGTTTCATAAGTCCATTAACACAGACTGGCATGATATAATTTAACCATGTCAGGAGAGGAACCATGATGCATTTAAAAACACAGCCATGAAACAAACAAAAAACCAAACCAAAATGAAACAAAAAAAAAACCAACCAAACAAAAAAATTTGGTAGTATTTATGAAGGGAAAGGCTTATAAGGGTGTTGAGTCAGGACAGCCCTTCTATTACCATGGTGTTATGTTTTAGGAAATCTTACATTTTGCAAAAAATTATCTATATTTATTTTAAGTATAGATCCTTCAGTTCAGCTTATCCAAGTACCTTCCTTCTTTGCTTCTAAAGAGAAAACAACGCTCTCTCCCATGTTCACAGGCCCTCACTTACCTCCAGTTAGGTGGTCACAGCTAGCCAGCTGTCCATTATTATTGCAGTTACATTTCTGACAGTAGCCTCCATACTGCTGTGGATTTCCAAAATATCCTGGAGCACAGCTAGATAAAAGATACAAGTAATTTTTATTAAATATTTGAAGATACTTCTGTGAAACATACTTCTCCTTGAGGAAAAAACCCACAATTATTCCCCTGAAGAAACTTTCAAGAACTTTTGGTTTCAAGTCTTGACTTAAACAGAAAGGATATATTTTTGTTTTACAGTATCCTCTGTACTATGCTAAAAATATCTTTGCAACTGCTGCAGAATTTTTTTCTAAAAATAAAAGAACTCCCACAAGGCTCTTATAGGAATAATTCACTTCATCTGGAAAATTACAATGCACACAGATACATACCTACACAGGGAATTTGACATGGCTTAACCCAGCAAACCACACCATTCTGGTCTGTGATCCCACCAGAAAACATGTATTAAGGAGGGTCACAATACAAGCACAGCTGAGGTTTCAAACAGCAATGGCACTGAATGAAATCATCACCCTTCTGGCTGGGTGATACCTTCTCTTGCCACTGGTCAGCAAAGCAGGCTGTATGAGTGATCTCTAAATATTTTCCAGGTAAGATACATCATACAGACAGGCTAGCTAATATTCCTAGAAGTCACTCTGTTGTAAGACCGATACAGGTGGTACTTTGGGATCAAAGAGCTATGATGAGCAGATGAGGTACAGCTGTATCTGGAAGTCTCTATAACCTGCAGATTAGATGTCAAAGGTAACAATCTTGAAGCACAAGATAAGTGTCCTACTGACACTGAGGTCATCTGAGGTCCTGTCCTCAGATGAGACATCATGACTTATTGGCCTCAAGGTTCTAAAGCACAACTCCATTGCACTTAAGGTTTCCCCTGGATTTGAAACTCAGTGGAATTGGTTCATCTGCCTGCCTCAAACTATCATGTTGTTCCTTTTGGGCTTTGCCAAGCTGCTGCAATGCTCCAGCAAAAGAGATGGCTTCAGCCTGGTGTGTGTGTGCTCCAGCAGCAGAGCACATCAGAATGATTTGGGATCAAGGGTGTGGTGCTAAATGTTACGTGGTTGCTGCTGGATAATTAAGATCACTGAAGCACCACCATGTACACTGGAGGAAAGGGGAAGACGTTTTTAACTTGAAAAGGGATGAAATAAGTGGGAATCATTATGACCAGAGTGCAGGATAAAGCAAGGCATAGGGCACTTAAGCAAACAGGCAGACACTTTTCTTTTTGGTAAAAATTGTGTAGTCACTAATCTGTGGAGAATTGCTTACATGTCTTCAGGGAGCGTTGGGTTTATTACAGGAACTACACTGGAGCACCACTCTTCAGCAGCTGTTCATATAAATAACTACTCCATAAGCCTGTGCATACTGTGCTCATATATATTACCCAATATCACCGTATGTACTTATATATTACCCAATACAGACACACTTCCTTTTACTGCACCTCTAAAAAACCTTAGTTTTGAGAAACAAGTCACTTACCGTTCGCAACGAACTCCGGTATAACCTTCTTTGCAGAGACACTGAATTTCTTCACCATTTGCCACACAGCCAGTTGCAAATCTTTAAGAAGAAGAAAATATTATTGTGAGCACATCATCAAATAGGTTTTACACTCCTGAGGTTCAGTTTAATTACTTCCAGATTAAGAAGTATTTATACCACCAAATTACTTCTCAGCTAATTTAATTGCCTCAAGATGATTTAGTGTGACTAATTCTTTGAAGTTTCATATTTTTTTGTGTAAATTATTCCCTTATACTAAAAAATAATCCTTTCCTGACCCTGTGGACTGAGCATTAATAGTTCACTACCCAAAGGAATGCCTAAAATAAACCTTAATAGTGATGTCACAATATAAAGTCTGGGTAGCTATTTTATCTTACTAGGCAAGAATCAATAACCCGTATTAGACAACATTTCCTCCTGTTTGTATAGCTTTTCTTCCTTTTTAATGGAATAGAGAATATTTTTAGATAGCTAATATTGTTTAGGGTATTTTTAACCAAGGCTGAGTAGAGTTGTGCACCATTTTTTGAATCTCTAGGGTATATCTGGTTAACACAATGAACATTTTTCTCTGCTCTTTCTAGCAGACTTGCCCAGATTCAAATGTCACTTGGAGAGAAATCATCTTTTTGACCAATGTTTGGGAAGAGAAGGCAGGAGGTGAAGTGGGGCAGTCCATGTTTGCTATTTTCAGTTTCTAACCTATGAACACTTGGATAAAGCAAGTCTGTGTATCAAAGACAAACATCTGCACAAAGAATTACCTATAATTTGACTAGATGGAAAATTGTCAACTCCAATAAAGCCAGATGGGGTGCATTTCCACCATGCTAACGTGCAGCTATGAAACTGCACAGGTTTATGGTCTCCTAGGTATTCCAGCACTCTTACAGTAAATGATGACTAAAAACATGTTCAGTCAGCCTCAGGCAAGCACCTGAAGAAGAGGCTGTCAAAACTAGATCTATCAGAGAGTTCTCTAATAAATTAAAAACATGTCTATTGTATGAGAGTGTAAATCTCTTATTTAAGGTTACTTGGTGTTTGCTAATGCACCTGGCAAATACTGTGTGGTGCCTTTAGCAATTTATAGCTTAGATTTTTTAAAAAAATATTTGGTTTTATTTAACACATTTCAAAACTGACCAATAATGACAAAGTGCCTAAACATACCATGCATTTAAAATGCAATATACTGCCCAATTTTAAAAGCCTGACAACCTTAGCAGATCCAAGAAAGTTTCATCTTTTTAGCTTAGTATGTCTGCACTTCCAACAGAGCTTCCATGTGAAGAGAGACCACACTCTCAGAGCACTGGACACATGCTGAAGAGCTTCTATGTTTCTATATTTTTTTTGCATCTTCCTAATTTTTCTGAATTCATATAAAAGGCTTGTTTCACTATTGTTGCTTAGCTCCTAGCCAGAGTAATGACATTAAACATCTAGCATTTCAGTAAACAAGATCCTGGATATGCCCAGTAAGGGAAAAGACTTCCTCCTTACATGTCTCATTATGAAGGAGTTACTGGTGGTTTTGTACATGAGGCCACTACAACTGCCTGGGGCTCCCCAAGGCTGTGAGCAAGGCGCCTCCAAAGCTCAGAGGCACACTGGTGCAGCATCCCACAGAGCTGAGGGTGTACTCATAAAGTGAAAGTTCGGGGTCTGAGTGAGAATAGGAATACTCAGCTTATTAAAAGACGCAATGCTGTGAGACAGACCACCAAGTTACTGCTGGTGGAATGTGTCTCAAATGGGTCTGGTGTCACACTACGTTGGGCAATATAAGAACAAAGAAGATTATTACCTGCCTATGGCAGCAGGCTTTGGGATTAGTTTCGTGGGGTTTTTTTCCCTGTTTTTTTCTTTTCCCCTCCCCTGCTGGCCTTCTTACAAGCTTTTACTGTACCTGTTGGTATAGGGGCAAGGGCATATCCGGCAGGAACCCTGAGTGGCATCTCCAAAATAACCATCTTTACAGCGCTCACATTTCTCCCCAGCGGTATTGTACTCACAGTTCTTGAAAAGGAAACAAGCAAGACAGTCAGTAGTGCTTTACCACTCCGTATGGCTTTACTGGTATTTTTTAAAAATACAGCTAATCTACTCAGAAGACACTTTCTTTCCCTTAGACATAATCAAGCATTTATTGCCAAACTGCCCTCACAACCAGGACAGAACAGTTTCAGTCAATTCTCTAACTGCAGAAAGCACAATTTCCTCTCTATTGTGGAAAAGCAACAAATAAATAAGCTGAATTAAGCATATTTTAAAAGAAATTCAATCAAATGCATAGTTAGTTAAGGAACACTTCATTAATGCACTCTATGACTTGATATTCCAACTAAAAATCACTACATTTAAATTTTGCATCTTAACACTAACTAGAAGGCAGATATAATGTAAAAGCATGCAATTAATTAAGCCCAAATACATTCTTTAAAAAATCCCATTAATTTAATACAAAAATTGCTTCTCTTAGAAGATTCAGATCAGAATTGAGTTTCATGTAGTTTCTCCAGTGCATGTCTTAACTTGTATTTATCTGGGATAACTGGAATAAATAATGCAAAGCAAAGGCTAGGAATAAAATTGACACTGATGCAACTGAGCTACTTTTTCCATTATAAAATTTTTGGGAATTACATCTTGTTTTAGAATCATTCCTAATTCTAGTGCTGGCTAATTGTCACAAATTTATACTTTGTGAGGGCAGAACGATCAAGTTGCTTTTGCATTACCTAAAGTGATTCTAACTTAAAATAGAAGTTGTTCAAATACAAAGGCAGCATAAAAATACATAAGCAGCCATAAAAATTCCAAGTGACCAAAACTCAAGAGGCATTCACTCCCCCAAGTTCTGCAGCTCTTTGTCTTCAGTGTGCAACAGCCTGATCCAATGTCCCACAGACATTGAGGGTGTCAATAGAGCTGAGGGTGTACTAATAAAGCAAAAGACAGAAAAAAGAAAGGGGGAAATTGGCCAGAAGCAGTTACTGAGCAAACTACACTTCCATTTCAGGGACCTTGATGGTTCAGGGGTTTAAGACCCTACTACCAAGACTGGCAGTAGAGGGTCATTTTTCCCTACAAATGAGAAATAGTTCTCTCTCATCTCCTCTTACACTCCATTCTCCTCCGTATTTCTTCATACTCAGATTCCCTTAACCACAGCCCTTCCCTCAACCTGGGTAGTAACCCCTAATTTGCTTTAATTTTGGTTAAAGAACTAAATTTGTGGCTCACTTATAAGAGGTTCTGGGAAAGAACAGGAAAAGTTCCAGTACACATATGAGACATTTAACATGAAATTAAACAATAAGTAACATGAAGACACTATGCTTGCAAAAGGAACCATTTTAGAATGCAGCCTCTATAAAAGGTGGTGCATATATCCTTGCAAAAACCCAATGGAAAATTCAGACTGTTTCTGAATAATTACTAACCATTCTTATAATGCTGAAGAGTCAATTAAACTGCAAAACCAGTAGAAGGGATGTATTTAAAAATATGTGTTGGTTTCAACTTGGAGCAACCTCCTCCCACGCCCTGAAGTTTATCTCCTGGCTTTTTGTTTGGCTCATTCTGTCTATAGAAACTGAAACCATTCCATTTTTTTGCAAAGAAAATTTAAACTATTTCACACATAAGCCACTCTTAACTGTGCCATGCTGCTCCTCTAGCAACATGGCATGTAAGGGCTGGAGGTCCCAAGGCCCAGCTGAATGAAGCCAGAGCAGCACCTCCCTCATGGGTCTTCCTTCAATTTTCACAGGGCCAGAGACAGCCCTGGAGTCCCAGCATCTCCAAACCAACAAATACTCAAACCATGGAAGGAAAACTCCCAACTGGCTGCATATGCGCCCATATGGTATAAAGAAGTCAGAGGCAGAGTGTGTCAGGGCCACAACAGAAACACCAAGGGTGAAACACATGGGGTTATGTGACATGAAGCAGCACGTCAAGGGATGAGCAAGTCTCAGCACCACAGTGCTGCTGAGGGAACACGCCTTCCAGAAGGAAGGACGGGGACCACGAGGACACAAAGCCTGATTAATGGCAGAGAGCTGGCTTTTCCCTACACATGAGAACCAGCTCTTCAGTCTTCTCCACCTCCTCCCGCCCTCCATTCTCCTGTTTTCAGCAGCACAGCAACACACTCCTCTCCTTCCAGCGGCATGCAGCAGTGGGATACTGATTGCCTGAGCTAGGGAGGGCACTGCTGCCATAGGGGAAGGAGCCAGCTGGGCTTAGCCTCTCTCACACAGCCTTCTCTGGAGGCTGTAGCTGGGAAGACACTGACATATGTAGATATTGGGGTCTGGTGCTCCAGGGGAGGAGCAGGAAGCCAAGTGAACAAGTTTTGCATTTAGGATGTGAAACTTGAGGCTCCGCAGTGGGAAGCCTCCTTGTCTTCTCTGCACCACATCAGGTCTTTGTCCCATGGCTCTTCTGTGGAGAGACAAACTTGCTCTTGGTTAGGTGGAGACTCATGATGGAAATATACACCCTCAGGGCTTTCATTTTTCACCACGTCATTCTGGATAACTGTGCTTGCCCTAAATCTTGTCTCAAGGGTTGATTTAGCTCTATCTCTAAGTTAATCCAGCTGTGAGAAAGAAGGGATAAAGAGAAACCTAAATCACATACTTCATGAGGTGAAAGTAAAATTTGCCTTTATAATTCTAATCTGAAGTGAAACTTCCTTATCAGTCTTGCCGTGCTGCAGCACTTTCCTGTCACGGCCTGCCCTGCCCCTCCAAAACAGCAGCCTGTAAGTCATCCCCCTGAATGTGCTGAATTGGTTTATAGTTTCCATTAAAGCACCATGGTTGGTTGAGATGAAGTCGGGGGGAATGACATAATGCACAGGAATGCACCGCAGGCAGAATGGATGCAGTGTGAACGAGGAAGGACTAACAGAAAAGACAGACCATGAAAGATGTTGGCTCGGTTCTTGTTTACACAGTACACGAAAAATTAGTGAAAAGTTTTAAGTGAGGGCTTTTTCAGAACAAAGTATTCAAAGAAGCATCGTGGATATAAACCAGAGAAACACAGTCAGCCAAATGTCACAGTTCCATTGCTACAAGGGTTCATCCACTCCCAAAATGCTGCTTTGAGTTTAATACAGTGTGGCATGGCGCAAAATATGCCCCTCCACATCTTCTGTAACAGCTGAAAATCCCTAATTAATCTAACTTTTATTACTTTTATCTCATCTTATTTAGCTCAGTACTTTTTACCGTTCTAGCTGTAGATAACAGTTTGTGGACATACACTGAAGCTGACTAAAAACAGACTGCAAAGACTATGCTATGTGCTGTGAATGTGCTGTTTGTCAGCACTGGCAAACTGTAGTATATTTGTATAAAATTAAGGGCTGCATATGCCAGGATAAGACCCGTGTTTATTATAAATAACTACAAATGCTTCCATACGTACTAACCTGGTGACTTTTTGTACCGGGAACTAACAAAAATTATATGTGAAAGAAAAAAACCTGAAAACAAGGACACAAATTACTCCACCCACAGTTATGTTAAATGCACATTTAAGTGTATGCATCTTAGGCTCATTAACAGCACAAAATTTAGAGAATGAGGTATACAAGGATTATTTTTAGTTGCTTGGAAATTAACAATCCTGTATAGTCCATACTGCAGTAAGACAAATGTTTTTTTTCTCTTTTTCTTCCCATTAACTTCTTGAATTTTAGTAGTTACTTACAATACATTTTCCAGTACCATCTTGACATCTATTTGAATTTCCATTGCAGTTGCAGGGCACACAGCGTCCAGCAAATAATCCTTTATTCTCACGATAAAATCCAAGGCCACATTGCTAGACAGTAAGCAGAGAGAAAAAAATTAGTGAGTGCTGGTTTTACACTTCATGGGAAATGTATTTTGAAAATGTTTGACATTTCCAAGGAGTAGTGAAGGTATACATTTCCTTGCAAGCTCTTCTAAGGCTATACCGTTGTTTAAATTATAACTATTCTAATGTAGTAAATAGCAATGAATGCAGATGAAGTTTCATCTGAACACTGTGCTTTACGGATTTTTGTAGTGATGATTTAATCACTTTGACTAACTTCTAAGCAAAACACGTTTCCTGTGGCTATGTATGAAGGTGTTGGATATGATTTTTAAACCACAGAAAAATATCTGAATATGAGAACATTGTATTGTGAATTTCAAGAACAACATATGGAAATCTCACATACTAAGTACTGGTTATATGAAATCTCAATAGTGCTTTCTCTATAGTGTATTCATTCCTTGGAAATAATTCTAGCTAACTTTTACATACATTCATCACAACTTCCACAGGAAGTCTACCAAGAACAATACAAAGCCATGCCTAGACACAGCTAGGTGATGTAACAAAACATACAGCGAGCTAAGTTTTAAGTACAGGCTTGCCCTGGAGACTGGGGAAGCATGAGAAGAATGTTTAGCTATTGAGGGCACAGGAGCAAGGCCTGTCAGATCACAGTTGGATTTTAACAGAGAGCTGAACCAGAGGGACATTAGGAATGAAGCAATAGACATCAAGTTTGCAAGCCTGCACCAGGAGGGTAGTAACTCATGTATTAAAACAACATTCTTGCTTGGCATGGGCAGGAAAAATGTAAGGAGTTCCTCCTCCGAGCATGAAGCCTTCCTGTACACAGACCAACTCAAAAATTCATGCCTATATTCTCTGCTCAGCATACAATCCCGGCACATCAACCACACCAAAAATGACTAGAACATAAGTCTTCCCCTTCTATTCCCTAGTTCCTTTTCACTAGGAACTAAGCTGGTGTGGTGCAGTGAAGATCAGAGGCTGTGGGGAGAAAGTTGTGCTCCCCACGAAGCCAGCACCTCCCAAGTTCCTGCCTCTGGCAACGTACTTCTGTGCTGTACCTATACCTCACCTCTACCTCGCAGCTGGGGGCTGGCCCCAACAACATGAAGAAAACAAGCGACAGTTGAACTTTAAAGCCATAAATCTTTTCTTGTAGTAATTGCACCACCAAGACTGATGGGATTAATCTGAAGAACAAAGGGTTTGTGGGATGGTGTCACAAATCAAGTTCAGAGGCTCGAGGTGTAAGTATTTATGCAGAGGCAGGATTAACCACTGAATTTATCAACGATAGAACTAACAGAGGAAAACAACCATTCACCTCTCACAATGCAGACTCCAAAAGAAATACTGAGTTACTGCTGTTTCAAAACAGTTGCCAGTGGCACCTTTGCCTTCTCTACATATAGGATAAATGAAAAAAAAAAAGGTATGCAGAATACCAATACCATCAATAGTTTTAAATACTGACTTCAGTGTGAGCAAGGACTAAATTTAGAACAGACATTTGAAGTTTTTCAGATACATTTTTCAAAGGGTGAATATGTTCCCTGAACAGCAGGGAGCCAATATACACAGCTTCTTAAGAAACGGGGGTCTGAAATACATTAAATAGCATGACTAAGTAAAATATAGGCTCTGATGCATATAAATTTTATTTACTTAGTCTTGTTTTGGAGAGCAAAATGAATCACACCTTTTAAAAAAACATATCCAAATGCACTTGGAAAAATATCTGTGCAGCCTTTTGTTTTTCTATTTATGCTGTCTTTGAAACGACACATTTGGAGTATGTGGGCACTTTGTTTTTGAAGTAGCATTTCTGATTTCCACACAAATGATAAACTGATTTCACATGAAGATAAAGCTCTAGGCAGTCTCAAGTGCTTACGTGTTTAGAATCATTGTTTTCAAGTAAACAGCAATTTAAAACTCTTGCACACATTTTTGTTAGCAAAGCACTTTGAGGAGTAGGATTAGCCATCTCATTACTTTTATATTAAGTAATACATAAGTTATTACCAAATGAGTTCATTTAAAAACAAAGAAGGAAGAAGGAAGCAGGCAAAGAAGAGAAAATGAGCAAATTACCTGTTTCGTGTAAAAATCCGTTTGAACTTGTTGCTGCTGACTCCTCTCCTGAAGGAGGGGATAGGAGAGCCTCTGTTGCATATCTTGTGCTAAACAACGCCCCAGGGACACTAATGTGACAACCAGCCATCCTACATTTCTTGGCCTGTGTGCTTGGGCCATGATTTTAACTTTGGCTCCACGGTGAACATATGCTGCTATCCTTTCAGTGCTCACCCGTTTCTTCTCTTATACGCCCCCTTCTTCTCCAGCTTCTGACTCAGATTAATGAGGCTCTGTGCTGTGATGGGCCCCACCTTTAAACTTTATACGTGAGTCAAGCCGTACAGCACACATTACTGTTCCTGAGGTTAACAAGTAACCTCGGAGTTCCTGTAGCTCAATATATACCTAAGCTGGGGTGTGGCAGGCATCACCTCCTCCCCACCTAAGGCAGCCAGACAGAGCTGGGTGATTAGAGCAGTAAATCACAGACTGAGTAATGCTGTATAAATATACGGGGCTTACCAACTACCCAGGTGAGTGTCTTGATCACTTCCTTTGCCTTGTATTTCAACCAGGTTACACTGAACCCCCCCAAAAAAAAGCTTGGTTTATCAAGGCAGTACATTGAAAGCAGTGCAATGGCACTAGGAATTTCAGTCAATGCTCATAGATCTGTGTGTGGCACAGAACATCAAATGTGTGGGAAAAAAAAATTTCCAAAATTGTGTCCAACAGATGATGAATAGCTGCCCTGAGCAGTGGATACACACATGAAATGTAAGCCAGTCCCACATATTTTAGTTCAGTCTTTCTGCAGCTGCTCCAGTCTAGGTATTATTCATTCATTCTCATTTCGAAACACTTTTGCAAGGTTAGTACAGCAATTGCTGCTTTATAGTAACCCTCAACCATTTTCTGAGAGTAATTCCTCGTATTTTGTGCACTTTGTACGCTGCTTATCTCTCTAGTGCTTTATTTTGCTGCACTGGGTACTTACACATGGCAACAGTCAAGCTCTAAGCTAAGCAAAGTGACATCCAAAAGAATTAAAGCATCAGGGATAGGATATATAACTGTGGTTAGGATTTCACCAGTCTTCAGGTAACATTATTATTACTTTCCAATATTTCATTATCTTTCATAAAAATATCTCCAAATATTTTTTTGCAAATATGTTAATTTCAAACATTTTCCTATAAATATAGTAGAATTATCTAGTTTCAGGATACTTCCCTTGGACCCTGTAAAAATAAGGAACATCAGGAATCTTCTCCACTGTGTATGGTGTCACAGACTTTGATCAAACCCATTCTGACCTTCACTCCATTAAGTTAAGTGTTAACTGAGGTTATTCAGCCTCTCAGAGGGCATCGAAGAAGAACCCCTCATTATAGCGCCTTACACATATCAAATAACATTCACAGCTCCACAAAAGCAATCACAAGTTGAATAACCCTACAGTGCTTCTTACACAGTGAAAGCACTCGAGCCATTGAAAGTGCACAGGCTTACAAGAAGCACGTTTAATTACTTTAATAACTAGCCCGTTCCTCTAACTAACCCAGTATGTATAGCTGTAGGCAAGACAGAAGATAATGGTACAGCACTGAGGCAAACGTTTCCTACCTGACATGAGTCACCAGCGTACTCTGGAGGGCAGGAGCATGTCTCTACACTGTATGCAATGCTGCCGCTTCCTGTGCTGGTGGCTTCCTCCAGCCCAACCTCACCAAGTGTTAATCGCTGAGTCTCCGTGAAGTACAGGCCTCTGATGTGTAAGCCATCCAGTCTGGACAGGATGATCATCAGTTCTTCTCTGGATACAGGGTTATTGCTGCTGGCATGCCTGAAGTTCCCCTGTGCATTAGGGGTACAAAATGAGCACAGCTCTGAAGCTTCTTAAAAGGAGTGTCTGCAAAGAAGACTGGAGGACAGGAAAAGGGAGAAAACACCCATGGAACAGACCTTGATAGTGCCAATTGGTGTGGAGTGAAACAGAGGCCAGAAAAATAAACATAGGATAGGTGGAAAAAAGAAAAATGAGCATAAAAAGGGATATAGCCTGTACTTTGGAAAGCATGTATGGCTTTGAGGTACTGAGAAGTGACGAAGCCCGTAGGTTCTTTTTCAGTCATCCAAATTTCTTTGAGATATCACCCATTGAACCATAAAGGGGCTGAGGAAAATGCTTTTATTTCTAAGAGTCCTAGAAATCCAATCTTTCAGGGATGCCTTCACATGCTTTCTTCCTCTTAATAGACACAGCATTACTGAAAATGGAATCTGGCTTGAAGAAACATCTTTTTTGCTTGTATGAGACAAAAATAAATAACCCAGTTTGACCTTCTGAGCACAGAATTAAGGTAGGAATAATCCCTGCTAAATTCACCTACCTGAATGCTGGACACCCAGTCTAAACTAGGTACCTAGACACCAAGGAAAACAGACAACAGTTCGTTCCATCCCCATTAAGTACAGTCTGGGGCTGCAATGAATCATCTTCCACTGATGACTGAGTCAGTCACTGGCCCTGGAGGGAGTGACAAGGGCTAAACTGGACAAGATGCCTATCTCAGAGGTGCTACATTTAGGTGGCATGAACTAAACCCCAGGCTCAATGCGGCAGTAAAGAGAGAGAAAAAACGTTCATATTTGTCTATAGTATTTAAGTTTATATTCATTACCATTATCAAGTATTTGGTACTTCAGCACCAAATTTTTTATGTGTAAGAAAAGAGAAGGCCATTCCCTTTCCAGTTCTTACCTCAACCAGCTGCACACGGCCGTAATATTGACGATCAGGCAGTGGGTTGTTGCGATCCATATAAACAACTTCCATTTGATGGCCCTGTGTGAGAATGAGGATGTAACATTGCTGTTTCACTACTTGTTATGGTAAAGTGTTCAGATGCAATAAAATTTGGTGAAGCACATTAACCCTTTTCTTTGGGGGATAAAAACTAAGCGACATTAGAAAAACTGTATGTCCTGTTGTCAGCAAAGTGGTATAGTGAGCACTGTGTTCTAGTGTCAGCAAGGTTTTCACTGCTTTTGCCTGTTGTTGCTTTCAACTAAAACACAAAGAGACTCAAACTAATGCTGGTCAATTTTCACAGGAACAAGTTAGTACTTTCCAGTAAAATGTTTTTGCATTTTCACTCTCCTTTACATCCTGGTGCACAAGCAGCTATGGATATGACTGTAGTACTTTATGAGGCATGCTGCCCAATAAGAATCCTGAAATACTGAATTACTGTTTCTGATGGTCTCAGGAAACAAACACCCCCTCCTTGAGAATTTGAACAAATAAGCAAAGATTTCAATTTTGGCCAAAAAGTGGTTAAATGAAAAAAAAAATGTTAACGTAAAATGCATTTTTATTTCAGTCCCTTGAAGCCTTATAATTATGCTTAATTTTATGCTGAAGAAAATTCTCACAGAAAATGAGATTAATTACATATGGAATCCAGGGCATCTTTTGCAGAGATGAGGCCATACTTGTTGACAAGTGCACAAGGCACTAATTAATTCTTTCCCACAGGTGCATTTTACAGAGAAAATCCTATTTTATCTTTTTATTTGCTCTCAAATCAATTATGCTTAATAATATGTTACTTTGGCAACAGAGGCAGATATGTTGATGGCTTTGAGCAAAATGAAGTAAAAGCACTTTTATAGAAAAATGGCAAGTTGCTATTAAAGTTAAGCACAAGCAAAATTTGCCATAGCTGTCAGGGAACATAAAAATCAGGGTATTGATGTTGCTTCAAAGAAAAAAATGGTATTTCAAACTTACTGTTAGTCGTATATCAGGCCTCTTATCCAGAAGAACCATGCCCTCACTAGGTAAGCCAAAAGATTTCACCTGGTAGCTTAGGAAGCCACCATATGAAGAAAGCTGCAGCAAAATGCACAAGAACAGAGATACTTTACTGCATTGTTGCTTGATATTAATGCAACTTCGTAGTTCAGTTTACTAGCACTATAAATAAAATATTTACTCTTCATGCTTTAGAAAAAATATGAAAACAGTGTTGCTAGGAAGAAATTACTTTCTGTTTTGTTACTGTGTGTAGCTCATGTAACTTCTTGAGCAGATACTATTCTCTGAAAGACTACCTGCATCACGAGGTTCTTTTTCATACCTGGCTTCACACCATATGTGTCATGGAGAAATCACATGTTCATATGAACATTGTTCTTCCCCTGATCGCAAAAGTGCATCAAGATGTATCAAGATTGAAAATGAAAGTCATAGTGAACCCCATGAACAGCCATGGATAAAAAGAATTCAGACTAAGCACGTTTAAAGGTGGGTTTCACTGGCCAGTATTGTCTAAACTTACTGCAAACACAAATTCAGTCAGGAAATCTTTACTCCACCTTCTGGAGGACATGACTTGTACTGATACCAGCTCTGTTGTAAGCAGGCCAGTGCTGTAGGCTGAGATGAAATCACACTTCTTTTGGCTCAACTACAGGTGACCAGAGACGGCCTCAAACCCAACCAAATCCATACACTGCTGCCCAGAACAGACACAGGCAAGTATGTTTGATTCATCTGACAAACAGCTTCCCTGGGTGGTGTATGAGTGACTCAGTACAGAACATACTGAAAGGAAAGGAAGCTCCAGGCACAGCCTAGCTTTTGTTCCAAGAGAGCCTAGAAAGAAGGTTTGTGGGTAACTGGGGGAAATTAGGCGTTTTGGCATGGAGATGCTATTTTGTTTTGCAGCCCTTGCCATTTGCCCTTATATCTTCTGTTTAGTTTTGACATAGGGGGAAAAACTGCTTTGTCAGGTTTTGCTGTTCTACAGGTGAGCATCAGCTTTCAATCTACCCCTTTCCAAAGACAAATTACAAACAAAATACTGAAATCTCAATACTAAATTTGTTCCTTGGATCACAGGGATGTAATTAATGTCAACTGCATTTTCAAAAGCATCACTTGGAACATTGGCTATATTTTGCCAACACAATCAAAGCACCCTGTATAAATATTTTTTTTAGAGAAAAAAAAAAAAGAAAATTCAAAATATGCAAAATTTTCTCTCAGTTTTTTTTTTTTACTTGGAAAATAATGGTCTTATAAACCACTCTCAGTATTCCAGATGTATAGTATTTATTTTCTAACATTACAAGTTGTCTATTAAATAGACTGTTAAAATACAAGAGAGCAGAAAATGGGGACAATGTGATCCGAATTTCTCAATGACTGTTAGTTTCTGCACTGCTATAGACTTTACATGTGACTCCCTTTCAACTTTGTAAACAAAAGACAGAGATAGGAAAGAAAATGTACTCTGCTAAATATAAATGTTCCAGTGGAATTAGTTAAAAGGTTTAAGATAATGGAAAACAGTATTTAAACCCTCATCATACTGAAACATCTCTGACATGCTCTTGTTCACATTTTCTGAAAGAGATGGTATCACTGGAAGCAGTCCAAAACCTGACATTTTCAAACTAAAGTAACTTGAGTAACTGGTAAATTTATGAGCTTATAAACTAACAGGTAGATAGCATCTTGGGGGGACTTTCATTGCTTGTGCTAAAATATACACTAACACACTATGCATCTCAAAAGCAGGACCCAAATTAAAACTATTTTATTTACAGTGTTGTCATTGCAAATGGAAGAGAGTCATGGCAGGCCTAGAAAGATACTGTGAAATGCAGCATAAAACTCATAGCACTGTTCTTAATAGCTGTGTTTAAAAAGGGTTATTGCCTGCTTTATATCTTGTTACGGGAACAACAAAAGTCTTTTTGGTTCAACACTGTAGGTGATAATGTATGCTTTAACATGAAATTTCTTTCAAAAATAATTTGTAGGCATTGAAACAAGAACCTCTAACATTAACAAAAAGCACCATAAATAAACATGCTATTCAGCTGAGATATGGACCTCTGAGCATAGGAGAGCAAGATGAAAAATACTGCTCTAGTTTTCAAAATGAGGAGCAAGAGAAACTTCAAAATTGCACCATCTTTAATGCTCTGGTGTCTGCCCCATCTCCTGTATATCAGTAGGATTGCACCTGAAAAGCCTATGTGTCCTGCAGCTAGCTAATAACTATTGACACTGTCAGAGTTCCAAATGGGAAGAACCTGGGGCTCCAGACCTGCAAGTCACCATTAGCAAAGTGCCCCTTGTCCCTTGGGCTGAGGTGCTGATGGTATTAATCATGAGAAAAAGACTGCTCCCACAGATGAGCTGACAGAGCAGCAAGCAGTTCAACAAACACAAAGGTTAGAAAACCACTTGCTCTTCCCAGGCAACATATCAAGTGCAAAAGGTTGGGGCTTTTCGTGTGCCACTGAGCACATAATCACCTTTTATTCTTTTGGAAATCTGCCTAGGACAGAATCTAAAGAACCTAAAGGATTGGCAGGCTCTGTGTGTTCTGGGTTTCAGAAAAGCAGCTGAAGGTATCAGCTTCCTGAACCACAGCTTCTGACCATACTGTTCACATAAAGACCTCTGACACCAAGTAACATGATTAATTCTGTGTAATTAGTTGTTGTGATTCCTGGTATGACAGGTAACAGAGAAAACAATCTTGTGAGGGAAGAGAGAGAAGCATATCTAAGAAAAACAGACTTTTTATCAACAATGCTGGCAAAAAATGAATTCCTGTTATTAAAATAGATGATTTAAGTGGTATTTACCTTCTCTCCCAGGTAAGATGGTGGTGCTTTCCAATACAAACTATGCACAGAAGCAGGCAATTCTTGAACATCAGCCACTACACTATTACTGACTGGATTGAAAGTGACTGGAATGTCAGTATTTTCATCCACTGCCTCCAAGCGCCAGTTTCTCATGTCAACAAACTAATGAAAAATACATAAAGGAAATAAGCTTGTCTCATCCTTTATTAAACTTGACCAGCACCAAGTAACAAGAAGAAAATGTTTAGCCTCTGTAATTCTCCTGCCATGAAAACTAGCAGCTTCAGAGGAAGCCCAAGGTCTTTGTGCAGTGGATATTGCATGGACCTCAAAAGAGAATAATGGGACAGCTGTGCCAAAGCTACTTGGGATGCAGGCATTTGGTTTGTCATCTGCAAACTAAATTCTGTCTTCAGTCTCACGAAGACATACCCTTCTGGAGGTGACTAGGAATTGTGTACATAAACCCAAGGACATAATTTGGAGGTGCTTTTTTAAGCCCATTCCAAAATCAAACCCAGGATGCTAACCTAAAAGACAGAATTTGGACTGGTTGTGGTAGATACAAAGTATGAGGGAGGGGATATGGCATGATATTTTGGAGATGCAGGCAATGTAACCTACTATTTTGGCTCTTCAATGCACTTTTTATGTTTATGGCTGTTGTTTCCTGAAAGACCATGCATCCTTTTATTTACCATTATACTGGGAGAAAGAATGTGTAATGACTACGTACCACAACAGTTCTGTGGTGTGTTGCTCTTGGTTGGCCAGAGCAATAGAACAAAAAGATAAACACGTTTCCGGAAACAATTTTTGGTTAGGACAAGTAATCACTAGAGGAAATTTTCCTAGAGCAAATGGAAGTTTGCTACTGACCTCACTGAGGCCAGATTTTTATCCTTTGCTCATAAAGAACCACAATCTGGATTGCATCTAGTCTATGTCTAAACTTTCACTAAACTCCTCATCCATGATTATAGCTCTGCTCTAGTCTTTTTCTTTCTTTTGCTCTGTTTCAAGCAGTTGTTGCTTTTTTTTGGTCTTACCATTCACTTGTGCTACTAAGAATCTGTCTTCAGATGTCATATGTCTTTTATAGGGAGGAAAGTAAGAATTTTTACAAACTCTGTAGAATCTGTCACACATTTTTTAAGTTTAAAAAATGTATCTATGATATAGACGTATAAAATGACATGTGCTTATCAAAGCATCTTGAAGGAGATCATTGACTTTAATGATGACTTAGAATTGAAGACAAAGCAAGCAAGATAAAGGCCGGGTCAACTTCATTCCAACTAACGATTTGTAAACAAACAGGTAAAAAGAGCCATTTCTACTGAAAGGCACTTTCAGACTACACCTAAGTCTTAAGAAGGCTGCACTAAATTTAAACTATTGCTTGGATAATATTTCTTTAGAAATGTCCTTCATGCAATAAATGTAGGTGCAGGATAGAAAATAAATAAACATATTGGATACACCTTGGTTCTACGACGATTTGTGCTGCGACAGCTGCTGGTTGCTCCAAAACAAAAGCAAGAGGTACATCCCTTGGGATTAGAAGGGTCCAGATAAAAGGATCCTGGTCGGCAAGTATCACATGCCGCACCTTCGACATTCTCCTGTGAAGGCACAGTTCAAAGAAATCTCAGTGCTTTCCTTTTGGTTTCAGTGAGGTATTTATTCCAATGCATGAAAATATGAATGTAACCATGTGATTTTCTAAAGAGCCCACATTCCAAATGCAATAAAACTGTCTTGGAGAGTATCTTAGGAGGTGTCTTTTGAGGTTATAAAGTGAACCACTGAGTAAGAAATATTAATCAGAGACAGCTGGGAACTTCACTGCCAAAACCCTCCCGCTGGCTTTTGCAAGCCTACAAAATAAAAGGTCACCTGTGAAAGTTCACATTTATCACATTTAATTATGCAGATCAGAACAAAAGAAGATTTCCTGGCTTTAATGATGTGGTAAAATGTCAACTGCCATAACATGGCTAAAAAAAGCATGGGACCTGGTTCACATCCAAAAGTCAGGATGCAGAAGGATAAAGCAGATCTGTGCAGGGTACAGACCACTTCACTGCATCAATGGACATCTACTCTGCAGCTCTTGAACATCCTGCAAAAGCTAAGACACCTGTACAACTGACAGATATTGAAGTCATTAAAAAATGGCATCTAACACTACCATGACAATCTGTACACATTCTGCAAGGTGTGATAGTTTTTGTGCAGCTGCATTTAATTTATACTGAAAACTTAATGATAAACTCACTTCATTCACCCCATTAAATATGATATAGGTACTGATTTGCAAATGATGCTTGTGAACACAGAAGTAATTTGATTTATCTGACCTTGCAAAGACAAATTCCTGTCTGGGGATCACAAACATCTGGTTCTGTTCCATCTCTGTTACAGCTACATGGCACACAGTTAGGGAAACCATAAGTTCCAGGAGCACACTGATCACACTGACGTCCTTTTATTCCTGGTTTGCATCTTTATCAACAAACACGGGGAAGAGGAGGGAGTCAATAGGGGAAGCAGGAATGGAGTGAGAAACAGAAGATTAGAACAGGCAGGTGGATCTTTGAAGTGATTGCATGGCTATGACACAACCTCATGATTTCCACAGAATAAAAACAGCAGGTTATTGTTCTCAGATTTGAATAGTGTGACATTTTAAATAGCCCTAGAACTGACTAGGAACAGATTTGATTTTGAAGGATAAAAATGCTCACAACAGAATTAGACTTCTGCAGCTATGCAGTGCTTGCACTGCAGAACCTCTCTCCCTGTACCCCAAGGTGTAAAACATGATGACTTAAGAGTCTGATGAATGATGCTGAATATAGGTAAGCAGAGCTGGAAGATTTATGGCATTATTCAAGGCATGCACCTGCTAACAAAAGGAACTGTGGGCATATGACTAATTTCAGAGACTTCAACCTTCCACAAAGGTGGGATTAGTTTACAACTGTTCACATTGGATAAAATCCACTTTGTTCACCATGAAGGCTGAACGCATTGAATTTCCCATACCCCCTCCAAATACCTGAAAAGAACGGTGAAGAAAACCACTCGTGCCCTGTTTATAACACAAATAACCCAAACTTACTTGCATTGCCCACTAGTTTTATCACATTCTGGGTTTGACACATCAACGACTCCTCTTTGGGAGCAGTTGCAGCTCTCACAGCCAGCAAGGGGGTGGTAGCTGAAGTGATGTTTCTCGCACACTTCACACTTTGGTTTCACGGTTCGTGGAGGACAAATGCATTTACCAGTGACGTCATCACAAAGACGCTGTCCACAGTTGCATACTAGGCCAAAGAAAATGTTGTACACATCAATCACATCTCATCTTATGATGATCAACTCTTACTGAACTTGCATATGAAACAAACACACACAACCTTTATATATAGAGGACATGACTCTTTTCTCTCTCGCGCGAGTTTAAAGTTCATAGAAACCAACTATGTGACTGCAACAATAGTTTTAAACAGCGGGTTTAGTGCTTGGCTCTTTTCCACAGATCAGTTGCTTAACTTCACCACAGGCATTGCTCATCACGTGCCAAAACTTATAAGGATTAAAAGACAAGTAGTTTTGGTGTTAATGGCACCGCTTTTATAAAGCACTGTTTATAAACATCAAGTATAATATCTGTGAAGGCAGCCAAGGACTGTTGGTGTAATCTATAGATCTGTTGATGTTATTAACATGAGAATATGAGGAATTAGCAATGCTGTGTCTCTGATCATCTATGGAAAAACTTAGGAACTTTGGAAGGTACAAAATGGAATTAAACAACAATAACTTAGAAATGATTTAGCAATGAAGAAAAAAATCCACCTCACTGGAATAGTGATAATATGGATTTTAACCAGTTTAGCTGTAAGCCTACTACACCTGATGAGACAACACATGCAAAGCCACACTTTGTTGCCAACTAGGTGTGCTTTAAGGGAATGGGCTTACTTCTGCCTTAAACTGAAATCTACACTATGGTAAAGCTAAGATAGCTCAACCAGCTTCTTGCAGGATCAAGCCCTACGAAGAAAATGAAGGCTGTGGCACATCTGCAGTAAATTCAGAGGATTAAATAAAAGGTCGTGTCAGGTGGTGAACACACCTGAGCATGTACTTACACTTGCAAAATGGGAATCCATAGTAGCCGGTTTGGCATCGGCTGCACCGACGACCGATGACATTAGGTCTGCAAATACACTGTCCTCCCAGGGGGCTGCATGTAGGGCTCATGGCACCTGCTCTATGGCAATTACATGGCAGGGCTCCATTGTGGTAGGAAGCCACTAGCGATCTTACAGAGTCCTTACAGAAGGCCGGTGAACTTTCTGGGCTATTTAAATTGAAATATAAATCACGTAAGTACTGGCACTTGGGAATTGTTATGAAAGTGCTTCACAGTGGTTCAGTAAATTAGGGTCCTGTCTTTCAGTTTGACATAAGGATGGCATCAGTACACGTGCAAGGATATACTTTAATCAAATTAGTGGTGAATGGCTTTCAACATGAAAGTAAAAGGTTTTTTTCAAAGCAAGTGCATGTATTAGTTATATCAGTTCAGACATGCCAAGCAAAATACCAAATACCAAAGAAGGAAATACCAGAGACAGAAAGATGACATAATTTTCCTCTTTTGTACTGTGAGCAATAAAGCTCTACCTTTGTATTGCATTTGCAATAGAAAGTCATGGAAAATGACTCATGGACATTTAATGGGCCAGTATAAGCCACGAAAAGCATTTCAATGTAGCACAGTAATGGGGATTTTATACATTTCTTTAATACAGAGTAAAAGTAATATTATTCCCAGCTTGTTGTCAACGTTCAGTTTTTTAGAAAGTGATGCTTACTCAATATAAAAACTGTTTCCTCCACATTGGCTGATAAAATCAAATGACTTGTCCACTGTCTTTTTGTCAAGCATTTTGTAACTGTAGGTGTCTGCTGGAACAACTAAGATATTTCCCTTAAAACAACAAGAAAGCTAAATTGTACATTTCAGAGAAAAACAAAAAGACACAAGCTAAGCCATTTATATATTTAAATGTTGCTTCATTATACATTCTGGATTTTCTCAAAACCTGAAGCATTTTAACAAAAAAAAAAAAAGGAAAATACATTTTCTACGTTTCCCTCAGAGTTGTGATGCTACAAGCAGAGTAGAATAAAAACATATATAGTATCTTAAAAATTAAAAATAAAACCAAAGCAATGCAAAAGATCCTAAAAATCTGAAACACAACATTAAAAAATATTATTCTTTTTGGCTTTCATCTTTGCACCTATCTCTAAATGAACGGTGAAATTGAGACTAGCATTTTCAAATACATTTATGTAATAAACGTACCACAACTAGCATTCTTCCATCTGGTACTGTCACTGTAACGGAGACCTTGGGTTCAGAAATGTCAAGCTCAATCTGGTTTTCTGCAATCACTTGATCCCGACAGCCAGACATATGAGGGCAGAATGAAGCACTGAAGGTACCTTGAAGAAAAAAATGGTATTGGGTTAGTGTGGAAAGGTTTTGGTTGCAGGGGGGTACTGGGGTGGGTTCTATGAAAACCTGTCAGAAGCTTCCCCCATGTCTAATAACCAATGCCAGTTGGCTCCCCTACAGACCCACCCCTGGCCAAGTCTGAGGCTGACTACGGTAGCACCTCTGGGACAACATATTTAAGAAAGGGGAAAATAAACCTGCAACATGGCAACTACACACAGAGAGAGGACTGAGAGCATGTGAGACAGTAACAACTCTTCAGACACCAAGGTTAGTGAAGAAGAGGGACGAGGTGCTCCAGGTGCTGGAGCAGAGATTTCCCTGCAGCCCATAGAGGTTCACAGTGGAGCAGAGATCTACTGGTAGCCCATGGAGGAACCCACACAGGAGCAGGTGGATGCCCAAAGGAGGCTAATCCTGTGGGAAGCCTGCAGTGGAGCAGGCTCCTGGCAAACCTTGTGACCCCATGCCAAGGGACCCATGCTGGAGCAGTTAGCGAAGAACTGCAGCTTATGGGAATGGCTCATACTGGAGAAGCTGGTGGAGGAGTGTCTCTCCTGGGACAGACCCCACACTGAAGCGTGGGAAGAGTGTAAGCAGCCCTCCCTTGAGAAGGAAGGAACAGCAGAGGCAATGTGTGAGGAATTGACTGCAGCCCCCATTTCCTGTCCCTCTGCACTGCTTGGGGAGAGAAATTAGAGAAAACTGGGAGCAAAGTTGAGCCTGAGAAGGAGAGGAGTGAGGGGAAGGTGTTTGAAGACTGAGGTTTATTTCTCATTACTCTACTTTGATTTGATTGGTAATAAATTAACCTAATTTGCCCAAGTGAAGTCTGTTTTACCCACGATGGTAACTGGTGAGTGATCTGTGTCCTTGTTTCCACTCACAACCCTTTTGTTGTATTTGTTCTCCCCGTTCATCTGAGGAGGGGAGTGAAAAAGTGGCTTTGGTAAGCACCTGGTATTCAGCCAGGGTCAACCTGGAAAGAGATTAGATGAAATTCAGATCCTTACCTGACCACACACGTCCTGCATCCACATGGACTTGCACAGGGAACACCGGGTGTGCCGGCTGATAGAAATGTACCACAAATATGTATCTGCCCAAGTCAGGCACTCTGCCACTCAAGGTAATCTGGTTCTGGAGAAATAAGAGCAGCTCTGATATTATATTTGTTTTGTGAAATATTCTTGGGTTTATCAGCTGTGCTCAGTGCCACCTACCTGCAGTGAAAGAGATGGGGTTTAGCATCGCTCAGCAAGTTAAGTATCTTGAAAGAACATGGCATTACAACTGCATGCTCTGTTTGCCTGCCAAGCACATCTAACATTCTTCTATAGTCTGTGAGACTATTGTGTGGTTTAGGAAGAAGCTGGCTTTTTTTTCTTTCCGTATATTGTCTGTGTGGCTTATTCAGCCTGCAACATTTTGATCGTATCACATCATTCAGTTTTGATTCTCTTACAGTGTTTCATCTACTTAACTTTACAAGAACATACTTTGTGACTTATGAAACAAAGTTTTCAGAATATGAGATACCTGTAGTGGTGTCAAGGTGATTCCCTTAACCGAATCAGCAGGTAAAGGGGCACTGAGTGGATCATAGAGTACATTCTTCTGTACTTCGGAAATTTTCCCATCTTTGAATGGATCCAAAACCAAAGCTGATGGCGGAGTTTCATAAACTGAGGGAATGCATGTTGCACTAAACACAGAATTACAGCGATTATTCTTAGGGCCAGAATAATTTCTTAAGCATCATAACAGGAAGAACTGTTGGCTCAGGAAAGTCAATATATTAGACTGTATTACAATTAATAATGCAATAATAATCCCTGTTCCTATTTGGAATTTATGTAAATGATCAGAAAGTAATTGAAACCAAGAAATATGGATTTAACTTATAAAGGGGAAAGTGCACATTAACTGATCTTAGTCAGTCAAAATTTCCCTTACTTTAAGTCTCAATGGAAAGAGTTAAGGAAGAGGAAACTTAAGGGAGCCCAGAGTGGTAAAAATTAAATACATTTTAGTTAATCCAGTTAGTTCCATTCACCAGAATCTGTACTAATATTGAATTCTCAGTTCTACAAATATTTACATAGGTGTATGCTTTAAACATGCAAGTTTTCCCACTGAAGTTAATGGGACTACTTAAATACTTAGAAGTTAAGTATACACTCAAATATTTGTAGAATTGGAGCCAAAATAAATAACAGTACTGCTTGAAAGCATCCTTGTTCATTACTGCTGTATTTAACTATTTCTTCCTTAGCATATTTAATTCTGAAGAACTTGATTGAGAGAAGAAGTTTCCAAGATTGCGGAATAAAATGTTTTTGGGGGTTTCCTGATAGTATTTGTTCACTTTTATAAGTACTCAACAGACAATGATTAATCCTTGCTCAAGACAGGCTCAGAACCGGAATGGTAAGTATGTTTCAGGGCCAGAACTGAGATGTATTTGCCAGGCCTGTGTGGGAAATCATGTGCAGCATCCACTTATAATACTGTTCAACTGAGACAAGACTCTACTTGGTGAACTTAAACACTCTCAGGAAAGCAAAAATACTAACAATAACAGAATATAAACATGCAGTATACTATCCAAATACAATGAAATTTAAAAACAACACAAAACCAAAGTAAAAGGTACAAGTTTCTACATCAGCTTTATTTTCAATGGGTGTTTTTCACCCTGCCTCCTTCCTCTGTTTTACTCAAAATAAAAACGCCCAGATTTGCAAAATACCTTTGGCATAAGGACAAGTATCTCCAGTCTTAGAAAGCTATTCTCAGTAGTAACACTAAACAGAAGAATTATAGCTGCGATTCAATGCTATGCATGCTTGGAAGTCAAGTACAGTCACATGCTTTTATCCAATTTCCTATCCAGATATTTCTGCTTTCTATTTCAATTCAACTGTTATATTAGAAGCTAGCATTTGGAAAACTACTAGACTTAGTCACAGCTCTTTCCGCCTCTTAAGTCCTGCAAATGACATTTTAACTTTGAGGCCCTTCCCATTGCCAAATCAGTAAGAAGAAAGCCTTAAGAGTAGCATCCCGAGGGACAACCTGGGGAGCACAACAGGCACTGAATGTGGAACTCCCTCCTTTGGAAGCTGCAGTGATAGTTCTGCTCTGTCCGAAAGAATAAAAGATGGAGAGGGGAAGAGCTTCAATAGGACACAGTAAATGCTCTGGCGAACCCAAACCTGACCACTTGGAAAGTGAGGGTTCAGCTTCAGATCTTCACAGCAAGAGAAGGGCCATCTGCCTGGGTCAACCAAGCAGTGTATGAGTCCTCTAATTACTGGTCCTATAAAGTATAATGGAGAAGAAGGATCACCGGGCATTACTGTGTGGGGTGAATGATGAGGGCACATCTACCCTAAGGGCCCCGTGATGAGATGAACAAGGGAATGGCTTGTTTGTGAAGTGGGGGTTTACATGCTGAATAATTTGATGCTGCCAAGCTGAGCTGGTGGATTTGTGTCTGAAAGGGCAGTCACATCCCCTACTTAATGATCAATTAAAGCCATTCTGGACAGCTGAAACAGTAAGGTGCAGAAGAAAACTCCATATGGAACAGTAAGCATTTCAGGCCACAAAAGTAGCAATGTTTCTCCAGCTGTGAGAACTATCATACTGGATGGCATGTGAAAGACACGTATTTTCTAGCACATCAGCACTTGTTATTTCAGATAGGCCAGGAAGAGGCTGGTATTAAGAAAACACTGTGCAAAGACTGTCTAGGCTAACACTAACACTTCAGCTTTTTTTACAAATATTACTTTGCAAAAGTGGCCTACAAATCACCTGTTAGTTGCTAAGCAAAGGAATTAAAATACCAATTACTCTGCCTTTCAAGGTCCTCTTCAGGTAATAGAAAGGGTAAAACCAAGCAAGTTACCTTCCATCACGGGTACTCCTGTAAGCAGCTATGCACTGCACTTCAGGGTCCACATATTCTGGAGAAAATTCTTCTGCTGATATAATACAAACCTTGTGCTGAAAAACAAGCACAAACTACAATTAACAACTAATATCATAAATAACAGGGCTAGGCCTGAATGGGAAAGATGAAGCCTAATTTTAGCATGGGGAGATCTGAGCCCAAAGCCATGTTCTGCCATGGACCCCCCCCAAAATTCTGGATCCCTTTACCTCCACGCACCTCAGTGCCTCAGGGTTAAATAACATTCTTCTGTCCTTCCCAAGGAAGGCTGTTCAGAAGTTCAGTAATTAAAATGTAAGTATGTGTGTGGCAATGGGAAAGACAGAACAACTCATAGGGTGAGAAGCTAAACAAGGAATATTACAGAGGTGGGAGGGAAAAGCCCTCAACTGTGGTGTTAGAAACTTTTGGACCCTGGGGGAATTCCCAGCCTTTCTCAAATGTGTTGTGCAGGCACAAACACATGCTCGCATAAAGTCCATAGAAGTGCATTTCAGTAACATCAGGATTTCTCCAAATAGATTCAGAAGTCATTTCAAAAGAAACAAGACCTCCTAATAATCTTTTTTTTTCTGTAAACCAAAACTAGACATGAACAAATGAATCTGTGGTAGTCCTGCTGTAGCTATGGTGGTAAGGATTATGGGAAGGCTTGTGAGTAGACACAGCAGTATGCACTAATGTAATATATAACAAAATACACACACACAAGTTACAGAACTTGTGCATGAACTACTTGAAAAGGAGATAAAAATGCAGTAAGACAGCCAGCACCAAGTATTAATGAAAATAAAAAGTGCATAGGGGGAATTCATTAATATGCAAAGTAATTCAGTTTGGAAGCAGGTCCTAAGGGAGCTCAGTCTGTGTTTTAGCAGTAGTGAGCAGTGACTAGAAACCCCCTAAAAGACAGAGTGCTAAAAATCCCTTTTCCTGGGCAGCTAATACTTTTCCATTCCTGCATGTAATGAGCCAGAGCGCTTCAGCCTGAAACTCTGAATGGTGCTTTATGAGTTACTAAAAAGTTAGGGCAAAATATGGTCTGAATTTCGAGTTTTGTCTGCATCAGTGAGAGATAAATGACTACCAAGTTGACAGATGACCTCAAGAATCCCATTTCCTCCTTATTTAAACCAGGGTGGTTCCCCTTTGCCTCTATGGGCTCCGTGACACGGGATCACACAAGGGTCTTTTAACAACAATGCTGCCAACATTGACTTTGTGATTAGTGTCTGTACATCACAAGCTCTTCTATTCCCTCTTCTTCCTATCTTTTGCTAAGTTCAATCTCTACAATTAACATGAGGAATTATTCCCTGTCTCTCAGGAGAGTATTGATCTTGCAGCAAGTTATTCAGAGAATTAAAACTAGAATTCATAAATAAAAATAGAGATTCTTAGCAGAAGAGATTTTGACATGTAGAGATAAGAGACTAACAATGTTAGTGCCTCTGGACATGGATCTTGTTGGCACAGCCATTACTGCAGAGTGCTAACAGACAATTTGAATGGTATTGCATACTGAGCATTCTCTCACGTAATGAACAAAGCATGTTCCAGCTGTTAGACCTAATAGTTCCACAAACATACTCTCCGTTATTAGGTGGGTTTGAACTCTAGATTTTAACAGACCTTATGTTTCTAAAATGGAAGAGAGAAACAACACAGAAGAAAATTCAGCGTACAGGAAAGTTATTCCTGGTGTGGCCAAAAGAGGTCAGTGAAGGCTTTTTATTCAAAATAACTAAAAGCTATATGACTAATGAATGCATTTATTACCTGAAATAAATACATTACTACCTGAATTTTGTAAGAGACACAGGAAACTCCCACATGGGTTTTGAGGATTTAGAAAAAGTTAAAGAAAGAAAAAAGTACAAAAGCTATCAGAATATTTTCCATTTAATTTGTAGAAGAGAAAGAGGAACTGAAATAAAGCATGAGAGAGTTGGAAAAAACCTTGCCAATAAAGGCAAAGTTCTCTTTATCTTTGAAACTCCTAAGTTTGCCTCAGCATATATACTCTGGGTATATAGAAAGCATATCTATTCAAGTATCTAATATACATAATTTCAACCACTACCTTACAGAATGTGAACATAGAGAGACAAGTAACTCTCTTTACTCACTCAGGGCACAAGTATTACAAAAAGGAAAAGAAAATGGCAACTTACCAAAAGAAAATTAATTGATGATGCCTTAAGATGTATCTTTGTGTCTGCTAGAAGGTCATAAGCTGCAATGCGATTCCTCTCATCAACTACGATGCTGCGACAAAGGAAACTAACAGAGAAAGAAGGATTAAGGATGAGCCTGCTGGCACTGCCACGTTGTTTGGGCTGTCATTTAGTTTCATTGCCTGGCTTTTGGCTAGCTGCATCACTGGTACCTAGCCATCCTGCTCCATCATAACTAACCTACCTTAGGCCACTGGGGACCATACAGGATCCTCATTAGTGAGACAAAGGAATTACCATGTACAAAACACTGCTTGTCCGACCTCTGGGTTGTCCTACCCGGAGCTGAAGCCTATAGATGTCAGCTCAGATAACCATTTGAGCTACTGGTTTAAGTAGGATGTGGACAGTCAGATATACATACATGCTATCTGCAGAGGTTTCCATGCTGTGTTACATGGTGTGTAACTAATACTCTGTGCCTGCACTGTGCTCCCCGAGGTCCCAATCCACACCAGCTGCTGCTTTCCACTACTGTCATCTGCCACTGATGATGTGGATCAGCAGCTCTTGCCCACACAGTGGCAGCTGGGCAAGTCCTGATTTTAGGAGGGTAGAGTACACTGAGATACTCCTTAATACAACTGAGAAAATGTATGTTTGCCCCTTACTGACTACCTTCAATTGGCTGCATATCAAATACACACTAAGAGGAAGAGTCTTGCAAAAGCCTTTGAACTCTGCCTTGTTCAGGAAGCATGCCAAAAACACTCTTTTGCTAAAGAGAAGTCATATAAGGCTCTGACATTTTTTCTTTCTTCTGTACTTCTCCTCAGGTAGGCCAGCCAGCATGCCATGGGTGAGAAGCTGTAACCACCATATAACTGCTTCTCTATTTCTCCTCTACAAGCCAGAGGATGTGGAAGTTTCACTTGTCTCAAGCACAGATCAGAAACAAGGGTAGCTCAGGGCAAAGAACATTTAATAACAGAAAAATATAGATCCCTTATATCTATTTCACTGGAAGCTTGCAATGTTTTCTTCTCCTACAATATTTTATTGGCAATAATCAAGCTCATAAGAAGGCCTGGCACAATGTATTCCAGATGCTACAAGCTATTCTTATCTGCACTGTACTTCACTATGTCATTCTTGATTTCTTTTTTATCAGAAAAGACTTGTACCTTCCTGCTTAGGAAAGATGACACAGCAGCTTATTGCAATGTGACCATTCACTTCATGCAGTGCAGTCAGAGAAGGGATCTGCTGCATTGCTATATTAAAGGAGTAAGGGCTTCCTCTGTATTTTAATAAGCAAGTTCTTAATGTATCAAATGAACAACCAAGTATGTTCAAAATTAACTCATAAAATGTGTTTGGGAAAAAAACCCAAACAATAAAATGAAAGATTCATAGCATGCAGTTTGGGACTCAAAGTGTTACATAGTAAGCTAAAATAAAAAAATAAAGCTTTCCCCAGCAATAACCTGACAAGGTCACTGCTTCACATAGCTCTGCTCTGTGTCACAAACATGCTGATGAAAATGATTTTTCTTACTGAGCAATTTCATCCTGAATATCCCTGTGCCTCCATTCTGCCAAACACTTGGCTCACAGGAAAAACAGATGCATGTCTGTCGTCCCTTGGCAATGGGCAGGCTCTCCCAAGGGCTCAAAATAAGCCCTTGGGAGGGCTCAAGTGTTAAAGACAATCTCACTCAGGACAGGCAAAATCTCTTGTGCAGAAACATCTGCAGTAACCTTATCAGTCAACAAGGATAAAGAACCATTTGGCTGAAGACCTTGCCTACAGCCTAACAGTCAGAAGATGGCTACACTCAGAATTTCAGAGACCTTTATACTTCTGCTTCAAAAAATCTTGTTAGAAATGATGGGAATACTCTTGTAAAATGGGCTGCTACATTTTTTATAGCCAAAGTCCTGTAACAAAAACAGTGCAGGCCACTGCAGCCAATAGTGATGCTCTTCCATTGGACTCAGAGATTAATACTTTACAAGGATTTATGGAAGTATATAAGAAAAGTAAGCCTTTGCATAGGAAAGCAGTTCACTGAAGCAATAGCAATATTTAATGAGCTGATTGCACAAGATTCTGTCCAAAATCCACAGAATCATGTACTTGCTTTTAAATCACCTTACAATTTGAACAAGCCACATACTAAAATGGATTCCAATATATAAGAAGTATAATTATATCCCAAAAGCTTATTTAAACTTTAAGTAGTTACTTCAGAAATTCTTACCTGTATTTACAACTATATATTCTCACTCTGCCTTCAGTGATAGGTCCAGGGCTATGTATTATGACCTCTGGAGTGTATAACTGATCCTCTTCATTGGCATATTCAAAAACCAGAACATAGCGACCAACTTGAGGAACATTTATGGTCATCTCTAAATTGACCTGTGTCAAAATAATTGAAAAACAAAAAAGGTGTCAATTTTTTCACTCCCTTTTCTTGCTGGAAGTTCCCATGTCTTGCCCTCTGAGCCAACTGGCCAGCATTAGTCCAGGGCCAATCCTGTAAAGTCTCACCACAAGACAACCAGCAGAATGCAAGCAATGCTTATAAATATCACTTTGTCCACTAGTAAGAGTCAAAAAATTCAAGAAGCAGCTATTATAATAGTTCTAGGAAGGCTGTAAAATAACCCTGGGAAATGAGTATTTTATTATTTCTCTTCTCCCCAGTAGAAAGGAAGGACAACATTAATGATGATAAAAAATTGTCATCATCACCTCTAAGATATCTTTAACACATATAAAAACCAAGTTTACTTCTCCACTGAAAAAAATATTTCCAGGAACACAGAATTCCTACTACAGCAGTGCTGTATATTGATTCCCTACAATGAGTGAATGCATCTACTCGAGCAAACAGACAAGGACACTTTCGGAAGCATCAAGATTTTCTTTTAGGTTACTTGCACAAAGTAGTTAACACAATACTTCATGCAAAATACTTCTAAATAGTTGCATGGGAAGTGCTGTGGTTAAAGAGGTTTTTGCTTCAACTGACTATATAATTCTTTTCAAATTTAAACTGTTTTTTTTCTCAGTCTTTCCTTAGGCTACAAACACATAAACATGTAAATAATTCTGTCAACAGATCCGTTGACTTCACTGCAATTATTCATATCAGAAATTTTGCAGATGCATCAGTGATGAAGCACCAAAGCCTGTGAGTGTTCCTGTTGCACTTGTTATTTTTAAAAGCAATATCCAAGCACAGTAATAGAGGACATAATTGTTTTACATGTCACTTGATAAAATACCTTATTTTTGCCAAACACACTTCTAGTATAACTTTTCATTTCATAGAACATATGGTTCTCTTTCAAAGGACCTACAGCAACAGCATAATTGCATCTGCTTGTTTTTTAGGAAAGGAAATATTTTACATAAGTATAGCTATTTAAGAAAAAAAAAAGATTAATTTAGAGTGATGTATGTACTCTATTTCTGCTAACAAATCACTATGTCATTTCTTCTGAACAAGCCAGTATGCCTAAAGCAGAGGGATTTTTATTTAATCAAATGCTTTTACCAGAGTGGAACATCCACTCTGGTTGCAGATATAAATCTGACTACACTGAGTCTTTTACACAGTTCTGTATAAAGTGCAGACCTTGGCACAGAGTCTGGTTTTTAGGGACATATTACATATCTGCAAATTCTGAGCTGAAAATCTGCAATCATTTTAGTCTGGTAAGTTTATAGTCAATAGCACAGACGGGACTGCAATTAGCACACAGGAATCTGACCTCTCTTCCACTGATATGGGCCATCACTGGTTGATTAAGAGTTGGCTGTCTGACAGGTGTTCTTCTGTATTCTCCTCCATGTCTGAAATACGCTGCCTCTGAACCAAGGACACAGGAAAATCTGCCCAGAGGCAAATGCTGATAGAGCAAGCAGCTTATACAAAAAAACAACAAACAAAACACAGGATTATTATGGTTTTCAAGTGCAGCAGGATAGTAAGAAAATAAACCAAGGCACTGGTTTATGCTGTTCTGTAGCATATATACTGACTGTTCTGTTGAAGCAGGTCCCAAATATGTGCAAGGCTCTGTAACTTGTATCTGCAAGATGGATGCTTCGTAGTAATCACTAGGTAACAGCACCAGATAATCCTAAAAACAAAGAATACAACAAATGCAAGACCATGAAAAAAGTGATAAAAGAAACATCTCCACACTCTCACAACAGTGAACAAAGCCAACCACATAAATAATTTTTACAGAGGATATATGCAAGGTGTGGTTTGGGGTTTTTTTTGTTGTTGTTGTTACGCAGGCCAATAACATCAGAATGTGTCTCCCTAAATCTCTTTCTTCAGAAATATGGGATGAAGGCAGCTACCCTGTGAGTGAGGAATCTCTGAAGCCACTCTTCCATCATGTATTGTACAAGACAGTGCTCAGAAAGGAGCCTCCCTGCAGCTCAGAAATACACAGCCAGATGCCTGCAGTTTTCATCCTTGAGTGCAATCCACACACACACACCCCTCAACTGTGTGACTCCACAAGGGAGATTCATGGATCCCAGGTGACTCAGCAAAAATATTCCATGTAATCTATTAAGCTGTACTTCAAAAGCCAGTATATTTTTGCTCTACTTTGCCTATTTAATTAATGTATTAGAGTTTATTTATAAAAACTGTTAATGTGAGAATGCAATGGGCTCAGACCATTAACAGAGTCCTTTTCAAAGATATTAGTAAAAAAACCCAGTACAATAAGCACTGTCAGTTCCAACAAGAAATACGTTTACAAGCTCTTCACTAACACTTTAGGTGGTATTCCATAAATTTAATACAGCACCAGGCTTAATGACCAGAGATACTGGCTACTTGTTAACCCTATACAATATATGTAAGAATTTCAGTATACATAAGAAACTCAGCCTTTGTGATCATACATGTTTAAGGTTTTTCATAAATGATCGTCTCAAATACCTTCTCTTATTCTACAAATTTCTTAGAACTGCTGCTAGAAAATTTTTGTTTTTCAGCGAGTGAAAGAAGAGCAAGGAGGATAAAAGCATTCAGAAAATGACCTGCTCATCATGCAGCCCATCTTACAATATTCCTATCAAGACTCTTTGTCAATAAACTAAGGACTTGGCTAAGCTAAGCTCTAGATGTAACATTTGATATGTAAGAATTACTAATTTCTGTGAGCATTTATTTTATTCAATTATTATTTATTCAACTGTGCTGTATGTTAATATTTCTTCATCCTTTGAAGGTACATATAGACTTAGAGTCTGTAAGCACAAGAAAAATTAGAGCAGGTGAAAATCAGAGAAGAAAAGAATTAAATAACAGTGGATCTGTAAGTTTTCATAATAGTATTCTCCTGCTTATATTCTTTTCACGACTGCTGAACTTCACTTTCTTGCAGGATTCTTCCCAGCAAATAACTCCAGAGCAGTAATATCATGACAACCTTCAAACACTTGTTCTCCTTGATTGTTTTCTTACCAAAAGGACTTCCTCTGCCATTATACTGACAGTCCACGTTCCTGGAACCAGTGAGAAAGGCTCTGTGGAGCTTTTTCCTGGGATTGTGACAAAAGCTGGCTCCTTACTGGGTGGGAAGACAAACTCTTTGCTCTGAGCAGACCCTGCCAGCAAAAAAAAAAAAAAAAAAAAAATGAAGTAAAAAGAAAAAGGGACTGTAAAATGTCTCTACTTGCTCAGTGAGCTGGGCTGATGATCTGATCCATTAAACTTAGTCTAACAGGAGCTGATTGATGCTTTTCTGTCAATACTTATTAACAGTGCACTTGACCACACAGGGAACTATCAGTGGTTGTTGTTTTCATTCTTACTGGTCTTGAGCAAAATGATTCTGAGAAGCAGAGCTCTGCCCCTGTAATGATCAGTTTTGCAATATTCTGAAATGAGCGCGTTTTCAGTTTCCCCTTCCATTATTTTGCATTCAACCTGTCTCTGCACTGACTGACAATATGTTCAGTTGACACAAGGCCTGCTGTCGTGCAGCTTTCAGCCAAATATTTCAGGTACTGGAGGTTCTCAGCAGCACCTAAAATGCTTAATTACAAATAGCAACTGAAGATAACTTCTGGGCAGAAATGATAGGCCACTTGCGGATGCCCCATCCCTCGAAGTGTTCAAGGCCAGTTTGGATGGGGCTCTGAGCAACCTGGTCTAGTGGGAGGTGCCCTTGGAGGGAGGGTTGGAATTACATGATCTCTAAGGTCCCTTCCAACCCAGACCATTCTATGATTCTATGTACTACAGAAACATAGCTGCAGTATGCTTTATCAAAGAGAAGTGGTGAGGATCAATAGTTATGAATATTAAAAGTTTCTTCTTTGAAGCCCCTGGACACACACAAAAGCTGCTTCCCAGCCTCCCAGTCAATATAAGCCAGTGATGACCACTAAGTGCTTCCACTCTGCTGAATGGTGTCTGTGAAGTCTTCAGTTTTGTCTTCTTTGAATTACTAAAAGGATCTACAACCTAACTCCATTGGCTCCTATCAGTATACTGAGGGTAGGCACAGTAAGAGATAATTCTGCATATGGGCTTGGTATGCCTCTACTATTCAAAGGATATGAAGTACTTATCTTTTATCAGGGCCAAAAGGGCATCACATGCTTTTGAAGTCTGTAATTAGAGCTAACTTGGTAGACTGGATTCATCATTACCCAACTGCTACTCATGGAATTAAGGTAGAAGCCACATTTAAACTGAAATATTAAAGGCAAGTAAACCAAAATAAGTGCTGTTACTCCTTTTTTAGAAGCTTCATAAAACCTACAGTTCAGAGCTTCCAGGTACAGGACTGAAAGTACTGAGTTTGGCAAACACTTGGAAAAACAAACGTTGATTACTATTGTAAGCACTGGTTTCATGCAAACACAGCCACATCAATTACATGGCAAAAATATATTAGGGGAAGCACAAAAGCACTGACACTGTTAGAGGTGATGCATTTTAAGCAACATTAAAGATTTGAATCAGGTGCACCTTGAAAAGCCTCCTCTGATCAAACATCCATGTGATCTGCTGTGCTGCTGGGTTACACCTACCTGCTTCAGGTTGAGACTGACAAGCAGATATGCGACCAGATAATGTTTCGCCTCCAGGGTTAATATACCTCAGGACAACGCGAAATAAGTAGAGGTTTGATTTTTCCACATTCAAAGTTATCCTCACTTCATTCTGAAAAATGGAAGTTAATAAACAAAAACAGCCGTAAAGTGCTCAATAGAGGAACAGCTAGCAGCCATGCAAGCACCAGACTAAAGTCCTACAAGAAAAATGCACATGCAGAAAAGTATACACTGGAATGGCAATGCTGGTGCATGACAGCAGAAGACAGGCAAGCCTAGTGAGAAAATTAATTCACTTACAAGTATAATTAGTGCCAAAATGTTTTCCCTCAGCAACTGAGATCTTCCCTTTAGAGCTTTTTGAGCCCAGGCTGACATAGCGGAGGACTAGGTGGAAGAGCTTAGGGGAAGCCACAGTGATAGGCACAACCACCTCTGGCTGGGAAAAATAAAAAGAAAGGGAAAAAGGAGGAATGGAAAGTGTATTATTTGTTACCAGCACCCAGAGAAAGAAAAACCATTTGGCAAAGACAAAAGGCTCAGGTAGCTTACAAAAGAACATGAAACAAAAAAAATCTCCTGTGAAGTAAAACTCTTGTTCAGTAATAGCTTATCCAGAAGGACCCAGAATGGCTGAACTAACATGTGTTGACCCCACACCTTGACACACAGACAGTATTTTACTGTTATTCTCCACACTTGTGCCATAAAGGAGGCATATTGTACCAAGGGCTGTTCATATTCCTGTCTGTCCAAGGAACAGGCTGGAATTATCGATCCTAGTCTGAGATCACACACAGCATGCAGACTGTCACTGTAACTTCTGCTGCTCTAGCAGATCCTGCAGTTTCTTAGAGATGCAATACCATAAATGTCCTCTTTGCCATGAGGCTGAACTGACACCTATGGAGCCACAAAATTCTCCAGTCTACAGGAGGCTGCATTCACACTGCTCCATTATTTAGTTTCCAGAGCAACAGAGACATGTTAAATGTTGGTGGATGGTTAGGAAAAACAGGATTGGTGCAATCTCATGGATTTGGCTTTCTTCTCTCCATCCTAAATCCTAACGCTCCCCTCATTATCCAACTCCCACCAGTTTGCCCATTACAATCCACTAGCTGTCCCTTTCCAAGACGCTTGTGGCACAGTGATCTCTCCACCACTGTGGTCCATTTTGCTTCCCCAAATGTACACAGGTTTTCTCTGTTTCACATATTCGAGAACAAAACACAACGCCTCATTTTATCTTACTCCTAAAAGCTACAATAACTGCAAGATTGCCAGCTCCCGTATGCTGGTGTAAATGTATATTCTTCAATTTTGCCATCATCACCCCAGAGACCTCCACATTCTCAATAAAAATGCAAAGGAGAAAGCAAAGCTAGACACACAACAAGTGGCAGGGCTGAGAGATCTACAGAGACTGGGTAACTAATATGTATGTTATTGCAGAAGAGCAGTGGACCAGAACAGGAAATATAGCCAAGTAGAGGAAGTGTCATTTTAAATGGAGAAGAGTGACTTCCGAAGGATACTATATGGATAAGACAAATACTGAGGGAACCCCTGAAAAATAGATACAAATGAAATAGGAAAGCAAAAGAAATAATGAAATATGGTTCAGAAAATTTATCAAAATTTCTAAGCTTTTATGGAAAATCTAGAAGATACAGTGAAGGGAGGGAAAGAAGAAATATGTGAGGAATGGAGAAGGAAGAGGTGTCGGTCCCTGGCTTCAAGTAAAGCCAGAGAAAAAAAGCAGACATTGTTCTTTAGGCTCTTGCCACAACCCTAGGCAACTCTGGGCAGTACTTTAAAAACTGAGCCTGTCTATCAGCTTCTCAGTTTAAAATGAAACACCCATGCCAGCAGCATGACAGGGCACCAGTGACTCCCACTGAGATCACACACGGCTTATCTATTTCATCCCAAATTTTTTTACTTGTATTTAAATAGTTTTGTTTTCACAAAAAGTTATTACATTAGCCTTTTTTTGTGGTTGATACGGAAACACTCTTTTTCTTCTGCAAAATAAATGTCATTATTGCAGGGTCCTGCAGGACACAGAAATACTATGCCAAAATTAGGAAAGTTCCTTGAAATTAAGAACATGATACTATCTTATTTATGCAAGGATCTAGCTAAAGCTGTCCTGGAGCTGGCGATTACTTACATGAGTGAAAAGCTTTATGCAGTAAGCAAAATAATACAGACTTTTAGCAAGATTAGAGACTAAGCCCTTTCATCACCTCTGTACAAAATGCCTCTGGAAAAGAAATGCAAAAAGCAGCTGAGTTAGAAAGCAAATGTGAAGAAATCACAGCTACTGGAGAGTTGCCTTCATTTATGAATGCAGAAAAATTCTGAAAATCCAAAAATAAGAGC
>JAWWMO010000083.1:104385852-104426524 GCA_035047845.1 Dendrocincla fuliginosa | reverse complement strand
ATTCTATGATTCTATGAAATATAAAATCTCAAATTGTACGCCCATCACAGTTTCAGATCTGAGAGCAGAGGAGGCCAGAGGCAACTTTTGAAACCATGCAACAGTCTTGTTTCCTATGATTCTTGTCTTGTTCCTATGATTCAGTCTTGTTTCTTGATTCCTATATAAAGTCATAGTTGTGCAATGATTTACATACACAGGGTAAACAAGAATAATGCCACAAAAAAGAACAATGCTGCTACAGCCCAGGAGACTAATCTTTGCTCAGATAGAGTCTAAAGGTTAAATGGTTAATGTCAACCATTTTAGTAAAGGAGTAGCCAGTCTGCCAAAGAGAGACAAAACGCCCTGTCAGACTGGGTTTTGCTGTGTATATGGTGATTAGTAACAGCAGACTTATAAGGGTATGTTCCTTCTTTAGCAATGATAATATTTTGATTTCTAGCAAAGAGCAGTCCTGGTCATAATGACCAAACAGCTTGCTGGCATTAATGGCAGAGCCCGCAGGCTCCTGTCCCTGTGATGTGAAAAAAACATACACGCATTCTGGGCCTGATCAACTGAACCCCATGGGCACGAAAAAATTGTTGGTATGATAGAAAATTTGCAGAGTCAAGCCTTATCAAGAATAGGACTTAAGGTGCAATGTCAGCACACATGAAGAGCACACACTAACACATTTACTTTGAAGTTTACAGGGCAGGGTGTTAAATATTAGAAGCCCATACTAGTTGAAACACAGCTTATGATCTGCAAGCTGAGCCAAAACTCATAAAGGTAATACTCATTGCCCAGCCTAAACTTTAAATTTCATTTTTTAAAAGAGACATACAACTGCACCAAGAGCAAACACTGCCATGCTCACATTAATCCAATTAGCAAAGGAACAGCAATGATGTGTCAGGGAGGACTATCAGATCATGCGCCAGTCAGGAAGACTGGCCACTGCCTGGATCTTCAGTGTTGTTGATGCCAGCTTTGGATGGAACAAAACTATCATGGTTAGATGAGTAGATTCAGATGGAAATACATTTGAGGAAATTAACTTTCTTCTGCATTGCAAAAGTAAGAAGGAAAACCCCAATAAAAGATGGAAAGACTTTCACTCACGCAAGCAGCTGGGATAGCTGTAATATCCTGGAGCGCACTGGTCACATCTAAGTCCAGCGTAGTTACTATGGCACAGACACTGACCTCTAGGATCACATGTATTCTTCACTGAGCCAACACCATCACAATTACATTCTGCACAGAGGAAGAAAAAAAGAAAAGCCATCCTGACAGATACATGTATAAATCAGCAGTTATTTAAATTAGAATTTGCCAGAAAAACCTACCTTTGAATGTAAATCAATCATGAGAAAACCAAACAAACCATTATTTTACCATCAAAAATAAATATCCTGAAATAGATGTTTACTCTGTAATTGCCTCCTCAACCATTGATAATCAGGTTCTTGCAATTTTATAATGCAGTTTAGAGATTGAGTGTGATGCCTTGCAAAATGTGTAAGGGACAGAAAGCCATCTTACAATGGGAATAATGTCACACAGAGAAGTACTTAACATCTGTTTAAAAAATGACCTCTCAGAAACAGCACTCACAAAGCCAGACTAGGTCTAATGGCTACCAAGATGCACATAAGTAACGATGCACAAACACAAACTCACGATGAACAAGGTAAAAACTGTTGACTTCTTAATTCTACAAGGTGGCAAGCAGCACACTGCCGGAATATGTGTGTTATACTCAAAGCATGCTGTCAGACTGTAACAAAAGCTATTGTCTGACTATCACAACAAACTTCTCATGGAGTTACCACAGTTTTGGGCTCACAGCTCCATCACAGATAAGATGTGCTATTTCATTGAGATGATGCTGGATGTTACACAGGGTCACACTTTTCAGGTACATGAATGGGAACCCATCCGGGAGTCCCAGCTCTCCCAGGTACAAGTCAAACTGCTGTAGTTAATCCCTTGGATTTCATGCCTGACAGAAATGGCTGACTGACAGAAATATAAAACTTATACTTTCTTTCCGCTACATGTTCATGTTTCAGGTTCCCCCTTTTGGTTCCTCTTTCTGTTGCAGTCAAAGACATCTGAGTGTACTCTGTTTACTTTAAAAACGCTTGGAAAGACGCAGGGCTTGCTAGGAAATTAGTATAAGAGAAGTACAAACGCTGAAGCTTCCAAAAACATCACCTACACTAGAGCCCACTCCAGCTGAATATTAGATTGCATTCTCCCCTAATACTACTGTTTTGTTTAAAGGCTTTATTTTGATATCACTATTTGAATAAAGCTTCTATTCAGTTCAATAAGGTAAGACCAGCATGATTAGTTATAGTTGCAGCAACCCAAAAGTTACAGATCTATCTCCCTCTTGAAGATGACAACTCTGAACAGGAGTAGCAGCTTGGGCTGCTCACTTTTCACCACAATTTGCAGCATGACGCACTAATTTAAGTTTAAACTGAACAAACTGTGAACTACAGCAGTTCTGAGTAATCCCACTGACTTTGTTTTCAACTATTTTTATCTGTCTTCTACAATTTGTTTCGGCATGCTCTTTTAAGCTTTTATGTCTCTTTTCAGCTTTTGGTGTTAAAAGATCAAACATATTCAATATGGGTTTGATTTGTTTTAAGATTACTACTTGATTCCGTTCTAAGAAATAAAAAAATGGTTATTTTAAAACCACTGAACAGTGTGTACCAAGGCAGAATCCTGATTTTATGTTTTTCATTAAAAAATGTTCATCTATTCCAGATAAAAACCACAGTCATGTGGTATTTCTTTATTCCACTCATCGTGTTTGGTAACACAACACAATACATCTTTGCAAGGTGTCGTAGCTTAACCCTAGCTGGCAACTAGGTGCACACAGCCATTCACATCCCACCCATGGGATGGGGACAAGAACTGGAATAAAGGTAAAACACAGCACTGTAGACAGTGATAAGAAAATTAACTCTATTCCAGCTGAAATCAGGACATGAGGCATAAAGAATTCTGCTGTCTATTCATAGGAGACATAAGCTCAAAAGAAGGAGACTGATATAGCCAACAACAAAAAATAACAAGGTGGAAGAAGTAAAGCATAATGCTCTACACAAATCTGAAAAGGAAAGCATATACCAGAACTAAGCAATACTCAATATTCTTTCTCAATGTAAAATTCACTAAAGCTTATGGGCCCCTCTGTCACTCACTGCAAGGGCAGATAAAACCTAGGGGCCAAATAGGACTTGATGGAGTCCTCATACATGCACAAGACTGTTATGTTATACTCCAACAAAAGTATGTATCAAAACTTATACTCCACTGATTTCCCTCCCTTGTAAAAAAGCAGGATAGTCCTTGGTGGCATGTACACTGGGAAAACCTCATGGAGATCTTTCATGCTTCATGATTACATGGATGGAGTGACAGTGCCCTGTCAGATGATCTTAAAATGACTGAGAAATCACTGTGCAGGGCAAAATGGGAGCTTCAAATTTTCAGGTCACACATTTTATAAGGCACCAAAGACTCTCTGCAAAAGCAGATCAATGCTTCACAGCTCTGCTGTGCCAGTTCCTTAGCATCAATTGTGCCCTGCTGCTGTGGGAATAGTCTTCAAATCCCATGGATACGAATAAGACAGCTTGCTGACTGAGGGTACATCAAACAGTCTGATCATGCAGAAAAATGAAACAACCCCATGAGTAAACAGACTATGTAATTTTTCTCTACTGTGGAAACATGCCTGGAATTGGAGAATTAGAATATATGGGGATTTCAATGTAAAACACAAGAGCGCCTTGCCCACTTACTGCTGTGAACATTGCTTTGGCCACTGCAACAACAGTACCGAAAGAACAACTGTGTCTGCCTTTTGAAGGGCTTGTTTGATGCTACACATGCAACCACCAGCCTTACCTTGACAGGCAGGGAAGGAGTGGTGGCCAGGCTGGCAGCTGTCACACTGAAGTCCAGCAACCCCTGAGCGACAAAGACACCTCCCAAGAAAGTCACAGACTTCAGGCTGGGTACCTGCTGAGTTACATTCACACACTGCAAACAAGAAAATGTATTTCAGAGGCAATCGCTGCACAGGCTCTCTTATATTTCCTGAAATAAAAATGTACAAAACAATAAAGTAAAAGCAACTAACTCCCTGAGGCTCAACAGGATCAAAATTTTCCCATCAGATTTATTTTGATTCATAACAGCTTTTATTGATTGCCCACACCAGTAAGAATTCATCATCAAGAGAAACAATAAAAGAGCAAAAGATGCTGGCTCAAAGTACTGTTCACTATCACTGTTGAAGCACTACACTTGGACTGTTTCCACTCAGGGTCTGATTTATCAATCTCGAATGGTATGTCAACTATTGAAAGTAGTTCCATGCATTTTGGGACTGACATGAAACAATTTATGGTTTGGATCTACAATCTCAGGTGGGAGTGGTTAATAAAATGCCTAAAAAGACAGTACAGAGATGGCTATTAAAGTTCAAAAACACTTAGTTTTCTAGTATCGATTAGAAAGAGCAGCTTGGTGCATCAAAGTGATGTTGCAAACTCAAATTAAACACAATTTTGAAAAAACAAAACAAACAAGGGTGACTAACAGAAACGTTCCCAAAGGTATTTAAATTTCATCAATGCTACTACATTGAACTCTGAACTGGAATCTCACAGCTGCATCACACAGGAGACAGCAACCAAGGAAACAGCGGCAATTGTAGATTGCAATCTCCCCTCACTATGTTTTTCTTCTTAGACTTTGTGAGTTTTGAGAGAACGCCTTATGAACACATCTCCATGGCAAAAGAACTTAATTCTTTACTATAAAACTTGGGTCTGTGTTTGGATATGCTTGCCAAAAGGGAATATTTGGCTTACCCTGACAGAAGGGGTACTGAAAATACCCAGCTGCACAGGTATCACAGGAAACACCCTCAAATCCAGTTCGACACCTGCACTGCCCAGTATTTCCATCGCAGTCACTGCCCACCACTCCTGCACCGTGGCACTGGCACGCTGGAGAGAACATTTGTAAAAAAAACATTTGCAGCATTATGATCTTAAAGTTCTTATTTCCCTTGGAAGCCAGAGCCTGGCATTTACTCCAGAGCCCAAGCTCTGAGCATCAAAGAAACTACGGCAACTTACGCAGACACTGGGGGCCAAAATACCCTGGTTTGCAGCCACCTTCTAGTTACAAGAGGAAAGGAAAAGAAAGAAACAAAGTTAGTGCATAAAATCACACAATTCCTCGTCCTTTTGCACAGAAAAACAGAGCAGTGCTTAGTAATTATTACTCTTGAACCAAGAAAACTATTTGTATGAGCTTTACATGCAAATCTCATTGAAAAAAACAATAATCTGTGATTGTGCTTAGCCTGCCAGCACAGATTTACACCTTCTACACAGAAGCTTTCACTTAGAGGCAACCGCCTTTCTTATGCCTTCAGATGCTGCTCATTGAAAATGTAAATAGCTCAAGACTTGTTTTCTCCTGTTATATTTATTAATTTTCCTTTGGAGTTTTTTTCTTCTTCCTTTTAAAAATTTGTGAGAGAGAGGATATGCAACAGAGCATACCCAGAAGCCTACCAGAGCAATTATTTTGGTTGCTCTACAAAGGAGGTTAAGTGGTACAGGAGACTGAGGCTCTGTGGTTTGTGATGGCACCTGCAGACACTTTCAAAAAAACCACTGGGACTTGTAAATACGTACACAGATTTGTATTTTCTGCTTAAATCTAAGTGTCTGCCACATTCAAGGAAGAAAACACTTTTTTTATTTGCCAACATAAATTCCAGTTTTATTAAAGCTAATAGAAATAAAGGTAAAAATTCTCATTTTGGGATATGATAAAGGTTACGAAGGTTTTTTTAAGTCATTCATCCTGATGTGCATTACAGGTACAGAAGTGATTAAGTGCTAGATGTGATGATGTCCCTGTTCTGCCGTATGATAATATACACCAAAAAATATAAGCCCTCCAAAGGAATCATTGTATGGATTTCAGGCAGTATTTCAGTTGGCTAGATAAGAAATATGTAGTTCTCTAAGAAATCAAAGTCCTTCACTGCCAAGGGCAATGTACAATTTGCCAGGTGAAAGAGGACAGTCCTGAGGCAGAGGCCAGTTAGCATTAAGGAAGAGATTTATACCACAAATCATGTCATGTCAGAAACTTTCATGTCAGAAAGTTGTATGTGTCAGAAAGTCATGATGGATCTGTTCATAAGAGCACCAAACAAGATGGTCAGCCCCTCCCGTAGATGTTTGCCAGAGGCTGGTCAAAGCTATTTTGATCCATAACTCTTTCTGGAACTAGCCCACTAAACTGTTTAATATGAACATGACAATATGATGAACTTCTGGCAAGAACAAAGGTTCTCTGAAAGATAAATACCAACAGTGGCAAAATTACTACATAAATCTCCAGGAAAAAACAACCTAAATGATTCTGGGATTCTACAGAAGAGCAGGCACCACTGAAACAGTGAAAAACAGCAACATGAGGAAAAACAGTAAAATGGGGGAAAAAAACACCAAGAACTTGCCTATTATGTCACCAGCCACATCATCTCTTGGAACTGGAGAAGTAAAAGGATATAGAGGAGTATCTTTAAAACAAAAAAACAGTTTTTATCTGAAACAGATACATTCATTTCATTAAAAATAATGGCAAACAATGAAGTCATCTCCTGTCAATACAGAGAGCGTGATATTCATATGATTTCAGCTTAGTTTTCTTTCAGTTTGGAACAGGATAAGAAACATTTTACTTTTGATTTTGAATTCAGATAGAAACTTCTGTTCTCAAAAGAATAGCATGGAAGGCCAGACATCATTTGGAAATGACACCAGTTTCTTTCCTGCTCCTTATATTTTCATGTAAAAAGTTTTCTTACACCAGACAGTGTTATGAGAGCTATCTAGGGAGCTCCATATTTATTTCACATTTCCTGCTTCCAACTGAAGGTCCATCTCCTTCTATGTGGCATTATCACTTGCTACATGAATTGCCAGAATTCATGACAGGTACAATATACCTTGGGAGCTTTGATTTGAGAATCCTCCAGATTGTTGGAATGCCTTTCCCACTCTAAAACATTTCTGCATTAAGATGGGATCCAAAGTTAATGAACTACAAACACCAGTGGGACTTAGACTAAAGTCTGCCTGAGCGGAACTTAGTTTAAAACGCTGGATTTCAATCAAGAGGATATAAAAGATGTGATAACCTAGAATGCACTGTACATACAGGATTATTCTATCATAGCCACTGAATTCAAACAACATTCAGTTTTTACAGGTGTTTTCCTTTGTTTTGTATTGTTCTCCCTCTTCTCACATTTTTATCATGGTATCTCTATTTTAGTCAGACCTCAAATCTTGTCCCAGAACAACACCTGTTTTATCAGCTGTCAGAAACACACTTCTTTCTCCTGAGGGCACAAAACACCCCACTGATGCATTTTTACTCTCTTTTCATTGCTTTTATGCAGCAAATACAATCCTGATTTACATTTTCTTCTTGGCTATTTTATAAATAGTTTTTATGGAAAAAGCATTGTTCATCAGATACGCAAGTTCCAAATCCTAGGAGGTGTCAAGGAGAACACATACTCATTTTCTCCCCTCTCTCACTGCAGTCACATTCTACTTGCCAATCCAAGTAGTCTTCATACCTAAAGACTCTGACAGATGTTTAAACAATTTGTTCAGGGCTTTAGGACTGGAGTTCATGATTTACTGAGAGATAGGCTGTAGACTTGATGTCTTAAATGAGTGCAGCATTGTGAGAATGTAGCACAATCTCTTTGGTTTTCAAGTCACTGTCATTTTGTTAAATAAACCCAACTCTCTTCATTATTATAATTAATAACAGATTTATCAGAATATGTAAACACTTGAAACTGAAATGCCAGATGCTTTTAACCAAGTCAAGTGTAATGAAAACCGTTAATTCTTTAATATGCATTTAAAATACAGAAAAAGAGGCATTTTTACTTGTATACTTACAGACACAAAACGGATAACCATAGAATCCATCAGCACATTGTTCACAGTTTTCTCCCTGGAAATTCTGCTTACAGAAGCAGCGGCCAGACCCTTCCTCACAGCCCTCTGCATGCTCCAGGTTACAACTGCAGGCTTAATAAAAGTATTAGCAATTAGGCACTCTTTGGAAAACAATGATTTGCCTTTTACAGCTGTGCACAATGGCATCATAACAATAAATCTGCAGTTGTGACTGACTCATTATTTAAAGAATTAATATTTTCATGCAGCTACATATTTCCCAAGTACTTTATATCACCAATACACCCCTCAGAAGCAAAACCCATGTTATTTTCCTGGAGCAATTAGGGGTTTTTAATTCCAAAAGCTGCACGTTATTACTCCACAGCACTGCAGCAATTATCTCTTCTGTGGCAACCCCTCATCTCTCTCCATGGCCTAGGCTAAACACCACACTCCATTCACCCTCCCTTACACACTACATGCAGCATTATTGCTATGGCTTTGTTGACTTCCCTTTCATTTCAGTACCCAAACACAACACAACTGTAATTTCCTACTACCTGTGACATGGATCCTTCAGCCTTGTAAGCCAACACTTATCTCTCACCTATACTCAGTTCTTCTTTTTTAAATATTCTATTAGTAATTATCCTATTGCTTCGCTTATTAAACAGGTTCATCACTGCAGGAAATCAGAGTGATCCTTGTGACCTTTTGAGCTATAGAATAAAATTTTCAAGTGACCAAGAGCCACACACACATTAGAGAGCTAAGAGAAGCAAGATCACAAGACGAGAGTGGCTCCCTAGAGGTCCCAGGGTCCTCCTCACTATAGGGTGTGTAGCAGCACCCCAGGCTCCCATGATCCTATCTCCTCAGCAGCCTTTTCTGGATTACTTCCTCCTATTGTCCTGCTGCTGGTCTGAAGCTTTATGCGCATACGACACATAAGTTGAGAATAATAGAATTAAAAAGGTCTAAGCAACACAGAAAGTAATTTGCAGTGTACTCCAACATCTTTTGGCCACTGTTTCATGTTTCCTCCCCAAAAGATGCATCCTATGCCTTTACGTTAGCCAAAAACCCCTCAAGCCACCACAAAAAGATACCCCACAGAGAAGGACTCACGTATACAGCCATCAGGAGCATTCACTGGAACACCATAAGGACGATAGTAACCTTTTGCACACTTCTCACAGTTAATACCAGCTGTGTTATGCTGTGCAAAATAAAACAAATGGAGAATATGTGGTAAAAAGAGGAACTTAGAAGAATTAAGAAACAATAACATCCTTTACATTGCTACTATATACAACCAAGAAAGGATCAGCACAGGAAAAAAATGGAATATGACTGCAATAAAGACCACAACCATGTCACATTCTTTAACTACCTGTTCTCTACAGGCTTCTGTATCATGGCATTCTTGCATAAAGCAGCTGAATTTTATCTCTGAAACACTAACTATTTAAAAAATTCTTTGTGAAAAAATCTCTTTACATCATGATATCTCTTTTTATGCTGCTTTCTTATCATAGTATATATATTGTTCAAGCAATGGCATCATGAATTTTTCCTCACACTATATATTAATTTTTTGCATACCCCATGTCTAAGATCAGCAATATCAAAATAAACCAAAACCTGATCAGTCCAGTCAGCACAAAACAGATTTTTCCACTAGAAAAACATGTCTCTATAAACATGTGTTTTAGGCACAGAGAAAAAAAAAAAGCCCTAAATAATTTGAACTATAGCAAAAATATGTAATTGCCCTGTGAACACAGTCCTGAGTGTATTTCAATTTGTGCAGCAAAGCTCTCTCCTGCACTGGGGCAGCAGGAGTTTGCAGCAGCAATAGCAAGTAAATCATGGTCACAAGGCACCCTGATGAGCTCACAGACATGTGAGCAGGGAACCAGAGCAGGAAGCTTTGCCCTGGGGCAACCAAAGAGAGTTTCCCCCAGCTCCTACTTACTGTTTAGTTCCTTCTTAGGTAGTGCTGCAATTCAGGGCTGAGCACGGACCCAGCATTTTCTAGAGGAACTGGTGGGCAGTTCACGAACAGAGCACCCAGAACACTGCTTGTTCTTCAGAGACCACTAGTGCTAACTCCAGTGGCACATCAGAGGCCCCAGCCCAGACAAAGTCTGGGGCTGTGGAGAGTGCCCAGGCCTCTCTCTGGAGCTTGGGGCAGGTCATTAACCTGTGCAGAGCCTGAGGGTAAGGATCACAGGAGCAGTAGGTGTCTGTTACACACCATCTGAACAAGAAGGCAAATGGAAACTTCTTTAGGGAACCAGAGAAAGCTTTGTTACTCAGATAACTACAGATACTACAGCTAATTTTAATCACCTTGCTATCTGCCAGAAGGGCAATGTAGCAAGGTGCAAGCAATCCATAATTCTCTTTCATACATTTTGAATGTATGAAAGAGAATTTCTGATGTGGAGGTTCATGAACCACTTAGGGGAAATGCTCTGTACCAACTGACACCCACTAACAAGGAAGAACACGTGAAGTTGAGGGCAGTGTTGGCTGCAGTGACCCTAAGGCCATGTATTTTAATATTCTGAGCCAAGCAAGCAAGACAAATAGCAGAATTACAGTCCTGGGCTTCAGAAAATTAGATTTTGGCTTTTTCAGACATCTGCTTGGCAAGGTCTTGAGTGAAACTGCCCTTGACGGAAAAGGGGGCCAAGAGAGTTAGTTGATTCTTGTGAACAGCCATCATAGAAAAAGTTCTTTCCAATGTGGAAGTATGGCAGAAGGCTGGCACACAGAAACACAGAGCTTCTGATTGATCTCCAATTCAAAAGCATAGTACATGGAAGGTAGAAGCAAGCACAGGCTACTTGGTGGCAATACATTGCCCGAACATGCAGGAGTGGAATTAGGACAGCTAAAGCTTAGCTGGAGTTAAAAGTAGCAAGAAAGGTGAAGTACAAAAAGAAAGGTTTCTAGGAGTACTGCAGCAGTAAAAGAAATGCTAATGGAAGCCCATTGCTCAGTGGGGAGGAAGATCCAGCAATCAAATCATCTTAGAACAAACAAAGGACCGGAAGGTGATGGGACATACTCAACATAGTTTACATAGGACAGAGTATGCCCAATTAAATTCATGGATCAATCTGATATGATGAGAGGTGCTTGGGTAAGGGGTGGGCAGAACCAGAAAAACTGTGAGGGACTGAAGCATGTGACATCCACAAAGAGGCTGACACAGTTGGGTTTCTTCAGCATTAAGAGAAGAAGTGTGAATTTATTGCTATCTACAACTACCGGATCAGACAATACAGAGGGAATGAACCCAGACTCTTATCAGAGGCACACAGCAACAGGATGAGAGGCAACAGGCACAGGTTGGAAAGTGGAAAATTTCGATTAGATATTGGGGGAAAAAATTTATTGTGAAGGCAGTCAAACACTGAAACAGGTTGCCAGGACTGGTTGTGCCACTCTAATCCTTGGAGGTGTTCAAAGCTTGGACGAACAAGTCCCTGAGCAACCTGATCTATAGACCTGCTCTGAGCAGGGAGTTGGACTACATGATTTCCAGAACTCCCATGTTATCAGACTGAAGAAACTGAATCTATCTTTTTATGCAACATTTCCATTCTATTACTTCTTCATTCAGGCATCCATTCCTAACACTTTTTTTTCTCCTGACTGAATCAGAAAAAATAAATAAAAATCCATGTGCTTTATCCATTAAAAAAAAAAATTAAAAAATCTGTAATTAGATTTATGGTAAACTTGCTTAATCCAAATTAATTTCCAAAAATTATTTACAAACTATTCTTAATAGTTATATAACCAGGATTTGTAGATTCAACCTAATTTTGCTCTTTTCTGTCCTGGAAGGAATATAAAAGAAATGTTCTTTCATGAACAAAGAGCTGACAGAAAGGACCAACATGATAAATCTTACTAGACTGCATGAACAAAGTTCTGCACAGAAATGTCAACTGGAAGACAAAGAACATTTCTTCTACCCATGCTAGTAAAAATAGCTCTACTCTCTTCTGCCTGCTTTTTGGACAATATCTGATTATATTGTGGCAGTAATATGGAAAATATACTCTATACTGGATCTTTCCTTTCTTTGTTCCTTAAATGCAGATATATTTTTATTTCACAGCATGGTAATATTTAAATCACGAGGCACAGGTTTCACAGGAACATAGACTTGATGACTATTTCCTGTAATGCAACATTCCGGTCTGCTGCTTGTCACCACACATCATGCATCAGATGACTTGACAATAAAAGGAAGACGGCCTTCCAAAGAAGTCTGGATGTATTTAATCATGAGATCACTGAACCAATTAATATCTCAGGTTGAAAGGGACCTCAGGAGGTCAAGTGGTTCAGTTCCACTTAAAGCAGATCTAAGTCCAAGATTAGATCAAGTTTATCAAAGCCTTTTATGATGTTTCCTCATAGTAATTAGCCAGAGTAGAACAAAAGTTACCCAGAACATGCTATTCATTTATGACAAATGCGGTGTAAAGTCCCTGATACCTATATCTGAGTTATGGGGCAGGAGCTTGTGACATTCAAGGGGAAACAGGGAATGATTTTGGTTGGCTTGAAGAAGAGATTTTCAAGGAGGATAGTGGTGCCTAATGGCAGGTTTCCTCTCAGAACCAACTCATCTCACACATGCACAGCAAAAGCCCAAAAGCCAACTATCAGAAGTTGCAATTAGGGAAATTCCTACTGAACAGTAACAAAAATCCCTTTACCATGAGTGCAATTAAGTACTGTAAAAGATTACCCAGGGTCTGTGTAATGTGCATCTTTGGATATTTTCAGAACTCAGCTGGCTATTCCTCAGTGTAACCAGATATAATTTTGCATCTAGCTTTGGTCTGAGTGGAGCACTTGTGCAGATCACTTCTAGAGGTCCCTTCTATGATTATGTACTTTTCCAAAATCTCTAAATTTCCATCTTGGTATAGTCTATATTCTCCCTTACTTCTGCTGATGAAGGACTGCCCTCTCTTGTTTTGCTGCACTAAGGGACCAGCTGGCCTGAGCTGGTGTTTCATTTGGTTAATTTTACTTCCTTCTATTAAGCAGGGGAAATGCTTTTATAGTTGATTGAAGTGTTACATTGTGTGGTTTTATTTGAATCATATAGGACTGAGCATAAATACAATTTCTATGTGCCTTTTACACATTAACAAGTATTGTTGCACAATGTAAATTATTCTCACATACTTTTTTCCATGTTTTGAAGTAACAACTCTAGAAAAATGGGCCTATCTAGTCTGGTCAGCCTCAAAACTATTGGTGTGGACATAGCTCCACCCCAGTGGCCCTTCTTCAATTGCCATTTATTCAAACTGATAAAATGACCTTTTTACCTGGCAGTTAATGCAGACTCCTCCACCTTCATAGTGCCCATGGATGTTTAAGCTTTCTCGACGCTGATCAACTTCAGCATCATAGTAGCAATCAGTGGCATGTCCATGGCAGTTACAGGCTGAAAAAGTAATGTTCCAAGTCAGCTTTCTTTATAATGCTGGAATTCAGTAATGTAGCAGTGGTGGAAAAGGAGCTTAGATTTTTTTAGGTGTATACTCAAGCACGTTGGAGTACACTCATATGCACATATTTACTTAACAACTGGATTTTCATACCACAAACATAGTAGAGCCATGTAGTCATGAAGGAAAAGTGCTGCTAGGCTTATCAGAGGAGGCAACAGTACCATCTCAAAATTATATAGTTCTGCATAAATGCAGAACTAAGTAGCTCCAGAAGAGTCACAGCAGTTTTTTAAAATTATCAAAAACATGCTCAAATGCTTATCCTATTTTCTCATGTCTAAAAAAAATACATATGGGCTGATGCTGTGTGCACTTTATTTAAAATAAACAATTATGGATAAGATACACATTTAGACAAAAAGACCTACACTAAAGAACTCTCATATTCAGCTGTAGATATAGATACACCAGCAATCCTGGCTATACATTTAACCAGCTGCTGTCTTCTGAATGGAGAAGTTTTATGTATGGGTTGATTCTACTTCCTGAAAACTCTGAATACAAGAAGTAGTATGGTTCAAAGAAGTATGGTATGAAGAACAGTAACACCACCAATAATATTGTTGTTGTTATTATGCAGAAAAGGATAGAAATGGCTGACTGGGATAACCCATTTCCCTGGTGTATGGTTGTTTATAGTCTCAGCCATGATAAATTTTACTTTCTGTGATTTGTGGTTAGCTCCTTTCCTTTACTTTTCCCTTCTGTAAAGCCAAACAAAGGTAACAGCTGAACTCAGAGCTGATCTGAATCCACCTCTACATACATGTTCTGCTATACTTTTAATTCCTTCTAACAGATGTTAATAATGCAGTGCTCAGAAGAGACAAAGAGATATCTGTGAGGCTTTGCTTGCAGGCATATCAACCTCACACACGCCTCACCCTAGGACATTCACCTGTTGAAAACATCTGAGAGAAATACACTGATGTATCCATTTTTGGCCCTGTACAGACATTAGCTGCTTTCACCAATCTCCTCACATCAAGGTGGGAGACCTTAATCCCAAAACACTTTGCTCTTTTACCTTTGGCAAAAAGGCCAGGCAACATACATTCCAGGGCCAGTCCCATGTTAGTGCCTTGCTTGCAAAAGAAAATTAACCTGAAAAATAGTTCCACACGGAATAGTCCCTGCAAACACAGTTTGAGTAAAGGGTGATGGATTTACCCAGAAAATAATTTATCTATTTTCCTACAGGTCAGTTATTTGTATCTCATCTTTGTCAAAACTAATCCTTTCCCATTGGAGATGTAAAGCTCTGCCTGTCTTCTCTGAAATCTTCCAGAACTATAATATAGTTCAGAGTAGTAGCCAAAGACAACAGCAATCAAGCAGAAGAAATCAAAGGGCACGTCCATGGTTTTGCCATAAGCTCACCCCATGTCCTCTTTTTTCTCACTGGAGAGGAACAACAGGAATTTCTTTGAAAGAATACAGGAAGCAAAAAAGGCTTTCCCCCCCAAGTATCTGGGTGCTAGTTCAGCTTTTAATTTTATCTGCTTTAATTACAGCACTGCAAAGAAACCTTCACAGGAAATTCCTGAAGTCTTGATTTGATAAAGCTATCACTTCATATTTAGGGAAACCTTCCCTTCAGCTGGACCTGGGGATACAATACTCTGGCAGGCAATGCATTATGGAATTTAAGGGCCCTGGCCCTTCTTTCTTTGTTATGAGGGAAGCATATGGGAGGTAATTCTTCCAAACTCTATTCCAAGTACTTGTCAAAACTGTGAGCACAATTCAGGGACAAGTGAGTCTCCATGCCTTGCTGCATGATCATACAAACAGAAGGGAAACTGGATAATTCTCTGGATTTTTTTCTATGTCCTTACATTTGAACAGCTGTGGACAAGGAAACCTTTTCCTAGAAAATAGCAACCACACAGTCAAGGTGCTGTCCTGCCATCAGGTTCCCTTATGGTCTGCTGACAGGAAACCAGACAGGTCAAGACTGGGTTCCCTGGCCAGACTGTGATAGCCTATAAAGATATTTGGGTTTTTTTATTCTTGTAATTACTCCTTCAAGAAAATAAATCGTTGCACAAATTACATGCTGGCTCAAGATTTTAAGTCAGAAAAGGAATGAAGAGAATATAAAAAAAAATGTATATATTTACAATGTAAACAATTGCACCCTTGCCTCTAGGGCCAAATTGTCTGTGAGCAACAGCTCATGTGTCTTCTAACAGCAATGGGAAATTATTTCCTCTGATTATAGTAATAGTATATTCTCTCAGAGGGCAATAGAAACCCCTTCTACCTCATCAAGCATGTTTTCACCACTCTGCACCATTTGCTGTCCCACACAGTACAAAGGAAATTTGTAACAAAATGTTGGGCTGATCCCAATAAGCTCCCACCAACCTTCAATCAGCTCTCAAGGAACATCAGGCTTCTGGAAAGTAACGAGGCTGCTTTAATTCCTTTACTACTGGCTGCCAGCAAAAGAGGTCTGCACCTGGTAAACGCTCTCAACAAATCACCTCAAACTGCTAGGAGCAATCCATACTAAAAAGGCTATTTTTTTCAGAGGTAGTTAGGAATGAAATTGTTTTGGCTCAGAATCTTGTAGATGATATCCTATAAACTCATTCTTTATAAAACGTGACATTATTTATGCTCTTTGTCTGTCTCTTTTCTGGCAGAAAACGTTTTCCTTTCAAAGAGAGGAACTTGAATGAGGTATCAAATATTGTTTAAAAATTGTGTCCCAACAAGCCTACCTCCTATCAAACATTTTGATCATACAACCTTCCTTCCCCCTCCCAAGTCTTAGTAGTGAAGTTTTCATTAAATAAGTCATCTCTTTATTCCTCAAACTAATTATATAGGTACATCTCTTTGGCTTTCAAATAAGATTTTCCTATTAACAGTTTGTACCCAGTGGCTATGCTACTCTCAGGAAAGGCAGACGAGAATTCGTAATAATAAATTCAGCCAGACACAAAGGAAACGGCTGTGTACAGAGGTGGCAACACCTTCTGTACCACACTACCTTGTTTCTGGCCAGAGGGATGCAAAACACACATGTGACAGTACATACCCATCAGCAAAAGAGGGTCCGTGCTGTCACTTTCCTTAACAAAAGAATGAAAAATAGGGGTAGTGGGAGAAAGGCAAATGTGTGGGCTTCTCCAGCTTGGCTACTCAGTCTGCAGGGCTAACGCTCTCCAAACTCCCAGCTACAAGAATGGGAAGAGGTACAAGTGTGGGATCATCAGGACTCCCCATCAGGAACACCTCTGTGCCCACTGACAGATGGTCAGTGAGGGGCAATCCTCAGCATGAGAAGGGAGGGCAGCTCAAGCATCTCTAAGCAATGGCAGCCTTGAGCAATCTCTCTGCAGCCTGAACAACAAGGGGCTGTGTGATGGGGAGAAAATCTCTGCAATTGTACAAGGTGCCTATAGTCTCTGCTTTGCTGGGGGGATCCACAGCCTCTCAGCAGACAACTACGACTGGGGAGGGATGTTGATGTTGACTCAGTGCACTACAAAAAGGCTTCCACTTTCACTCATGTCATATTCTCACACAAATAAGTATTTTCACTGCTTTGTAAGAAAGAAAAACATAAATAATCCTCTGTAAAGAAAAAAAGGTGCTGCAGCATGCTGGTTATGTTCCATGAACAAGTGTGCTTCAGCTAATTCTCACCCCCTTCTTAATATCCCTCTTAACCCACCATCTTTTCAGCTACTCACGTTCACACATGTTTGTGCTCCCAGCTGTTGCAGGTTGCCATTGTTTCTGATTATATCCAGGGCAGCAGCGATCACAGGTTTCCCCACAAGTGTTATGCTGGCAGTCACACTGAAATCTACAGAAAAGAAAGGCTCTTAATGAAGCTGAATTTCAAGGTTTTTTCTTATTTTTTAAATAAAATCTTTTTTTCTTAATTTTACTGCAGTCCAGGACTTACACATACTGTGATAAGAATGGGATATAAGCTCATTTGTAAAGAGGTCAACCAGTAATATAGGAACATTTTGGAACTTTCATAAAATTCTTCATGATTGACTACTTTAATTGTGTTTATTGCATAATAATCATCTAATAAACACAATTATTTTAATCCTGTTTATTACATAATAATCATGTAATAAACACAATTACTTTAATCATGTTTATTGAACATGTCTATTATTCCTTATAGAGAACATTCATAATTGGATTTAATAGACTGTATTATGAAGCTGTTCTAGAACATTAAAACAAGATTGTATATAACAGTTTAGCTTCATTCCAAGGCTCAAGCTTGTTGACCTGCAATAAATCAAAATATTTATCAGCATTATATGGATGCTTTCAGAATTTTTTCATTATGGTCTGTTTATAATAATTTTACCTATCTTTTTAATAAACCAAGATCATAAGCTCATCTATTATTTTTAAAATAGTCCACACTATTCATCAAGAAATTAATTTTTTTTTCAATTTAGCTGAATAGTCTAAGTAAAGAGTAAGCTTAAGTTATGGGTTAGGCCTTACTATCATTAATAGCAACTAAATCCCAGAAGGAAGAAAGACCTTGAGATCTGAGAGGCCTTTTCCAATGTTCCTCTCTTATCTGTGTAGTCTAAAAATGAAGGGGCAATAAAATTTTCAAATATAACCATCCTATTCCTGTAGATTTTACAACTGTTGTACTTACTTTTCTCTAGTGTAGACACCTGGAATGGCGACACTCCCCATTTTTCATTAAAATACAACTGAAAATATTGCATTGTCCTGATAAAAGATTGTTTCAATGCTGACACAGAGAGCAACACTTGGCTCAAACTAGGTTTTTGTAATATGTTTTAGACAGCCTGATTATTCAGTCACTTCTATACAGCAGGTTAGCCGAGCAGACTGACCTAACTCTTTGCAAAATCAATGTGGAGATCATAAACTTGACAGGGAAAGGGAATAGTTAATTCAGTTTGGGTTTATTTTTTCTAATGATTGAAAGCCATTGAATCTTGTCTGACCTCAGTTATAAGCTCAATACCTCTATTAAGTTCACTGATTTTGTTCCTGAGTTGGACTTCCTGAAGTAAGAAGGTGATATCAACTAATGTTTTCCAAAAAGAACAAAGGATTTCTAAGAAATGACTCAACTGCCAAGCTTTTATTTCAACTAAAAAGTCCAAGTAAAGACTTTTTATTATTATATTTCCCATACCATGGCTCTTGACATGTTTTGTCAACCACTAGCAGATTCCACCTTTTTTTTAATGTAATGAAAAAATCCCTGTAAGACTGCATCATTCTATAACGAAAAATGTCATTTGAAAACACTTATGTACTATTTTTCTCAAATCAATGTTATGCTCCATTTACTTACTGGTATTGGTTTTCAGCACTCTTTGCATTACATTCTTCAGCATGGCCATGACAAACACATCGACCACCAATACTGATGTCCTTTATACTGTAGTAATACTGTGGAACAAGCACAAGAAGGATGTATAGGTCTTTCCTTACTTGTACATTGTGTCAGAAATACCAACATCAGGTTGTTAAATCTTGCTTACTAGAACTGCAAAGGCACAGCTTTACCCAAAGCCAAATCAGGTAGCCAACAATAAATGTTCTGTTGATGGTGATGTCCCAGTATGAGAAATCTAGCAAATCAAATACCCATGTGGTACCTGAAAGGAGCAGGCTTGTGCAGTTCAAATGCATGGTGCTGAAGCTCTCCATTCCCCAGCACCTACACAGTCACCAGTACAAAGCCCAAAGCTTGCTCCAAGTCAGCTTGAGGATGGAGATGTAAATTACTCTCCAAGCATTGTGAGACTGTGGTCTGGTCAACGAATAGGACATGCTGGTACGGGCATGGTAGTTTCTTCATTCACCCAAAAACTATCACTAAACACTAGAAAAAGACCGAAATTACCAGCTTGATCAAAATCACTCATGACTCAAGTTGGGTTTGAAAACGTGATCTGAAGTTGAACCACTTTGTATCTCATCCCCATGTCTTGCAGGCCTCCAGGTTCAACTCAGTGGAAGTATCATCAGTGTACACACATCAACTTCTGCATACACTTTTGTAGCTCAGAAGTTGTCTCCTTGCCTCCTTATAGCCAGGCAGAACAGAGAGATGGTTGAACATCTTGCTGCTACCTCAGAAAAACTAGAGGCAGACTCAAAACCACTGAAGGATGAAGAGAAAAAGAGTTGCAACACTATGCAGATACATTTCCTGCACTCACTCAATTCACAATACAACCCCTCTAAGCCTAGATTCTTCCAGTGGTGATCCTTCTCCTCTACTCCCTAGTACAAAAGAGATACCATGTGTCTTAGAACGTTGTCCAAACATTTCTTGAACTGTGTCAGGCTTGGTGCTGTGACCACTTTCCTGGGGAGCCTGTTCAGTGCCCAACCACCTCTGCATGAAGAACGTTTTCCTAATATCCAACTTAAACCTCCCGACACATCTTCAGGCCATTCCCTTAGGTCCTGTCACTGGTTGTGGTAGAGAACAGATCAGTGCCTACTCCATCCTCTTCCCCTCACGTGGAAGCTGTAACTGCAATGAAGTCTCCCCTCAGTCTCCTGCAGGGTGAACAGACCAAGCGCCCTCAGCCGCTCCTCATGTGGATTCCCCTCAAGCCCCTTTGCCATCTTTGTTGCCCTCCTTTGGACACTCTCTCATGGCTTAATATCTTTCTTATATTGTGGCATCCAAAACTGTACACAATATTCCAGGTGAGGCCACCCCAGTGCAGAGCAGAGCGGGACAATCCCCTCCCTCAATGGGCTGGCGATGCTGTGCCTGATGGACCCCAGGACAGGGTTGGTCCTCCTGGCTGCCAGGGCACTGCTGACTCACATTCAACCTACCACTGATTAGGATCCCCAGGTCCCTTTCCATGGCACTGCTTACCAGCACCTCATTTCCCAGTCTGTCCATACATCCAAGGCTGACCTATCCCAGGTACAGGATCTGGCACTTTCCCTTGTTAAACTTCATATGGCTGGTCACTGCCCAGACCTCTGATTTGTCAAGGTCTCTCTGCAGGGCCTCCCTGCCTTTGAGGGAGTCCACTGCTCCTCTCAATTTTGTGTCATCTGCAAACTTGCTTAGTATCCCTAAGTTTTCATCTATTTCTGTAATAAGTTTAACATAAAGGTTTTTCTTAAGAATATTCATGATTTCATACACTTGTAAGGCCTCTACAATAAAAATCTGCACTCTCTTTTAGCAATTTAATAAAACACTTGACATTTCATTCATCTATCCTACACCCTGTGGCTAGGATAATATCACAAGTTCCTTATACTACAGCTGTGCTTTTTGCCAAGTAAACTAAGTACTGCATTTACATTTGCCTGTGAGCAACATCTTAAAGTTTACTTAGGACAACAAAGGCACTTAATGGAACTGCTATCAACTAACTGGAATAGTTTTATGTTTTTCAGTACTGAAACCCTGATACACAATTGTGCAGTGCCTCAGCCCAGGGCTTCCTCCAATTGTTACCAAATCTTCATTTTAAATGAAAAGGTTAAAAATAGCAATACAATATGAAGTCCACAATCTCTCTAAGTATATGAATTTCTGTCTGGTGTTCCCTTGAGGAAGCTGAATTTCCTTATATTTCCCCACTGAACGGGAGTGGGACTTTGGCCTTCAAGCTCTTGGATAGCCCAAAATCCACAGAAAACATCTACACAACTCAAAAAATTTGTTGAAGGATAGTAACTTTCAAGTATGGCCTTTGATTTCTGCCCCTTCAGAAACTCAGGTGCCACTTTCAGAAAACTTTTCTTTGGATAAAAATTACAGAAAGTAATTTCAAATAAAGCTGAAGAGATTTGGTTCCTCAGTTCTGTGTAAGACAATTTAGAATATTTGTGCTTTGGCTCTTTATAGCTCCCATGATGCACCAAACTTCCTTCCACAAAGATGGTCTGTTACAAAACCATTAATAATTACTTCCCCTCCATAAATCTGTGCTGACTCAGTTACCTTCTTGTCTCAAATGACCCTGGAGAAAATATGGGGATGTAAAGGTGGATCACTGCAAATTTCACGGTTAGGATGTTGCAAACTTAAAACATTCAGATGATTTTTTGGTCCCTAATGTGATTAGGAAGATTGTTGGTATATGGGTCTCAGTGAAAACAGTACTTACTCTACGAGTTACAGTGGGGTCTCGTTGAGCTTTGGATATCAAGTGTCCAAGAAGAGTGTTAGTTCTGAGAAAACGAAGGCGGATGTTTGTTGCTTTTGTGAATTCTCGAAGGCTAGAGGAATAAGTGAAGTTTTTTGCTCCTGGGCGGCCATTTATCAAAGATACTACAATCTAACAAAGAAGTAAACACATTTTTGTTAAAATATAACAACTGCATGTGCCAATAGTGGCACAAAGCAAAACAAATAAAAGAATAAAAAAAATTACTTTTGTTTCTGAACACAATTGCAGTAACAACTGCAGGTACTTCATGCTGAAGGAGGATATGCAGAAAAATAGTGTTGTTAGTCTTGGACCCTCCTGAATTCTTATTATCCCTATCGCACATTAGAAAAAAAAGCAAAAAAAAAGCCTCTCTCTTGAAAACAGTAGGCATAACACACAAAAAGTACATGTTTTAATAGAAAAAACATGGAGCAGTTGCAAATAGTTTTTTTAACAGTTGACAGTGTCAATGGAAGTTTAGCCTGAGTAAAAAACATCAGGTTTTGGCTCTTTCCCAAAGCACATTTATTTTTGGGTTAAGGCACAAACATTCCTGGAAAATATTATTGTTACGAGGTCCAGTGCCTGAGAGCTTATTAATGGTTTTTTGGAAGAAAGTACACAGTGTTGCTTTAGAAAACCCTCTCACATGAAAGCAGGTTTGTCTAACTTCCAAAACAAGGGCTCTGATACTTTTTTAAAAAAACAGCTGCCACCAGCCTAGCAATCATGAATCTCTATTGAATGAACAATCTAGTGTGTATTTACAGGGCTTAATAAAAGACTTTCATTTATTTATAACCATCCAGATAACAGATTTCTATTTTCAAATGGCTTCTGTACTCTAAGGCATGTAACAAGGGAATGACAATTGTTCCAACTGCAGCACAATTCCTTCAGAAAGAGTCATAGAACATATAAGAGGAGATGGCGCTAACAAGTGTTCTGTAGAAATTTTCTTTATAATATCTTATATGGAAAATTTTACAGATATGTTAACAAACAACCTCTATTCTAATATGAAACCCAAGATCCAAATGCTCAAAACTCTGGATAACTCATGGGAAGTTTTGATATGAATTCTAACCATACTGTGAGTAAAAGGAGAATGCCAGGAGAAGCCACCAGCACAGCCAGGAGTGTAACATTCATTCAAATAATACAAGCCACAGTTCTGCCCAGCAAGGAGCAATAGCTAAAACCAGAGCAACGTTTTCCAAACACATGTACTATAATCTAAACATGTAGCATTTTTACAGATTCTTTTTTTAAACAGCTACTTATCCTTGAATGGTAAATATCTGTTTCTACAGCCTTTACTCACACGAACAATTCTGGTGCACTGAGTTCTGTCATGCACATTGGAAGTGCTCGTAAAATGCAGTCAACACCTTCAAAAGCACATGGCTATAGTGAGGTACCTAAATTATGATAAATATCAACATAGGTTGCTCTGAGTCGACCCTACGCCCACAGAGAATGGTGAAATTTAGGAGGAGTCAGGTCATCCTTCCAAAATCTCACCTTGGTTATGGACTTACTAATGCAGATTCAACCAGTCATAGCTGAAAAATTACGTCCAGCAAACTTGTGAAAGCAATGCTGTCTGCTTCCAGCATTACACATTACCTTCCCAAAAGCACTTACCTCTCCATTTTCAAGAGGCAGAATGCGAGAATACTCTGTGGTGCAAAGGACATCGCTGTCCCCGCTCACTGGAAGATTAGCTTCCTTTCCAAAGCGCTCCAAGCAATCTGCTTTCGAGTCTAGTCAAGCAAGAGATAAAATTAATTTTATACATGAAAATAAACACTATTGTTCTAATTTAAATTAATGAAGTATCCCCTGTGCTTTCAGGTAAAGTCTACCCCATAATAGAGTAATAACAGTGTGTCACTCAGCACAGAAAAATTCCTAAAAACAATCATTTCTCTTCCTAAGCAACTCAGTAGTGCTTGACTTTCACAGTGTTTCTCCTATCTTCATTAAAAAAAAAAAAAAAAGAAAAAGCTATGTAGGTACTCCAAGATTTCGCATTTGTATTTCACTTCGATTTTTCTAAGAAACTCCAGGGTCCCATACTCAAAAGCATACCCAAAAAACAAGACAAACAAAACAAATAAAAAATTTCCAAGAAAGTGAAAAATAGCACTCATGTGCTGAGTACTTTCAAATTATCATACTCATACACTTATCACTAATTTATTGTGGCTAACTAAGAAAAAAGAAATTTATTTCATGTTCACTGTATTCTCTGCAGTTGAAATCTTTAGCAACCATATGGTTTGATTTGGCTGCTACTGAGTAAATGATTAAAGAAATCTGTTTCCAAAGGAGCAGTGACACAAGGATTGATACTCACAAGCAAAATATTGCCAGGGAGTGTAAGACTTTCCAAAGTCCACTGATCTTTCTAAAACCCAGAGATCTGGACGAGGAGAATTTGCAAACTTGATAAGGATATAGGCAACATGGAAGAGCTGGTAACAGAAATATACATAGATCTTGTTAGGAGATTTTTTGAACTCTGTAATTTATAGAAGTACCTCAATAACAAAACTAATGCAAATAAACACCTTTCCTTTAGTGTACAGGGAGAAGGTTATTCTCTGCAGTTTCATTCCCATTAAGATAAGAGGCCATATATTCAGCTGGCTACCTCACCTGGCAATGTGCTCAAGTACATTAAGACATCTGCATTAAATGCCATCTCCTACATTCCAGAACAGGTCTGTTGTGCAGATGACTGATTGCTTGGGTGTGTTAAGGGTATAGTATTTAACATGGGAAAGTGGCAGCTCAACACATCGTTGAACTAAGATACTTTTGCAGCATCCTGGTACATCTGTGATGCATTCCAATAACATTGTGTTCGTAGTCAAGGCATATCAAAACGATGTAAGAGAAAATGCACACACCCTTAACACTGGGACACTGTTGGTTGTGTTTGATAGTAACCTCAGACACCTGTTCCTCATTTTAATATTTCCAGATAATTTTGCCACTTGACAGACTTTCCAAGTAGAAGAATCAAGCCTCACCAGAGTTTTGTGGGTATCAAATAACACAGGAGAGATTCTTATGACTGGTAGTTCATTCAATGTCTGAAACAGCTCAAAGAGCTTCAACAGCTCAAAGTTCCCAAGGCTGAGAGTTTCTTTAGGGGCTCACTGTGTATCTGACAGACCACAGAGACAGAAAGCTCCCACACATTAGAATAAAAATGGATTTGACAAAAAAAGACGTCTTATTGTAAGTCTCTTGGGACAATCCACAGTCGTAAAAACCAGAACATCACTAAAAACAATCTCTACACAAAAAGCTGAACAAAGATTGATTCTAAAGGTTATCTAAAATTTAAACAACCACAACATGGATAGAAGCTGCCAGTGAAAGTGAACCAATACTGAGGTGCAGTCAATATTCAAGTGAAGCTGCACTGGAATTCCCCACTCAACAACCTCACTTGAAAATCATCTGCTGACAGGAAATTCTCTCATTGATAGAGAAGGCAGGGAGTTACAGTCAATTGTCAAGTACCTGCTGCCAGAGCCCCCACATCAAATACACCCAAGCAGTCTATCTTTGCTCAAAATATGAGCATTTGCTCTCGCAAAGGTCATAACCCTGAAGCTAATACTTTGCAAAGGTTATTAGACTCCAAACCACAAGTGCACACAAGTTCTCAACCACAAACTGGGAACAGCATCTTTTGGCATGCCTGGCCCATTCAGCTGCTGCCTAAGAACAGTTCAATAGCTGTCACACCAGCTGAGACCAAGAGAGATAACTGGCCATACAAACACTGCATGTCATCAGGTATGGCTACTCAGTGCAAAGACTGGTATCCTTCCAGGGAAGCATAATACTTCCAAAATTCCTAAGGAAAAAAGGCGTTTCATATTCTTGATTTTCATCAGCTGAATCTCTCAAGGGACATTTACGTGTTCAAACCAGGTTTGAACTGGGCAGGCAACTGCCTATCCATTAATAGTCTATCTTCCCTTTTATTTTAAGGTCTTTAGGAGGCCCATCCTTACATGCACATTAGCAAGTGTGGATAACTTGGATAACAACCCTGTGTGTTGAGTAACACAGATTTAATCGAGACAAATGGTTTAGAAATCTCAAGAGGAAACAAAGGAAGCATATAGACAAAGTCCTGTCTTTTCCAGAGTTCCACTGCTTATATTCACACTGAGGAATCATCACAACAATGACCTTCTTCCTACTCTCCAAAGAAACAGATGACATCTGCTTCAGCTTGTCATACAGTCATTATATTCTTCTACTCAGACACTACTCAAAGTGCTGACACTGCCTTTCTCATCTCGTCTCTCACAACAAGTGATACCTTCTCACAAGCGGGAGCAAAATAGGAGCAGTGAATTCCACTTCCACAGTATTTTCACACTGCTGGAGAACTTGGAGACAAACTCACATCAATGTCACTCTGGACTATAATCTTTCCTATGCATCTAAAAAAAATGGCCAAAATGAAGTCACACAACAGTTGAATCAGCATGTGGCACCTTTCAAACACCTGTATGCCATGTCTGCTATACAACTGTGTAATTTGCTATGACTACTCAATGTATGAAATTGAAATTCTGTTCAATATGTGTATTATATCAGGAACTCTGCCAATGCTTAAAGAACTGCCTCTCAGCAACACACTGCACATTATGAAAAATCACAAAATGGAAGAAAAAAAAAAATCATGGCAAATTCACATTAGCACTGCATATGAAAACCTTCAATTCATGTGCTACTCTCCTTACATCTCACAGTTTGAAACACTGCTCAAGTTTGTACACTCACATTCATGAAGGGGAAGGGATAGGTCTTGGTAAAAACTAAATTTTTGTTAGTTAATGACAATATCACCAAAACATCATCACCAACCCTATTATCTGTCCGGCTTCTGACTTCACGTGAGTGCCTATGACTTGGTTTTGACCTGTATCAAGAATAGCATTCTTGAAATAGCACCCTGAAAATGCAAAGTAGCATCCAGAATAGCATCCTGAAAATCCAAACTTCCAATACAATTAAATACTGACCAAGTTGATAAACAGACTCTCTCCAGATCAGATGAGGCAACAACAGAAGAAAATCAACCATTAGCTTAGAAAATATATCCTAGGTAAAGCTAAAATAGTAACCTTGCTGACATAAGACCTAGAAAAGCAACTATTACAGGCAATTTTAATGACATATTCTAAGCTGGCATTTCATTAATTTAAATCTTGATTCCAACTTAAGATCTACCCTGTAAAAAAATGCAGATGAAACTCAGAGCAAAGTGTTTCTTTAGCCATTCAGTTTTGATGAAAAAAGAAAGTGAGTGTCTTAATTTTTTGAAAAAAAGTTTATTTGGTTGCTTTTAAACTGAATTTCTAACATAAAAAAACAACTGTCCTCCAAAAGGAGCATTAAAACTGTAAGTAAGCATTAAAAATAACTGCTTTTTTGGTGCAACTATGTAACAGTGAAAAAAATTTCACCAAGAAAAGCCTGAAATATGACTTAATCAAAATTCTTACCATTTTCTTGTATGAATAGAGAATTAAGTTTAAAAGTAGAAACACCATTTTGTTTCCAGTAATGGAAACTATCCACTCCAGAAATGCATGCTAGAAAGAGGATGTTATTACTGTAAGTGTCAAACATCATATCCTGTAACCTAGCAGCATAGGTCAAACCTATGTTGATGGATTATCAACAGTTGGAATTTAACTAGTTCCATATTGACATGACTTTTTCCTGTTCATTTAAGTTTCTTCAGATCTGAACTGTTCTTGCAGTCAGTTCAACTTGTCTTGAACATGCATAAAGCCCCAAAATTTTTAAAAATCATCCAGTATAATGAGTAAAATGTCCCCCTCATCTGAGAATGAAAATTAAAATTCGTGTTACATATTACCAATATTATATTATGAAGACAGATTTCTATAGAAGCTCTTACAAGTGAATTTAAGGTTGCATTAAAAAAGCACATTTAAATCGACTGAGAGTTACACTATACCATTATTGTTAATGATACAATATTCATGATCTCTAACAGCATGCACACTACTTATTTTAACCCAACAGAAAGAAAACTTCCTGTTACCTATTGCTTTCTCATGAGAATTCTAAACATCACAATAATAATAATAATTTAAAATGTTTAAACAACTCTTTATAATAGAGAAATTTCCAAGATTTTCTGGAATCCCAAAATAGGTGAGAAAATGAAAGGAAGTTAGATACACATATATAAAGGTATAGAACATATTCCTCCGTTCCTGCCACCAAGATGTATTCAAAGAGACAGCACAGCAATCATTCTCTGTGTAATGTGAACTGTAGAAGTATGGAGAACAGCTGTTTTCAGCAGGATGGAATTTCCTAAGACTGTATTATCAGATACATCTACACCACCAAAACTTCCCTCAACATCGTAAGAGTGTTCCTCTAGGCTTCTGGCATTACCTTGAATAATGTGGTTGGCATTGCACACTACCCAGAAGAGACAGAAATCTGATGATCATTCAGTACATACACTATACTTCTCAGATGTGGGCTGATGAAGGAGTGGGATTTATGGAAGAGTAAAGTGCTTGGCATCTGCTCCAGAACACACCTTAGTGCCGCTGACTGCATAGGTTTGGCGTTTGCATGCCCATTCATTTCTTAATGTAACGAAGCCTTAAGATCTGGAGCATTGTTTCCTCTCAAAGACCAAGCCATAAAAGTAACAATCTATTTAAATTAAATAAAAGTCCCATATACTCTTGTTAAAATTAAAGGCTTTGATTTCTTGAAGTTGCAAAGAGGTAAGTGCTCCTTTTATTCAAACACCTCAGTAGGACTTGAGACACCCTTGCAGATTCAGATACGTATAAAACACTTCTGAGAGTCAATTTTTGCAAATCCAAACAATGTATTTTGCAGATGAAACTGTAATATAAAAAAATGCCAACTAGACAGAGCTGACCTGTCCTTTCTGGCAGTTGCCAGCTACTCCTCTGGGTATGTGGAAGAGCAGCTACAGCAGAGGTGCAGAGAAAATTGGGTGGTATCTGAGAGGCATTAGATCTCCTGAATGTGTTGCATCCAGTTTAACTATGTAGACATACACACAGCAATGCCTACACTGTGTAAAGAGTGACAGTGACTGGAGAGGCTCCCACATTCCTTGTGTGCCAGCTTCACAGAACGGGGTGCAAAAGCCAGGAACAAGCACAGGACTTCCAACATTGTTCAATTATCTCTGCACGTCTTGTATTCACATTGTGCTTTTATTGAACTAGCCACTGATGCTAAAGAGCATATTTAGTTAGGTAAGTCAGTGCCTGTGAATATGCCTCATTGGCACACCTGGAGACCTTTTCTCTATTCCAGCTGATGGCAGGACAAGAAGGGAGAAGGGCTCCATACACTTCATGGGAAGTAATCTAGAAGGAAGAACCGCTTCCAGAAATGAAAAGGTAGTCCATTCTTCAGGTTTAATCAGTCCTTGGTCTTTTTGCCAAGGCTGCAGGCAAGTACATCAATGACTGTCAGTTACTTTGCTGAAATTGTCATGCATGCCACTAGGATTTGGACAAAGACCAGCTCAATGCTCATAATTATTTCTTATATATGGCCTATTTCTTCAGAGAACACTGAAGCTATTCATATGGGAAAGGATTTGTTTGATTCAGCCCTCAATTGTTCAGAAGATAAATGTCCCCTTATGAGGGCTACTGTCCAAACTAAAAAGAACACAGTAGTACTGTCAGCGCTGGAAGAAAACCTAGAGAATTGTGAAGGGTTGGAGGTTACCAGCAGAGGTGCTGCTTTTACTATATTGTGTTGAGAGTGAGGCATTTAGAATAACATGTCACAAAATGAAGTAACATGTATGACTGAACTTGGAAAGGAAGAGGGGGGAAGCAGAAGTACAGACGTAGAAGGAGGGAAGTGAGACCAATGAGTGGGAAATGATCTTCCTAAAGGAATGCTGAGGAAGAACCAGAGGAAGACAGCGTCAGGAAAGCAAAGGAGAGCAAGACTTGCAAGGTTTTATTTTGAGAATAATACCAAATTAGAATAAAAAATGCATTTTAAACCCATTGACACACATCTATTAATGCAAACATAAGGAAAAAATGCTAAGCCATTCAAAAAGCCTTTAATTAAAGCTTAAAGAAATCACAGCACATTGACTACATCTTAAAGGATAATATATGAGCAACAAAGTATGTATTTAGGGTATTTCCCTGATTAAGGCTGGTAGCTCAGCTCTGAAGGAGCTGCTTGTAATGTGACTGAGGAATAAATGGAACATGTATTACCTGATATAACTTTTAGAAAATTCTATCAGACAGCTGTTAGTTGATCAGTTGAAGTTGTGTTAATCTAGAGTTCACAACTACATTTGCCTTACTATGGTATGAGCCAAAAATCACAACAAACTTCAAAGAATACTGTTTTTGTGCCATGATCCCAAATCAGCTTCCCACACAAACTGAGATGCTCAAACAAGCATTCTCCAGTATGAAGTAACACTTCTGTGCTGTGAGCATCCCCATTTTTGGGTACTGCAGGGACAATATTGTACCTTCCCCAGATTTAAAAGCCCCTCTTCTCCTCAGTGTGAACCACAGAACAGGGGTCAGTGGTGCTGTGGATTCAGAGCTGTGCAGGGGCTCCAGAGGAAAGGTTTTGGCTTGCTGCAGGAACAGTTCTGTAGGACTGCAGAAGCTTCATGCAGTGGTTCTCATGCCTTAAACTGTAGGATTTCTCTGTTATTATAGAGGTTATACAATTTCACACTAGATCTGGGTCTAATTTCAGGGTCAGAGATAATACAAAGGCTTCAACAGCCAAGCACAATGAGTGCAGTGACTTATTTTTGGAAGCCCGTTTCAATGCAGCTTATGATAAATCTTCCAGCACCTTGACAGTTTCTCCCTTCAGGAGAAGGGCCTACAGGACTCTGTATTTTACTGTGACTTCAGAAACATTTAAAATTATTATGTCAATCAATAAGTTAAGAACAACAGCTTTTAATGACAACAGTTAGAGCTAATTATATTCACAACAACACATACTCTTTGCAAATCTATGGACGTAAAGGATTGTTATCAAATATAAAAATTAAACTCCTACCAAGCAATTCAGAAGATTTAACAAAGTGTGAAGTGTTTTTACAAAATATTTACATGTTTTAATGGACAGAAAAGAAAATCATGAGCTCCTCCACAGGCCACAGCACTTACCTTAAATTTATGGTTGAGTTTGCCTCCTTCCCTAATAAAAGTACTAATTTGGACATTACATTCCACTGTGTGCCTTTAATTTACAACAGTGACTAATAACATTGTTACATAAAAATTATTCAAGATATTAGTGCACAAGACTTCACCAAGCCTAAGTCTTTCAGGCTTTTATTGCCATGAGAGCACAGTAAAAAAATTACATATGACTAAAAGCAACAAGAAAATTTGTGGGGTATACTTTTTGAAGTGTAGTAGTTAAGACGCTTCTTTCTCATCATACACTACCATGCTATCCTGAACCTTCATCTTCTTCGGAAGACAAAGTTAAGAAAAGTATCTGGGGGAGTGTTACTGTAATATCTGCAGAGTGTTAAGCAAGCCAAAGATGAGGGCACACCTGCTAAAATTAGGCAATTGAAAGAGTCAGGGGAAGGGCAATGAATTTCAGCCAGACATTCTGGATTCAGAAGTTTAAAATATGGTGAAAACTACATTGGGAAAAACATGACCAATTAAAGGAATAATTGAGACTTCATTTGATCCAAATATTTTAAACAAGTCAGGAATAGCCACAGTGTAAGCAGGTATGTTAACAGAATGGAGAGACAGCCTAAGGGATCAACATCATAATTGTTATTCAGAAGAACTGTGATTGATTAGAAATGTAACTATAGTACACAAAGTCAAAAAGGGGAGTAAAGCACAGATTTTGCTTTAAGGTTTTTGGCTTTTTCTCATATTACAAAGTACAGCAAAATGAGCATTCTTCTAGCAGAAAGACTTAACATCCTGAAGGGATTTTGACTTTCAAAATCACCCCCAGCCCTTGTGAAATAGAAGCAGCACCAGGTGGGTGTTCTGTTCCAATTCCATTGTAGTGAGCACTAAAACTTCCAATGTGGTGCAACTATTTGATTAAATAATGTCATAAGACCATGGTAAAAGGCTCCACTGGGACTTTACTCTCAATCATAAAGATATAAAGGCAGGAATGCAGTAAATTGAAAGCTTTTGACTTTGCACTAAGTTTTGCTTCCTCTAATTGTGGACACTTGATGACCAGCTTACACTCACATCGCTTCCCTGCACGCATAAGTACCTTACTCATTGTCATGTTCTGCACATGCAAAAACATTTCCGTATTTTGTTTGCAGAAAAAGGTGACTTGTATAAAAAAAACCCCCTGAAAACCAAAACCACCAAAGAGGACAAATATTCAGTGAGGAAAACTACATCCCTGCCATCTTTTTAATATTACAGCCTGTGATTCTGTAAGGTATTTAGACACACATCTAACTTTGAGATTTATTTTCCCTTAAACACACAAACCTTCATCTCAGCTCACTTGAGGAAGAACTGTACTATGAAATATTGTCTCTCAATTACTAAGAAAGTCTGCATGACTAATGCACACCAAGCCCTTAATATTCAGGACCCTGAAATAAGGTAAGGTGAATTGGGGTGTGAGCGCTTACCTGTTCACTTGAATAGACTTACTCTGTCACAGTATTTAATTATTCTTCTTCATTACTAGTATTGTGTGCTACCATATGAATTTGGGACGTGAGAATACTAAGCAGTATGTCAAAAGTGAGCCTCAAGCTCAAACAAATCCTGAGATTAATATTTTACTCAATCCATGCAGATATGAGATAATGTCCCTGAAGTATATGTCTGGGGAAAATCATATGAGTCTTACCAAACCCTCATCCATCCAGCAGCTAAAATGATTTCTTTCTGATCACAAGACCTGAAGTAATTTTCACCTTTGTCTTGGGTTTCCCTTGTTTGCAAGTAAGGGAATTCAGAGTCACCTTTCCAAGACGTACCAAAGTAATGGCACATAGCACATAGCAACTGCTCTCTAAGGAGTCTCATGAGAAGAGAGTGCTCAGTTCATATCCTTCCCCTGAAAGAAGGAGGGTTCTCAGAATTTAAAAAGTAAGATGACTGTCAGTAGGCTCTCTAAAGAAGACAACAAATGCACAGAGGGAATAGAAGTTTTGGATGGAGCAACGTGCTACATAAGTGGGTGAGGATGATGCAGCACAAGTGTTGGTCATAAATATGCTGGGTTACACCACAAGACAAATTACAGCCTGCAACCTAATCCTGTGTCTTGCAGAGACCCTGATGGATACAAGCAGCTCAAAAGGCAAGGTCTGCCTTACTGGGAAGGGATTGCCTTCCCACGCCTAATCATAGTACTCTGCTCTGCATTCAGTCTCCCAACTTTGCATGTCCAGTGTGAAACACACACTTCCCCACAGTTTGCTGGAAAAGGATGACTGTGCTGTGGCCTCAGCATTCATTAGCTCCTACATAGCTCTGCCTTCTTTCATGGCACAGTACAAAAAAGTAACGAAGGAAACAGGCATGTTATTAGTGTAATTAATAGAAATGCAAATTCAACATTCACAGCAGTTTGGTTTAAATTACTGACATTCTCTATCTTAAGTTGTCTGGCCTTTCTGCACTGCAGCTACACTGAATGAATATTCTCAAAGTAAGAACCCTGTAAGGGACAGGAGCATTAAAACACCATTTAACAGAAAACATAAAATAAGTTGTACCCAAATCCCCAACAAAAGAGTAGCTGAGTCTCAGAGAGAAATATTTTCTCAATTATCCTTACTGTTGACTAAATTGAACACATATTCAAAAAATGCTGTTCTATATAATCAGGCAATAAACAGTTATTACCGTCCAAAATCTATATGTATATGTGTACATATATTATGCAGGTCCACACATGTATTTATAGTTACATATTTTCAGCTGGTGTGAAATTGCACAGCATAACTAATTTCACTGGACCAGTGCCCAATTATGGCAGCTGAGAATCCATCCTTGTGACTTAAAATACATACGCAGAGGCATCACTCAGCTACTTGCCTATCGCTTGCGCAGGAAATACGGGTGTTCATGTTACTGTCTCATTACCAATCAATATTACACTGGTTTTGCTGTCCTTTCCCTTTTAGACCATGTTATCAGTATTTTTCTGTCTATCTTGAAGATCTTGCTGGATGACAGAGAAACCAGAAGGACCCCCGAGGCAAAAACAGAAACAGACTTCAAAGATTATTCTCAAAACGTGTGCGTGCACAGAGATCATGGAGTCTCTCCCTGTGCTCATGAAAAAGAAGAATATTAAATGTAAGGTAGAGCCCGAGTTTCAACTAAGAGGTTCCCCTGTGTATCCTCAGGTTAATGAGTTGCAGTGTCCGTGCAGAAAAACACACCATCATTACATTTATGTGATGCCAGTGGCAAGAACCCCCTTCATCAAAATGACTAAAGGAAGACAATCACTTTAATATAGTTAACTCAGTAAAAAAATACAGAACATAAGCCAGACAAAAAAGCGGTGATGTCAGAAGTTAAAATCATCATGTTGGAAGTTAAAATCATCAGTTCAAAAGCCTCTCCCAGTTGCAAAGCACAAGTATAAATGTAAGAAATGAACAAATCTCACTCAATAGCTCATGCACTTACCTGTCCTAGATCCAAAGTGACATTGACTTCGTTGTACTTCAAGCCCATAGAAAGAGGAGGACTTTGCCACCAGCGCTCTGTGCCATCAATTGCATTGGTTACGGGGTGAGCTTTACTGGGATCTGCAGCATTGCAGTAATCACAAAACTGGCCCTGAAACACAATAAATTAAAAAGATGGTCTCAGCCGAAATCTTATGCATTGACGACGCATGCAGTTGTTAACTGAGGTTCTGATGTAGAGGGTTGACTAAAAATGGGGTTAAATTTTGTTTCTTTGTATAGTATAATTTTTAATGCATAAATTAATTATTCCGCAGCAACTAGATTACAGACTCATACTCTGAAATGCACTAACTTTTATGTGACAAACAAAAATTTCAGAATCTCAATAAGGGAACTACAAATAAATCTTCCTTTATTAATTAATTTATCAATACTTTGGTGCAATTACCTATATGACAGTGATGCCTGCACAAAACTAACAAAGATCCTTAGAACTGGATTAGGACAAACAAACAAACTATCCTAAATTCTCCTAAGAGACCATGAAATATCCACATATGCACATAGTCTGGTATTAATAAAATAATTTAAAAAAACCTCCATTACTTGTCTATAAGTTTAGTGTTACAATTTTAAAACACTTTTCATTATTTTTATGCTATTATAATACCTTCTGATTTCTGATGAAACAGAATCAGAGGTTTCTGAACAATATGTACTCATGGAAAATGCAACAGATCATACAGATTGTTCCCTTTTTCCTTTAAAGAATCCCATTGTATCCTCGCTTCCAGAGGTTACTGCCCAATTTCCAGTCCACAACTAAAGCCGCACTCCAGAGATGCCCTCTGAGAGTCTCTAAAGCTCTTTGTACAATAATGATGAATAAACTTGAGGAAATTTAATTGTCTTTTGATTTCACATCTTGGCTTGCCCAACAAGCTATTTTTATCTCCAAGAAAACACTTTTACAGTCTATTAGGATTAGTGCTGAAGCGCTGCAATTAGTTATTAAGGAATCTTTAATTGTCCCATTCATTTCTTATTCCAATCACTGGGTGGAGATAATCAGTGAAAATACTAAACTGTGCCAGGCACAGATCTTTGTAGAACCCCAACAGAAAAAAGGGCGTGTTCACTGAATGGCAATGCACCCTTCATGGTTACTTCAGTCAGACCTGCTTAATCCATCAGCCTGTGAGGTGTAGGCCTGATTAAAATAAAAAGAATGGAGCAAATGTTATCTTATCAACAAAGCGTATTTTCATCAAAACCATGACAAGTATTTTGTTGTTTCCGCAATCCACAGTCCATGTTGCCTGGCATGAAGCACATTTCTACCTTTTAAGAATTAACAGAGTCACATATAAGTGCAATTATTTTTTTTTTGCCACCTCTGTCAGACTAACCAGTGTGAAGTAACTGGAGCAGTCATACTTGCCCACTTTTAATAAAGGAATGACATTAGGGCTCTCACATTCTTGCCGGGAACAGTCTTGCAAGCTTGGTGAATTTATGATGTTTATCTCTAGTGGAATTTATTTAACATCTACCATAGTTACCAATGGATTGGAAAATACTTCATCATTCCCATGTGATACAAATACACCACCTTTTGACTGCCAAACACAAAACATAGAGGGTCACTGAATATTTCTGCAACAATAGCAATAATTTCAGTATCTGCATCTAAAAACAGTCCATCCTCATCCTCCTTGTCTGGAAAGCCCAGAATATGATGCTATTTCCAGAGGCTATGGATACCATTAGGTGTTCTGGTTCAGCACTGCCACTGCCAACCTGACTGAGGGTTAACTCTCAAGAATTCAAATAGTTGTTTAGAGACTTACTAAATACTCACATACACAAGTCAGTTAACTAATCTGGGGTCATGTTATAACATGATTCTCCTCCAGCTCTGCTAGAGAAGATGGTTTGGCTGATTTTCATACAACTACAATATGCCAGGACACTGCTCGATTCAGATAGTTTGCTGCAGCAGATACCACATCAGCCTGTGCTAGCTACAGGCAACATTGCCAGTTTGTGCAGTGACTGCAAAGAACATTGAGTCACCATCTGCAAAATCAATACCCTGAGAAATCAATCTATGCCCTGACTACTGCAGTTACTACCACATCACAGCATCTTTCCTGACAAATGCATGCTTGAGTTCTGACATATGTTACAACAGTACAAGCTTCCCTAAATAGCTTTATAATGTGCTTGAAACAGTCTTTAGATCTAAATTCATATTCACAATGATCAGGCTGGAAATACACAGGAAACAGTTGCTGCCACAGCAGTTTCGGCTCTGATCTGGAAACAACCTCAAAGAAAGGCTGAATGAACAGTAAACAATGGGATGTATTAAAAGCAAGCATTTAATTTACATGCACTTATGTGATTTCAGTATACCAGAGCACTTGATCTGAACTCAAGATACCATCTTTTTCTTTTTGGGCACATAATTCAAAGAATTTCATTGCAACAGCTGGAGTTTCAGTTATTTAAATTACATTCCAGCACCCCTGCCAACTAGGCAGCAAAACAAAAAATGAAAGAAAAAAAATTATTGGACAGAGCAGCCTTCCTTCTCACTGACAGTATCTCAGGCACGCCGTGTTCAGCCTGTCTGCTACAGGACAGTATCCATTCCAGGAGCCTGGGCCTTGGGACTTGGTTTGATTTTGGCTGCAATTCATCAGGCAGGCAGGTGTGCATTTGCTGGTGACCTTGCTACCCTCCTTTCCCCTGGAACTGCATGAAAGAGTTTGCTGAAATACACCAGTGTGGACCTGAGACACACAGGGATGAAAATGTCTTGCCTGTTAAGTTATAGAAAGTGACAACAATGGAGAACTTGTTCATTATTTCATACCTAGCAGTTCCGTGCCCACTGGCAGGGCAGGACAGGTATGCAGTTAGACTTTAATGCACACCCGCACACCACTGTGAACAGACTGGCAGGCAAAACCAGGCATGCCATTTATCTATCAGCTGCTGAAATATTTTATACTGTTGTGCATTTCTTCACTCAACACTGTTTTTATTAAGTTATTGTCCCATATGCCAATGTGCTAGAGAAGGGAAACACTGCTTTCCACAGTGTGTGTCCAGCACTGCCTTAAGAGTCTTGGTTGAGTGGCCCAGGAAGGGACTGATCACCTTTAAACAACCTTCAAATGCTCTTTCTGGATTTGCTGGATATTACAGGCTTCATTAAAAGACACATCACTAAATGACAAGCTGAATGAGAACGAGGAGAATGGCAGAGCAATGGAAATAAATCTGGGGCTGCTCTTCCTCTCTTTGCCTCATTTTCAGATAGCACTGGCAACAGAGCTGTCTGCTCCCTTTGCCAGAGTGAGGATCACCCTCCACACCTCCTTTCAATTTCTCTATTCATAGAAAAACAGCCACAATCCCACGTTCTAGAGGAGACAAACAGAGAGAGACTCAAGTGTGTGCTGTCACTTGAAATTGCACCAGCCCAACACAGCGGCTATTACACCTATCACTTTACCTAAATGCCACATGACCTTCTTTCAGACTCTTAAGAAACAATATGTGAATACTTTTACTGATTTAAAATCCTTCTGTGCCCAGGTTCTGTAAAAGTTTAATGCACTTCTCTCCAGTTTTTCATGAAAGAAGAGATTCTCTTATTTACAGTGTTTGAACTTGTGAAGTGTTTTGAGAATATGAACATTGTGCTGTTATCTCAATTTCCAGGGCTGGATTTCCCTGGCCTCTTGAAAGACTTTCCAACCCTTCTTGTACCACAACGACCACTGGTAAATCAGAGAAGTATTCATGCTATGTATCTCAATGGAGCTTTGTTAAAACTGCTGTATACATGCTTACACAAATGCTGTAAAAGGCACAACATGCTTCTTTGTGCCCAGCTGAGCTATCAGTCGTCCTTCTGGGAACTTGAATCAGGCATGAACCATAACAGCCTTCTAACCTAGGACCGGCAAGCCAAATATTTAACAAGAGGAACTCCCCACTTTCTAGCCCCCCCTCTTCTGCTATACAGAAAACCCTCATTTCCAGTTGGGTGTTAGTAAATAAAGGGAATAATTACAAAAACCATCAAGAGCAACGTGCATGACACAACAGGCATTGTTCTGCTTGCCTGATACGTTTAACTGATGTTTGTTTTGGCTGATTTTTATTATCCTGTGATTTCTGATATTTCAAGGCATGTCAGTATGAGATTTCACTGCAGCAGTGGGTTACAAGTTGCTGAAATATTTTTGGGTTTGGTATTCACCTGATGGTATGGTTGTTTCAGGCAACTTTAAAACAGGGGAGTTGCATTTAGTATGGAAAAATGGATGCCTAAACATCAGAGGTGTGTTAGAAACTGAGAACCAAGCACTTTCCTGATCATCACTACCTTTTTTTTGTAACCCCAGTTTAAGTATGTAATACCTGTGTCCCAGTTTTCCTGTATATTACTCAGCCTGTAAGCATCTCCAAAGCACTTTGAGCATTTTTTTATGACTGAGGGCACTACATAGATATAAGGTAAACTGAGAATTCATGGTGTGGCAGGGAGCCATGGCAGAGGGAAACCCAGAGCAAAGCACACTGCTGGCTGTGGCTGCCTAATGAACTGCGAGGGCAGGCTGCGTGATGGTACACGCTCCCTTCTGGCACATGACAAGGACTACATATGCTGCACCTTCTTAGTCCTCTCACCCTCTTTTGAGCATCTATTCTCATAAATAAATGAGAAAACCACCTCTTTTATCCACTGCAACCCCTTCTGAAACCAGATACTAAGGGTTATTTCACTATTAAACATGCAAGCACCTCGTAAGACTTTGAAATACTAGCCCTTCTTCCAAGATGCTCAAAAGGTACTTGCATTCTTTCTGTATTGCCTGGAGTCAGACAGTGGACCTTAAAGCTTTCAAAATCCCTTTCAAATTTCAGTTTCATTCTGGCTCTCTTCTCCTCCCACCAAGAGAGAATACAATTAAATAACTTTGGAAGGTCTGAGGCTTCAGGAAAGTCCCCCCTTGTAGCACAGCTCTGATCAAACTGATACCGAGCATCCATCACAGTACCATCAGAGTTTAGTGCATTTGTTACTCCTTCCTTACTCTCTAACAGGCATGTCAATACAAGTTGACAAGTTTTCCTTCTACCAAAGGAAAAACGTATTTCCATGAATCCTTTGTCAGGAGTTTTGTGCTTTATTGTTATCTTTCTTGAGACTGGCACAAAATGAATGCAATAATCTCGTGCTACGTTAGGAGAGAACAGCATGACCCTCACTGCCCTCAGAGCTTATACTCCCTGTCAGAGTCCCAAGGAGTCTCCAGCTTCCTCCCACAAGCAATGCAAGGCACAGACGATAAGCCTCGCATTTAGTGCTTGCAAAATACCACAAAGCCACAAAATACTTGGCTAAACTCGGACCTCTTCTCCCGTCGGAGAGTTCCCCGCTCTCCAGCGAGCGGCTGCCAGCGCAGCGCCGCCCCGTCCATCCCCTCCAAGCTCACTGCTTTACCCTCAGAAGCATCACGCTGCTCACCGCGGACCGTGGGCCACAAAACACCACCTTGGACACTCCCTAAGGCACTTCCAGGTGTCAAGCAGCTCACGCATCCCCAGGAGCAGGAGCAGGAGCAGCCGCAGCCCCGCGGGCGCCGCAGGCATCGGGGCCGGAGGGGAAGCGCCCGCTCCCCGCGGTGTGTGGGTGTGTCTCCAGAAGGAGCCGGAGCACCTGAGGGCAGATGTGCCGGCAGAGCCGCCGCTGCCCGCTTCCATCCTGCCCCGCGCCTCCTTGCGTGGGCTCCCCCCGCTCCACGCTCCCCTTCTACGCCCGTGGCACACGCCCAGCCAGCAGAAAAGAGGACCCCGCACGGCAGGGTAGCGCCAGACCCCCGTCCCAAAAGGGCAGGCGCACGGCCCTCCGCTCCGCAGCGCGGGACGCGGAGCAGGTGCGAAGGGAAAGGGGTCGCGGCGCCCTCCGCGCTTACCTGGATGGCGCGGCCCAGGGGGGCGGCGGCCGGGCCCCCCACCAGCTTGCAGAAGAGCTCCGGCCGCCCCTGCCCGCAGGTGGCCGTGGCCCAGATGGTGGCGGCCGCCGCCAGGTTGAAGTAGGGCGGGTGCAGGCTGTGC
>JAWWMO010000083.1:104355878-104385754 GCA_035047845.1 Dendrocincla fuliginosa | reverse complement strand
GGCGCCGGGGCCATCCCGGGGCGGCACGGCACTGCCCGGCCCTGCCCTGACGAGGCAGGGAGGGAGGGAGGGCGGCAGCACAGCGAGAAGCAGCAGAAGGAGCAGCAGGAGCCGGCGGGCGCTGCCCGGTCTGCCCGCACCGCCCTCACGCCCTGCCCGCACTGCGCTGCGCGGGATGGGGCGGGACGAGACGGGACGAGCGCAGCCCCGGTGCGGGGCGGGCCGAGTCCCCCGGGACGGGGGAAGGGTCTTGGGGCCGGCGGGGTGGCCCCAGGTGTGTGCCCAGCTCCGCGGGCACGCCGAGAGGTGCCACTCCCCGGCTCAGCTGGAGGTCTCTGATCCTCCCCTTCCTCGGTAAGCGAGCGCGTTAGTGTTTTCGACAGACCACGAAGAAGTCTCAGAATGTCCCACCCTCGTGATTTGTCCGCAATACAGTAAGTTGTGAATGCCCCGTTCCTGGAAGTGTTCAAGGCGAGGTTGGATGGGACTCTTTTGAGCAATCTGGTCTAGTGAAAGGTGTCCCTACCCAGGGCAGGGGGGTTGGAACTAGATGACCTTTAAGGTCCCTTCCAACCCAAACCATTCTATGATTCTGTGATAACGCCTGACCTCTCATGTCACATACAGGGAAGAAAGTTAAGGTTTCCCAGCCTTCTCCTTGAGCAGGCCTATCCCCACACAAGCTATACCCTGCTTCTCAGCAGGTCCTCAAGAAGACACCATGTGTCACTGTGCTGCAGAAATTGCAGCTCCTCTTGCCATTTTCAGTGCTCTCAGGCTGCTGGAAACTATGCAGCCTGGGCCACCCTGTTGCAATGCACAGCTAGTGCTCACAGCTCCTTGTGAATGGGTGTTCCTGCTCATCCAGGGTAGACAATGAGCCTCCTGTCTTTTTGAAACTATTTGTCACAGGCTCTGGATAACAGAGGAGCTGGAGAGCAGGTTGGGGAGGGAGAAGGAGGCCTAAGAACCATGTCTGTATCAGGATTTGCAGTGCTTAATGGCATTGCTATCCTGAGTTTCATACCTATTCACATTTCCAACCCCATACATCCGGTTTTCAGTTCTCTTGATAAAATTTGCAGGATTTAGACAAAAGATATGCTTAGATACACATACTTACAATATTTTAATAGTGATTCATGTGAGTTGCAGAGTATTTCATAACTTTATGAAAGCTTTGCTACATGCCACACAGCAGTAGCAAGGGAGATCCCTGGTGTACTGTTTCAGGAAGCACCAGCCGCAATCTATTGATTTTGCCTACAAGAAAATATTACCACCCTTGTTTGTTTACCACTATGGCTTTAGCACACCATAGAGACATATCTGTGGGAGATAGTGTTTGTGTCCTTCATTGTTTGCTTTCATAAATGTAGCTTTCAGTTTCTAGGGCACTTAAAAATATCCCCCTCTTTCAACTGTGACGTTGTGGAAAAGAAATTATCTTATTGCATTTGTACATAATGTCACTTTGTACAATAGGTTGTACTTCATAAAAAAATATGAGAGGTTTGAATATAAACAAATGTTCCATTAAACAAAATGTCATGCTATCACACAGGATAGCTACTGGTCTTTTCAAACTACTTCTTGAAAACCAGTTAAATCCTCAGTATACCCTGGAATGTATCAGTTTTTACAAATGGAGATATGTTGTGAGTCCAGAGCAAACAAGCTCTTTCAAAGGCCTGCCCAGATTTTTTGGGTGGTTCAGGTAAGCAATACAGTTTCAGGAAAGACTTTGCAACCTCCCTTTAAAGGGAAGATTCTTGCGAGCTCTTTGGTAGGTTGCACAGCACAAAAGGCAGTCCTTGCTCATAAGAGATGTTTGTTCTCAAACAGAGAGTATCAGTAAATTTATTGGGAAGTATCACATGAGAAAACAGGCCTTTCATGAGCAAGAACCAAATAGTTTAGCAAAATAGAGACAGGTTCTTTGATCTAAGTTCCTCGAAGTTAAAGAGAGGGATGAAACTTTGTAAACATTCACAAAATTAGCCTATCAGATAGAAAAAGAGAGGGAAAAAAAATCTTCCTGTTCCTTTCCTCACAAAATGGTGCATTTTCCTTAATGTATAGGTATATTTAAAAATTTTTGCTGGCCTTTTAGGTGATTTGTTCATCCTTTTGTTAAACACTTATGCCAACCAAGCTTTTTTTATTTTGGTGTGTTTTCTAGAAATGGAGATCAAAGTGCCACCTTTTAGATTTTCTTCACAAATCTCTAGAGAGCTAGAGAGACCCAAATATGCAGAAAGATATTATGGAAAATGCTGTGACAACTTTTGCCTTTGACTCGAAGCAGTTGGGAAAAAGCAGCATTCCCAACATGGGTACTAAATAGCTTGATAAGAGGATCTTGTCTTAAGCTGCACCAAGGGAGGTTTAGGTGGGACATCAGGAGGAATTTTTCACAGAAAGGCTGATTAAACATTGGAATGGGCTGCCCAGGGAGGTGGTGGAGTCACCATCCCTGGAGGTATTTAAGCAAAGACTAGACATAGAACTCAGTGCCATGGTCTAGTTGTGACAAGGTGGTGTTTGTTTGGACTCGATGATCTCAGAGGTCTTTTCCAATTTAATTGATCCTGTGATTCTGTGATTCCTGTGATTCCTATAAAAGTAACCAAAAATTTTATGCAGGGACCCTGGGGCTATTTAAAGGCAGAGTGAATTATTTATGTGAGGAAGCAATCAGAACCAGGACTGTGGATGTATACATGGAGATGATAATGACAATGTGGCCTGTCACTAACAAAGGGAAAATTCAAAACTTTCATTGCTATCCTGGCCTGGTAGCACTGTGCAGGCTGTGGTATGAACATGCACAGTCATGGGTCTCTCCTGGCTTTTACGGGACTTTAGGACCATGGGAAGAAACAGTAGAGAAAGAAAAGAGGAGTGAGAATTTTTTATTGAATGCAGTTCTCCAAATTTCTAAACTCTGTATCTCTTTTTTTTCTTTTTAAATCTATTTTAAGCCACAACCAAAGCCAGCAGAAATCCACACTAAAGCACTTACTGACTTCACTGAGTTATTGCTCACCCTGTCTAATGTAGAACTTCATCCTGTAAAAAGGTCACTATCAATAATTCATGGGATGATACTTCATCTTCCCTCATGTCCTCTTTTGTTGTAATTACAGGCTCTAAATACACAGGTAAGAATTTATTAGCTGGCAGCTCTCAGCAATCAGCATATAGCAGCGACCCTCTGCAGAAAACACTCTTCTCCAGCTTTGTGCCCTTTTTTCCCCACAGGAGAGCCTCTCCTCTTTTTTTCTTCAGCCTGTATAAGGTTTGCTTTCCTTGTATCTTCCTGTCTGCAAGGAGTAAACTTTGTTAGCTGATTGATTCCGAGCACTTTACTGAATAAATGTAGGCAATTGAAAATGTTTCTGGGTCTGTATCATTTTAACTTAAACAGATTATGTTACATTAGTAGGCATTTACATTACTATAGATATAGATCATTCTTTCTATTCTAAAATATGTTCATTTAAAATTTCAAGTCAAGAATGTTTGTTCAAAATTAGCCTCACTGATATAACTTCTCTGTTTCATTCTCTTAGTGATATGTGCACTATAGCATATCTCGTCTCATACTGTTGTTTCATATGTTGTGTTATAAACCTGCAGTGAAAATGAGATCAATAGATAGTTTCAATGAGCAATATTTTTTTATTATTCACTGAGTAATTCGTGGTGCTATTTTTAGTTTCTACTTTACCATCCTACATTGCCACACTGGGTGATATGGGAATTTGTTCTTCTTTTGAGATAATAATGAATCAATATGGTAGCAGGTAGCTACAAAGTTTCTTAGATTAGATAGTCCCAAGTCTCTGCTCAGTGGTCATTAAAGATTAAATTGTGCATCTTATTCCCCCATGAAAGTTTCATCAACATAGTTGATGCCAGTGCTAAAGATTTAGTCTGTGGAAGAGTCTTCCTGCAAAGTATTGAAACTCTCTTCAAAATTATAGTCAACTGAGCACAGAGTGCTAACACCCAACCAGCAGCTTTCAAGCTTAGATTAGGCTCCCTACTTTTATCAAGGAAATAAGGCATTTATCACATCCTGTCGTAAATGTTTATGCATGATTAATATTCAGTTTCTGTCGATAAGTAAACTTTCATTAGTTTAAATAAAAGCTTTTTGCAGTACAATTAGACTAAAATAAGGTTACTTGCAGACACTTGTTTAACAGCAAAATGTACAGTGTACAGTTATATGCTGGCAAGATCTATGTTTTCATTGAATGTCATTAAATAAGATGCGCTCTGTTAAGATCATTTGGGTCTCTGCTTTTCTGATAAAAGTAGGCTTTTCATCTTGCAGAAATTTCTTGTACTACAGTATTTGAGGACCATATCCTGTCCCTTTCAAAAAGATAAATTATCCTCTTTGTAACTGAAATAGAGGCACACTAAAGCTGGGACAAAGGTCTAAAATGCAGTTCTGTCAGCAGAAACAGTTTAGATGCCTAGGGTACTTAGTGTGATACCAAACTCATGTACGTGATGTACATGCTAGGATGATGCCATCCTTCTTCATAGACCATCTTTTTCTGAATGTCCTTGTACTGTGCCTGCTAAATCTCATTATCCATCCATTTGGAACCTCTCTATTGTCTTTCCTATCATTTCACATGTTTCAGGTATCTCAGCTGATGCTTTCAACTTTTTCATAGTTGTCTGCATAATGTTGCCATACCATGCAACTGTGCTTGTTGCAGGGTGGTTTAGTAGCTACCATTTACTTAGTATCCTACAGCCTAATAATGAGATCTGTCTTGTCTTCTGCCAGCCAGAAATCTCATGGACAAAGATTTTCCTGTACATTCTGCTTCCTAAATTTACATGACATATTCTTATAATAGAAACTCTCAGTTTCTAAGGGCTTTTAAGGTAAATTGCAACATATTCTTATGCTTTTATATCTTTTGGTCTTTCTTGAAATGTCCTGGCTACAAACTACTTACTAGTGGGCTCTCATGACTTGCTCAGATTGTGGACAAAAAAACTTAAAAATGTTTGTGTGGCTGATGTGAGACTTAGCTTTGGTGTTTCAAACTCTTTCACTGAAGAGAAGTGCTAGGCCAAAAGAAGAGGGAAGTAGAGTGTTTGGTACTTTACAACACTTTCCCCATTCATGAGAAGGCAAATTCCATTTTCAAGGCAAAATGACGAGCTTTTATCAGTAGCCTGTGTGTAGGAGTCATGCCTGTCCCTCCCAGTTTTGATCTTTGTATGCTTACTCACTGAGTATCCTGGGCTAGGTCAACCCTGGAAGCGAAATACAACTTCTTTGCCATTCAGTTCCAAGTAAGTCAAGAGGAATGCTCTGGGGTATGTAGGTAAAGGTACAGCTAACATAAGATTCCCTAAGCAAACTACACTTGGCCATACCTCATGTTGACTACCTCTATTCTTTTTCTTTTTTAACTTGAATAAGCTTTCTAATAGGCAATGTCAGAATCCATCCACTTTATTGTTTTACTTCTTAATGAATTTCCTTTTTATTCTTGGCTTCCTGTACTTTTCATAGAGTTGGTCATGGACTTAAAGTTCAAATAGAAGAAAACTAGTCTTGGTCATATAATGCCTGATTCTTTGTGAAGAAGCACATGCTTCCTTTGGTCAGTATCCAATGACTTGTCAGTCAAATATCTGGGGGAAAATGTCTACTCTTGTATTTTTCACATCCTATTTTTTATTTGCTGACATCAGTGCTATTATTGCTGCTCTGGCCATCATAATAAGGGAAAACAGCTCTGCACAGACTCCCTGCCACAGTATGCCAAGCAGCTCCTCATGGAAACCACTTCTTTGTAAGCTGCTTCTCTTAAAGGCTTCTTTAACCATTGCTTAAATTAGATTGGCATCTGAACTTCATAGTTTTCTCTGCAAGAATTTTCTGTCATCTGATCTCTATTAATTAGGCAGTGTTTTTTTCTGTTTAAAGATCTGTTTTCAGAAAGGTTTTTATACTTTTAGGTAGTGTTGCTGTCACAGACTGCCTCAGGTTTACTTCAGTCTCAGCTCTAGCCTGACCACAGTCTCATCATGTTCTTATGTTTTAAATAGAACCTTATGTATAAATGTGATAGAAAGCCAAACTTTCAGCAGTATAAACAGGAGACTCCAGTGTTGTATCAGTTTATTCCAGCTGAGGATCAGGCAACAAATATAACTAAAAATTCAAACAGATGCAGTGTAGGAATTTTATGATTTACTTATTTTTATTTTTTAACTTGCAAAATACAGTAAATTTAAAACAAATCCCTTGTGAAAATGCAGAAAATTTAGTGGAGATTATTTTTGCTATGTTTTTGGGGTTTTTTTGAAGCATGATTACAGATTGCCATAACACAGGTATAATACACTACAAAAATTCTCCATGAAGAGAATTTATAATTATAAAAGTTATAGCTCTTATAATCACTTTTTTTTTTGTTAGTAATAATTGGTTTCAGACATGTTAATTATCAGGTGCTTCATTAGGACATATGAAAGTGACAGCTTAGTGATGCTGTGGTATTATTTTGTCACTTGGGTATTTTATCCTACACTTGTATGCCTATGTCCTTTAGCCAAGTCCTTTCTTTTCAATGAGTGGACTGATTTTCTGACCAGCAGAGCATAAGACAGTGAAACTGAACAGACTGAGCTGTGGCCAGTAGCTCAAATAAATTTTGTACCCGGCAATGGAAGTGGTTTCCCTCTCATGTATAGAGTTGACTCCCATGGAACTTCCTTATGTCCTGTCATCCTTACCCTCAGCCCAAGGTCCTCAGTCCCTTCCTTTGAGAACCTCCACTCTCTCCAGCTGAGGATGAAACCAACCTACCAGATCAGTTTTGGTCAGTGGGGTAGGCTCTAAGCTCCCAGGAAGACATCTCAGAGTGTCTAGACCCTGAAAATTACACTCCACAGTGGCTTGTGTTGTCCTTGGAGAAGGCTTTTGGGACAGAGAAGAAATAGCCAAACATGTATGCTTTTGTTGTTCAGAGCCCCTCATGTGAAACAGACAGCGAGAATCTTACGCTTCCATGCTAACTACAGAGCAGCTTTGTGATTCCAGTGCAGTGCTAATGAGGTATGTCCCCCTTTAACAAACCTGGTTGCTTAGGTAACTAGAATTTGGTCCAATTTCTTACATTGAAGCTTTTTCTGTCTTAGTAAACGTACACAAAACTTCCACTTGCAGCAATATAAGTCAATTATATTCTGTGGGAATCTGCTGCTTTCCTACCTAGAGTAGCATATGGGATATATCATGTATTCTTCTCATACTCACGTGATGTGCATGTTTTCACTTCCTACAGTAAAGTTATATAAAATAATATACAAACAATACGTGAGGAAAATGGCTGTGGCATTATTTCACTTGAATATGCCTTTATGTTTAGAGAACTTCACTGCCTGTCAAGTTTAGATTCTGCATGGACTCAGCCAGTATCATTATCTGCACTAGTGTCTGCCAGCAGTTAAGCACCAGGTGTGGAACTAGAAAGCTTGCAAACCCAAAGCACCTGAATGCAGGCTCACAGGCTTCTCTCTGGCTAAGCAGATGGAACATAGGTAAACAGGTCGCTTCAGACTGAGTCATAAAATCAGCATATACAGAGGATAAGCAGGGAAAGCAAAAGGAAATGACAGATGGGAACAACATACAGTCACAACCTGTACATGCTGTCTTAAAGCTATGTAACTTCAAGTGAGCAAAATGCCTAGACTGGGAGGAGAAGGATAAAAAAAATTTTTAATGTCCTGTACCTGTACAGATGTTTAAGTTGAGCTGTTTGAAGGTTGAAAGGCATTTGCACTTAAGTGAAGATGCCATGCTGGTGCTTATACTGGACTAGAAATTGGTCTAACATGGTAGTTGTAGTCCGTTCATTGACTTCCTTGACCTGTCACTTGATATCTGTAGCAAAAAGCATTAATTTGCTGTGAATAAATGGAAAAGAAAAAAAAGAAAAAAGCAAAGTCATTGAGACACTCAAATGACAATTTGTGGAAATTGCTCTCTACTACTTTTTTAAGTGCAGTGCTAACTTCACTCTGATTCCCAGGTTATTAGCCCAGGCACCACTTCAAAGGTTTACAGGAAGGAAGTTAATAACACTGTTGTGGTCCCCTGAAGCTACATGTCCTTACACCGGCTTATACCAGCAAAGCTGATATGAAATTGGATATCATAGGAGGCCTCAGCAAAAGGGCCATGGAGTGAAAAGACAGATTCAAGGTAAGAGCTCCCTAGAAGGATGAATGCATACAGTTACGAACATGTTGGGTAAACTATTTCTATTATTAGATAAACTTTTCCATTTTCAGGCCCAGTTTTGTAAATTCTCCATTCTATTTTTAAAATGTTTATGGGACTCATAAATATTTGGTACAGTTTTCCTGTACCAAAGTCTGCAAGATTTGTTTTCAAAGTAACTTTTACTATTTGTCTTATTATCACTATTAACTGAAAGTACTTTCTTTATACTGGTTTTTGTAAAATAGACCTGTATTTTTAATATTATGGATTTAAGGAAATATGCTACAGTTTTGCAAGGGAAAGATTAATGGAAATGATAGACCAGGAAAACCTTTTGCTTTATAGACTGTTTTATCAAAGTTATTGCTGATGATTTAAATGCATTTTCTTGAACGTGAAAAATTTAAATTAACTGTCAAAAAATATTAAGAGATTTAAGGAAATGTGCAATATTCAACTTGAAGACTATAATGTTCCCAGTAATTGCAAAATTGATGGTTAATCTGTTAGCTTCATTTTTCCTGAATTTTGCAATATTCCATCTTCAAGTCAAATTAGGTTCTACAACAAAGAAATCAACAAAATCAGGTCAAATTCCTTAAAGAATTACACATAAGTGCTTCCCAAATCCTGAAATCAGTCTCATGAAAGAGGGTGCTAATGTACTGGAAAGACATGACAGCATGGATTAACCTGATGCGATCTTATTAATTAATCCTCAGAGTTGCCACTGTATGGTAGGATTTACTGATTTCAGTGTCTCAAGTATATGTTATCGAAATCTGTGTCCATGGAGTGCTAGCAAGAATAAGATTTTGACTGTAAATGAGCAGCATCTTTTTTGTTTATAAACAGACAAAGTTGGGGGATTACATTCCACCTCAGCAGCAAGGCTGTGTGTGTTTCTGTACATTTCCACAGTGACACATTGATGGATATGTACTAGCACTTTTCTGAATTAAAACTGCATGTACATGTAAGTGAGCGCTGGAAGTAAAATACCAGTTTGCTGAATTAGCTTAGAAATGCCTCTCAGATCTGTCACTATTCTCAAGAGTATTCATCTAAACTTATAGAGACAGTTGGAATTACAATAATATCTTGCACTCTAATTAATATTCACCTCATAATGTCCTAGCATTTGGCATGCAAAGGTTAGCTGAGCACATAAGCAATGATCCATCTGAGACACACAGTTTGTTTTCTCTGTGGTTGTTCAAGTGTTTCACAAGGAGATGAGCAGTGCTATTCTCATTGAAAGAAGCAAGCCTGTTCCTTCAACCCTGAGCACCTATGAAGGAGCCAAAGGGCATCAGAAGTTGCAACCAAGAAGCATCCAAGGATTCGTTTAGGTTAGAAGAATACTCCCAGGTGGTATAGCATGCTGGATTAGGAATGATTAATACTCTCAGGCGGGGAATGGGCATGCCTAGGCACTCCAGGGTGTATCACCCTTGTTGGACAGGTACAAGCTGATGACACAAGCTGTTCTCAGTAGAAGTAGCGTTAATGGAAAGTATCACATTTATTGTGTATCCTATGTGCCATGAATTTGCCTATGTATAGTGCACCCTGAAAAGGTCAGGTTCACCATGTCCCTGTAGAGGGTTGGTGGAGCACACATACATAAAGCCTACAGTAAACTGCAGTGGACAGGTTTAGGATTTCCAGACGGTTTGTGGCTCATTTGTAGGTGCTGCAGGACATCTGGCAAATACTGAGACTTCCAGATACTCACTAGATGAGAGAACAGACACATGGAAAGGAGAAGGAGCCGTGACACAAGACTTTGGTTACGTTTTAGGCAGGAGAGGGGGCCAACATGGCTGTACCAGACATCTTATAAGGTATTTTTCTACATCAAAGGCTGTATTGGGGAGTAGAGATACCTAAGCTAGCTGGTAGCAGTAGCACAACACAGCCTCTACATTTGCAAGCAGTGCAGCCTAAAAGGAGTGAATCTGTAGAGCAAATGGTGCTGAAGACCTGAAGTCTACCTTGTACTCATTTCATGTTGGGTGTGTGTGATTGTTTTGACTCAGATTAGCTCTCTTTCTATCCCAGGACATGCATGCCTATTTGAAGCTGCAGTCCACTGAGTCTGTTCCTGGAGAAATTCTTTGAGGTTAGTTCAAAATGCATCCACCTTGCATAGTACAAGATCCCTCCACAATCAGAGAAGAGCACAGTAAAGGGAGACAATTATGAGACTCACTTCAGCTGTGTACTCCTCATCCAGACTGGAACACTAATGTGGATGTCCCCAGAGTAGTCAGCAACTGATTTAGCAATCCAAGCAGTTGGATTTGTTGGCCTATGCAGACGTCTGTGCTGGCACAGCAGAACTACTGGTGGTGTCTGAGCTTGCCAGCTCAGTTCACCCCAAAGTGCAGTGCAGGCTTTAGCCAAGATCAAGAGTGATTTTAGCAACATAAAGAGTCCAAAGGTCAGGAAAGAGAAAAGCATTTCAGAGCCACTCTCTTACTGGGTGCTGGAATTGAATCTTCTTGACAAAAAAACTGATGTGCGAAAAACTTAGGCTGATGGTTTCAAAAGTAGTCTTGTCCTGGTGGCAGCATTTTGAGTTGTAAGGCAAGAGAATGTAAGGAAGCCAAAGTGAGAAGCCATTTTTGAAGATTTCAGCACAAAACACTTGCCCAAGCCCACACACGAGGTCATAGGCAGAAACATACAACAGTCGTCTAAGAGGCAATGATCCAGGATTCTGAAATCATGCAGAGAACTAGACTCTCTAGAGGATCCATACCTTTAGTAAAACAGAAATAGAATTTGCTGTTCACGGTAGCAAGGCATATTACTGTTGTTGTCTGTGTAAAACCAGACTTTAAAATTTGTAACTGAAATTGCTGAAGATTGCTCCATTTTACAATTGCCTTTTCTTTTTAATCTTTGGATAAAGTAGTTTATTTCTCAAAAAACATAAAAACCTATTTACATTTTTAGAAATATTTAAATAACTAAATGCTCATGGAAGCAAATGTCTGAGGAAAGAAGACAATGTAGATACAGCTGAAATCAATAACATGATACTGAGACCACCATTTGCAAAACTTCAGGAAAAAAAAAAAAAAGAAAGAAAATAAATGTCACAGGCTCTCATCAATGATCTTTATACAGGTGATATTGAAAGCAAATGCATTGACGCTATTGACATACAGCCATATGGGAAGTGATAAAAGCTAGTGCAGAAACATTTGTCTATGCAGTATCTCCTGAGTTACACAGATGCAGTTTTGTGACACACCCTGCAGTAAAGAGCTCTGGGGTCTGGAAGACAGCAGTCAAATTTAGCAACAAGTTCTTGAGATGGGGGCAGAATCCCATGTCAGAGTTTGCTGAAGTTACAAAACATACCAATCATCTTTTCTGCTGAAATATATTTATCCATTTCCATACACAGCAAGCAAAATTACATTGCCCTTCACTCACATTTCTAAATGGGTATTTGTTTATTGATTGCTATTTTTTAAAGCAAATAGAAATTAATGTTGTCTTTACATAAGAACTTGTAGATGTTTGGATCAAGAGCTCTCAATGAGTGTTTTAGATAATCCAAAATTTATGCTACTTCTTTTAATCCTCCTTATATAGATGTACCTGAACTGTTCTGGCTTAGGTGGGGTTTGTCTGTGACTTACAGAGAATGGTTGGATTTGCTTTTAAAGGCAATAGTTTAGTTTGTTCCTGCAATTCATCTTAGGTAGCCTTCAGACTTGTACAAGAAAAAAAAACCAAACATGATTCAGGATTTTTGAAATAACCACTGTGATGGTTATTCACAGGTGATAGGAATGTACCCTGCTGCCCTGCAGATGACTTTTGCCAAACTGGTAACAAATCCCAACCGGTTTAAGTATCTTACAATCTTAAGTATTCTGCCAAAAGTCAAAAATAGATGAGAAGTGGGTAGCATCACTGTGTACCCTAAAATACAGTATCCCCACAGCTGGTGACAGGCACTGAGTTTGCAAGGCCTCAGAACCAAGACTTGGCAGGTTTGCTCTCTTTAAAGTTTTCTTCACCTTCCTCAACTCTGTTGTCGATGGCTTAGCTCTAGCAGCAGTTCTTCTAATCAAAATTAGAATTAGTTTGGTTGTAATGTGAAGCTGCAGACCAGTGAAGAAAGAGTCAGAGGTAAAACCATGTTAGCAAAGTTATAAAAGCAGATCCTAGAGGGAAGAAGAGGCCATTAACATGAATATCATAGTCCCTCCAGCACCAAATTCCAGGCACTAACAGCTCACCATAACATCCCAAAGCACCACCATCAGAATGAAACCACCAACCTTGAGACCCAACAGAGCAGGGGAAAGGTGAGGATAATATCAGGAAAAGGAGTAAAAACTAGAAAGTGTATATAAATTTTAACTGTAGTATTATTAATATTACATTCTTATTGTATAGAATTTTTTTCTTTTTCTGCAATAATTATATCTGCTCTAGTTATGGTTCTTGTATTAGACTGTTAAGATTCAGTTATTATAAATTCTTTGTTATATATATATATATATATGAGGTGTGTTTCCTCTTTGCCCATAAACAAGATTTTGACTGTAACAATAGACAGAGATCTACATCAAAAAACAGTTTCTAAATGCTTTCTTGGATAAACTTTCAAAGGATCACCAGAAAAGAACATACCTTATATATACATTTCTGTATTCAATAATCATGACAAATTATTGCACCTTAATATGAGAAAAATCACTGAAGACCATGTGAAAATAGGCCCAGTTTCAGATTTTGTGGGGGAATTAAAAAAGGCAGCTTAAAATTTTTCCTTTGACATCCAAAATACAACCTGTACTGCTTTAGTCTCCTTTTTTGTTATTCATCCAAAGAATTCTTTGTTTTTTCTTTGTCAGAAAATTTAACATTTTGGCTGATGAATGTGAAAAATTTGGCATGTTACTCACAATAGATTGAATAAATACAGGGATTTTCCAAGGGTGAGGTAGGGAGTGTGTACACATCAGTAATATTTTCCTCTGTCAGTGGGCAAGCAACTCTGTGCAATTGGATCAGAGCAAGGATGACTCTTAACTATGCAATCTACTGAGTTTATTCAGTGTTTTTAAGTTTAAGAAGAAATCAGAATGATCATCCGTGTTCCTATGATCTTCTCAGTAATTAAGGTGAGGTTCACACCAGGCCACGTATTCTGAGATGAGCTTGTGCTATTAGCAGCTTTCATCTGGTTGCCTACTGTTTATTTTACTGTATGCATAGATGAATATTGCCTCAGGAAAAAGATCTGCAGAAAATCTTCCACTCGCAGATTTGTAGAATAAACTATTTGGATCTTAGCACAAGTATTTTCTCTCAATGCACGTGCATAATTTTCCCATGAATGGGATTTATGTGTGCACATCAAAAGAGGAAAAGCCCTAAGGGCTCAGTTAAAACCAACAATAGCAAAGAAATTCAGGAATCTTCCACCAGAGCAAGCCCTGCTTTGCCTACTTTATATCACGCAGACTTTGAATGAAATCTGTGGCAGCCAGGCAAAACAGGACATGCATTGGCTTTATGGTTGTTCATTTTTAAAGGCTTAAAATTAAGCTCTTAAGAACTCACTGGCTTCCTAATGAGAGCACATCCTTCATGGGAGATAGTGCTGGTGATAGCTGGATGCATGCAAGGTGAAGGAACTCTCCCCCCCACATGCTTGTGTGGCAGCAGCATGGGTGTCCTCACAACAATACCTCTTCACAGGCTGCTCCCAGATACGAAGGGAAAAGGCTGTGAAATGCAAAGGAGGTGCTGTTGGAGGTGGCATTACCTGTGAGATGGAGCTGGGGCTGGGGGGTAACGGTGCCTGGGTTTTGGACCATTTCAGTGCTATTTGTAAGCCACAGAGGCCTGATCTATAGGTCTGAATGAGGGGCTGAGCAGGGAGGGTCCCCCTCTGTGGGGGCTGGCTTCTCAGGATGCTGCTGCTGGGGCAGGGGAGTGATGATGATGATGATAATAACAACAGAATATAATTCTATGTAAGTCTATGAAATTATATGCTAAGAAATCATTATAACGGACTATTTTCTAACTTTATATTGTTAAGGATATTAATAATAATATCCGATAATAACAATATCCAACAACAATAATAATAATAATAATCTCAAGTACTCCCCTCCCGCAGTAAAGAAGGACCCTTTAGAGGGGACTAGCAGCCAGAACCCCCTGAGCACCAGGTGATGCGGAGGGAGGCGCCGGCCCCGCCCCGGCCCCGCGCAGCCGGGGCGCGGAGCGGAGCGGTGCGGGCTGCGCGATCCGGAGCGGTGCGGAGCGGAGCGGTGCGGAGCGGAGCGGTGCGGAGGCGGAGCGCGGCGATGTGCAGGATGTCGTTCAAGGTGAGCCGGGCGCCGAGCAGAGGGGCGGGGGGATGCGCCTTTGCCTTCCCGCTCTGCGCTTGCCGTGCCGTGAAGTGCACCCCCGTGAAGTGCTCCGTCATATTTCGTGGGTTTGGGGATTGATTTTATTTATTTTACACTTTTTTTTGAGAAACGAGGGTGGTTAAGGGTGGAAGGAAAGAAAACAGCAGCGTCCTTCCCGGGCTATGGGGTGGCCCGGGAGTGCTGCGGTGACAGCTGATGGAGAGGACGCTTTGCACAGCCGACAGCCCCAAAAGGGTGTGTGGCTTGTGTTACATAAACTGAGAGCCTCCGTGGAGCTCTCCGTAAAGCTGTCTCTGGGGTGGCCGGGCTCCGTGCTGTGGGTTTTGCTGCAGTCAGGAGCCTCCTCTTCACTTTTCCAACCCTCTCCGCTGGTGCTGGTTGTGTAATAGTTCGGAGGCAGCCTTTATCCATGCTCTTCCGAATTTCAGGCTGCGGTGGCCACTGAAGGCAGGCTGGTTCGTTCCCTTTCCTGGCTGGGATTCCTGTCACTTTTGTAGTTCTTCCATCCAAACTATGCAAGAGCAATAATTTTAAAGGATTGCCTAAGTTTTTTAATCTGAGGACAGGATTAAAAAGATTATTTGGCAGAGGGGGAAGCAAGAAGCAGCAATTTACTAATGATGTTAACAGATAATATTTATGATGGATGTACATCTTCTCCTTAGTTATGCACTTTCTGGATGCTGTACTTGCCCTTCTCTTATTGATCAGCAGCTCAGTGCCAGTCTTTTGCCATATTGCTTGTGTTGCATTACCTTATTTAATGGATTATTCTCTCTACCTGCCTCTCACTCCAGTCAAGTTATCTCCCCCCTGGAGTGTCGGTGCTTCAGTGGCACCATGTCAATTCAGTGGCGGTGTAGCAGGTGGTTTCCACCTCCAGTTAAAGCCCTGACAGGCAGTGAAATACCTTTGCTCACAGAGCAGCTCAGCCTTACACTTGGTGCAATCACAGAGTCATGCAAGGGTTTGGGTTGGAAGGAGCCTTAAAGATCATCTAGTTCCAGCCCCCTTGTCATAGGCAGGGACACCTCCTGCTAGACCAGTTTGCTCAAAGACCCCATCCAAACTGGCCTTGAACACTCCCAGGGATGGAGCATCCACAACTTCTTCAGGCAACCTGTTCTGGTGCCTCACCACCCTCACAGTATTTTATTTTTTTTTATTTAAATCTGCCCTCTTCTAGTCTAAAGCCATTTCCCCTTGTCCTGTCACTACATGCCCTTGTAAAAAGTTGGGGGTCCCTTGGGGATGAACATAGTACTCCGAGTATGGTCTCACCAGAGCAGAATAGAGGGAACCTCTTTCCTCAGCCTGCTGGTCATACTTCTTCTGGTGTAGCCCAGGATACATTTTGATTTCTGGACTGCAGTCTCTGTGATTATCCCCCTTTTTGGTCCTGCAATGGTCTCATAGCTCCTTTCTTTTAGAAAAAAAGAGTCTTAGTCTCTTCTGTTCTTCCATTCTGTCTGTGAGGTTTTTTCCACCTAAATTTCTCACAAGTATCCATGCTAATGGATGTTAGCCCCATGTTCCTGGTGGTGCCAGCCCCTTCTTCTTGCTTTCTTCTTGTTTTGCCGCCTTGTTTTTTTTCACCCCATCCTTCAGGTCTTACTTTCTGTTATGTCTCTGTGAGCTCCTTTTCTGTGTCCTGTTTCTCACTTTCTGTTCCCTCAAGTACACCTGTTCAAGGTGGCTCACTGCTTTCCTCTCCCTCTCGAGAGTTGCAGCCCACACCTTCCTCTACTTCCTCTCTCTTTTCTGTGTGTTTTTGCTTTGCATCTTCTCTTTTTCTCAGAAAACTGTGCTCTGCTTGGATCCCTACTATCTCTGTTTGCCACTGTCTATTCATGCTTTCCATCTTATTATTCTACTTACCTATGATGTAGCATTTATTTTTCGTTCTCACTGTCGACATACATGAATATCCTCTCCTATTCTAACAGCTTTTGCCTGTCTAAGCAACATGTACATCTTAAATGACCTTGCTTTTTTTATCAGGATCTTTCATGTAAGATTTATTGCTATTTAATAAAGTTCTCTTTGCTCCTAAGTCCCGCTAACCTTTTTGATCATATCATGCTTGATTCTGATTTACAATTCTTCTTAAAATGTTTTACTCAATTCCTCCTTTCCACTAGGACTAGATTGGAAATTAAGAAATAAAATGGAATTTTCTTATATTTTGGCAGTAGAAACAAGACAATGGGGTAGTGTTCCCTTTCTCCTCTCTTTCATCTGCAAGACCTCTGTTTAAGAACTGCACTGTTCCTCCTCAGCTGTTACCCCACTGTACCCTGCCTTTTCTCTGCAAACAGCAAGTCAAAGGTAGTCCAAGGAAAGGGAGCTGGTAGTCACAGCATTTAAATGATACTTTTTCCCCTCAATATAAAGTGACACAGATATATTAGCACAATTTCTTTTTTTTTCTGTATCCCTGCATAGAAATGGTCATGTCAGATTTATAATATATATATATTTCCCTAGGCCACTGTTTAATGTATTTTTCCTAATATCCATACAGCATGACTATAATGCCAGCTTTTCATCTGTGGGCTCTCATAAGAGCATACAAACACCCAAAATTAATAGAACAGCCAGAGTTTGAAATAAAGCTTTAGAGAACTTGATGAAGTGAAGGAAATTTTATTGTGAAAGTTGCTGATGCTGGAGCAAATGACATAATGAAACCATTTATTTTCACCAAAGCTATTAGCTAATCACTTTTTTCAAGCATTTATTACATTCTGCTCCCAGACTATCAGTGCTGAGGATCAGTTGTTTACTTTAAAGATGATTTGGGAGCAGACTAGCTTTCTAATAAGCATTACATGAAAATTTTACCCAGTTAATATCTTGAAATTCAACATTACCTCTCCCTAAGAAGTATCTGATGAGAACAAGATTGAGTTCCTAACTGGACAGCAGCCACATTTTGCAGTTTAAAAAACATTTATTGTTCAAAAATTATTCAATTATTTGGATTATTAATCTCAAAGTAGTGTCTTACATTTGCCTACCAGTGATGTCAGTATTGCAGGTATCACTTGAATGTGAAGAGCACAGAGGTACAAATCTCTGTTTGAAAGCAGAAGAGGAATTGACACATGATAATCAGTGAGGCTATTGTTGATCACCTGAAGGGTTTTGCACTTACCATTCACGTTAGCAAGTAAAACAGCTCAGATTTGTATTTCCTTTTTTTAATCTAATCACTGGATGGTTGATAGTCTGAGTGTGCTGTATACTCTATTTTTATACAAGGAAGCCCCAGCAATATCAGAACATGAGGGGTAGGATAAATAATGATAGCAGTCATTGCAAATTGGGTCAAAAGCACCACTGGGAAAAACCTGGTTTCATGTCCTTGATGCACTGGAGAATTCTTCCATTCCTTGAGTCTGATCCAAAGCACGAGAACAACTTTACTTAAGAGCTACTGTAGGAACTACATGGGGGGTGGGCAGAAAGAGGTAGGAATTTATGACTCATAAGGCTAAAGACTTTGGACTTCTATTTCCAGTCCAAGGTAACACTGGACACTTAGTTCTTTTCTCTCCTCCTGTGAAGCGATGGAAGCAGGTAAGGAGTTCCTGCCTACCTCACCAATGAAGGTGGTGTTGTATGGCATGTGTAATAAAATGCAGTTTGCTACTGGGCCCTTGTAGTGAAAGCTGGGCTGGATTAAATAAATCGTTCCCTTTATGGATATATTGGCATACCCCAAAGTTTGCTAAAAGTATAAGGGATAGAGTAATACAATAAAAGGTAAATAATTTGATTTTCCATTCTGTAAGGTCTAAATATAATTCTTTTGCAATAGCTTTTCACTGAATATCATAATAATACAGCCAATAAGACAATATTCCCAACTGCCAGCTCTATAAATAAATAATAAATATCTGTCTAATGAATCAGAGCAAAAAGGGCTCCATGGACCGCTGTGCCTTTAGGTCAATTGTTTGCTTTTACATAAAATTCTAGTGGTTGTAAGGGTAAAGATAGGAAGACACTACAGTGTTGCCAGCAAGGAGGGTATGAACTGCAAACTCTACCTTGATCAACATTATCTACAGATTCTCCAGGGAGATGCATGACCTGTGAAGGGAACATCAGAATTTAGCTTATTGTGCTTGCCAAAATTTCAGACTCCTGCCCCTATGTGTGCTGGTACAAGAAATATCGCTATCAATTTATAGGAAGTGACTTATGCTGAATGGTTGGAACTTCTCTCGTCTCGTACAACTGCCAATTTTCAAACCTATGAATATTAAAAATGCAAGCTCTGGAAAGTGCTCAGTGCAACGAACCTGAGATAGATTGAGATTCGTGATTGGTCTTGTGTCTGCTGGTTTCTGCAAAGTTTGTTATCTGTGTGTCAGTGAAGGAAGCAATTTAAATTCTATTCTGTATGTGCATTTTAAGTATCAACTGTAAAACTATTAAATCCTGATTCTCTACCACATTACATGTGTGCACTGACATTTAGACAAGGAGAAGTGTCTATCACATTTCTGAAGCTGAATGATTGACTTTTGTATCCACTCTGCACTCTCTTATCGTGAAGGCAGGATAGCAAGGCCCCTAGGTATTTCTGACTCTGTTTTGGTATAAGTGACTATCAGTGAAGTGATGCTTTACTGAACTGTCGGTGGTTTGGGACCTTATTAAAAAATCAGCAGCATGAGCCTTCTCTAGGATACGTATCACTGCTATCACAGTGTTGTTTCCTCCTGCACTTCACCCATCACAGTGCTTAACCTGTAAGGGGCAGCGTATTGGCAGCCGTCTACATGGACCAGCTAAGGGGGTCAGGAGCAAAGCCCATGTCTTTTATTTCTGCCCTCTTGCTATGCTGGGGCAGTGATAATTTGCTCCTGCTCGGGAGAATTCACACCAAGGCATTGTTTCTAAGAATAAGACAGCCCCAAAAGAGTATTATATTACTATTATTTTGTTCAGCAGTGGCCTGTGTTGTTGAGTTTTCAGTTTCCTAATTTTTCCTTACATGTTGCCTTGCATACCTAGTAAATGAATCCCTAAGTCTACAGGCAGACAGATTTTAACCTTTTTTTTCTAGCATCACCCAGGAAATATTGCACATGCCCCCAGTTACAGAGTATTAGTTTGAGGGAGGAGGCAGACCAAGCAGTCTAAGAGATGCATGAGCAACACTTTTCCTGTATTGGAAGTTTACATGCAGAAAAGAAGGAGACAACAGAAAGCTAACCTGAAACCCAAGGGGATGTCCTGCTCCAGGATATGTCAGCAGGATGCCTTAGCCTAACTGTGGCCAGCCCCACCACACAGGCAGACAATACAGGTACCAGTTAGCATGTTGTTTTCTATGATGTCTCCCTGTGGTCTAGCATCATAATCTCTCATTACAGATCAATCTGAGACATAGGCTGCCATGGACACAGGGAAGACTTGAAACAACATGAGGTAGCACAGGAAGACTGATCTCTTTAATTGCATAAAGAAATTAAATTAGCTTCCATTCTGTGCTCTGGGTTTGAAAGAACAGCATGCTAAGCTGAAACCTGCCTGGCTTGAATGCAAAATGTATGCAGTGTGCATGTTTGTCCAATGTATCTTCCAAAACGGTTTATTTCTGCTTTTTTCTGTTCTTATTCTTTTTTCACCAGAAAGAAACACCACTTGCCAATGCTGCATTTTGGGCTGCAAGGAAAGGAAACCTGGCTCTCCTCCAGCTGCTGCTGAACAGTGGGCGAGTAGATGTGGACTGCAAAGACAGCGTATGCACACAATGCACCTACACCCACAGCACTGATTTTGCATCACTTTTCATAGCCGACTGTGCAGAGGGTGCAGTAGGAGTCTAACATGAGACATTTGAGAGTCTTAAGACACTTAAGGATGATTTAAAACCTTCTCTCATCAGGAAGCAAGTTTGAAACTTAAGATAAAATAGCATGATGATTTACATCAGTGGCAAGGGGTTAAGAATTTGCCAGCACTCAAAAATGTGTCTTACACAGTTATTTGTGGTGCTGACATTAAAAACACAGATCCTAGCACCTCGGGCTTCTCTTCACAAAGAAATGTCACTATAGTAATAGATCACAGAGAAGAGCTGGCTCAATTAAGCCCAGGTAGCAATGATTCTGTCAGCTAGCAGAGCTCCACATAATTAGACCTGTTGGCCTCCTAAATTCTTCCTCCTCCACCTCAGTATCTCTGGGCTGGGCACCAACCAACATGAGGACACAAGACACAAGATTGCCAGGCAAAAAGCAGTCAAGACACATGACAGATAGATTTCATGGACACTTCCTTACTGTAATTGGCATGGGTTGAAATTAGTTTTGTGATAAGAAATGGATTGATAGCACAGATAATGAATATGTCTTTCTATTCTGCCTACAACACATGGCGAGATACTTGATTGTGCTATGCTCTGTCAAAAAACAGGAGAAAACTGAGGTTGGGAAGTTCCAGGTTTCTTTTGCTTGGCGTTGGGACTGACTGACGTGGAGTTATGCCAGTGTTGTACAGGATTAGTGCCATTTCAAGCCTGAAACATGAACCTGCCACAGCTTCTCTCACTTTGAGTACCTTCAAAGTGCAAGAGATTTTCTAAGCACATTGACTTTAACCTATCTTTTCATTTTCATTTCATTTTTGCCCTGTAGGCAAGAATTTGTCCTACAGTACTTCTGGAGCTGGTGTTATGACTGTCCTTCTGACAGGGAGGGAAGGATGTTCAGATGGAGGCTTGAAGTAAACAGGACAGAGATCACTGTAAAAAAATAAGGTCCACTCTTGCTCATTTTCTCTCAAAAGAAGGCTAACTTTGTTCAAGAATTTTCACAGTGCACTGCATTACTAATTGTATCAGACACATTTTCTAGACTAAATTATCTTTGTACAATTAGACTTCATTCTTCTTTTTTGTAATGTCACCCATTTCTTCTTTAAATTTGAAGAATGTATTTCATCCTTATATGGATGTGGTTTCCGCATATTGTGCATACACACGTAAAACCTCAGTCTTACTTGGTTCAGTGGAACAGTGACCTTACAGTGTACCGAGGGAACTTGAACACGCATTTCTGTATGGAAAGTTCTCTCTTGTAATGTGAAGAGTCACAGAGTGAGTTTGCTCTCGTCTTTTGAATAGGGAATTAATGTTCAAATCACCCAGCCCCTACTCCTGACTATGACTCAGAAATAAGTGACTCAGCTGAGTCACTGGGCTGCTGTGTCTAAGGTTATTCTTCTGGAAATGATGCAAAGATCTTTGAGATTTTTTGATTTAAAAAATAAAAAAAATAAAAAAAAAAAAAAAAAAAAAAAAAAACAACAAAAACCCCCTGTGTATAACCAAAAAAATTCTTTTTATTCTTGTGGCACTTATTTTGGAATGATAAGGCAAAGTAATTTTATACATATCTGTTGAACCGTCAGGCCTTAGCACTGCAGGCAAGTCTGTAATGTTTTTGCTTAAACACCTGCTAATTTTGGATTTTCAGAGTATTCTTGATAGTAAGTTTAAAATGATAGGAAGGTTTTCAATGACCGTAAGCTTCCTTCAGTTTTCAGAAGAGGTGCTGTCTCTTCCAGACAGCCTGATTCATTGCTGTAGGTGTCTGTTGAAGGTACTGACTTGTTTTTCCTTACCCCCAGCTTGGCACAACAGCTCTGATGGTAGCATCTTACTATGGCCACATAGATTGTGTACGGGAATTGGTGTTGCAAGGAGCAGATATCAATCTGCAGAGAGAGGTAGGAGAAGTTCTCCATTCAAACAGAGCTTGATTAAATGACTGTTTATTACAAATAATACAAGAGCATTGTCTGTGGCTTTTTGCCAATTGCTTCGTTGTCACTTGCTGTGCAGTGCATGTATAACAGGGTCTGTTCTCCCAAGGACATTGCTGAATCAGATATCTGGAGTTTGTAATAGAAAATGAGATGCCAGAGGTACATTTTAAAATAACTCATCAAACATTTTCATCACATGTGGTTGGTAAGGGTCAGTTACATCTGAGATGTAACTCTCTCAGGTTATGCCACTTTTGCATTTGCAGTTTTACTTATTGGCAGCTCTTTTACAGCTAGTTAGATGGGATAAATGATAAGTCCTTTACCTTTTGATTTGCAGCCTTTTTGTTAAAATGGAGTGGGTTCCATTGCTATCAGAGAGTTTATTTTGACTCAATAGGCTTTGGAGGTTCTGCCTCTTAGCCTGAGCCAACTCACCTCTAGCAATCACACAGCTCAATCACCCATACCCTTCCCTGCATCTCCGTTTTTCATTCAAGGCATCTCTTGCATCATGATGTGCTTGCTTGTGGAAGGGACATCAGCAACTGGTTTTGGGAAACTGCCTTTCGCTCACACTCCATGCAAATGCTTGTAAGGAGTACTCACAGTCACTGGTCTGCGTGTTGGCTACACAGAAAGCAGAATTGCTCTGAGACTACCACAGTTGTACTGGTCCTAAGAGCAGCTTAACGAGGGCATGCAGTGACAGGGGATGGCAGTGTGTAGTGCAGGAGAGCAGTATGCTCATTGCTCTAGCAGTACAAGCCAATGTTTCTTACTTGCCTTGGTTACCTGGAACTAGAGCATTAATCTCATGCTGACATCTGCAAGTAATTGAGTCAGTGAATGCCATAGTTGATGATATAAGTGTCTTTGCACTTACTGGCCTAAACTTGCTCTAACCATGATTGTCAGTGTCTTTCAGTGGGGTCCTGTTCTAACAAAACATGTATTTAAACATGTCCCTTCCCTTAGGTAAATATTGCTTGGAAAGCAGCTACAAAAGGAAAAGCTGAGAACAGTTTTATAGAGCTGCTCATGAGTATTGCTCAGAACATACTGATTCAACAAGCCAACAAAAAGAGAAAAACTGAAAGCCTCCAAAATCACTCTGTTGCAGAAAGAGAGCAAATCAGAAGTGTAAGCCTGAAGACCAATGGCACTGTTCTGCAACCAAGTCCACATAGCTCAAACCAGAGCTCTTGTGCTCTGAAGTTGTAATTAAGCTTGGGGAAGTGAGTGCCTGATAAATATGCCCAGGAGAGGGGTTCTGAAATGGTCTTAAGGGGCCATGTGCCATTGTAAAGGCTTTGGGCACTGGAGTAAATTTCATGTGTAGCTCCCCTTTCCATGGGATGAGAGAGCCCAAAGTCAGGAAAGCCTGCATGTCTTTTCTTTCCCTTTCTCCCTTCCTTCCCTTTCTTCTTCCTTCTGTCCAGCCATTAAAAGCTTACATAGTAATTTTTTGGGTCCTGATTTGCTCACATGTTTATGACAGTATCTTATACAACTCGTATAAAATATGGGGTTTCAGTTCATCTTGGATTTTACTCAAATGTATGATGCTGGACAGATTTCCCTGTGCAATGGGAAAAACACTGAGTTAAGATAGCTAGTGTCCCCTGGAGTCCTCAAATTCATCATTCAGCTGATATTGAGCTGATTGAGCTCAATACTTTTTAATTTGAAATGTATACACTTCAGTCAAGTGTGTTGTTTGTTTTGGTATTCTTTTAATACATTTTTCTCTTTCAGTCAGGTGCAACTCCTCTGTTCTTTGCTGCACAACAAGGCCACAATGATGTAGTAAAGTTTCTCTTTTCATTTGGAGCCTCCACTGAATTTAAGAATAAAGTAAGATGATGGGTCTGTTTTTGCATGCTGATACATTCTGACTGTCAAGGCTGTTTTTTCATATTCATATGAAAAATGACAGGACAGTGGTAAGATAAAAGGATTTCCTCACTTGAACATTTTTCAAGTAATATGCATAATGCAACACATTGTGAAAATATTAACTTGGGACTGACTTTTACTACCTAGACTTAACAGCATAAATTGATCAAAGATTTGGCCCTTCAGAGTGATTTCAGTCTTTCCTCTTAAGCCGTCCTGCAATACAAAATCAAAGGATCTTTTTGTACATGTTAGGTAGAATCCCAATTTAGTTGTTTATGTACTTCACTTGCATAGACTGATATTCCATCTGCATTGGGATGTCTCTGTATACCACCATAGGATACACAGGAGTATAATGGCTTCAGTCCCCCCACATTCCCATTTACCCATCTCTAACAAGAAAATGAAATAGAGGTTTTATTTGTTTGTTCAGGCAGCCCTTTTTCAACGTCTTAGAATAGTCAAAAACATGGGTGGCAGAGTGTATGCTCATCACCCCTCAACAGCAGCAAAACCAGCAGTTCATCACTGACAGCAGTACAACAACTCAGTTTCTTTGCCCAAGGCAGTAGTAGAACCTCTGCTTTCAGCAAACATCACCAAAAGCAACATATTTTCATTAAATGTACTTGTCCTTGATGTGCTGTCCACGTTTTGAAGCATTCCTGTCATCTGGGGAGGCCACTTGCCAGTCACTTACTTTGGGATCCATAGTATTGTGTTTGAAAAAGGAATAGTTCTTTACTCCACAATACCCAATTTTTCAAGATATTCTAGTCTGTGATTTGAATGATTCCCTCAATCCATACCTGCTTTCTGCAATCCCTGAAAATACAGGCTTTAAATACTAAGGAAATTGATGGAACAATTTCTTACGCTCCAGGGGCTAAAAATCCTGAGGTTTTATGGCCGGAGTCCACACATGCCCTTACGGTAGGATTCCAGTACCCCAGAGAGCTATGCTTGTGGTGAGAAACTCTCTGACCACAGTAGCAATCACTAATAAACACATGAATGATATTGTAGCTGTTTAATGTAACATGGAGTGCAGCTGTGGAACTTGCCAATGCAGGAGGTTGGAATGTTAAAGACAACAGTTGGATTTTAAAGTGCTGGATAATCTCATGTGGAATAGATTTACTGGGTAAAGCTGCAAATTAAAATAAGCGTTACTTCTCTGACTTTTATTTCATGGTATAGGTGAGGGTTAGCAAGATTCAGAAGGGGAATCTTTCCCTGCATTCAGCTGGAAAGTCAGAGGATCAGTACCTTATTCTGTCTAGAGGGACAGGTACATTTTTGCTGAATCTTTCCACAGCTTGGGAACTAAGAGTTTGTGAAGAGGCCAACATCTGATCCAGAAGGTGAAAACAGCATGCTTGAAATTGTCTGATCTTTCATGACAGTATATGATCTTTTATGAAGCATGCAAAATATATTGATGTGCGGGCAGATAAACAGGAGAAAGATTTAAATTATTAAAAAAACCCAACCAAACAAACAAAAAAACACCACCTGCATTCAGCTGTTCCAAATGGCTTCCATCTTTGGACAAATGCAAATGTGGGCTCTACTGTTGCTCACCTTGAACCTTTGCTCCCAGGTCCCCTTATTCTGCCTGCCTCTTCTTCTTAATCCAGCCTGACTTGGCCCATATGCCAGTCCTAAGTATCTTTTAAGTTGCAGGTTGCTCTTCTTCGGACCACAGCTTTCTACCACTTCCACACAAGCTGGTTGTAAGACACCTCCAGCTCCCGGTGGACATAACATGAGAAACTGGTGCGTGATGTGCATGTGAGGCTCTTTTCAAGTAGCCTCACCCAACGTGCCTGTCCAAGTACTCCCTCCTTCTCACCCTTCTTCAAGAGGGGTATCGGTCACTTCAGCACTCATAGTATAACAAGCTGCAGTCCCTGAAAATGCTCTCAGAAGCTGAAGGAAGGGTAGCTGAGTTACTTTGAATCTGTGCAAGATGAAAGTGACACTGGTTTGAACAGTTGCAGCTAACTATCAGGTCCATGCCCTCTTTGCTGCAAGGATCTGCTCTCTCTGAACAGTAGTTTGAGGGCTTTGCTAAATGCACCGTTTAAATGCACTGGGACCTATCCTGGAAATTTCCATTTTTATTCTTTCACTTATTCCTTGCTTGGGTGCTGCAGCTCTTTTGAAATGAAGATATAGACACAGGAATCCAAATGTTTGCAGCTTCCAGACTGGGCTTTGGTAACCCACTGAATTTTTAGATTGAGTCTGGGCGAGAAAGTAACTCATACTTTGTGTGGCAGTGTGTACCTGAGCAGGAGGCATCAGTGAGATGTAGTGCATTGACAATGCATATCCTCCATTTTCGTGCTAGTGTGGATTTGTATCAGTTCAATTTCCTGATTCAGTAATGTGGTTTTCATAGCCTGGAATTATTCCAGTGTTCTCTTAACAAGTGAACAAGGTAATAGGCTCCTTCATCCCTCCCAAAGCCCAGAAACAGTAGAGATGACAAAATATGCCTTTTTGGGTTAGAGGTAAGGCATTTTCTGACTAAGGCACTTGGGAGCAGTGCTGGAAAAGGTATTGGCTGATCCTGGCTGTTTTTAAAGGGTGCTGCAAAATTAATCAATTTGCAAAGAATATATATATTTCTTTTATAAATGAAGACATGGACTTGAAATAAGAAAAAAAAATTGAATGTATCCTAGAAAACAGAGACTTTACATCAAAGAAATGCAAAGCCCAACATATTTTAATGCACTTACCTGTAAATTGTAATTACTATATTTGTTACTCATATACAAGAGTGCTGGAGAACTATCTTAATATGGACATGCAGTTCCTGTTACCCCTTGTGTCATTAGAGTTGATATTTGCTATGGCAGACAAAGCAAGCATTCTAACACAGTGTAATAAAATAATTAGCAATAAAAGCTCCTGTGTTGTAAAGGGAATGAATAGTACTACTGAAGGTTAATTATTATATATAATATATATTAGTTAGTAATATTATTCTGCATTGTCCCAGTCTGACATCCACAGAAGTATGTAACATGGATTGAAACTTTTTTTCCTTTTATTCTGACACATGTTATAAGCATGCCGGTTTTTTAAAGGGTTTGCATGGTGGCATATTTTCTGAGCAGTACTCCTGGCCAAGTAGTATGTTAAAGGCTACTTTCCAGCAGGTAGTGATGGCAGAAGATCAGTACCCCTCCCCTGTAGCATATTTCAGGGATGGTAAAACAACATATAATTCTAAGCTACTTTCAGGCAATGATGAAAGAGGTGAAGGAAGGGTAAGCAAATAGGGAAGTCTCTGCCAGTTAGAGTGGTCTTACTGGGTGCTGCTGTTCCAGGTGCTTACACTAGAGATTGGCAGCTGCTCTTTTGTGCTGTCAGTGGGGAGGACAGACTCTGGGAGTATGAAAAATGGCTTCAGGGGAAGAATTGCAGAGGTAACTGAGAGAACTGGCTCCTATCTGAGCTGGGAGGACTTGCAGTGCAGGACTAATAGAAGCGTCATTGTGTCAGGAAAACAGGATATGGGCAAGAAATGAACCCAAGGCAATGTGCTTTCTCTCAGAGGCTGCACAGCCAGCCTCCTGCCCACTGCAGAAGGGCGATTGCCCCAGGAGTGCCTCAGTGCTTGCTCACGTGTCCAGCTCCCACTTGCTGCCCTTCTCAGAGTTTCCAAGAGGCTTGCCAGTACCAAAGATGCTGCTTCAGCTTTTTCTTTGTTTCAGCTGAAGCCAAAAAGGAAAGAAGGAATCACATAGCTGAAGGCAAAGTTAAAACTGCCATTTACACTTTTTTTCCCCCCATAACTTATCTCCCTTCCCTACGGTCGGTAAAGCATTGGGGTTTCCATCTATAGACCTCTAGAGTAAAGTGTAAGAGAAAGCCAGATGGAAACTCAGTAGAGCTGAGAGGGGGGCTGAGTTTTCTCCTTCTAAGAAACAATGGACGTTCACACTGCTCGACAATTCCTTGATTTAATTAACTGCTGTCTTACCACATGGTCACTGGAAAGATTCCTGCCCCCAACTTCCCTTTCTAACCGAAAGGTCTGTATCTGGATAGCATAGTTCCTCTTCTTAATTCACTAACCTTTCCCTCTGAATTTTCTTTCAGACGAATAGTCTTTAAAAATATCTCTGTTTTTTGTTTGTGCCCCTTTGATCTGGTAAAAAGTAGCTTTCAGCTGGTTGGAGATAGGAAATGGGTTTCACAAAGCTATTAGCTTTTCCATTGTCTTTTAAGTGTGTATAAGGTGTTTTTTAATCCAGGAACAATAGTGATTGCTTTTGTGTTTTGTTCCAGCAGTTCCTATTAAATTACAGTAGTTTAATTTGGCAGGAATGTCTAATGTTTCATTGTATCTATAGAGAAACTTAGCTCCACTGACCTGATTGCACACTGTATTTACTCAAATAATCCAGAATTAGGCAATTCTTAGACCGTCACACACCAGGCTCACATCTGTGACTTCACTGACACTCAAGCGTTATTTGCTTTACGGTGGAGGAATGGTGAATATTAGGTTTTGAGGGCAGCTATAAGCAGTGCCTGTGGGTTTTTCAGTCATGTCAGAGCTTGAATTTTCATGAGGCTAATATAGCCATGAAATAGCATCACCGATTAATAAATTTGATTGTCCCTTCCCATTATAAAAGATCCGTTTGGGCCATTCAAGCTGGAATGGCTTTTGTGGATATCTCTCTTTGTGGAAAATTTCAGACAAAACTTTGGAGCTGTTTCAGAGAACAAGGCTGAGGGAAAACACAGGCTTGTGTGCACACTAATAACAGCTCTAGAAACCATTTATCTGAAATACTTTAGATAGCTTATCTTGTGGAGGAGAGGCTGGAGACTGGGAGAAGGCAGGGAAGGAGAAAGAAGATCTGTGGTTTGGATGTTTTTGGGTGTGCATTGTCTTTGCATGATGGCATGGTTCCATCCCAGGCAGACGAAAAGAACTTCCTCTCCATATCAGAAATGCTGGTAATTTTTGAGAGGGTCACGGCACACCTAAGATGGCAAGACCCATGTTTGCTATCTCATTTGTTTCAGCTGGCTTGGAGTCAATTGCCAGCAACACTGAGGTGCTTCCCTTCTCAAATGGTTCCCAAGGGAGTGTCTCTACAAACAGGATTTGATGTGTGTGCCTAGGTCTCCCTTCAGTGGTGATGTACAGCAACTATAACTGCCTGAGACTGGTCCTACTTGCAGGGGTTGTTTCTTAAGCAGGAGTAAAGGGGTCGTGGGTTTGCTGTGATTCACACTGCCACAATTAGCTAGCGTACTTTAAGATGTTTCGTCCCCGCTTGTCTTCAGGCCTAAAATCCAGGACACAACAGGGCACAAGGTTCTGGCCAAAGAAGAGCAGATGATCAATAGGTTTTGGAGCAGAGAAAAGGTGTGCTGTCCATCAGTGGAAGAGCTTGGCAGGCATGAGGGATTTGGCCATAAAAGCAAGAGACGTGGAGGAACTTGGAGCTGCA
>JAWWMO010000083.1:104332301-104355778 GCA_035047845.1 Dendrocincla fuliginosa | reverse complement strand
TCCATCAGTGGAAGAGCTTGGCAGGCATGAGGGATTTGGCCATAAAAGCAAGAGACGTGGAGGAACTTGGAGCTGCAAAAGGAACAAAGCTAATGGCAAGGCAAAAGACGAGGAACAAAAAGCAGAATGTTCTTAGTTCCTGTACCTCCCTAAAAAAACTCAAGAGAAAAATAGTGGCAGAGCCAAGTTTAAAGATCTGTGTGGCAAGACTTGGTATTAAAATTATGAAAGATTCAGTAGCTAGTCACTGCAGAACTGCTATGAGCCAAATTCTGAAAAGCCTTTAAGCCTTTGGCACTTTTTCTATGATGATGTTGTGTCCAGCACCTGCCCTCTCACCTGGCTGTGCCCATTCTTTGCTTTTTCACAGGATGGAGGTACGGCTCTTCTGGCTGCCTGTCAGTATGGGCACGCAAAAGTAGTGGAAACTCTGTTGAAACACGGTGCCAACATTCATGATCAACTTTACGTGAGTTATTTGACACACATAATATTGACAACAATGGTGGTGGAACAAATGTGCTGTTGGTTGGACAGCAGCAGACACTCTGGCTCCAGTACAAAAGGCGTTTGCCAAACATTGTGGTTTTATAGTACTCTGCTCTTCTAAGATGTGAATTTTGTTAACTGTCTGCTTTTCATGATGCTGAGAGAAGTAGCACAAAATCACAAAAGATGCTTTTAGCTGCCTTTTGGTTTGTTATCCGTAAGAAGGATATGTACCAAATCTGGATCAGACTTGTGCTATCCATTATCCTTGAACAAAAGACCATGTCATGTTCTACCATTATGTGCAGAAGAGTGAATAGATATAAAGCCTCTGAGGTACTAGAGACATCAGTTTTCTGCCAGAAACAGTGGTAAAAGTTAAAATCTTTAGATGTCTTCAAAGTATTTTTTAAACTATCAGTTCAAATTATGTTATTTGGTATTTGTGGATCTCCAGTTTGCAAGTGTTTGGGGCAAAGAATGGTTAAAATGGCTGGACTGATGTTGTTTAGTTGACTTTTCAGAAAGTTGGAGTGAGCCAGTGAAGTTCTGGATTTAATTTACTCCAAGAGAGACACAGATAAGTCGAGCTTTCCAGCATTCAACAGAAACAAGGGGCAAATTTTCCTTTTGCTTTCCACCACTCTTTCCTAGCCCAGGGCACTCAAGACTGACAAAGAGGAAGTTGTTCCCCTGGGATATATGAGTTTTTTCAGCTGTTTCCACTGGCTTTGGATCTTCAGGATCCTGGTGCACTCTCAGTTCCCAGCTGAGGGGCTGGTGACTGCAGAAGCCACCAGTGCACTGGGGACTGTGCATGGTCGTACTGGTGCTGCCCTCACTCTGTATTGATAAAGAAGGCTTTTTCTCTCTTTCTGCTGTGGAAATAGCAATTGTCTTTCTAATCTGAGGGCAGTGATTCATACCTCTGCACAGTAATCCCAGGGGTTGCCACTCAGTTTAAAAATAACTGTGCTGCCACACCTGCAGACACTTAACCAGAGGTGAAGGCAGTAAAATACTTCCTTGTTGTCTCTCCTGGAAATGAGCAATATTTGCAGTTGGATTTAGAGATGTATTTTATTGCTCACAAGACATTGGGCAAAGCCAGTCAGAAACAGCTGCTTAATGAAATAAGAGCATGAACTCTTGAAAAGAAGCATTAGCCCAACTTCTTCTGTGGGACATGGCCAAGCTGCATTTGCAAAGTGGTATCTGGATGGCAGTTTCACTGGCAGGCAACCAGATGAGAGGGATTTCAAGCATGCATTTGGATATTCCTCCCAAAGCCATCAAGATCTATGTTTTAATCTTAAATAGGCTGATGTGAGGGGTCAAGAGAGCACAAGACAAGAGAATACCCTACCTAAATAGTATATCTTGAAGAAATATGTTATAGCCCCAAGACAGCTTTCCCATTACAGTATCAATTCAAACCAAATAGGTGTCAGGGAATGCAAAGTTCTCCATCTTAACTGATGCTACAATAAAGAGCTTTTTTAATATTACACAACCTTGTTTATTTTTTAAATTGAAGTGTTCTTACTGTACCTGTCTCTGTGGGGAAGCCTGCAAAGGCTCTGATACATAGTCACATACTTTTTCATACACTCACATGGCAACCAGAGGAAACAGCCCCTCATGGGGCCCAGGGATGTGCATTTGTAGTGCAGCAGACACCTCTTTTCTTTACTAAGACGTTTGTCTTGAAATCAGTGTCAGACACTCTAAATTCAGTCCCTGGGGCATTATATTCAGTTCATGCTTCACCAAGTCTGTGCTGAGTTTTGCAGGAAGAGGAGTAGCTAAGCCCTCTTTTTGCAGATAACAGCATTCACTCCCAACATGGTGATATGCCAACAAGGTCAACAACAGGCTTTCATTAAAATGCCCTATATTTTGGGATAAGCATCTGCCTGAGTGGGTATGAGATGTGTACTTGCTCATCTGAGATGCAATGAGGAGGTTCATTCATGTCTCTTATTTAGAGAGTCTCACCCCCTGGGAGAACTTGCCCAAGCATGCTCTGTGCTGAGAGCTGTAGATACAGGATGGGTAAACACCTGTCCTACTCTCAATACAGATTTCTACTTCTAGTTGGTTGGATGGATTATAATGTTCTTTGAAAATGTTTCATCAAAAAAACTTAATGAAATATGACTTCTAAATTTTCTTGCCAAGGAAGAAGTTTCTGTGAAGTCAAATTCTGAGAACATCTGCACATGAAAGACATGTTGAAGAAAAATAAAATCCTGTATTTGTTCACAGTTTGTTCTTTCACAAGCTTTTCATAGGAAAATTCTGTTTTCTAATGGGGCTATGAAATACTTTTACATTGCTATATTACAGATGAAGTTTCTTCTACTGGATGTGCCAGAACAGTGGCATGGTAGTTGCTGGGGTAGCACAAGAGTTGGGCGTAGCTCTTACTCCTTCAGCCTCAGGGACAGACCTCAGAGTAGGAGTCTCCAGTTTTGCAAAGTACTTGAACATGTTTTCACCATGAGTCTACATAGCAAAACACTTCTGCATGAACATATAAAAGTTGAATGAACCTATATTGCTATATTTCTAGTTGTGTAGATCAGTGTTTCAGTGAACTAGACTCTTTGTATTCCAGACCCAGGATTTAATGCTCAGTTTGTTATATGATGGAAGGCAGTACTTGTGCATACTGAATGAAAATATTGCCATAGTTTATTATGAACTAGACTTTGGATTTTGATCATTATTTCTTGAGCATGGCTTTATATCTATTGTTACACAGCATACTGACTTAAAAATGAGAACTTGATTCCGTTTGATTTGATTTTGTGTGGAAAACTGGCATCCTTTCAACACAGTGTAAGATGGATGTGTTTGTTCTTAGGATGGAGCTTCTGCAATTTTCCTGGCGGCACAAGGGGGCTACCTGGATGTCATCCGATTGCTGCTTTCTTCAGGAGCAAAGGTTAACCAGCCACGGCAGGTATGCTCAACACCTCAGGGCAGAGCTGGGTTCTAATTTTGTGCAGTTATGAAAAATTAACACTGGAATTTTGTCCAGGCATCAGGTTTCCATGGACGTGTTTCACTAGAAGGCAGTTTGTGGCTGTGCCCATATTCTGTGTCAGTGTTTTAGTTCAGATTGGTAATGTAGTTTTGAAGTGAATACCCCATTCATTTCTTCTTGCATGCCAAATGGGTAGTTTCTGGAAGAAGTGAAACTGAAAGCTGTGTTCCAGCTCTGCACCAGTTGCCCTTACACCCTATGAGTCACCATCCCTGGAGGTATTTAACAGATGTGTAGATGTGGTACTTCAGGATATGGTTTAAGGGATGGACTTGGCAATACTGGGTCAGTGGTTGGACCTGATCTTAGAGGTCTTTTCCAACCTAAATGATACTATGATTCTAAAGCAGGTCAAACTGCTTAGTGCTCCTTTGAACAGGTTTGAACTACATGTGTGTTTGGGCTAGGGGCTAAACTAAACCAAAATAAAGCTGTATATAATGTTGATGTAAGGGCCTCGCACTACATCTTGAAACTACTGATCCACAGCCTGCCACATCCCTGAGTTCTTTAGGAAATCCTTTGAAAAGATTTTGAAAATGGGGGAACTCGATGGGGGAGTATATTGTTATCTATATATTGAAATCTCCAGGCCTTCAGTATTGTGACTTTGGTGTCAAAGTTGATCTTTGACAAAAGCTTTTATTTTTGGTTTTACTTTTTCTGGGGTTTTCTGTTGTTTGTTGTTTTCGTTTTAACTTTGTCATCCCTGTGCACTCTGACACTCAAGCATGAGTGTAATATTCATCTCTGGAAGTTCTTGATACATGTGGAAAGCCTTTCTACCCATTACCCCCTAGTTACTCTAGCTGCCCTGATCCTGCAAACACATACGACCATGCCATAACCATGAAGTTAGCTCCTCTGCCAGCAATGGGGCTGTTGTTTGGTCATTAAATTATATATGTGAACCAGATTTGTGGCTGGTTCAGAAGTCTTTCCCTTCAGGGGGTTAAGGGCTAGATCCAGCATGCATCACTGGATGCTTCTGTTAGGTAAGGGTGCAAGAGGCTTTCTAGGTGTTAAACTAATTATGGGATAGGTAAGTTTACATGGTGTACAGAGACATACATAAAAGCTCTCTTGATTTCCAAAAAAAGAGTTTCTTAATTGTTTAGCTGTTTCTTAACTCTAAAATCAGCCATATGTGGGGCTTGCACAGCTAGCTTTACATCCAGCATGTAGAAATGTTTGGTTGGAGACAAGGCTTCTCAGGAATCTCTACCTGCTCTGAGAGAGCCTCCACTGTGGTCTGCTGCAACCCTGCAGGCAAGGTAGCTGTCCTGGGTCTTCACTGCACATTTGAAATTGATGGGATAAGGTCTTTTCCTTGCAATCAGTCACATATATCTGCCAGGTGGCTGTGATCACTGACTGCAGCAAGTGAAGATATCAGCAGGCAAGAGCAAATGAACATGAAAACTCTAATGACAGTGGACAGTGTAGCACACAACAAGCTTTTCCAGGTATTTCAGTATTTCCTTTCATCTGCACAGGCTTCTGAAAGCGTGACAAGAGAGACTGATCTATATATGACTTTTGCTGCATCTGTAGATGTCTGTGTACACTCCTAGCTGTGGTGTAAGGAAACAGAATTAGTATTTTGAGTGCCTAAACTAAAGTAGTTTTCTTGCTGTCCCTACCCTCACCTCCCAGCACTAGAGGTGTTCTGGCAGCTACTCCCTGGATTGATGCATTAGCTGCTTCGAGGTTGCCTCCACAGTGTCTCCCAAGAAAAAGATTAAGAAATGTTTAAAGCTGCTAATTAACACAGTCTGAAAGATCAGTCTAGAAAGAGAGACCAAGGTATGAATTAATGCCTTTTGAGCAATTCAAAATAGAGTTGCTGAGCCTTAGATTTAGCTGAAGTATGCTGCCATAAAAACTGCATTCTGCTAACCGTAATTATAATGCACCAGCTAATTCTTTCTGACACTATTTTTTTAGCTCGCTAATCCAATTTCTACAACACAGTGTTTCACAAGGCATTTTTAAATCTTAGTTGAGGCAAGGACTTGTCTCTGTGTGACTGTTCCTCCTGGCTCCTCTGTTCCATCTCCAGCAGGATTACTTTGCTTCAGGGCACCTCCGATCCCTGCTAAGATTATGCTTGGATAAGTGCATGGCATTTCTATTTGGGCCCACTGTAATCTGAAACATTTCCTTAACAAATGGAACTTTTTTACTGTTTAATTAGTCAAGTAATGGTTGGATGGATATAAGTCTCTTTCTTACTAACAAACGAATTTGTACTTTGTTTGAAGGTGGCATGTTGGTCATGAGGAATGTAGCTCTAGATGGGGCAGTTTTGATGCCAGATGACTCTCACTGTCACTTACAAGCTACATTGCTCTCACTGTGGTAGGAAACTTTTCCAGGCAACATTACCTCAAATACAGGACTGCAGAGTGCCAGGTGTGAATTCATGCTTCTCCTTCCTCATGGTGTCCAGTTTTTCCTCTCTACCTTGTGAATTTGGGGGCTTAATTAATGTGACTGAGCATATGCATCTGCCTTGTATGTCTCCTGCTGCTGCTGCAGTGGGTACCAGTTCCCTTTCTGTTTGGTGTCCCACCTTCCAGTCCCACAGGGGTGCTCCTGACACCATAGAGCATTTCAGATGGTGCTGGCTGTCTGTATGCAGGCCCTTCAGCTCAGCTCTCAGAAGACCAAATAGTGAAGCTTCCTGGAAAGTTTCTTCCCTGACAATGTTATTTCTCTTGGGTTTTGGTTGCTTATGTTCTTTCCAATACTGAGGAGTGGGGCAGAAATTCTTTTGTCATCTTTTTGTCTAGACAGAGTTGGGCACAGTGTCCGAAACCTTGTGCAGAAGATGTTTTTATGCTTATCCAACTCAAAAAACAAAGCTCTAAGATTCTTTGGCAGTGAATTTTGCACTGTGTTGGCAGCCTGTGTCCCAGCAGGCTTTAGTCTATCTGGCTGAGCAGATTCAAAAGAATCTGAAAATTAATGATTTCTTTTCTTACCATGCGATATGCAAATACATTTACATGTAAGCCAGTAAACCTACATAGAGTGGATTTCAGATAAAGAAGCTGTTTGCTATCAGCAAATCATGCGTAATGGTGCAAGTGGACTGATGGGCACAGCAGTGGAGGCGATGACACTGAGTAGCCTGAGAGCAGGGAGTCTCTGCCCCTGAAAGTCCCTGCTGGCAATTTGAGGGGTCTTTCACCTCCCACCCTACTCTGGCCTTTTCTAAAACTTCAAGCCATATGCAAAAGTTGAGATTCAAAGCTGCAAAGCTAAGTAATTAGTTAATGGGTAAGAGAAATAGCATAAGAAATTTCAGTCAGAGTATCTTTGGAACCACTGGCTGCTGGATATAATAAGGTGTTATCCATATCTACTAGCTTGTAATCAAATATAAAAAAAAGAACAACTTACAAGCATAGGGGTTATTTAACATTGTTCGAAGAATGTCATGGTCTGGAGTCTACTGAGTGGGCAGAGGGACAATGAAAGGAAAGTAGTTTTTGAACTTTCCTCCTGACTTATCTCCCATCCCTAATATCTGTTTAGAGTTGAATTCTTATGTGACCTCTTAGTAAAATGTAATGTCTCTTTTGCACCATTCACTAACATGAAAATGGACAGAAAACTGTATATAAATATATACATTTGCATGTTAGATGCTATTTGCTTAAGAGAAAGAAGATGACCATAGTCAGTGTGAGCCCACCATCAACTTTAGCATCTTTGTTCTCTTCAGACTAAGTTCTCCAACACAGCCAATCTTTCTCATAATGTGTTTTTGCCTCTAGCCTATAACTGAGACACCAAGAATGATGTCTAACAGCAGTAGTGTTAAGGACACTTAATGGTAGCAGTGATGTTACCCAACACTTTTATTTCTTTCTGTTCCTTTTCATTTATACTTGAAAATAAGGGTTGTTCTTAGAAACTTCACTGTGAGTAAAAAAAGGCTGCTGTGTTCACTGTGCTGAGCTTCTGTTTGCATTTCTTGTGTAAATGCAAGCGTGGATTCGCACAACATTGTTTCTTCACACAGATTAAATTGTGTAGGCAGGACTCAGATATTTTCCAAGTTTTATAGGCTTTTTCAGTGTCCTTCTTGCTATTTTCTAGAGCCCTCTGGTGGGGGCAGATTAGAAAAATATGAACTGTCAGCTTGCTGGTAGGGAAAACACTATAAATTGAAGAGGGACAGTTTTTGCCATCACAATAACATCACATACACTGTATACAACACACCTTTGTTATTTTGGATTCACAAAGAACACTCCTTGTATTAACAGGATATATACTAGAATTAGGTCAGCCACTAATTTCAATTAGTTAATTTATAGAGAAATTATACAAGAGTGGTCAAAGATCCTGCTCCTCACCATTTGAGAATATTAAAGATCTCAGGATGTGCATTTGCTCTTTCTTGGAAGCAGAAAAAGGAAAGCCCAGAACAGTATATCAAAGGAAGGAATAACTCTTCTGTTTCCTCAAAGGGATTAAGTCTAGCCCATAGAAAGCAGAGAACTGGTTCAACCGTGGTTTTTTGGAGTGCATGAGGAAGTCAGTTGGCACTGAAGAGAGAGATCACTCCTTTGATCAAGGTGGAAATACTTTATTTAAAGTAAAAAGTTGATTTCTTCTGAAACTTCTCATTAAGGCTCTTTTGGAAGCCTCAGTATATTTTGTCTCCCATTTTCAGGCCAAGTCTTCAGGCTGCTAAGGGTGGTGAGGGGAGCTGGCAAGCACTGAAGGCAGAAGCAGGCACCCTGCAATGTGAGGCCTCACTTCTGCGTTGAAGTCCAAACAGGCAAAGGCTTTTGTTAAAGGCCCACAAGAATCAGTTTGGCACCACATAACTGCTGGAGTCCTCCTGCAGTCTGCAGAATCAGGCCATTTAAAAGCAAAAGGAAGAAAAGACATAAAACTAAATTCTAATTGCAGTGAGAAGTACTTGTAGCGCTTCAACTTGCTTTTGCCTTTGGGATGGAAATCCATCACAAAATTTAGCTTATTCTGAAAGCACATTCCATTTTCTGGGGGTTTATGCTCACATAATGCTTGCATAGGACCGTTTTTCCAAACCAGATTTCTTCATGCTGGATTCCTTGATAATTGCCTTGTTTTCTAGTGGAGTTCTTGAAGATAAAATTTGTGAAATACCATCACTGTAAGGCAGGACATTTTTACCAGATTCCTTGAGGGTGAATAATATAACCTTATACTGAAAGTTGGTGGTCACCTTGCATTACTCCCTAGATTCTGTAAACAGCTTTCACTCCCTATGTACAGACACCCAGCTGCAGAATCTGCCTGTGCATGCTGAGGTTCGTCTGTATCTTCTGTCACATCTAACCACCTAGAGTTCAAAGTACACAGGATAACTTTAGCCTTTGTGTTTCAAACTTCCCCATGTATTTTAGGCACAGCTGGTGCCTGACTGGGCTTTACACAGCAGTGTACATTTATGGCCAACTATGCAAGGGAAAGCAGGTAAGGATGGCTTTACTCCGCAAACTGAAGCAGTTCTAAGTTGATACACCAACCTCCCAAGTGCTTTTGGACACAGCTCTGCATATGTCTCCCTGTGATGCAGGATTTCATTGAGTAATTGAAGTACATCCATTCCAGTAGGCTTGGGCAGTAAAATATCAGGGAGCACAGGACATCAAAGTGAAACCATTAGCAGTGTTATTTTGGTTGCAGGATGGGACAGCTCCCTTGTGGATTGCCTCACAGATGGGTCACAGTGAAGTGGTGCGAGTAATGCTGCTCCGGGGTGCTGAGCGAGATGCTGCGAGGGATGTGAGTAGCACTTTTCCTTCTCTCTGTCTGCACCTTAATGCTTCCTAGTTTTTTCGAGAGCTGTAAGTCTGTCTTTCTGGAGGCCTGGTGTCCCCAGAGTCCATCCTGTTTGTCAGGCTGGAAAGGCCCACCATGGGTTTCCTTTTTCCTGCTGTTTCTGGGACAGCTTCCTGGAAGTACCTTCTGGAATTAGGAAATAGAAATGTCCATGTAGATGAGAGACAAATATGATATATGATGGCACTGGTTCATTTTACCCTTAATTTTTTACCTGCCAGAGGAACAATCCTCCAGTGCCCTAAAACAAGCAGCACATGCTTGGACGTGCCTCCTCAAAGATGATGAGCAGAGGAGTCCCTCCTGTCAGAGGTGTGGAGGAAAGCTCCAGCCAAGGGGAATGCAGGTAAAGCATCAGTAACAACTGAACTGACCTCCTCTCTCTCTTGAAGGACGGCACAACTGCCTTACTGAAGGCTGCCATTAAAGGATACAACAATGTGATAGAAGAGTTGCTGAAATTCTCTCCCACTCTTGGCCTGCTGAAGGTTAGTAGTGAAACACACAGATATTTAGGCAGAATCTCAAGAAGACAAAGGGTCTGATGAAAGATCTGGCATTTATGACTATGCCAGTGGAAAACCATAGGAGCTTGGGCCCAAAAAAAAGTCAAGAAAAAAATGAAATTATCTTACTTACCCTTTACTGCCCCACAGAAGTGAATCTTTTCAAACAAAACAGTGAATTTATTTTTGGAAAAAGGAAGCACATTGTGTCATAGGAGAAATTCTCCTGCTTTTTGTCACCTGATTTTGTTTCTACTGTAAATTGATTGCTCTTGACAGTGCAGTTTTTAGCATTATACCCAACCCTCTACTGCATTTAGTCAACAAAGCAGTGTCCTTAGAGATATGTTGTGAGCAGATTCTCTGCTGATTTTGTTTTCCTCTGAATTCATAAAGTGACTTGAAAAACAACAGATAGCTGGAAGCTGCTTTTTAATAACTGACCTAATTTTATGTGTCCGTAAATCACATACTTTGATAGCCTCTGTGCATGCAACAGATTGGCAGTTTTGATGTACTCGATAATGTAGGTGGCACTGACTTTACTTGATAATGTAGGTGGCATTGACTTAGTTGTTAATTACAAATATGAAATAGCTTCCACACTTACTCGAACAGTCAGTTTGCAACCATGAAGAAAAGGCCAGCCATAAAAAACCCCACCAGTCAGCTGTCTGACACTGAGGCCATTAATCATCCCAGAAAGAAGATAAAATGCACAGATGGTTTCCATTACTGCTTGCGCTTCTGTTTCACTTGCTAATGACTGATTTTGCCAGGCAGAAGCAAGTGCTGTGTTCATTTCACCCCTAATCTATTGGCAAGGGTAATTTTTAAAAGGAAATATTGCTGTGGTAAAGTGCACTTGACTCTCATTTTTATTAAAGCATTTAAAATCACCCCCTTCATCGCCTCCTAGCCTGCCAACACCCTGTCTAAATCAGGCACTATGCCCTTGATGACCTAATCTCTTCTCTGTTACTTCTTTCTCCTTCCTAGGTTTATTCTTTACAAACATTTATGTTTCAATGCCTTTTGCTTTCTTCTTTGTATGGTACAAACACCTCCATTGATATTTCTAGAATGGGACCTCTGCTCTCCACGCAGCCGTCCTGAGCGGCAATGTGAGGACAGTGGCGCTGCTCCTCGAAGCAGGAGCAGATCCATGCCTGAGGAACAAGGTACGTCCTGGCATGCCATCCTCCTGGGTGAGGAGCAAGTGGGGATCGCTGAGCAGTGGAGCTGTATGTGCCAGGGAGGTGTGGGCAGCCCATGTTTCTGTGTTGCTCCGTGGCTGCCTCTTGATCCTCTCCTGAAACACCACTGTTTAGTCCATTCATTTCTGTATACAAGCACCTATAAGGGTACTAGACAGGGCCACTGGCAATGCCAGCTCTCAAGACGTTACGTCAATCTGAGAATAAACCAAAGTATACACTCACTCACTAGAGCACCACAGATTAAATTGTTAATTATAACTAGTCATGCACTAGCTAGTTTGCATTTTAGGGAAACAGTAATCCCTTACTGTTTGATAAGTCATAAGTTATATTCATATCTCCATATACATATAAGGAGGATACTTCTGCAGAAAGAAAAATGTGTATCTGGGTACCTTTGGTAAGAAAAGTTGGTTAGAATTCAGGGCATTGCTAATACAAAAAAAATTCAATCCCAAATTACATGCATCTTTACCATGTCTTATGTAAATCTGTTAGTTTGTTAAATTATTTTTGCATTTTTTTCATAACAGCAACTTATCTGTACAATTCCTCTCTTGGTTTTATTCTGTAGAGTGTTTTATCTTTTATTTTTTATAATTTCCATGAAAATGTTTTCCTCTGATGTCTGCTTCTGAACTATTTGCTGACAGTGTTTGATATATAGCTGGGTTTATTAAGGTGTGAATGGATGGTCTGGTGATAACTTCTGGTTTATGGCTACGTGAACACTTTGTAATACAAGTAATCCAGCACATACCTTCTAAATATTTTGCTCATTTAATGTATTCATGGCTGTTAATTTCTGTATTATTCCACTTGATGGCAGCAGAGTTAATGCTGTTCACACAGTAGTTGGCATTAATATGCATTTTGATTTGATACCATAATCCAAACAATGTACAAGATTCTTCTGCTACTGATCGTGATTTGCAGCAGCAGGGTGTATGGCATAAGAAAGTCCATGGTTGTAACCTCTCCTACTGATTTTTTTAATTTTTTTTAAAAATTACAGGCAATTTGGCACAACACTGCAGGACAGAATTACTGATTTTCAGAAATGTCTTCATTATAAATGCTTTATGTTACTGAAATGGTATTCAATAAATTAAAAAACCAAACAAACAAAACCCCACCCAAACTATTCGATTACCAATCTTACAGCATAGCACTAACTATTTCATAGCAATGGAGGTCTTCCCTTGGATTTTTATGGACTTTAGTGCATAAAGACCTGCTGCATCTTCCCAAAAAATCAGCAGCTACTGTCTATCTTACTTCTGTGGCACAAGCATAGGGAGCCCAAGGCATACAATTTATCCTGGACAGTTAGCACAAAATAAACTGCTCAAATTCCATGTTGGGATTATTTTGAAGACTTAAGTGAGACTTGCACACTGAAAGATAATTTCCTAAGGTATCTTCAATAGTGGTGGAGACAATACTGAAAAGACCCACATCATTATAATGCCCAGTTCCATCTTCGTTCGAGTTTAATGCTTTTAGACCATGTTTGGGAAATACTCTTTTCATTTCTGCTAACCTCAAAGTTTTTTGTTCCAGGCAAATGAACTGCCAGCAGAACTAACAAAAAATGAACGCATCCTCCGACTCCTCCGTGCAAAGGAAAAGCAAAGGAAAAGCTAATGCAGCCCTGTAGCAAAGGTGGTTTGACAGAGATGTGCCCTGACCACAGTAGCATGCCAGTAAACCTATGTTGCCCAAGAAGGGCTTGTTGGAACAGTTTGCAGAACTGATTCGCCTCTCCGGTACACGCTCCCTGAATGCACGATGCCCTTGCCACAGGGTCCCCACAAGCTAGGGTCTCTGCCTGGCATCGCTGGACACAGGACAGTGACGAGAGCAGGGGCTGGCTCAGGGGTTGGCTGCGTTTGCAGCACAGCCCTGCCTGTACTACAGGATCCCACAGGTGCCAGCACCGACGTTTGCTCCTCCACACCTGCAGCACACACATTCCCACACAGGCACGCTCTCCTGCTGTTTCAGACACGCATCCCATACTGCCATGGCCACACACCTGTAACATGTGGGTTGGGAGCACTCAGCCCTTGTGCCAGAAGGATGCCCAGACTTTGCAGCTGTTTGGATTCAGTTGGTCCTGGCGCAGCCCCACAGTGCTGCTGCCCTCCCTTTGGTGACAGTGCTGGCTCAGACCATTCCTCTCTACCTCCAAGCACTACATGAGGCTAGAGTTGAGATCCTGCCTGCAACATCACAACAACACAGCAAGTCCTCCTGCCAGCCCAGGATTTTGGTAACATTTTTTGGCTACTACATGAAGGTCCATAAAAATGATCAAAAGCACTACAAATGATGCCAAAAGCTATGAACCAAATGAATAACAAGGACATATCCTCTCAGTTGTAGCATTGTGATCTGTCAATCTGTCCAGCAACAGAAACACAGGAGCAGTTGGTAATATTTTGCAATGCCTATGCAGTGCTAAGGGGATCCATCCCCAAATTTGCAGGCTATGGATGAGCATTTCTGTGCTAGGGGAGGACCGGTTACTGAGAAAACCAACCAGGATGTAAACCCACTGGCGCAAGTGCATCAGAAATTTAGCTGTCGGGCACAACAAACAGCACAGACACTATACAAGTGCTATACATATGTTTGGCACCCACAGGTATATGACACTATGGTTTAGTACCCACAGCTACTATGCAACACACTTATTCCCCAGGTCCGTGACATGAGCTAAGGGAGAAGTGCACAGTGTACACCTGTTTCAACAGCTGGTGAGATGGTAACATGTAGCCATACTTGAACAGGCCCACTAATTAATGCAGGCACGGAAAATGAGCTCTCAACAGCAGTTTTGGCCTTTGTTGTGGTTAAGACACTTAGACACGCTGCTAGTGCCTGTGTGGGGAAGGCAGTGCAAATTGCAGGTGGTTTGTGAAGAGCTATGTTTTAACCATGTTACTGTAAGACACCCCATTAAAACTCAGTCATTTCTTGCAGTGTAAACAGTATATACCATGTCCTGTTGGCCACAAAAACATTAGAAATTAATTTACAGTGAGTTGAGGTACAAAAATTCAGGCACTTCATCTGCCTTCAAAGATTGTAAGGAAATGAAATATTTCTTGCTTTAAAAATGTCTGCCTAGGATTCAGCTGAACTGTGGCACTATTGCTCTTGTGAGTTAAAGGAAATCTTTTACTGAGCTAGCACAAATGAATGTAATTTATGTAGTGAAAATTAGCCATATATATTACCAAATAGTAAAGTTATTCTTTCTGAGTAAGGTAAGAAGTCAGTGTTCTGGTGAAGAGAACAGAAGTGGGTGTACCTTTGCTTGCATGCTGGAATTGCTATTCAATTTCTATTCAGCATGAAAGGGGAAAGCTATGATGTTTTCCAACAATGTAATAAGACACCAGAAAAGTCTTATTTGTTTAGGTAATTTATGCTGCTGAATTTTTAAATGAAAATAATGTTGTGCCTAAGAGAAACTTGCAGATGAACTGGTACAGAACCAAAGAATTATGCAAGATGCTTAGAGGATGACTGTATGCAGGGTTAAGTTTTGCAAAAGACTAAAAATACTGAGCATGCAGAAATCTCAAGAGCCTTATTGGGAACTTAAGTTGCACAGCATTACATGGGACTGCACTCTAACTTCTTTAACAAACAGCACTGGAGAGGACAGCTTTATTTGAAGCTTCCAGTGGGCTGAAGATGAACATACTGTTTTGGAGAACACTAGAGGAACTCTAGGCAGCCTGGTCTCAATATTGAACTTTCTCCCTGAATTTTCTTCAGATCAACAGTTGGGAACAACCACACTCTCAAGATGAAAAGCTCTTTCATATTGGTGAAGAAGGTGAATAATCATTAGAAGGTTTTTAGTAGCCATGCAGTAAATACTCTTAATATCGGGTGGGCTGTAGTGATCAAGCAGTCTTCCTAAACAGTGTGGTAGCAGCCACTGTTGGTGAGGGGCTCCTATTTTTTCCAGACAGCAGAGCATAGGAGAGAGGACAAGGCAAGCCAACAGTGGTTCTGCAACAGCTGAAGTAGGCAAGCTGAGACAACAATATGCAAGTGTCCCATAGCTGCTGGTGGCCATTCCTTTCTGACAGGCTTACTTTCTTCAGTCATCTCACCCTTTTAAAGGAGGCAGCTACTCAGCAAAGAGCTTCGTCAACTCTGCCTGTCCATGGGAGGTGCATGTCTGCCCCCCACCATTTAGAGTAGGACTTTCCAAGTCCTGTATCCAGCTGCCTTCACGAATGGTCACTGCAGCCAGGGCTCTTGTGAAACATATGAAGAACACCTGGGGTGCTGTGTCCTGTACAGCACATCTGCTCACCTTCTTCTGAGAGGATGCAGTTACCAGGTCCTCTTCCTCTTTTTTGGTGAGGGATATTGGGATATAACTGGCTTTTCTTATTTCTAAACAAAATTTGAAATGTAGGGCTAGCACGGATTGAAGGGAGAGGCTTGTTGCTCTCTCCTCAGTCTCCTTAGTGCTGGCTGATACAGCACACAGGCTGTGTGGGAGGTCCCCATGGTGGAGAATTGGCAGTCAAGTCTCCTCTGCCCCATTCAGGCTGAAGTACAATCTAGCTTCAGCAAAGACACCATTCAACCAAAACAGGACTTTTAGTAGAAACTTTCCTGTTGGGAGCATTTGTTTCGTCTTGGAGCGTTTGGAGGAAGGGCTGATTTTAGTTTTGGGTTCCCTGTAATCAAAAGGTGCTTATTCTGCCTGTATATGGGCTTGAAAGTTGCAATAGTGTTTATCACCATGCAATTAACCTTTTCACAAAGAAACCTTAATAATTCTTAGTATTTATGTAGCTGTTGGTACCTTTAAAGTGCTCAGTAAATACTGCTGTGGGTTGTTTGTTGTTCTGAAACAGAAACCTGCTTTCCCTTGGTGGCTGAAGTGATTCACTAATATTTACAGTAGTTCTTTGCATAGTTGTGGTGCCTTTTGTGTAAGGCTTTCAAAGTGCTCTGTGGACACGCTTTCCTTTGTAAGTTCTTGAAATGCATTGCTGAGGGAAGCAAGGAAATAGATGATTTCATTCACATGCCAGTGAAACGCAGCAGGTCTTCATCAGTTCCTGTCAACAGACAAGAAAATTTTGACTAGAAATTACGGGGCACCAAATTTATTTCATAGATAGCAGGATGAATCCTGGTACAATATAATGATGTGAAATAGAACTGGGACAGGATAACAGGCCAAATTGAGTTTTGGGTTAGGTTTGGGAGTTTCTGTTCCTCAGAAAGTGCCATATATGTACCCATCTTACACCCCAAAACAATCAGCTCCACTAGCACACTGCTTTTAGGGTTGCCTCTCTGCACATTCAGATCCAAGGGCCCAGCCTGCTTTCCTCTCCACATGGGATTTAGGCAGGTGCCATTAGCTGGGTGACTTCCCATCAGCTGCAAGTGGGTAAAAAGGATGTGCAACCAAACAACAGGCTACACCAATGAGTTGAGAAAAAGTATAGGGCATCTTTCTTTTATTTCACTAGTGCCAAGCCATTGTAAGATGGGGAAGAACACAAGGAAAAACTCAGGGGTATAGGGAGAAGTAGCATCCCATGAGTGACATGGTAGTGGTGTAGCTTCAGAGACCTCAAATATATGGAGTTCTTAATTTAGATCACTGCAGTGCAGTGTGCAGGGACATGTATTTAGTAATAATACAAAAGGCAGTGTTGTACCTCTTGACTTGCAGATATTCTTTTTCTGGAATGAAATCATGTCACTATTGATCCACCCACCTTTGTTTAGTTTAGAAGAGCTGAGAGGATTAGAGCACAAGATCAAATAGCTGCAGGTCGTATTTAATGCACTTAACAACGATGATTATCTGCCTCAGAGTCAGAGCTAATTGCAAGAATAATTCACACTTCTTTATTCAGGCAGTCTTGATGATTATTGGACAACCCACAAGCTAACCAAATCTGGTGTCTCAGAAATTTCAGAATTGTGGTACAGAAAATGGAGTAGACCCCAGTCCATTTGTACTTAATTTGATGTCAACACTGAATGGACATAAAATACAGCCCTTACCTGGAACTCTTGATTCATCAAGAGATGAAGGTATTAAGATGTTAGCATTTGCTAGGAGCCTAACCAAAGATAACACACAAGGCTCTTTTTTCCAACAACAGAATATTGTACTGCACACCTGGGACTAAATGGAGTTGTTTCTTCTCACAGCAGCTCTGCTTTTGGCCCTTGGGAATATCATGATAGTTTCATACATTTCTGAATTCCACAGTTTGTTTTGACCCGATCTTTTATGAATTTGATAAAACATATACAAATTTATGCAATTCCATATAAGACTATCATTATGCAACAAGAGTGTTGCTTTGCAAAAACACATTTTTCCATGCCATCATTTCAATAAAAATACATACTTAGATTATCTTGTTCTGCAGACTTCAGTATTTCTTTCTGTTCTTCTCTATTCTACTTTCTCTTTGTACGATACCAGAATTAGTTTCCTATTTATGCAAAAACTATTTGTTCTGTTCCACTTGATTGATTAGACTTTTATTGTTTTCTGAGTCTTCAGAGAAGAGATAGCATTTATGGGGGGGAAAGAAAAAAGCTACCCTGCCTTCAGAAACAGGAAAACTTAATTTAGTGTGACAAAACAAGGTTTGCTTCAAAGATCCAGACATCACTGACAAATTCCCCACAACGTTATTATCCATTAGGTCAGATCTGTCTGAAGGGAAGATTATAAAAAGCGACATAGGAATCAAAGGAATAAGACTGTACTTTTAGTCAAACATGTCTTGGTGTGTCTGTTCCTAAATGTAAAACTGGCCCTTACACTGATCTGACGTACTTCAGTTAAAATAAAAAGTCAACACCCTGTTGATATGCTTACGGTGTGCTGTGGACTTTGTGCTTTATAAAAGGGGACAAGTGTTTATACTGAAAACCATGTTTTTGACCCTGTACTTGACATCCCAGGATTTTTGCCCTATTCCTACAATTTCCTGTTGTGTTGAGCTACATTTTAAGTCATCATCAAAAATTCCTACAGCCACAGCTCAGTAGAATTAATTCAGAGAATATCAAAAAAAAGTGCTATGACTTGTTCATGGCCTAAATCACTGCAAAGGATGATTTCTGGGAGTGGAAAGCTCCTTAATTTTGCTCATGAAAGTATATCAGAATAGTATCAAGAAGCTGAAACTAGACAAATTCAAATTTAAAGCTGTGGATTTTCAAGAGTGAGGATAATTATTTAAGAAACAAATTGATATGATTCCTTCATCACTTGAATTTTAAAAAACCCAACAATTATTTTTAGTTCTGAAAGATGTGTTTCACCTGAAACATTTTGTGTTTTATGCAGAAATTACTGGATGAAATTATATGACATGCAGGAACTAACATTATGTGATCATAATAGTTCCCTTGATGTTAAAATATATGAATCAATATACCTTTTGCTTCATCTCCTCAGTGACTTACAGAGATGCCAACTCTCACAAGATGAATAACAAGACCATATGCCTGGCAACTGTGGCTGTAGCTGCACAGCAAAATGAAATCTGAGACACATACTTAAGTTGTCTCTACATAATCCATTTCGCTCTCACAATGTTGACAAGGCATTTTAGCTGGACTAATGCTTTAATGTCCTGCTTTTATGTCAGGTTGGTTGGACCAGAACTGGCACAAAGGCTGCGTAGTGCTGCACCTGGCCAGGGAGCGGGGATCAGCAGAGCCATCTGGGATGTGCTGGTGTACAATACAGCTAAATCAGGAAGGAACAAGGGATGCAACTTTTTTCTATGGAGCTGTTTCACTGGCTTGGATGCATGGATGGAGCATGACACTAACCTGCAATGCAGACCTGGAATAGTCTGCAATTTCATATATCGTGTGCAAGCATGTTCTTGTGTGATATATACATACACATGCATGCATGCTTACTTTGCATCCAGCATATGGATATAGCCTGGATAACCCTATTGGAAAAGTGATACCAGAACCTCATGATTTGCTTGGCTGGACTATATCACAGGAAGAGGCAGAAGAATTACACCACTTTCTGAGACTCCAAGAACAGTCTCTGCGTGCATTGCCTCTGTGCCTTGGCCATGCTACTGCATCAGAGCCCATTCACTGGGACAAACTTGCAAAACTTATAAACTGTCTTCAAGTCTACTCATAATCAGACTTTTCTTCAGGTGAATTGTAGCTCATAAACCCCTCTCCTGTTCCTCATGCTAAGTTTCAGCAGTGCCCTTAGGGACTCCTTCGTGACAGTTCTGCCCATATTCTCCGCTTTGACAACAAATTCTGGCTTCCTCACTGAGTGTCAGCATGGTGCTACAGGAGTTCAGTAAACCATACACAGCTGTTAGTAGGTCAAACTTTGAATTTGTCAGCGTATCACTGCTTATGCACAGTGTCTGGCTTGAGTACATACTGTACATATTTGCTCACAGCAACAAGTGCAGAGTGTCTCCAGACTGTGCTGTAACTGTAAGATGCATTTCTACAGTGTTTTCCTTCAACAGCTCAGTGGTTGACATCTGGATTTGGAGCTCTTAGGCCACATGTTGCCATGCCATTGGCACCACTTTACAGAAGAAGAAATTGCACTGGATAGGCTGGGACCTGCCTAGATCATCCAGCAAGTTTGTAGCAAAACTGGAACAAACATTGAATCAATTGAACTCAAGTCCCAAGCTTTTGCTTCAAGACAATAAATAACTTAATCTGATTATAATAAAAATGAAAAAAGTTTCAATGACTTGAATGATAAATGCAGAAAGGATGTGATCTTAAAGAGTGACTACAGGACTTTCTCAGGTTAGATAGGGGCACACCAGCAACGGGTTGGTAGAGCAAAATACACTAGGGCAGATAAATGAAAAGATGAGGAAGAGACTTGATTAAGCATCACCTGACACACTACTTGTACATTTAATTGAGTACTGGCAGCATCAGGCTCTGATTTGATCCCACATGGTTAATCTGAAGCCAAGAGCATCTAACCAAAGTAACAGGTACATTGAGTCACGTATAATAAAAAGCCAAGCAGGCCTCCACATGTGAGGAAGGCGGACAAACGACAGCTGATGAAAAGAATATGATTCACTTACAACACCAAATGAGAAACACCAGGTCTGCTTAGTACTAGCATTATTCTGGTTCAGCTGGAAAAACAGTCCTGGAACAAGCTATAGTGGTTTCATCTGGGTCTACAAAAAACACGGAGGTGTGAGAAACTGGGTGAAACCTCTCACCTGTTGCAGCTTGTCTGCACAAAGATTGCAAGACATCCAAGGAGAATATTGCACTCCCCCCCGTGCAAGGTGTTGCCTACCATAGCTCCAAATTCTTGCAATTCCCTCTGGGTGCTATTGCAATAGAAATAATGAAGGCTCATAAAAAATTATGGGGAATAAACAGCGATGGACATTTTAATTTGTTTTGCTGCAAAAGGATCACGTACTCTGTTTCCTTTGGTACACACAAGTAATTGTTCACACAGATTGCCATCTAGAAATTGCAAGATCATTACCACTAGGTGCTTCAGTTTCTAGTGGAAGTGGTAATACAAGTTTAATTTCTGCATTGAGTAAAGGGATGGATACTCCACCTTTGAAGACAACACTCAGGGCTTCCCCTCAAAGGCACAGAACAGAACAAAAGCTGGCAGTTATTTTACATGAGCTTCCTGCTGTGCAGCTTTACATCACTTGGGGTATCCAGCGAGGGAAAAGGCCAATTTGACCCTAATGAACAATTAAAGGAATTGTTCAATAAATTAGTAACAGCCTCTTCTTCCAGGCAGGAAAATTTAGTTTTGCATATGCTGCTGAGAACCAGAATAAGTATTCCCCATTAACCTTCCCAATGGACAGTCCCTAACAGCTATGCATAATCCTAAATTTAAAAGGGAACCTTACAAAACATAACGATAAATGTCCTTCTAAAACAGCAACTGGGAATGGGAATGCTCTCTTTTGGGCCATGTGTATCACAGGACAAGGCAATGAGCTGTTGGCAGCACTGACCTGGGTTAACTCTTCAGGGCTGCTTTTTCCCTGCCCGTAAGGAACAAGATAACCTTAAGATGACACAGTCAATGGTGCCGGTTCTGTCATCAATAACACTCATGCAACTATACTTAAATTCCCATGAGCAGCTAGGGACAGCTCTGCATCTTCACCCCCGAAATGTGACATAGAGCTGTGACCAAAACTGGCAGCTGCAGCAGGACTGAAGGCATATCCTGCTCTGGTCACCTAGCTGCGAGGGTACAGAGGCCACATGAAAACAGATACATGTTTGAGTTTCTGCATCTGTCATTACGCAAGATTTCAGTGTTTGTTAATCAGTCTTCATACCTACACCACTTGACTTCAGCAAAAAGGCAGCACTCTGAGAGATTGCACCAGAATAACAGTGTGAATTTAGACAGCCATCTAGAAATATCCGTAAGAGACTAGATAAATATTTAAATACTACCTCTTTTCTCTGTTTATGCTGTAGGTGGTATCAAGTATGTTGTTATGGATTTAATTCGTTTATTATGGAAATTGTCACTGCAATAACTTCCCTTTTGCTTGTTTTTCATTATAGATTGGTACTTACCTGTGATTCTTCAATCACTTATTGACTATGTAATTCATTCAGAGAGAAAATGCCATTTCTCTGCAGTCAGTTTTGCTATCTTTCACCTTTTCCATAAGCATTGAAACAAGGTTCTTGCATTAATTTTAACTTGTAGCTATGCAAGGTATGCCAACTGCATCCTCTGCCTATGTGGAGTGCGTAGAAAATATGGCAACTTGTTCCCCTGCTTCTAGGATCACACTGCATAGTCCTGAATAAGCTTTTCATTTATTACATGAAAATTTAAATACAGTGTAACTAAGTACTCTAGCTTTGTTTTGCATTTGTCAAATGCCAAGTCCTTCACCTGGGATCGAATAACCACACAGAAAAGTACAAGCTGGGCAGCAGCTAGATGGAAAACAGTTTGACAGAAAAGGCTGGGGTGGTTGGGCTGGCCGAGATGCTGAACGTGAGTCAGCAGGATGTATCATCAGCAAGGCAAACAGGCCGAGGGTTGGGGTTATTCCTCTCTGAGGCTAGAGTATTGTGCCCTAGTTTGGGTTTCCTAGAACAAAACAAAAAATAAAGACACTGACATCCTGGAGCAAATCTGTTTTACTGCCATCACGACAGCCAGGGCTGCTGGAGCACATGGGCTGTGTTTGCTCAGCTCTAAGCAGAAAGCTGGCTCTGGGGACATCTTACTGCTCTCTGCAGCTACCAAATGGGCCATGGTGGAGAAGGGGGAGCCACATTCCTCTCAGGCAGGCACCTTGACAGCACAAGAGGCAACAAGCTTCAAACTGGAACATGGAGGAGCCTCTTTAGATACAAGAAAAACCTTTTGCTGTAAGTGTGGTCCATGGGTGGAACAGTTTACCCAAAGAGGCTGTGAAATCTCTATCTCTGAAGCTATTCATAATGCAACCAGACAATCCCCTGAGCCACCTGCTCTAACGGGATTCTGTTCTCAGCGGAAAGTCGGATTAGGTGACACCCAGGAGGTCCCCCGGCCAACACGTTAGCCCGTGAGGCTGCGACACCCAGACTAGTCTGCGTTTTTGTCAGCAGATGGCAATGTCAGCTAAATCACGTTTTATTCCAGCAGCGCAGTGTGCATTATAACTGCAACAAAGCCTCGGCGAAGGCAATAAGGAGGTGGGGAGATCAGAGAGGAATGCCTCACGCCCTGCTTTCAGCGTGCCGCCTCCCAGCCAGGTCCCGGACTGACCCCGAACATAGCCCAGATGGTTCAGGCGAGCGGCGCTCCCCGCACCGCTGATTGCGACACGGCGTGTCCCGGGCAGCGGCCCCCGGCCCTGAAACCCAAGTTAAGGCCAAAGCCAGACACAGCGAGGGTGTTTAGAGCGACTTCTGCAGATTCACAAACTACGCCACTAACACTTCCTCCGACACCGCGACGCGCTTCCCGCCGCGGCCCCGCACACCGCCGCCACCCTGCCGCGCCGGGGCCCAGCGGGCCGGGGCCGGCGGGGCAAGGGCAAAGAGAGCCGGGGGAGGCAGTGCCCGGGCAAAGGGAGCCGGGGGAGGCAGTGCCAGGGGAGCCGGGGGAGGCAGTGCCCGGGCAAAGGGAGCCGGGGAAGGCAGTGCCAGGGGAGCTGAAACAGCCGGTGCCCCGGCAAAGGGAGACGAAGCGGGCGGTGGCCGAGCAGGAGGGGCCGGGGGAGGCGGTGCCAGAGGAGCCGAAGCAGGCGGGGCCCGGGCAAAGGGGGCTGAAGCGGGCGGAGCCCGGGCAAAGGGAGC
>JAWWMO010000083.1:104288231-104321934 GCA_035047845.1 Dendrocincla fuliginosa | reverse complement strand
ATAGCATTGCAACCTTGAACACTATAAATACAACTAAAATCGTTAGTTCACTGTTCTGTTTCCTCTTGAAAGCTGTTATATATGTTCTTGGAACTTGGTGAGTCTGTAATGGAGGTACTTGGAATGCTCACTCAAATTATAACATTGGTTTAATGACTCTTCTGTCTTCATTCACTATTCCTAGCAATGTATAATGCCTGCAAAGATGTTGAGGCTCCATCAAGTAATGTTAAAGCACTGGGGTTGCTGTGTGGGAAGGATGTCAAGGACTGCAATGCAACCAACTGGATTGAGTACATGTTTAGTAAAGACAATGGACAAACTCCTTTCAGCATTATTCCTATCTTTTCAGGTAAGAAACTGAATAGTCCTTGCCTTTGAAACTTCTGTCAAAGGCTGTGTGCCATAGCTAGCACATTGATTTTTTAAAAAGCTGCCCAGCAAGGAATATCTGCAGTCAGAGGCTTTCAAAGCAATGTAAGATCAACTTACCTTTTTTGATTTCTGTTTGGAAGTCACACTTTGCACTTTCTTTGTATACAGCTTCTTATTGTGTATAGTTCTCTAAAACTCATTAAGGATGGACTGAGCTTAGGCAACTGGCTGGCTTGTATTCCTTGGGAAACCCTGATCCTATATGATTTCTTTGTAAGGAAATTGGCATATTTCAAAATCTGAACGGATAAGGGGGATGAGAGAACACTGCTGAGATGATAGAAGTATGTGCTTATTACTCTTACAGATTGAAGGGTTATAAACATGACCAGTCATTTAATTAGTAGACAAATGTAAATAGTTGGTATGGGAAAGGCAGTAGTTTCTTCATCTGTAAGATCAAGAGGCTAGGGGCTTTCATACAAAGGGTTAACTCGCTTAACTGTGAAAGTCTGAATTGTTCCTGGTAGTAAACTGGCTCTGCAACATGTGATTTGTTGTAGATGTTCCTGTGCATGGAATGAATCCTATGAATAATGCTACCAAAGGCTGTAATGAGTCCGTGGATGATTCAACAGGGCCATGCAGCTGTCAAGACTGTTCAATTGTTTGTGGTCCAAAACCTCAACCCCCTCCATTGCCTCCTCCTTGGCTGTTGTTTGGTTTGGATGCTGTGTATGTCATCATGTGGATCTCCTACATGGGCTTTCTACTAATATTTTTTGCCCTAGTTTTTGGAGTGTGGTGCTACAGGTAAAGCATTCAAAATAATACTTGGCTCTGCAAGTCACTTGTTTTTCCTTGAAAACTTTCTCTGCCCAGGTCAGGTGCTTATATCTCTACTACTTCAGCCAGCAAAAAGTTATGTTCTGTGACAATGCTTATACTTGCAGGGAGTGTTCTGACACCTAAAACCATCTGATGGAAAGTCATTGCACAAATTGGTTTAGTTGTTGCACAACTCTCATAGCATCCCTAGCTACAGGATCAAAGACGCTGTTTGTCAACTTTCATATGCAAGTATGCAAAAACTCTGGGGAATGCATATTCATAACAAAGCAGTCACCTGCCTTATTGCAAATTAAGACATGAGTACTTCTCCCTAGTCTCGTGTTTTGAAAAAATTAAATGAAAGCTGTGCTTCCAGTAACTGTAGCATGTCACCCTTGATCGCATGGCTGGAGCACCTCTCCTGTTAAGGCAGGCTGAGAGAGTTGGGGCTTTTCTTCAGCCTGGATCAAAAAAGGCTCTGGGGAGACCTTATAGCAGCCTTTCAGTACCTAAAAGGGGCCTACAAGAGAGTTAGAGAGGGACTTTTTACAAGAGCATGTAGTGATAAGACAAGGGGCAATGGCCTTATGCTGAAGGAGGTTAGGTGTAGATTAGATATTAAGAAATCCTGTATTGTGAGGGTGGTGAGTCAGTGGAAGAGGTTGCCCAGAGAAGTCGTGGATTCCCTGTCACTGCAAGTTCAAGGCCAGGCTGGATGGCAATCTGAGTAACCTGATCCTAGTAAAGGTTGTCCCTGATCATGGCTCTAAGATGATCTCTAAGGTTTGCTTCCAACCCAAACCACTCTGATTCTGTGATTGCTCAGTTATGACCAGGAAACTGAAATTGCTCTATGATAAGAATTAAGTCTGTGTGGAAAGGCATAATGGGTTCAACAAACTTGACATGCTCATCAGCTGTACCTTACTGGGCAAGATGAATTGGGAGGTGTGTTTAGAGATGTCTGGTTCATAACCCAAAACATCCTGCCATAATTGAAGGCCTGGTTAGATTAGCAGGAGGAAGCTGTTGAACTTCGCTCCTGTTCTGAGTATCAGGAGTGTTTAGGTCTATCGTAAGTGTTCTGTGCTATAACTTGCTTGTCTTCAGGACAGGAAGCAAGTACCTTATTTTCTGGTTTTCTCTAGTTCTTAATTTCTTCAGGCTGAGTATCTAACTTCAGCAGTTTGACTAGTAAAGCAGAACCCTTCTAATATAAAAGTGTCTTGCCAATGTTATCACTCTAAGTTATGATCAATTTAAAGAGACTGTGCTGTTAATGCTACTGATGTTCTAAATAGGCATAAAGAACCTGTGCATGATCTGAGCTGGAATGTTTATTAAGACAGCTGTAGTGACTATTTTGTTCCAAGGGATCATAAAGCTGGAGTTTGCTGTTCTTGAGGGGATGGTTGTAGGGGTAACAGTGCCTATAGATTCTGGAGGAGTCAAATTATGTCAAATTGATTAGTAGCATTGACCTTTACTCTTTCTGTATAAACAGTACAGACACTGTTTTGGACATGCAGGTTAATGTAGCTTTTTGTCTTGCAGGAGGCGGCACTTTGTATCAGAGTACACACCAATTGACAGCAATGTAGCCTTTTCTGTGAATTCCCACCGTGACAATGGTATGCCGTGGATAAGAGTAAGAGGTTTCTTAGAAACTCAGCTTGAGTGCATCCTCTTCCTGTGGATGAGCTCTGGAATTTCAGCTTTGTTAGGCCACATAATCCATTCTTAGAGGGCTTTGTTTCAGTTTTTTGGCCAGTATCTCTCTTCTTTTAGAGCAGTACTTAACCTTGTTTTGCTGGGTACACAGTTCATGCATCAAGTTGTGCTGCAAGGAAGTTCTGGAGGGCTTTGTAGCAGAGCATGGGGAGGGCAACACAACGCTAAAATCAATTTGGTCATGTTTTGACCTATCCATGTATCCATTTAAAGCACGCTAAGAAAGAATTGTAGTGCAGTTTGTGTAGCACCTGAGGTAGACTGTTTTAATGCTTATATATCTTTTAGCTTCCTGCCTTTATTTGCTACTTCTGTTAAAGACAACATTACATTAAAAGGGGCAGTGTTAGCTCCAAGGTGGTTTCTGTTCTCTTGACCTCAGTCAAGGATTGGTTGCAGGGTCTGACTGTCAGTGTAGATATAGCTTCTGTGCTTACTACAAACAGAGCTAGAATAAAATTTCATCTTTCCTACTGGACTTCAATAAAATGTTGCTTAACTGGCTTTTCAAACATTTACTCTTAACTGCTTTTTCTTGCAGGGAAAATTACCTGTGGTGAAAGGCTTGGTGAAAGGTTCGAGAATGGCCTGAGGATGACATTCACATCATGGGGGGCTTTCTGTGTCAGAAATCCACGTCCTGTTATCCTCTTCTCTGTGGTCTTCATTGCAATGTGCTGCTCAGGCTTTGTATATATTAAAGCAACTACAAACCCTGTAGATCTCTGGTCAGCCCCAAGCAGCCAAGCTCGCAAGGAGAAGGAATACTTTGACACACACTTTGGGCCTTTCTTTCGTACCGAACAACTTATTATTCAAGCGCCAAACAGCCGCCCAGACACCTATTCGCCTTACCCATCAGGAGAAGATGTACCTTTTGGGCCTCCACTTACCAAAGATATTCTCCATCAGGTAATTGCAACTTGCCAAGAGCAAAGATCTAAGCATGTCTAACAGGTATAACTGTGTGGAGTTGGCTTCTATCTGCAATGCTGTGTATTCCTCAAGATGTTCACTAATATTCACGTAAAAAATCCTAGCCTTACTATAAAAGCTTTTTGTTGAAAACCCTTGTTAGAGAGACTTGCAAGCTAAGTCCCAGTAAGCATTCTTAGTATGAACACAGAAATAATGTTTTGTGATGTGCTTCTATAGACACGTGCCACTGTCTCTGGGAGCTTGCAGGAATATAGCATGTACTTAAATTCTACCATGGAAGGGAAATGCTTTCTTGTGCTACTTTTAAACTGTGTTGTTTTGTTTTCTTTTTTTAAAGGTACTGGATTTGCAGGATGCTATTGTCAACCTAACTGCTTCTTTTGACAATGAGACTGTAATGCTGAAGGACATTTGCCTAGCTCCTCTTGCTCCCTTTAACAACAACTGCACTATACTGAGTGTACTCAACTACTTTCAGAACAGCCATTCTGTTCTAGATCACACTGTTGGGGATGAGTTCTTTATCTATGCTGATTACCACACTCACTTCCTATACTGTGTTCGGTAAGCAGTACAACATGTTTTCAAACTGTGGGCCAAGTAGGCTTTTGTCTTGCTGGCAGATAAAATTACCTAGTTCTCACTGGGCCCCCGAACCTTTCTTACCCCTTTCTAAACTTGCAATACTATGTGGAGCTGCAGGTTAGTATAGATTGCTTGTCTTAGTATTTCAGTAGGAGTTAGATTTTAATCAAGTTGACAGTTAAACTTTGGTGTGGACACTGACTCTGGTTTATCTTAAACATGCTTTCAACACTTCTGAGGAGTTCTGTAACAGAAGACAGCTTCTGAGCTTTCTCTTCAGTTTAGAGTTCAGTTGGGTAGAAGCTACTCCTTGTCTTTTAGAGGCTATAAGGCAGATGCCTTTAAACTGTATTTAAATTCAAAGCAAACGTAGCACAAGGACCGTGTATCATTAGCAGTCTTATTTAATTATTTTTCTCTTGATAGTCAGTTATAATGCAATAAGTTTTTACTTTTTTGTGCTGTGCCTCAGTTCTCAACAATTATTGCTGATGATCTCCTTAGGGCTCCAGCATCACTGAATGACACAAGTGTACTTCATGATCCCTGCTTAGGAACATTTGGTGGACCTGTATTTCCATGGCTGGTGTTGGGAGGATATGATGGTAGGTGGAAAAACAGTATTGCAGTTTGTCTTGAGAGTAGATACTTGTGAACTGTCTTTGGTGCTAAAGGTGCATTCTCATTTAACACAGGTGTTTAAATGCACTCCAGAGAAACTGGAGTTTTGTTCAACTTTTGGTAAGTTAAGGGTGTTTTAAGTGAGTGTTCAGGAGACCAGTGCTGGGATTGGAGGCAGACTACTCTGGAAGTGCAAAGTGATGTAATCTATAACTGGAACATACTGGTCAACAGGACAAATGTTCAGTCTGCTTTGGGCCTGCTAAAAGATCTCTAATTTCTGGAGGCTAGGTGAAGACATGAAGTAGCTCAAATTGATGTGCTGAGTTAGAATAGTTTTGTCACTGATCTGACAAAGCAGTTAAGAATAAGATTAAGATGTTCACGAAGGATATTATTCCATAATTAATCTGAAGCCAAAATTTTGTTCAAGCAATTATTCTAATTAAATGTAACTTGACAGTACACTTGTATTTGATCTAACTAAAACAGGGCTTCAAGGCAAGCACTTCTTGATTAAACTGTAGGGGTTTTGTACTTGCTTTGACTAAAATCTAAGCATGCAGGAGGTATACTGCTTAGGAAGCTACATCATATTTTTCATTAGATGGAAAATCAGAAACACTGGTTATATAGTACCCCCTTGTCTAACCATGAAACAGCTTAATGTCTGGGTGTCATGAGCATGGTAAGTAATGAATAATTACTTTTGAATACAATCTGGAGTGCTTATTTGCTTCTGTTCCTGTTTCAGTGTTACGTTTGAGAACTCAGTGTTGTTAAATGGAGTTGCAGGGATGGAATTGCTTTGAACAATGCTAATTTTAAACTTACTTGTATCTACTATACTAGAGTGTAAGCTCTATTTCTTAATTCCAAACTATTTTTCCCCTCTATAGATGAGAACTATAATAATGCTACAGCTCTTGTGATTACTTTTCCTGTCAGCAACTACTACAATGACTCAAGAAAGCTAATGAAAGCCTTGGCATGGGAAAAAGAGTAAGTAGTCTTTTTATATTCTGAAATGCAGATGTTACTTAAAGCAGCTTTAAATGCACATATGTGAAAAATACCTGTACTGACAGTTTTTTAATATAATTAAAGAGATGTTTTGAAAGGAACAAAACTGGTTAAAACAGACTATGCTGGTCATAAGACCTTCACCTTATTTGCTTTGAGTACATAGGTTCTAGTCCTGTTACTGATCATCTAGCCCAGTAGCACTTTAGAAGGGATTTATATATTTTATTGTGGCTAGAATTGCACAGGTAGACTCCTGGACCATTAACCACGAGTGGAAAGGTCAGTGTGATCTTGTAATTCTTAACATTTAATTTTTTTAAATGTCATCCAGATGAGCATCTAAAGCTTTCATCCCTTTCACCATCTTGAAGAGGTGATGTTGGCTTACACTGGCTAACAATTCAGATAAAAACTTCTGGACTAGAAAGTTTGCGACAAAGTAAGAGCGTGACGAGAATCTGCCTGTGCCACAAACACCTCTCAAGTTGGGGAACTGAAACAAGGTCTGAGAAATTGTTCCAGTACTGTAAGCAAGCTGCAGTCATCTTTCACGTGTGTACTTCTAGGTTTAGCTTTGAGGAGAATTGCACTTACCATGTGAAATAGCTTATGCAAGATACCTATTTGTCATCAGACTCTGGAGAGAACATGGAAAGTGTTTCAGCTTAGTGTATTTCTAGTGCTTGGAGTAGAATTCTAGGTCTATGTAGCCAGCACCTCTTTCTAAAAATGACCATGGTCCCTCAAAGTACTTTCTGGCCACAGTGCACTCTTGTACCCGATGATGTAAATTTGCCATCAGCTGGCTTTCAAGTATTTTTAATAGAAGATGTTTTATCCTTTAAAGTATGACTGACCTCTTGGTTTTGTTTTTTAGATTCATTAACTTTTTGAAGAACTACAATAATTCAAATTTAACTATATCATTTTCTGCTGAACGGAGTATTGAAGATGAAATCAACCGTGAGAGCAACAGTGATATTAGCGTTGTGTTGATAAGCTATCTTGTAATGTTTGTGTACATCTCCATAGCTTTGGGACATATCCAGAGCTGTAGAAGACTGCTGGTATGTGTATAGTTTTCATTGCTATAAAGACTGAAGCTATAGCTTGCTGGTAGCTTTAAGTGACTTAAATAGTTTTACAGAATGCTCATGTTCAATTTTGTATTAGAGCATTGAGTCCTTCTTGGGCAGGAATTACAAGGAGCATTGCTCTTGTCATACTAGATAGTTCATGAGTTCTTTGTAGTCTCAGATAAGTATTTTCACTTGAGAAGTGCAGTTAAGTTTAGCTTTAAGACTTGCAACTTCAAGATTGGGTTTTGTTTTTTTTTTAATAATACCTGGATCTTCAAATGAATCAGAAAAGTAATTTTGCTGCTAACTACACTAAATATAAGAATATGGCTTTTACCTTTGCTATAATCTGTTCTATCTGGTGATGCTTGTTTGGTTGACAGTCAGTACAACTCTTTCAGGTGGATTCGAAGATCTCTCTGGGCATTGCAGGCATCCTGATTGTACTGAGCTCAGTAGCATGTTCTATAGGCATTTTCAGCTACTTTGGAGTCCCACTGACACTGATTGTGATAGAAGTAATTCCTTTCTTGGTGCTGGCTATTGGAGTGGACAACATCTTCATTATAGTTCAGACACTTCAGGTATTTATTCTTTCATTCTAAAAGCACTTGTCATTTCTGAAAGCTGTAAACTTGGAGTAGAAAGTCTTTCGCATTCCAGTGTTCAGCTCAATCTGAGCAGCTCTGGACTCTTACAGGATGTCTAGTGGTTTGGAAGAGAGGCAAGATTCTGTGTACATTCTACCTGCACAGAAAAAAACATCAGCTTCTAAGTCTCTGCCTTTTCTTACTGCTGGTTGATACCAAAATAGCTGCAGAACTCAACTGCTATTTCAATTATTTGTAACTTTAGTGTCTTTTGATCAGTACTCATGATCTAAACTATGTTCTTAGGACTTTTTAATTTGACAGGTTCAATAACCCACTGAAACTGGCACTGCCTCTGGCAAGTGTGTGGTTTTGGCTGAAGTACTGAACCTAGTATTATATTTTGAATTTGAAGCAAGACAACAGAATGTTCATGCTGCTTTTGTTTTAGAGAGTCTCAGTTGTTTATCTAGCTCTTGTTAATGCAATGACAACAGTAAAAGATAGTTTGGGATATTTAAAAGTTTTGGGTTTTTTTTAAAGCCATATGAAATAGCTTTCTAAATTGCATGATTCTGAATTGTAATAAATTATTGCCTTAAAACAGAGAGATGAGCGCCTTCAGGGTGAAACTCTGGATAAACAGATTGGTAGAGTCTTGGGAGATGTGGCACCCAGTATGTTTCTCTCATCTTTTTCGGAGACTGTGGCATTCTTTCTTGGTAAGTTTTCTTTAATATTTGAAGAAAAGGCCCTTATACTTGTGTGTCGCAAGAATAAATGCGAAACTAAAGTATAGAAGCAGAGTAAGAATTTGTATAGGAAGTCTGGCTTAGTTGTTCATTGTTATAATCAAGTTAAACTTCTGCTGGGGATAGGCATGGTGGTGTTTTGAGTCTGGCACAGTTAAAAAGATACAATTCTGAATCTGTCATGCTTTTCAGCATGAAAAGCTGGAGCTTGCAGTGACTGACAGGTCTAAATTTGCCATTAGTAATAGATTAAATGTCAGGGTGCATGAACTCTTGTGTTGCATTTAGTCATATTGCTAGTGCTTGCAGAAATGACCCTATGACAAAGTAGGTTTGAGGTTTGCTTTACAGTATGTGTTAGAGGTATATCTTATTTTTTACCCTACAAGTATAATTTGGCCTTCTTTTATAGTGGACTTGTTTAGCTGGAGTGTAATTTGTCATTGGCCCAATTTGCATTGGAGTGGCTTAATACTGGAGCAAGGTATTACATGACAGCACTGCTTAACTGCTCTCTTAGACAGCTTGCTTGTAATTTTGGAATTGAGAAATGTCTTAATGGTCACTCCTTTACACAGCCTTAATGCTGTTAAACAGGTCAAAGGCAGCAGCTGTAGCCAGGCTTATATCAGCTGTTTTCTTTGCTCTGAAAAGAAAGGCTCTCTGTCCTGCTATAAGGCTAGCACTTAAACTGGATATTTGTCTAGAAAACGCTCATGCATTTCTAAGAGAAGGGAGCTTGCTTAACAAACTGGGTCACTTCCTTCAGGGACACTGTCTACGATGCCAGCGGTTCGCACATTCTCCCTTTTTGCTGGAATGGCTGTGCTCATAGACTTTATTCTTCAAGTTACTTGCTTTGTAAGTCTCCTGGGCTTGGATATTAAGCGTCAAGAGGTGAGTATAAATGCACCTGTAGCTGCAGTGTAGTGGGAACGATGACATCCACTGAAATGCACTAAATCTGGCATTTAATCCATTTTCAGGGGAATAGACTGGATATTCTGTGCTGCATCAAAAGTAGTGAAGAAACGGTTGGCGTCCAGCGTTCTGAGAGCATGTTATTTCTGTTCTTCAAAAATCTGTTTTCTCCATATCTGCTTAAGGATTGGATGAGACCAATAGTAGTATGTATACTTTGCTTCAAATAAGCAGTCCTGAGCAAGAGTGTAGTGAGCCTGAAGGCCTAAATGGGGAAGAAAAATCTTCAATACAATGAAACAAATGAATCTTCTGGTATTTTTGCTTTCAGCATTAATATAGAAATAAACTTTTGTAACTGCAAGAGTATTTCAGTAAATGAAGGCTTGATCATGGATTATCCAAAGTCCAGGTTTAGAAGTTGTGTTACTAACAATCAAATTGCTTTAGGCCTAGGTGAAAAAAGGAGCACACATTGGCTTTTATACTGCATTAATCTAGAATGTTGTTGCTGAATCTGTGATGCAGTTTGGGGTTACTGTGCTTATTCAGAGAAGGTGTTTGGTGTATCTTTCACTGCTTATTTCTGAGGATAAATTTCCTTATGGTTCAAAAGGGAACCCTGAGTAGCTAGATTTTACTGCCTGTAAACTTGTATTAGTAAGCACTCAGCATGCTATACTAAGCCTGGCTAGCATACTTAAACTAGAGCCTCTTTGCATGGTTCCTATTAGCTTAGTAAATGACTCGTATTGCTTGTTGTTTCTGTATAGTTCTCACTTCCATGGATTTGCTTTTTTGCAGATAGCAGTGTTTGTGGGCATCCTGTCATTCAGTACAGCAGTTATGCACAATGTAGAGATTGGACTGGATCAGTCTCTCTCAATGCCAGATGTAAGTCTTATGGTCATGTCACTGTTCAGCAGTTTGTGGCTGAATTGAGAACCTTGATACCTTGTTGTGCTACCTCGACATTATATAATAACTCAAACCCTTCCCTTTAAGGACTCCTATGTAATAGATTACTTCAGCCACATCAGCAAGTACCTCCATGCGGGTCCCCCTGTCTACTTCGTCCTAGAAGAAGGGCACAACTACACCTCTTTGGAAGGGCAGAACATGGTGTGTGGTGGAATGGGATGTAATAATGATTCACTTGTCCAGCAGGTCTTCAATGCTGCGGAAATTGGTAGCTAGTAAGTCTTTCATGCTTGTCTCTGCATAGTTGCGTGGAAAAGATGTAGCTGACTAGTGTGTCTTTTTGATTTAGTTCAGGCTCAGGTGTTGGTTGTACAACTGACATGCTATTGTACGTGCTTTATATTGTGGTTTTGGGAGGGAGGGGAATGGAAGAAGCTGTGGCAATCTTTTAGAGCTAGCTGAGCATTGTGGCTCTTAGATGGGGTACTGGAGCATGGGACTACATGGAGGGCTAAGTAGCTTGGACGAGAATGAGTTGACATGGCATCAGTTGGCACTGGAGAGATCAAGGGATATGTTCTGGAATGAAATATAAAATTACTGATGATGGATATGTTGCACTATTTTTACTAGCACAAGGATAGGCTATGCCCCATCATCCTGGATTGATGACTACTTTGACTGGGTGAAGCCACAGTCATCCTGCTGCAGAGTGTACAACACCACTGGACAGTTTTGCAATGCTTCAGGTATTGGCATCCCTCTCATTCCTAGGTGATTATCATGGTTTATAAGTTTCGCAGCCAAAACATTTTATCGTGGTATGAGTCAGGTGAAAAGCTTTTCTTACGGCAAGCAGGCACTTCTTGAGTTGCCCTCTTATTTACGTGAACTGCTGTTTGAGTAAACTATAATACTCTACTGGAATGCTGCAGGCTGACATCCTACTTAGAGAACCAACGTGACTTGCTACAAAAATTTCGATCCTTCTGCTGGCTTCATTAGAGCACACAAACTTAGTGCTCTGGTTTTGTTCGGGTCCTTCAGTTTGGTGTAATGCAGATGGTGCATAAGTAACAGAGTTCCATTAGCCCTTGCCTTAGTAGTAATAAATAAAAATAAAGGACTCCAGGTCTTATACAGAATTTCTGGCCTGATCAGTTAGTTCATCAGTAGAAGTGTTTTTCATGGAATCATATCCTATAGTACTTCAAGTAAGAAGTTACTAGCATTAGGACAAAGAATACTTGATTCTGTAGCTGACTGTCTTCCTGTTTTTCTTCAGTCACTGATCCATCCTGCACTCGTTGTCGACCACTGACTCAAGAAGGCAAGCAGAGACCACAGGGCAAAGATTTCATGACCTTTTTGCCAATGTTCCTATCAGACAACCCTAATCCTAAATGTGGCAAAGGGTAAGACCCTTATTATATAGATCTTGCTTAGACCAATATGTCAAAGATATTTGCTCTAAATTTTATGTCTGCAATATTAGGTATCTAGTATCCTACTAAAAGGCATACAACCACTGATATCTCACCTGTTCTGTAGTATTTTTTGAAACAACTGGAAAAAACTAATACATTATCAACTCAATGGAACAGCAGCTTTCCCCTGTACAAAGAGTAACATTATCTGTCAGTCTGTTCTAGATGCTTTGCAATCTTGTAATGTATTGCGCTCTGATGCTTTTATAGTTTTGGAAACTGCTAGAAACAGCTAACAGATGTTAGCCCCCTGAAAGTCAACTATAAGAGAGCTGGAGGAGGACTATTTACAAGGGTGTGTAGAGATAGAACAAGATAGAATGGCTTTAAAATGAGAGGGTGGGTTTAGATTAGATGTGACTAAGAATTTCCTTTAGGGTGATGAGGCAGTGGAACAGGTTGCCCAGAGAAGTTGTGCCTCAGCCCTGGAAAGGTTCAAGGCCAGGTTGGATGGGATGTGAACCACCGTAGTCCAGTGGAAGGTGTTCCTGCCCATGGTGGGGGTGAAACCAGATGCTCTTTATGATCCCTCTCAACCTAAACCATTTTATGATTCTATAAAATTATAAGTTATAAAAAGCTAGTAAACTTGAATGGTGCTGACACTGACATCTCATATTGTTACTGTGTTTATATAGAGGACATGCTGCATATAACTCTGCTGTCAACTTTATAAACAACAAATCTGATGTTGGAGCTACTTATTTTATGACTTACCATACAGTACTGAAAACATCATCTGATTTTATTGATGCTATGAGGAAAGCTCGGATTATAGCAGATAACATTACTGAGACCATGGGCATCAAAGAGAAGAACTATCGGGTGTTTCCTTACAGGTACGGTTAGATCTTTCTTGCCTTGGTGATAAATACCTGAGCAACTGAGAAAAGGTCTCACATTAGAGAGACCTTATTAGAAAAATATTGGAGACTTGAGTATTGAGTTTTGCCTACCAGAAGGTAATGCAGAGATTCTGGAATCTCTAGTAAAGCCAGAAAGATACATTCTATATGCATATTGCCGACTTCTCTTTATGGTGGTTGATAATAACTAACCTAAATCAAGAAACATGTTGTTCAGTACGGAGGTAGCTCTGGCTCCCTTCTGGGTATTTCCTAGCCTTCGTAGTAGGATTTAATAGTCCAAACATGAAGCAGATAATGTCGACCTAGGTAGTTGCAAGCTATACTATGAATGTATTGACTTCAAACAAGTTACTCAAATGAAAAGCAAATGCAGCAGTGATGTCAAGTATAAGAGTACTGTAAGGAAATTGAGTTGGAATTGGTATCTGTACAGCTGAAATACTGATCTCTGCATTAAAGAATCCTATCCATACTTGTGGTCTGTCTGCAGTAACTCCTGCAGATACTACAGTGGGTCTCAGGACTTTCTGGTATCTACTAGCTGCTTATATTGAAGTGTGGGAACTACCCCGACTTCCAGACACAACCTTTATTTGAAGTGTTAGTGAGAAGTTGTCATAAAACAGCCAGCATTCTGTAGGAGTTGTTCCACTGATAAAAGGAAACCAGTTCCTGTTGGTGAGTTGTGTAAGGGAGAGAACTACTTTATCCTTAGCACAGAAGCTAATCTAATATTAGCATATAGCAGGAAAGGTGGCCAGTGACAACCTCTCATCTTTCCACAGTGTGTTCTATGTCTTCTATGAACAATACTTGACAATTGTGCATGATGCCATCTTCAACCTCTGCATCTCCTTGGGATCAATATTTTTGGTGACAACTGTGCTACTTGGTTTTGAAGTATGGGCTGCTATTGTAGTTTCAGTAACTATTGCTATGATAATCATCAACATGTTTGGAGTGATGTGGCTTTGGGGCATCAGCTTGAATGCAGTTTCATTAGTAAATCTTGTCATGGTAAGTCAACAAGATATCCCTCTGCTTCTGTTTCCAAGTCTTGAACAGTTCTGCGTCTTATGTGTATACTTACAAAACTGAGCAGTATTTTGCTACTGAACTTCAACAGACATTTGAACAGTAGTGGAATTATCTTTAAATACACAGATTTTTTCTGAGAAGTAGCCCTAGTACTGATAAGATACAGCAATTGAGCTGTAAGCTATACTGCATCTGTTGGTGGGCACTTCTGTTCTGATACAGCAGCTGTATTGCTGCTGTATAGGCCAGGTGCTGCTCCACATCCATGCAGGTTGTTCATGCTGAAGGTGAGAATACATAGGTTCATGTTAAGGTTTCTGCTCTATTTATGTTCTAGAGTAGGTCTGGGATGTGCTAGCACCAGTGTTGTTCCTGCATAAATGGATGAAATCATTTGGGCAAAGAGTACCCTGGTAAAACACTCCAGAACTCACTCTAGCAAGCAGCTGTTACTTGCTCTGGCTTACCATGCTCTCTAGAGGCTTGTGGTAGGTTCTGAGAAAGTTACAAGAGTAAACTGTTAGCCCATGTTACAACTATGTGTTCAAGCAAGTCTATCTACTAGATAAGGTTTAAAATTTGCCACATGTTTAGCCAGTGTTGTAAATGACTAATCAGCTGAACTGCTATGGTATGAAACCAGGCTGTATATTCAGTGTTTTTTCTAAAGCATGTTATTGCAGCTAATAACTGTAAACTGATTCTAGCATTCAGTGTTCACTGCACACACTGGGTTGAAGCCAGCCTGCTTCAACATCAAGAAACTTTGTTTTGGAGGTCAAATCTTGTGCTCTGCTCACTGTTTGATTGTCTGTTGGTAATGATTGGTGGTAAAACACCATACAGTACCTGCAGCCTTTGGAAAGCCACTAACACTGAGCTTGTAACTTCTTCCCACGCTATTTTAACCCTGGGGACTAATCACAACTGCTAGGAACCTTTCCTAGCCTGTCTACCATCCCAAGTAAAGACCTTAACATCAAAGTGCTTATCTAAATGATGTTTACATGTAGGTTTCTCTTCACTCTCTAGAGCTGTGGTATTGCTGTGGAATTCTGCAGTCACGTGACAAGAGCTTTCACTGTTAGTACTAAGGGCAGTAGAGTAGAGCGTGCAGAAGAAGCTCTGTCTCACATGGGCAGTTCAGTAAGTATCTACTGTTAGGGGGGCAAACTAGTAGGCAACTTAAAACTTTACTGACTGTTCTCTTAAAAAATAATACGGACAGCAGTCTTAAGTCACAAAGATGGCCTTGCCTTTTCTTTTTGTAATACTTAAAATTCTTTACGGTCAGCTTAGGCTTCTACTGGTAATAGGGATGATGAAGACTATGATTTTTAATCTGATGTTTCTACTACCTAATAGCAGAAAAGAGCTAAAAGCTTCAGCTGAATTAGTAGTTTGGATAAACCTCAAATTTTCACATTCAAGTTTAAGTGTTTTTCTCTTCCAGATACTTAAAGGTGACTAGGAAAGGTTGTTTTCAACATTGGGTGTAATTGGAGCTTTGGGAACACAAGCAGGGCTCAGTGTTTAGGCAGTACTGTCATGTCACTCATCTTAGAATAGTGACCTGGGTGGGGTTGGAATGGACTGTTCTGGTGATGTGTGTACTGGACCTGGGTAAGGAACTTTACTGGAATGTGAGGTGCTTCAACTAATAATTTTCATCTGTATCTGCCTGAAGGAAAAATTAAACTAGGTGGCTGTACAGGTCAGAGTGGATTTTTAATCATACTGAGCCTGTCCTGTGGGACCAAAAAGATAAAACTCTTTTCCTGAGTGTGTCTTAGATTTGTTTCTAAGAATTAATGGGGAAAGAGGTATACTGCATATAGGAGCCTCAGATGACACAGGAATTTCACCAAATGCTAAATACTTGAAGCAAATGGATTATCTAAAGCCCTGCTTACCACTTGAATGCTTTTTTTATTGACAGGTTTTCAGTGGTATCACGCTGACCAAATTTGGAGGAATTGTAGTACTGGCTTTTTCTAAATCTCAAATCTTCAAGATATTCTACTTCAGGATGTATCTAGCTATGGTTGTGCTGGGAGCAACACACGGACTAATATTTCTTCCAGTTTTGCTCAGTTACATAGGTAAGATGTGACAGGCTGTTCTAAACCATTGTTCAAACATTAAACAGCTAGCTGTCTGTGAACTCTTTCCATTAAAGCGAAAGGATTGCAAAGATGGAAAGCAACACTTGAATGTGCCCCTCTCATTCAAGCAGCCTGTATCCTGGAAAGCAAGAGCTGACTGGTGCTAGTGCAAGCAGCTCACTGTCGCGAGCTTGCTGAACTGAAGCAACCACAGCCTGGCCTGTGTGGTTGCACATTGCTCTGCTTCGTGGAGGGCCCATGACGGCCCACAGACAGCAGCATGATTGGCATGTCTCAACATGGGGACAGGGTGGTGGCTGGAAGCAACAAACCTCCTCTAGGACACTGTTCCTGTGTTTGCAGAAACAATCTTGCTTTGTGGTGGGTGGTCCAAGCATCGTCCTCTTGATTTTGGAAATGCATATGCATAGTGTAGGTCTTAGAAGTAGAATTAAACTGAGCCTTACCTAATGAGGTTAAGACTGATTTACCTACTGCTGCCCTTGCTGCTGCCAACAGCTATTAACAGCTGAGCATAGGCATATTTCTGAATGTTAAGCTAGACCTAGACAGATGGCACGTGCTTCCTGATGACTCTGTGATTGGCTGTAATATTGAGACTTTGGAGTAACTCTGTGTTCTCTCACTCAGGCCCATCAGTAAATAAAGCTAAAACTCGTGCCGCACAAGAGAGGACCAGAGGTACAGAACGGGAGAGACTCCTCTACTTCTAGTTTTTTAACAGTGTTCAGTGGACTCCATGAACTGTGGCTTAGGCACAACTTCGAAGAACTGAAGCGCAGCAACGTTCTATGACTATCACACTGTAACCACCACTGACTTGACTTCTGCACACATTCAACTAGAAGATACCAGCTGCAGCTTCGGACATAGCTTTAAACTCAGGAAATGCTAAGTGTGGCTCAAGTAACAGTATTACTAAAATTAGATGTGTTAATAAGATTTCTAAAACACTTCTGTTTTCAAGAGGTTGCATCTTCTAGAAACCTAAACCAGCTGTATTGAGAGTTGAATAGCATTTCGTCAATGAAATTGAGGTGATGTGTATGAGAATGGACTGCTAAACCACTGACACTAATTTTAAATGCAGGTCAATGCAATTTTTGTCTATTTTTAGGGGGAAGCCATCACAAGTTGTAATATTTTTAGTACTATTTGCCAAAATGTCTTGTATATACTTTATTATAAAATAGCAATTTTGTAGTTCAAAAATCTACTTAAATGCAATAAATTAAGTTTATACATTTCAGTGGAAGAGTCTTTCAGAATGTGGTGGGCTTCATGAGAGCTTGTTCTCCAAAAACTTGTTTGAAGAAGGTGACATGTTCTTCACAGTGCTCACCTAAGGGCAACACAATTAAAGTTAATGTTCACAATTCAGAAACAGAACCAAGATTGTGTAGTTTCACTTACCTTAATTCATTAGTACTAATTGTTATCTCTAATGTGTTTGAGTACAGGAGTTTAAAAAAATATAAAGCAGTGGAATACTGAGGTATTTCCAGTCCTGTGACTAGGATTACTGTGGTGAAGTATATGTTTGATCTAATTCCTGGATCTAGTTCATGTATCTCACCAGCAGATTCATAACCACGAGAGCCCGTTACTGTCAAGATACAATATCTTGGAGTGGGATTCTGTGCCTACAGACTGATTACAAACATGCAGCTGGTGCAAGCTGTTTAGCTTGGCTTTTAAGGAATAGGAACTGTAGCATAAAATAAGCCTTGTCTGTTTCCACAAATTGCAAAAATTCAACTGAACTCAAATGTTTCCTGACGCAGTTGCTGACTTTAGGAGAAAGCACTAATTGGAAATAATGGCTCTGCTAAGCTAAGCAGTGAGAGCAACTGCAAGTCAAACAGGTTAGTTAATCCACAAGTTTCTGCTTGGCGCAGTCTCTTTACTCCTCGGTGCACTATACAAAGGAGTAAGACAAGTTAATTCAGAATGCTTACATATAAGTCTAAATATAGACTAAAATGTAACAAGAGTTTTATCTTCTAATACAGACTCAACTGGATTGGAAGTGAAACAAATCTTAGTTGTGTCTGCACAGCTGTGTATCTTGCTCAAACTGCCTATTGCTTACCTGGTGTGAAACTAGGATTTCCTCGTAGCCGCTGATTTCTTTGTTCAAAGAATCGAAATATGGTATAGAAAAGCATGTCATCTTCTGCTTGTTTTGCTGCATCGAGGAATTTACGGGCTGAAATGCTGTCGTGTCCTCCAATACCCCTGATGAATCTCAAGGCAGCCAAAACTTGGTGTTTGGATAAGAGAACTTCCACTATTTCATCATTTGCTGTGGAAAGTCTCTGTGAAGTCAATCACAGCTGTAAGATTATGCTTCTAATGAATGCAAGTGACTGAGATACTAGCTAGTCACTTCAAGCTTGGTCAGGTAAGCTGTTTGACCAGTCTAACCCACATGTGACATGGAGTTACTATAGTCAGAAATGCTTACTTTTAACATGTCCAGAGAGAGCTGATGTGCAGGAGGGTAAATGCTTTCCAGGGACAGTAAGAGACAAGCCTAGGGCAAAAGTAGAAATAACCTTAAAATTCTGAAGAGTTCCCACCTCCCAAACCAGCTTACTGCAGCTAGTTGTCTTACATACCAAAGGCTTTGAGTCACTGAGCACATGGTACTGCAGAAACTGATGAAGCATGTAGAACAAGTTGTGTTGAACAAGGGTTTTGATGACCAGCTCATATAAGTAATGCTGTGAATGCAGGAAGAAGACCATGAAGGATATGTCTCTATACCAGTTTTTACAATCTAGAAGGCAGTATTTTATAGGACTTAGATGTGTGATCAAGACTGGACTAAAGCTGCATTTCATGGAGTGGGGCAATAGACTTGGTATGTAGGTGATTTACCTGAACTGCAATCTGGAACTGGTTGAGTGACCGAATGTATTCCATCAAGACTGCTATAGTGAACTTATGAGGTGCTTCCTGGACAAGGAAAAAATTGTTAGATGGAACTTGTACAGCTTTTCTGTTAATGACAACCCTGTAAGAATGGGCATCAAAATACCCTAATCCTGACAAAGCCTTCTGCAGCCTATCTTAAGCAGTCAGCTTAAGTTGGCTGCTCTGAGACTGCCCCTAAATTAGCCCTTCAAATTACCTTACCTTCTTCTCTGTAAATACGGATAAAACATGTGTGTACATGTCAGACTGGTCAATAACTGCTTGAGTGCGGACAGGACGTTTCAGGAGTGGATTACTTCTACTCAAGCCTGTTTCTACCACCTAGAAGAAAAAAGTTTTTTAAAAAGAAAACCAGTGTAGTACAGTTCTAGTCAGTCTCAGCTGTACAGACAGTTTTCTACTTTGAACATAACTACAAACATGTTTTGTTAAGGAGGAAATTTATGGCTGTGCTCATGTTATACTAGACGCATCTTGTTCAGTGGGACCTTCCTACTAAACTTAATCCTGCTTTTTAAAGTTATATAAATATAGCTGCTAATACACACCTCAGAGCCAGGAGATGAATCAAACTTACTATACTAATGCAGGCTCCCAGGTTTAGATGTATTTTGAGCATGTGGCTGTACTCTGAGTTAGTGCTTGAACTTGTATCAGAAGTAATTACAAGATGCATCAGGGCTGCACATTTCATGCAGTGATAAAGTATGCAGTGAAATCAATGGTTTGGAAACTCGGGTAGTAGTTATTGATTCAAAGTTGCTTTTATGGCTTCTACCTTCTTCCAGCTTTCAAGTGCTGGGGTATGTTACTCTTCACTCTGAACATGAGCTATGCAGCACCTGCCACACAAGTGCTAAGTGGGGGTCTTAGTGCACCTTGCACAGTAAACTTCTACTGAGAGCCTGAGGCAGCCAGGACCTTGGGGTGGGCCCAAATTTCCTAAGTAGAAAAGAGCATAACTTCACCATGGTGCCACCTGAAACAGAAACAGCATCATCCCATCTCTGTAAGCTGCTGTCACTAACAAGGCTTACCATAGTATAGCTTTGCTCAGCTTCCAAGTACTTTTTGTATTCATGATTCAGTTTGTCAAAGACAGTTGCAATCACAGACAGCGATCCCCTTTCTGGCTCACTGAGCACTGAAAAGAGAAAAAGATCTATGAGGAGAAATAACCAGGGGCTTTAATGTTGCTTTTTCAAAAGGTGGTCTCTAAACTTAACTTGAAACTTCTAAGAAACACTTTCAGTCATATCAGACCTATTTGAACTAAAGTGGTGGGGAGTTGAATTCTTTCATGCTGTTAAATTCCTTTAGAATGGTGACTGAGGGTAGTCTAGGCAAATGACACCCTAAGGACCACGCTAGCTTCAGAGGTGATCTTAAAATCTAAGAACAGCCCAGATAACTTGGGTGAGTATCTGTGAATAAACAGTATTGTACTTCCAAGATACAGATAATGCATTTGAACTTACTCTGAGAGCATACAGACAGGATAACCATTTTGCATTCTTTTCTTTGGAGAAGGAAATCCATTAGTTTTCCTTTATCTAGCAAGAGGTTAACTACAGGTTCAAGCTTCACTTGAAGACTCCAGAGGTAACCTTGATATGAGAGTAAACCAAAGTGAATTGCCTTATTTAGTATGGCCTAGGCATCCAACTTTTCTACCTTTTAAACAAAAACATCTCAATTATCATTTATTTGCCTTTCTAAGTCTATGTTTTAGAGCAGTATTACCCTTGAAAAGTTGTAGTAAAGATAGTGTTATCCTCAGTTATCCCTACCGAGAGCGATCAACTTAGCAGATGTACCAAAAAAGTCATTCAAGTTTTAAGCTGCTTTGTGCACTGAAGGTATAAACTACCCACCCTGATACTGACTATTGTAGAGTCCAGAAGCTCCCCACTTACCTTCACTTGCACTGATGATAATATCAGGTTGAAAGACAATCCAAGAAGAAGAATCTAAATGTTAAAGTTTTAACATTCATAGTAACATTGAGTCTCAAATGTTGCTACTGAATCCACATTGCTGTACAGAAGCACATCCCATTAACATACTTTCATTTACTGTCACTTGTGAGGTTTTTAACCATGTTCTTGGAATTATATCTTCAATTTCATGGTGTACCTATTCAATAATTTCATACATGTGTCTCAAATGACGAAGAAGTGTGGTATTATACTAGATTCCAATATTTACAAATCTGTGAAAGCATTGTGAGTGTTGTGAAGGATATTATTTTGTCTTGAAGTATATATGTGTAATCAGCTAAAGCTGCATTTAAGGGATCAAGGTAACAAATGCTAGATTCCTTTCCTGCTTGATATATAGAATGAGGTCCTTCCATTTGGACAATATTTAAAGGATACAGAGTTTACATGGAACAGGAGCCTGACTCGTCACAGAAGCTGGACCTGCAGCAAAAAATAACATCAGGTGAAGAGCAGTTGTACTCTGGAAGCTCTCCTACACTAACTACAATCTTATACTGAAAAGGCAAGTATAGATTGTAACATTGCAGCATGCAGTCAAAAAGAGAGATCCATTTGTGTAGCCCTATCTTTTACAAAGAAAATCTGACACTGAGAAGGCAAACACATTCTTCAAAGCATGAATGTTTTGTTTTCCAGCTGAGTGAAATAACACATGTGGAACTATTCCAGTTCTAGTACTATAACTCTAAATACTCTAACTCCATTTGCCGTGTTTATATATAAAGCAGTTTCTTTGAAACCAAGAGCAGTTTGTACATTTTGATCTTCACTTTTGTTTAATACAAATCTACACTTGCAGATTTATCAATCATACTTGCTAACATGTTAAAGAGCTTTTAATGTGGAATCTTTTTAGTATAGAAGCATCTTTCTTTTCTACAAAGAGAACATTGCTGCTTTCCCATCTGCCAGTGAAACTGTGCTCAGACTATTTCTAGCTACTTACAGCTTGAAGGTAATTACCTGCTACACTTCTAGGATAGAACAGGAAGGTAATCCCAGAAGAATCATGTAAATGTTTAAGGCCTAACATGGATCATAGCATTACATCTAAACTTGATTCCCAAGCCTGATTCTGAGTTTGGATTGTCTTTCAGCCTTCTTAACTTCCTAAGTCACATAGTTGTGACTTAAGCCAGAAAAGCATGAAGTGCTTTTAAACACACTTGAGGTTTTCATAGCTGTGGCCAAAACAAACCCCAAACCACCAATGTTTAAGTGTAAAAGCAAAGTACAATGGGAAGTATGCACCTTAAACAGCAGCTCTTACTCTTCAGGCACACATTTGGAACACAAATTTATGCTCAATTACTTCTTACCTTCTTCCTTCCTCACCCTCTCAAATATGTGTAATTGAAATGTTAGTAACCAGCATCCTAAAAACTGAAGCACGTGTGCATCTGAGCTGTTAGATTTAAATACTCCTGGTGTTAGGATATTCATTATATAGTGGTTTTACCTGCTACAGGTATCTGATAGGGTTGTATTGATCGAGGTGGAAGTACAAATTGATGGATGGTAGTGGACCCATCAAATTCTCCTCTTAGTTTGATGTCAAATATAACTGAAGTCTGCAATTAAAAAGAGCAAAGTAGTATTCACAAATGTGAGTTATCACCCATTTACAAAGGAAGTATTTCACTGATCAGGCTTCTCAAAGCCCCATCCAATCTGGCTTTGAATACTTCTCCAGCTAGGGCATCCTGTTACAGGGTCTCACCAACCTTCCTGTAAAGAGTTGCTTCCTTGTATCCAATCTGAATCCACCCTCCTTTAGTTTAAAACCATTGCCCCCTGAGCTGCCACTACAGGCCCTGGTAAAAAGTCACTCTCACTGTCTTGCATATCACATGACTTTGATATTCATGACAAATTCACTGCTTAGGTATGGATGCTAGAAACTGTGAGGAAAATCCTGCATCTTCCTCTAATATCCTCATACTTCTACTATTTGGTCCTGTTCAACTCAGGTCACTAACACTTGTACCCAGTGCAGATCACCAGAGAAAACAGATTTGCTTTCACTGCCAGTGCAAATTGACTTCAATTACTGGTGTCTCCCAAAGTCAATCTGTTTTCTGGGTTTCTACAGTCATGTTTGTACCTTGCCCAAAATGCTCAAGCATAAGTGCTCTGGGTTAAATGCTAAGGTACAGAATTAACATGAAATATAACTCAAACATCAACTAATCATCCTAAGAAGATAACAGGCCACAGTGTCCAAGAGAAGATAACAGAAGAAGCCAAAGCCCTTCTACAGGTTAAGTACCATTTTTGCTTTACCACTGACTAAGCCTTGCTACTGAGACTGCAGATGAGTAAATTTTGTGTTCATATAAGTTTTTACAGATCCAGGCCGTCAAACTAAATGAACATAAGTTTGTGTCATAGAAGTATGTCACTCAAACATTTGCAATATGGGGAGTTTCCCAGGGTTAGTAACTTAGCATCCAATTTAACTCTCCAATGCCTTAAAAGGCTACACAGTGCAGCAGCAGAATATCATAGGAAACTGGTTTTGCTTGAGTGTATAAAAAAGTAGGCATTAGCAACAGCCTTAACTAAATGTTAGCCCAACAAGGTAAAAAGAATAAATTTGAGTCTCTTACACTGTTGTGGTTTTGTTCCTACACATACTCTGGTTTTTGGCAAAGGCAACACAGAAAAATATTTTCTAGAATGTTACTAAAATCTGCCCCTAACTTCTAAAAGTTACAGCATGACACAACATAAATCAGACCTCAGTATCCTGATGATGTACTACCACCAGGTTATCCACAACATTCAGTGCAAATTTCCCAGTTCTGTTCAGCTTTAAAATATGTGTCTTCTTACAGGAGCCCTCTCTACGGAAACAAACAGAGATGAGAACTGGTCAGTGAGCCTGTTTAGACTATAAAAGCAGATGTCTCTTTGTCCTGGTTTTGCTGGAGCTCAGTTTATTTTCTTCCTAGTAGCTGGTACAGTGCTATATTTTGGATTTAGCATGAGAACAACGCTGATAACACACTGATGTTTTGGTGGTTGCTAAGGAGTGTTTACCCTAAATCAAGGACTTTTCAGTTTCCCATGCTCTGCCCACAAGCAGGTGTGCAAGAAGGTGGGAAGGAAGCACAGCCAGGACAGTGGATCTGAACTGGCTAAAGGGATATTCCACACCACAGGACAGTATGTTCAGTATATAAATGTGAAGAGGTTGACCAGGAGGTGCTGATTGCTGCTTGTGGACAGGCTGTGTTGTGAGCAATTGTATTGTATGTCACTTGTTTTTCATTTCCTCCTTGCCCCTGTTCATTACTGCTACTAGTTTTTACTTTATTTCACTTATTAAACTGTTTGTAATAACCTATGAGTTTTACTCTTTCCTGATTCTCCGCCCCCTCCCACAAGGGTTTGGGGAGAGAGTGAGAGAGCAGCTCTGTGGTACTTAGTTGCCAGCTGGGGTTAAACCACGACACTGAGACACACATGAATTGCCACTAAGGTTCTCCATTCTGTTCTTACCTGGGTAAGTGATACAGGACTACTTCTGCTCCTGTACTGTTGGAAGTCCTCGAGTGATGCCTCAAATAGAGAACATAAAGCTGCCCATATCTAAGAAGACAACAGGATTAAAGCACTATTTTCAATTAAGATCTCTACCACTCTGTTAGAGACATACATTTTATCCTAAAAGAAGAGATAAGATTACCTAAGTCAGGCAATCATTTAATTAAAAGTGAAAGACTATAACAGTACTTGATATATCACAATGCATGGCCTATACCCACGCATCTCTGAACAATTCCTCTATCAAAATACCGATTAGAAAATGAAACATTTTCAAAGCTTCTGTACTAATGAAGAACAATTTCATGTAATACTTCTCAGCTTGCTTCCCCTCCCCACCTTGCCTCAAGAGGTTTGTTTAGAGGCTTTGTTCAAGCCTGTAACTGAAGCACTTTAAAGCAACAGCACTGCTCAAACAAGAAAAAGTGCAACCATCTTAATGCTATTGTGTTTTCTCAGCATCCTCAAACTGCCACACTTTCCCAAGACCTGATGAGTTGGATACGTACATTGTGGCCATAGCAATATCTCTTTCAGAAAGGCTGAGCTTGGACGACTTGGGTGCTGCAGGTAACTCAATTTCAAATTTTGATAGTTTTGACATGGTTCCACTCTGGTAAACAGCAAAACAAAAACTGTCAAGACCTGAACCAGAAAAGTCCCGAGCCGCCTTTCCTCAGCTGCTGTATCGACAGCGCCCCCGCGAGGCGAAGGATGGTCATAGCCGAAAAGAAGGGATTTTATGCTTGCTTTCCTGGAAAAAGCCCTAGCGTGTGATTCTAAGCACATACTTCTGCTATTGCAACTTCAGCAGCTTTATCGTCTTGGTTTACAACATCAGCTTCAGCTCAAAAAAAAATTTCCATTTTAATTATGTCAATACAAATTTGCATGCAAGTCCCATGTGCAATGGGCCTGGAGATCTCAATGAACAGTTCTCAACTTCCTTTCTCTCTTTCACAAAGTATATACTCCAATTCTTAAGTAACTGCATACTGGGGAAAATATCAGTACTTCCTACCAGCCAGTCTCCTTTTGTTCCTACTAACTCCAGAATCTCCTTTATACTTGAAGCATATCCCTGCTTCTGCCCAAGGTTTCCTCTCTCCTCTTCCTCTTTTCTGTGGAATTTATATTTAATCAAGTTTTCAGAGTTTCCAAGGCTTCTACTGAAATTCACTTCCCATTCTCATAAACTCATTCTTGAGTGTGAATTGTGAATACTACCCATATATTCCCTTTGCTGGATCTCTATTTTCAAATATAGTTTTAGTACAAATATAACTTTAGATCTCAGGAGATCATTAAATATTGAGATCTTTAAATATTACCTTCTGAACACAAAATAAAAAATATTTAGTTTCAAGCTACAACTTGACATGAAATGTTACAGAGCAGGGAGTGTGACTCAAGTCATTAAAAAGAAAACTGTGAGAGGCTAGTAGGTTCTGCCCAGGCACCTAAGAGAACATCACTTCAGGATGCAGTACAGACCCTACAAAACATTAACCCGAACTGCAAAACCCATCTGAATAAGATGCTTTTTAATCTCTTCCCTTAGATTGCCATAGAAACGTTCCTGTTCCTTTGCTAGGAGCCAGAAAAATGCTGTAGTTCTTTTCCTCATTTTTAAAAATCATCTAACTGCATGATTAACTTAAAACAGATTGTAGTTTTCACTACACTTGCTCCAAGAAAAAAGAAAAATATCTTTCAATTAACCCTAACTGTTGTCCACAGGGAAGAACACCAAGAGAAATAAATACTGTAAACAAAACCCTCTTGTGCTTGGGAGAAGAGCTTTTCTTAGGTGCTACCTTTTCTCTTTATCTCTTTCTCATCCACTCACATTTGAAAGGTTGTAACTACAATCACAAGTGAAAGGCCCTTATTTTTTATTTATCATAATACAGAGTGTAAATGTCTGTATTAAAAGTAATTAATAAACATCTATTTAAGTGAGGGAAAAAAGATATCTTGAAAGATATTTAAGTTGTAAAATATTCAGTCACCAATTTTTTATTTTCTTTCTCAAGGTCAACTGTCCAACCTTGGTTGGACACACCTCTTTCCAAAGAGAATGTAAGAAAGAGCAAATTACTTAATTTTAAGCTATCACCTAGGAACTACCTTACAGATTTCCTTATTGTCATACAAGGATGTGAACATGTGCATCTCTTAAAATAAATCAAGAAAAAGCATTAGAAAGCTAGAGTGAAGAAGCAGCTTAAGAAAAGGAAGCACACAAAATGAAAAGTTTGTAACACATCCCTTTACCTTGAAATAGAATGGCTGTAGGACATTGCCAAGGACAGTAGTGGAAAGAAGGATAACAGAGCTCTCTGGACAATACATATACCAGTTGACATTAATACTCTGATTCTTCAGAAGTTTTAAACTTCGTTTCTCTGGTAATACCTGAAAACACAGGATATAAGTATTATATAATCATCAATATTCCAACAGCATAAATGGTACTACACAGAAACAAGGAATATTAAGTGAGAAACAGTTAAGTGTAAGGACATTTACAGTACTAGAAATAAATATCAGAAACCTGAGAGTTACAGCTTAGGCCCCAATTTACTGTAGCTAAGGAAATGCACATCAAATCCTCCTCAAATACTAATGAACTGAAAGGTGCTGCATCTTCCCACTCATCCAGATCTGGGTATGACTTCTGTCCATAATAGAGAAAACACAGAGCTTGACACAGTTGGTGAAGTTTTATTAGAAAGCTCTTACAATATCTTTGTTGCCTTCACTCCCCAGCTTCCTTACTCTTTTATATTTTAAGAACTAAGACACTACATAAATCGATCCTCTTCATTTTAAGGGCTTAAATATCTTCTCTGAAAAATCATGCTTACTTGATTTGGTCTTTTTACCTGCAGGTTGACATTCCTAATTCTTTTAAGTGCTAAATGTATAATTTCCCCCTCAATCAGCAAGAAATAATGCTGTTTTTTCAGTTACTTTCTTTAGCACTAGTAACTAGTAACAGTAATGACATGAAATATTGTGTCTTAGCTCCAGGACTGAAACTATTGGGAAGTGCACAACAATTTTTAAAGAAGTTTTTAGATATCCCTCATTGTGAGTGTCAGAAAGGGCTATTCATTCATTAATGTATACAAAGGTAATTACACATTACACAGAGGAACCCAGATCAACATAGGAGAAAGCTGCCAATTTGTAGAAGGGTACTCATCTATTTGTTCTTTGCTGCATTTTAAACATGCACACATTCTCCCCAATGCTGATGCACTTTGCATAATTCCCATACAAGCATCTCTTAATCCAGAGCCCTCAAGGCTTAGTTGAGTACTTCTCTATGCAGGATCTTGAAACCTGTTAATGATAAATTTCCTTGCCCCAAAAACGTATTTCTCTCAAAAAAAAAAAAAATTGTAGTCTGTGAACCAAATGGCAGAATTTGAGGGTTTTTTTGTGCACTTTCTCAATTAGAGAGACAGAAGAAAGGAATTCAAATATACTGTCACAAATTTACATTTTCAAATCTCTAAACATGTTCTACGGGAATAATTTGTATTACCTGATAGAATTCAATGCCTTGATCTGTGATGAAGACAATTTCTGTAGAACTCGTCCAGCAGAATCCTAGAATATTGGCATTCTTTGTCTTTTAACAAACAAGCAAATAAACACTTTTACTTGCAAAAATTAACTATTCAGTTAAGCTAGAATTACTAAATGAAGAACGTGAGGCCAAAGGCAATTTAGGTATCCAATCTCTGTAGTTAATACTTTTGGACAACCAGATACCCAGCATACATCAGTCAGTTTTATAAAGACTTCCAACACTACATATGAACACAGCTACTGTATGACCTGGATTTTTGACAGCACATAAGATTTACAAGTTCATTAGACAATCAAATTCCATTTTCACTAAGTTCTTCTCATTAAAATTGTACTGTCAATTCAACCAATTCCTGACATGAAAAGCGGGTTCCATATGTTGAGAGAAATTAAGAACCAAGTGGAAAAATTTGCCATGACTTCAGTTAGAAGTCTATTTCCACACTCAGGAGTTTCACTATCATAAATGCTTTGCCAGAATGGTTTACTCAAACACATAATCCTAAATAACAAAGCAGACAGTGCTTCAGCTTTAAAGACTACAGGAATAAAGAGATCTGTGCAAATCAGACGTACAAAAATTTACTTTAGCATTTTATTACTCCAAAATGTAATTTGTCTCAGTTAAAAGTTGGAAAGTACCAAACAATGACAACAGTACTTGTTTCTGGAAAAATAATAATCAAAAAATCAGAAGGATTGGTTAAAAATACCAAACATAGTATGCACACTAGTAATACCTTACTATTACTGATTAGTGAAATTAGGGTAAAACATCTACATTAGAATATCTGGCATTGATATAATTACTGTCCACTGTTTCTGTACCATCAGCACTTTGTCTCTTCTCCTTCCCAAACCTTTAGAATTGTTGCCTCCACAGCATTGCCACTCCCTTCTAGGAAAGAATTAGAGTCATGGGACTAGGAAGTTGTTTATAGTATTATTAACATCTGTTTGTTGACCTCAATTTAGACAGGTAGTAGTGACTACGTATGTCATTTACTCCATGTTAGTGTTTTGAAAGCTATCTCAATTAATTTTCTTATAGAGCAGAGGCCACCAGTATAACTAACACTAGAGTTTCACTTAGGCATATAAGCTTGGGACATTAAGCTTACCTTACATTCCTGTGTATATTCTAGCTGAGGGCTGTCTGGAATAAAATTCAAAAAATCCTGCAAAAACACCCATTAAGTGGATTAACAGTTATCAAGCACAGACAAGATACCTACATAGATACAAAAGGATACTAGTTTATCAAATTGTTTTGCATGAGATATAGAAGAAAAACCTGACTTACTATAATCCATTTCACCCCTGCCAGAGAATCCCTTACAGAAATTGGCTCCCCCTTACACTTTTTCTTAAATGATGATACCAGCAAGACAACAATGCTGCCTGTCCAGACTCTCACACTGTTTCTTAAATGATGATATTAGCAAGACAACAATGCTGCCTGTCCAGCCTCTCAGGATGATACAGGAAGTTTTACTACAGCTGCTGTTAGCCACCAGACCTCTTGAACATTTGTCTTAGAGATTTCTACCCTGGTACTGTAAGTAGAAGATTTCCAGCTTCAATTCCCTATCTACAGAGTGTAGGTTTCTTACCACACTCTTCAAAGTTCTCTGCACAGCCAGAATCTTGTTCCCCAAGGAAAATTTGATGCACTTCACTTCTCCTTTGTCTTCCATCCTATACAGAAAGAAACAGAAGTTATGAAAATAACTTCTAAAATAATTTATTACAGAACTCGGTAACGTCTCCTCAAAAAAGTGATGAGAGAGGAAAAAAAAGTGTAATGCAAATGTTTTAGAATTCAGATTCTTACTGTTGCCTGGCAGTAATGGATTCAAAACCCAGATTGAAAGATATTGGCAGCTCACTCTTCAGAAGTCCTGAACACAATTTTTACAGAATCACGGATAAGTTTGCAGAAACTCTGTTGGCCTGTGGTGTGGAACTGGAAGACTTGCGGGACTATTCAAACCAGTTACCAGTGAGTCTGGAGTTCTGTGGCACTCACCAACATCCTGCAATCAGCTCCTTTTTTTCCAAAACTACATCTAATTGACACAAGCCTACTTGCTTCCCCACTAGGACACATCGTCTGGAAAAAGCTCTTACATTAAAGGGAGAGTGAGGCTGTTTTCACACCATTAAAAAAATTTAAAAATATATTCTTACCAAACAAACACCAGTTCAATTGGCATGAATAAGGCAGATCTACTTCCAGGAATTTATTAAGTTCAGACAAAGGGAGAGTGAGATAGTCAAGCAGAAAAATTGTGGAACCCCATGAAGTTCTCTTAGTATTTTTAGCTCACTCAGTATTTGTGACAAAGGTAGTCAAATAAAAATAGCAACTTTCAGGATGGCCCTATGCAATACCTAACAGATCACAGCAAACACACCTCAACTACAAATTGTTTCATCCACATCTGTAATGAAGCAACCTTCAAGTAAAAGAATACTTCCATACACAGGGGACAGCAGAGTTCAAAGAGCCATCACTCTTAACAGTGGCATATATAAAATAGTTTTCTAAAGACCAAGCAATTTGATTGAAAGTACTGCTTTTGTCAGATGCTGCAAAAAAAGTTTCCACAAGAAACAGAAGACAGAAAAGAAGCCACTTCAGATAAAATGAGGAACAGAATGCAAGAAACCCATATGTAGATTTGTACATTGTGCTTGAATCACATGCATAAAATTCAGAAATAGCAGCTCTCTACACATTTCAGTTTACTTCATTCGTATCCTTGGGTAAGTCATTGCTACTGTAGGAATCACAGGTCTGAATCCCCATACACTCTCGCATCTTATAGCACAGTATAATAAAATACTATTGTTTAATAAAAAGAAGCCACAACCTAATAACTTTATTTTTCCCCTCAGAAGACTATAAATTTGTGAGGGCAAAGCATAATTGCAAGATTATCACAGAATCACAGAATATGCTGAGTTGGAAGGGACCCACAAGGATCATCTAATCCAACACCTGCACAGGATAAATTCTATGCCTGAATTACAGCAGATCAGGACTAAGTACCTAATTCTAAGATGGCATAATTCTATCCCAAGACAAAGGTGCCTTACCTGAAGGAAATGGGATTTCTATCCTCTAAACCTTTAACAACAACTCCTGTAGCTCCACCAGATCGAACAGCAAAAACCTACAAAAAAGTTTGAAGCACATTTTTAACTTGTTCAAAGTCATAACTTTAACATGCTGCCTTTTGTATAAGCCACATCTTTAATTTTTTTTACTAGGCACTATTTTGTTCTTCCACAGATCTGGCAGTTCACACTGGGATCACCAATTCCTCAGTGTGAATAATCAAATCCTTCCTCTGGAATTCCAAGTTTCTTAGAGTTAACAGGTTTCCAATGGTACTGTAACAGTCTTGTAGGCATATTCTGAACTACTGGGCAATTTAAAACAGTAAAAATCTGTAAAATCTTTTTTCTTTTTTTCTCATATTTTCCTAAGTCAGGTATTAGTAAAACTATCTGAGACATCAGGGCATTGTTTAAAGCAAAAAGGAAATCAGATTGAGGATCGGGAAGAGATGTAACTCAATGACCCAGAACCTTGATCCTCTCCTCAGAACATGTTACTAAACAGGAACAGTTTAATAGTAATCTGCAGTTTTGCATGTACCTAAAAAGTTATTCAGCTGGAACAAGGTAACATTAAAAAGCAAAAGTCATGCTGTTACTAATTTTATCTAGCATAGAAGATAGTCAGGCAAAAGCCTTATTTCTATTTGTTATATGTGCTGAAGCACTAGGCACACAGATCAGTACAGTATGCTCATGCAGGAATACAGGTGACAAAACTGTAAACTCCAAGCTAGTCCATGGCCTTACTATAATGACAAATACTTAGTTTAACTCTTTTTAGTATTGATATAGATAGAAAATGAAGGCAACACCCTCTGAATCTCTGTGAGATGAGAAGATAGTAAGGGCAAATCTCGCATGTGGGAAACTGTCATTGAAATGCTGATTACAAAGGATTTAGAGACACAGCAGAAATTAAACTACTTGAGAGTAGCAAGAAAACATGGAGAAATAAATTTACAATGGAAAAGAAGTTTCTTTCAAATGAGCTCTTAACAACCAGTTGCAGTGTAGTTATATCATATCCACACTATAATATAGTGTCCCCCAACAGGGTATTTCAACTGGACCTCAAAATATGGTTTTTAAGAACAAATGGCAGGAGAGTGGCTCAGAGGAAAAGGACCTGGAGGTGGTCAACAGCAGCTGAACATGAGCCAGCAGTGTGCCCAGGCGGCCAAGAAGGCCAATGGCATCCTGGCCTGTATCAAAAATAGTGTGGCCAGCAGGACCAGGACAGTGATTGTGATTGTCCCCCTGTACTCAGCACTGCTGAGGCCACAGCTCGAATCCTGTGTCCAGTTTTGAGTCCCGCACTACAAGAAAGACATTGAGGTGCCTGGTGTGAGTCCAGGTAAGGGCAACGAGGCTGGTGAAGGGTCTGGAATACAAGTCCTATGAGGAGCACCTGAGGGAGCTGGAGTTGTTTAGCCTGGAGGAAAGGAGACCCAAGGCGACCTTACTGCTCTCTACAACTACCTGCAAGGAGGGTGTAGCCAGGTGGGGGTCGGCCTGTTCTGCCAGGGAACAAGTGACAGAGCAAGAGGAAACAGCCTTAAGCTGAGCCAGGGGAGACTTAGGTTGGACATTAGGATGAATTTCTTCCTAGAAAGGGTGATTAGATATTGGAATGGGCTGCTGAGGGAGGTGGTGGAGTCACCAGCTGTGGAGGCGGTTAAGACTGGATGTGGCACTTGGTGCCATGGTTTAGTTAACAAGGTGCTAATCAGTCAAAGGTTGGACTCAGTGATCTCAGAGGTCTTTTCCAAACTAATTGATTCTGTAATCATTCTGAACAGAGTGCACCTGCAAGAAACACGCCCCAGAAATACTGTCCCCTCTCCAAACATGCCACCGATCATGCCCACAGCACATGTGCAAGCCATGCCATCTATATGGGGAAGAGAGCTTGAAGGTTTCGACTGCATTAAATTACGGGAATTAAACAGTGGAATGTATTCGCATCTATATGAGCCTGATGACAGATGGTGGATCTTTTAGCTATACTGAGCTGAATGCTCAAAAGTCCACAGGGATATTAAACATGCTTAAAAGCACTAAAAGCCAAGAAATGGCCACTCGGGTCTGAGACACAAGAAAAGATATAGATATTATATTTTTATGAATATATAGAATTCCAGGAATTGAAAAGTGGGCTGGGGGAGGGAATCAGAGACATCAAGCTAACAGCGAGGTGACAAAGTTTGACAGTCATGCTGGGACGCCTGGAACAGAAAGGAAAAGTGCTGGCTCTGACGAATTCCAGAAAACCCTTACGGGCAATGAGACTAAGGCAGGTGAAATTTAACCTAATAAATCCGGAAGCGGGGGGGGGAATAAAAAAATCTACCGCCTCCAGCAGGATGACAAGCCCCGAGAGTGAAGGGGACCAACCAAGCTCAAGCCCCGAAAGGGAAGGGGGACAACCAGGGACAAGCCCCGAGAGGGAAGGGGGACAACCAGGGACAAGCCCCGAGGGGGAAGGGGGACAACCAGGGACAAGCCCCGAGGGGGAAGGGGGACAACCAGGGACAAGCCCCGAGGGGGAAGGGGGACAACCAGGGACAAGCCCCGAGGGGGAAGGGGGA
>JAWWMO010000083.1:104273532-104288131 GCA_035047845.1 Dendrocincla fuliginosa | reverse complement strand
AAGGGAAGGGAAGGGAAGGGAAGGGAAGGGAAGGGAAGGTTTGGGAAGGGAAGGTTAGGTTAGGTTTGGGAAGGGAAGGGTTAGGGAAGGTTTGGGAAGGTTTGGGAAGGGAAGGGAAGGTTACATTAGGTTTGGGAAGGGAAGGTTAGGTTTGGGAAGGGAAGGGAAGGGAAGGGGAGGGGAGGGGAGGGGAGGTTAGGTTTGGGAAAGGAAGGTTAGGTTTGGGAAGGGAAGGAGCATAGGGCTGCCCAAGGGACACAGACCTCATCCGGAGAGGTGGCCAAGCGCATCTGTCTCGCTCTCAGACTTCTATTTGCCCCTCTGCTAAGTTGTGCCATTCTTGTTTTAATCTGAAAACTTTTAAATCGATACGATCTCTGCTTTTCCTCCCACCTCCCCATATTTTTATTTACTATTTTAATTTCCCTTTCTAAAGCAATGTGTTCTCTGTGTTCTGCTGGCTGCATCACGTTTCAAAGTCACCCAAGAGGGTGAGAGACCCTGCACTTCAAAGAGCCCAGATCCCAAATGCTGCAAATCTCGGAGGGGCTGGGAAGGGAAAGGAGTCGGCCTGTTCTGAACACCAATATCTGAAAGGTCGATGGGCTTCACGAATGAAAGCAGGAACCTGAGAAGCAACAAAAACTGCTTCACAAAAAGCGTGAGTGCTGGCAAGGAGGCCAGGAACGCATGGAAGGAGGATGGAGTTACCATATGGAACCACAATACAAATGTTTAGGGGTGCAAATATTAGACCAGGGGGGAAAAGGGAGGAATTAAGATGCCAGAGTTAGCTCTGATGTTAGCCAGTGTCACTTATCAGGACACCCCATTAGGTGGGAGGACTTATTTTGCTTTTGAAAGTAGAGGTAGTGGACTTTAAAGCAGTAAGTTGGCAAGCAAAAGCACTTTTTCTAAACCAAGACAGCATCACATGGAGGCCACAGCAGGTGCAGGGCTTTTGGACCAGCCTTTCACAGTGCTTTTAAAAAAAACCCAACCCCAAACTTCCGGGTGGGAAAGAGAAACCATTTCAGCACTCTGCCTTTATTTCTGCATGCTTCCTGCATCATCACTGAGAAGCAGTCATTATTGGTCCTGCCCTTCAGCAGGAAACTGCTTCTCAGTGGCTTGTTGTAAAATAGTTCAGAAAGGGAAATTATCCTCTGAAAATAGCCCTTATTTCAGGCAAAATATTCCTAAAGCATTATTAAGTTAAAGTGTGGCTTGGTCCTCTGCATTTATGCTTATTTGTATTATAGTCTGGACAATAAACAAGCAAAAGGATTTTTTTGATTGAGGCACTGGCTAGCGCCTTAGTTCATTAGTTGTAAATCCTACCGTATAATTCAGGAATTGTAAGAGAATATCAATTATATATTTGCTGATTGGTTTAGAAAGGGAAATTTTAAAAAAAGGGGAAAAAAGACTGAGATCGTAGAGGTTTAAAAATTTGCAAATTTAAAAAAGTAGCCCAGCTTAGTACAGGAGAAATAGAAATTTAAATACCAGATACTATGTATCATGCAAAGAACTGCTGGATGACTTGTGACCCAGTTAGTCCATCTGCCATAATTCCACATCAGACTAGAGATACTAAAGTCACAACTAGGAATTACAGAAAACTGTTCTGCAGAACAACCTTCCTGCATGATCAAACAATTCTCTGTTAACCGGAGACAAGTATTTCCAAAGGACCTAAAAGTTTATCACTTTTTACAAAATAACAAAATTCATTTCATGCTAGCCCGAAATTTAGTTAATCCAAGGTCAAAATTTAAGAAATTCGACTGACATTTAACTTTCTACTTCTCTAAAGAACAGCATGCACTTCCTGTAATTGCAGTACAAACTGAGCTATCTTGTGGGGTGAAATCAGCAGACAAGGAAATAAACACACAACTTGAAACTCTTGTGATCGTAGTAAATCTAATGGCAAATTCCAAAACAAAGATCCTATTTGCCTAATAATAATAATCATCATCATCCTAGAACCTTTTATTTCAAAGGAGTCCATGAAAACACTTGTTTTATCAAATTTTTGTTTTCAACTACTTGAAAACATGCCCAGGTGTCTTAAAATTACAAAGCAAATTCCTGAACCAGTTTAGGAATTCAGTTCAGGCTGAGCTAATTCCAGCCTGCTGGAAGTGAAAATATACATGAATTTAAAAAAAAAATATATATAAAATATAATACAGAATATATAATACAGAATATAATTGGGTACAATAGCTTTAAATCAGACTTGAGAACAATTGCTTCAATTATTTATTTATTGGGGTGGGAGGGTTGTGCAGTGTAGGTTTCTTTAAAACTGTGCTAGACAGATTTTTAGAAATTAAAAATGATACTAACAACTCTGGCTTCAATTCAAGCACAGTGACACATGGAGGAGCCTGTTTCAAATGGCAGTTCAAAAAACACCCTCCCCTCACTTCCTGTTATGTCTCTGCTCTCTCTTCTCCCTTGAGAACCTGTAGATACCAGCATCTTTCCTAGTCAGGTATTAGCAACTCTTCTGAGATTTTTTTCCCCCCTCTAAGAAATGTTAAGAGTATTAAAACTAGTGACAAGCTTAGAATCAGACTATCCTCTTTTTTTTTTTTTTCCCCAAAAGCCTTCTCCTCTGAATATCTGGTTATATTTGACGACAGACGCTTGTAGTCTTCCTGAAGGGGTTAGCTAACTGCAGCACCTAGTCTGTTCTTTTCCTGATACCATTACTTCTGGGACCTGTTTCACTGAGAAATTTGGAACAGACTTAAGTATCCAAAAAATAAGTTCCTTTATTTCAGCGTAAGGTTTAACTGCAAGACAATTGTCTTATTTAGAAAAGGGAAGAGGATCCAAGTGCAGGGATGAAACTGGCAAAACCATCGAGGTTGTTTACTGTTCATGTAGTACCCACCCAAATAGTAAATATTTCTGTTGTTACAAGGAATTAGTGTAGTCCTACCCTGAGTGCTCCAGTGAAGCAACTGAGGATCAGAGAAGGCCTGTGTGATGCAAAGAACCATACAAGAATACCACCACAAGATCTTAAAATTTTACTTCACCACCAATTTTCCAACAAAAAAAAAAGATAAAAAAGTAACTTTCACAGCACACTGTGAGAATGTCACATGTAATATCACTATATTCTGCTTGATAAAGAGCAGCATCAGAAACAGCAATCAGTTAAAAAGAAGTTGATTAGAATTTCCTAATTCCAAACCATCTCACCACATCAGTTCATCTTTAAACATGTTGTTTTGGAGAGAAACATTGCTAGATTTTTAGAACTTGGTAAAAAATAAAAGACTGATGTTAAAAATAAAAGCATGAAATAGATTGTGGAAACTAAATGTTTCTAAAGGAAGCTTTTTTTGCTTACAGGTGCAAAAAGAATACTCAAGATTTATCTGTGATTACCCTCAGGGCAAGCACATTTGATGCTCTAAACTGACATTCTAGGTAGAGACAGGATTATTAGTTCTACTTTTGGTTTGCACCAAGTTCTTGGAACCATTTGTATATTAAGAGTGAAACTAACAACTTACTCTTTGCTACACACCTCGAAAGCAGCCCTCAGGATTTCCTGATATGTAACCAAGGAAGTCCTCTGCTGGTTGGATTCAAATCTGTTTCTCACGTAATATCCAACTGTATTTACAGAGACAGAGCTACATTCTGCATACTTCAAATGAAAAGGTCCAGACTTTTGCATGTATAAATTCGTTAGTTTGTTAAATTAACATTTTCATATGATTGCAGTGCATATTTTGACTTTTCATTTTGCCTTTGGTGGAGATGGATGAAAGGTTCATTGACATTGTGTCCAAACACAATTTTTAGTAATTTTTTTTCAGCTGGCAATAGGAAAAAAAGAGGGGCTCTTCTCATGTGCTTCCCTGCTAAATACTTTGGATGATATAGATGATTTTAATTTTTTTTTCAAACTAAAACATACATAAGCTCTCAATCATGCAAAATATGACCACTGGAGCTACATTAGTCTAATGTAACTGGGCAATTGGTGAAGCTGTCGGACTGTCCCAAGTGCTAGTGACAGTCCATTCTCACAGTGCCAGCCTGATGTGTGGGACAAGTTAAAAAAAAAAAAGCAAACCACTGAGGCATCACCATACGCTCGCTGTGTTTTCCATTTTGGTATTCCCAGCCAACCACTCTGTCTTGACATCAGTAGTTGACATTTACCACTGCACCAACATAGTTAGAAGCAGTAAATCTGTGATTTGTTTTGTTAGTGGCTATACACTCAGTGCTATTCATCATGTATAGGTGGGTCTCCATCACTTGAAAATGTTGCTAGTTTCTTTCCATGATTCTGCACATGATCTTCATTCATCTTCTCCAAAGCTTCAATCTAGAGAGCCCAAAAATAAAATCATGCTGAAATCAAAATCCATGCTTCCGCCAGCACACTTCTAAACAGTGTTAAAAAGTAGCTTTAGATGACAGAGTAGTTATATACAACTATATTGCTATTTGAGTGCTTCAGTCACACATACAGAGCGAGGTATTTTGGAAGTACAGCTTGAAACATCTGTTCTCATCAAGTTACTAAAAGGAGCAGCACTCCTTTATAGTTTCAAGCTATACAACCGAAATGTTGTGCAACAACCAGTTGCAGGGAGGACTGGATGATTCTTAGGTCTTCAGCTGTGTTCCTCAAAGTACACAAGTGTCCCTTTCTCCAACTCTGAACACCTCTACTGTCACTCAGCCAATCCATCAGCAAGTAATAGCAATATTACAAATCCACTGCAATAATTTTTAACAGTGAGAGTTGAAGACAGTTATACTTCAATGTTTTGTACAATCAAAGTAACACAGTACAGTAGCTTATTTTGATCTTTAGATTGTTAAGTTTGGATTGTTTCCCCTTTTACTCCAGGGGAGATGATTTTTGTTACTAGTGACTTAAGGCAAAATCGGAAGTTTAAGGATGAGTTGCTCAAATTCACCTCTATGTAAGCAGCAATGTTAAGTATTTACCATAAAACTTATAAGCACTAAAGGTGACGTAAAACAAGAAAAGTCACCCCACTCTACTCTCCAGTGCTCACACCCCAGCCAGTGAGGACACTTTTTTTCGCTTGATTACCTAATACATAAGGATCATGGAACAGTGACATTGTGTTCCCTTTACCTCTACCTTACATTGAGGACCATCCCTAGGAGTTACCTAATTTCAAGCCGCCACTTGCTCCATGCTGGACTAGCATAAACCTACACAGTCATGAGTAATCAAGGTAAAGTAGAATTGCCATGTTGCCCTAACTTTAATTGGTAAATATGCAATGTTTGACAACTTGTTTTTTCAATGTCTGATATCAGGATGTGTGTCTTGAGGAGTTACAGACAAAGGTTGAAAATTAGAGCCAACAGTAACCAAAGATTCCTATGTCCGTATTTATATTAGCATGATTTTAGGCTTGAAATTGAAAATGCTAGCCTAAACTTTAAATTCAAATAAGTCAACATCTAAACATGAAAATAAGCAATAGAACAATTATCATTTTTAACCCAAGTTTCCTTTCTCTGCACAACCTTTAATGTATGTAAGGGAAGATAACAATGCTAGCTTTTAAACTAAAATAGATCACTAGATTTGCCTCAATGCTGAAAGAAGCAACTAAATGAAACATAAAACTTTTTACACTTGGGAGCAGGGGGATCAGGAAATTGGGTGAAGGGGCCTGTCAATATGGGTTTCTGTAAACATTTGTACTAGGTTGAAATACTCAAGTTTTCAAAAAGAGATGCAGAATGACAGCTGAAACTTTATGCACGCACACCAATCATGCAAAATAATTGTGGAAAGTTAAGGTATTACAATAGCTACTATAGCTAACCATGTTAAAACTTTTAGGTAGAGAAAGCTATACCTCTGCTTGGAAGTCTACTTCATTGTCAGCTGTAATATTTAAACCTGAGACAGCGTTGAAGAGTTCACGCTCATTTAGTGCTTCGGCCACACCTCCTTTCTGAAAGAACTAGTCAATATAAAAAGCACACATTAAATACTTTACTACACAGAGCAAAATATTCCTTTTCCTTCCCCAAGTTACAATTACAATATTTCATCAAAATTACATTTTTGCTTTTATTGGCCTACAGATAAAAATAACTGAATGAAATTTTAAGTTCTACTGGTATCATTTTACTCTTCCACACTATTTTCCCTTTCAGAGAAGAACACCGTCAGCATGGACAAATATACAAGAGTAGTTTTGTATATACGTGGTGGAGATAATTTTTTACTGAGTTGAATTGGTTGTTTTTTAATTACCTCTGAATTGATTTTTATCTTGGAAAACATTCAGCATAACAGAAGATTGTCAAAGAGGTCCTACCTGTGCAACATTCCTACAGTCTCTGAACAAAAACTCCAGTCCATGAGGATGGGTCGGCTCTACAGACTGACTGACATCAATGAGCCAGACCTGTAGTCACAGAGAAATAGCAATTCACTTTGTATTAAATTTCACATTAGAGAGTGTCCAAAGGAGGGCAACAAAGAAGGTGAAGGGCCTTGAGGGGAAACCTTATGAGGAGCAGCTGAGGGTGCTTGGTCTGTTCAGCCTGGAGGAGACTGAGGGGAGACCTCACTGCCCTTACAACTTCCCCGTGAGAGGAAGAGGAGGGGCAGGCACTGATCTCTGTGGTGACCAGTGACAGGCCCTGAGAGAACGGTCTGGAGTTGTGTCAGGGGAGATTTAGGCTGGATATTAGGAAAAGGTTCATCATGCAGAGGGTGGTTGGGAACTGGAACAGGCTGTCCAGGGAAGCAGTCATGGCACTGAGCCTGACAGAGTTCAAGAAGTGTTTGGATGATACTCAGGGAAATGGTGTCACTTTTGGGGATTGCCCTTTGCAGGACCAGGAGTTGGACTCAATGATCCTTGTCAGTCCCTTCCAACTCAGCACATTGTGAAACCTTTCCTCCCCACGTTAAGAACAAACTCACCTTCCCATCATGCCAAAGCATGTTGTATTCACTCAGATCTGCATGGACAAGGTTGCACTCCTTATACAACTGCTGCATCATCTGCAAGCAACCAAATTAATGAAGTATGCTGTACTCCAAATAAACATGGCTTGCATGACTATAAAACAAACAAAAAACCACCTGTCCCCAACCACCCACCTAATTTACCCAAGACTTCGATAAATTTCCACATAAGGAATCGCAGTTTTGGTACACTGCCAGCAAACTAGGCTTTTATCACTGAGCTTAGCTTTGGCAAGTCTGAAGAATTAGTCTAGTAAACTCATGTCAATGCTGCCAACCAGTCCAAGTGCGTGAGACAGATAAACAAGTTCTCTAAATATCTGTATCATTTGCACTCCTATCACATAGGAAACAAGTCTCACAGTTGTAGATGCTGAATCCTAACCAGTATGCATGTTCACTTAAAACACAGTTGTGTTGCTCACTGGTCTCACAATTTGAGGCCTAAACCATTCATATTACCAAGCTGTGGGGTTGGTTGGCTGGTTAGGTTTTTTTAATGTCTATAATGTAATAGTGGGTGGACAGTTAGCAGGTGTATGTTTGAACCAATTACAGCAGAAAACAGGAAAGTAAAGTATCCACCGTGCAATATTCTAATTCATTCTTCAATTTCTAGGTTTGTTAAAGATTGGGGTGGGAAAGGGGTGATCCACTGGAAAGTGCTTAAGCATTGTAAATTGTTTGGTAAGCCCAGAGAGACTTAGAGAATTTTATAAAGCACATACTGCTACTATAAAAGGACTACTTGCTCATAATTCCTCTGCTGCTAAGTATCTGATTGCTATCAAGTTCCAGCATGTTTTCCACTCAGACTAAAATTAAATTTAAATATCTTTTTTAGTGGATAATTTTTTTATTTATTCTAAGTCACACATTAAACAGCAGAAAAATAAGACTTTGAACTTTGTATCTTGAAAGTGATGCAAGCATCCTGCAAAGTAAATAAATGATGATTTGTCCTTTAAGTTATTCTCCTAAAAGAAAACACAACTTAAAATTGGAGAAGTCACCACTGTCTTACATTAAGAGTCTGATAGTAGGCCTTTTTCATATCTTCACTACTAAGTGTTACATCCTTTAGTTTAGGAGCTGGGATTTGATCCTTGCCAATGAAAGACATAACCAAGACGTGTTTCTTAAGGATAACCACTTGAGGACAAGGAATTCCTGCATTTTGCATTCTGTGGATCAGAAAATAGATACTGATTAAGAAAAACAAAACAGAAGCCCCAAAACCATATAATTCTAGTTCCTGTTTGCTCATTTCCAATCTGAGATAGTGTGTAAGAAACTTGATTCAGAGTAAAAAAAAAAGTCTTTGAAACAGAGAGAACTGAAAACTGAATAAATATATATATGTATTTCACATAGGAAAATTCACATGGGAAAAGTCAAAAGCGAGTCTAAGAATGTTCACTAAATACTAGTAACTTTTAGAGCTAGAGTCTGCTAACTTCATGGTCTTGTAAATTCTGCTGCCAAATCACTGAAGATGCTGATAACTCATTAAACTCTAAGAAACCAGAGGCTTCCTCAATCTATAGCATGTTGCATATTATTTTGACCTAAAAAACAAATCTAAACTTCTACCCAGATACAGTGTATTTTCCTTAACCAGAGAAGGCATCTGACAACTACACTTGATTTTTACTTCTTTTCTTACCTTGTTAAGTTATGCATTTCTTTCTCAGCCCACATACGAATAATCTTTCGTGGATTCAATTTACTGAAGCGGTCTTTAAATCTGTAGTCATCCTTGATGTATTTGTCACGGTTCTTGAATTCATTAAGAGTTGTTTTAAACACTTTGATGGCACATTCCGGAGGAATAACTTTATCTTCAGTTGCACTTCTCATGGAAAAAGTCAAATATATAACAGAATTAATTATTTGCATCTTTACAAGCACATGCACGGGTTTGGTTTTTTATATAATCCAAGATACAGCAATTTTTAATATAAGAGAAGATCTGACTTTCTATCAAATCTAGAAGCTAAATCAAGTTAAGTTTATAGCAATTCTGTGAATAAACTTACATATGAATGTTTGGATTTTGGCATTTTAATTGTATATTGATTAACAAATAGGTTACATCTCCCAGTTTTTTTAATAATTTACTTAAATGTCAAAGCTATTAACAGCCCTGTTAATGGATGCACTTGCTACAGGAATTTACAGGTGAAAATAGCCTTGCATCAGAACAATAATGGTAGCACCACAGTATTTTGTAAAGCACCACAAAGACATTGTCTATCAAATAATACCAAGCAAAAGAACAGTCCTGAACATCACTGAAGCAATGGTCAATTTAAAAAACAAACAAACAAACAAAAAAAGGCACATCTTTTTTTCTCAACTACAATTTACAACCTACCTCTCTCTCGATATCTCTAAATAGATTATCTGTATTTGAGTTTTATTTGTTCTTTTTCAAACAACACTAGTTTAAAGTGAGCTAAATGCACTACAATCACTACTAATGTATTATAATCCTCTCCGTAGCAGTTTTTACAACTGTACTCTTGCATGAGTGACCAAGTGAACAGCATTCCAACACTATTCTCAGGGTAACCCTAAGGCAACTGAGCTGCACAGATGAAGCTGACAATAGAGTGATCTGTATGAAAAGACAGTCTTCAGGTAGCCTAACATCATCACGACCGCTCTATAGTCTGGTGCAGCTCAGTGGAAAGAGCTCCTCAGAAATCTCAAGAGTTCTTTTTTGTAAAAGTACATACTTTTCTACAGAAGGGCATAGTGGGTTTCTCCTCATTCATTAAATGGACTCCAAAAAGGAAAGTGGGGATTTTTTTACTTTATGGTCGGTACAATTTGGTTTTCAGATTTTATTATTATCTGGTTATACACGAATCAAACTTTAAGGTTTGAGAAAAAAAGGTGCAGATGTTTAAATATTTCTTTGGTCTCTAATTTGTAAATCATCCCTAGTACTTAAAGCTACCGTCAGTAACAACAACATACTTACTTTCCTCCATAGGCATGAAAAACAACAGATTCTTTTCCTGTGCTGATGCAGCCTGTGATGGTCTCCAGCATCCCAGAATTGACCATCTTGTACAGAAGCAAACGTGTTTTGGGATCCACTGCTTTCTCCTACAGGCAAGAAATGAATACTCAATGTATTAAAATAATTCTTTGTTTTACAGTGAATTTAGAATATTTATTTACCAGAAGATTTCAACGAGGTGGAGAGAATAATGTATTAATAAAATTCTCTCAATTGATAAAGAGAAAAATAATCCGGACCAAACAAACCAAAACAAACAGATGAAGCAAAGTCAATCTGCTCTGGGACTGTCATCTTAAGATTTAATACTCTCAGGTTCCTTATCAGCTGTACAACACACACAGTATTTTACTAATTCCACACACAGACTCGGCAGCACTTTCTACAGAATTTTCAAGAAGTCTTTATAAATCATGAATCAAAATATCCTAAATATTATATTCTTTGATGTCAGTAACCATAAAGCAAAACAAAACACCCAGATTTGAAGTCCACAGCAGGAATGACCAAGGCCCTACTCTAAACTCACCCATAAAGCCTATCAACTGACTTCCTAAATTATTAAGTCAGTTTAGTTGGTCACTTCTTCATCCTGGAGCTTGCTATGAAGACAGATATTTGGAGCCACAGGGTTCAGCTGCAGAGGATTAGTCCTCTGGATGGTTTCTATAAATAACTTCCAGGCAGTTTATTCACTGTAGCTGATTAAGTTTAGAAAGACAAACAAAAAAAAAAAGGAAGGTGCTTGCTCTTACTTTGATATGGCTCTCACGGTCATGCAGCTCAGATAAAGACAGCCTTTTCCTAGTAGGTGCTGGCTGACACCTTTCCTTCAGCAATATTACTGTGTTACTTAACTGTTTTACTAAAAATGGAACGTTTCAAGAAGGTATCAAAGCAGCATTCAGCTATTACACAAGATAAAAAGCATATAGAGAGACTTAATTAAAAACATACAGCAGTGGAGTGCTCCTTCTTTTCATGGAGCCTTGCACTTCGACGTTCCTCAGAGTACGCATGTTGCTTTAAGGCATTGAAGACTTGATTTGACAGCTTTAAGTCCATCCCAATTCCATCCCCAACCTGGAATTCAGGTGCAAACTACAAGTAGAAATAATAGAAATTTAAGTTTTGTTACCATCAGACATCAAAAGTTGGCACAAACAGAAATTTTTCATTCTGATTTGGAAAAAACAATGGTAGATTAGGACCTATGTGAAACCCCCTTTGTGTAATGTTGTCACTATGTTAAGAAACATATTGCTTTAAACTGAGAACTCAAAATTCTGCCCAAATTGATATGAGATTACCTAACATCCTGTAAAAATAGCATTTGCAGCATTTCCTTACTTGCAGAAGCTGCACCACTTAAAGAAAACAGAAGGCATGTACTATAGATAGAGACTGAAAAGGTGTACATAAAACAATTGATTGAAAGTAAGTTACTAGGCTAATCAGACAAAATTAAGTTAAAAAAAAATAGGTTACACAATAGCTATGCCTTTCAAAAATAGCTTTGGTGTTTTATTTGCCTGTGTGCCAAACTTGCTGATAGTTTTGTTTTGCCAGAACAGCCCTCTGCAAATTCTTGAATCATGATCAATAACAAACTATTATTAAATGGGAAACCCACACAACTCAAGCTGCCAATTTGAATAACTGAACCAAACACTGCTTTCATTTGGTGGGAAAAAAAAATCAGCACCCTATCCAGTAGCACAGATGGACAAGCCTTAGTTCTTTGGTTGAATTGCAGCATTCCAGTTTTACATACAAAGTAAGTTTCCCTAAGTTTTCACTTACATTTTCCATGCGAGCAGTGTTCTTTCTTCCACATACCACTTCATCATGTTTAGTAGTAATGTCTTTTCCTTTTCCTATGAAACCCCTTCTCGGTGTGGTAGTAGGTTTATCTGCCAGCAATGAGAAATATAAATCAAACTTTGCACCTAAACAAGCATAACTGATGTTCATAAAGGTCCCAGAACCTTTATGAACACAAATATGATAAATATGACATAATTTTATTTATATAACTTAATAGACTACTTTCATTGTATGATCTTAATACAGTCTTCTCTTATCCTAAGCATGACAGCTTCTTTTGCTATGTGACTTACTTCTGTATTTTCTCTGGTGTGTCAAGACACATTTTTGGCATATTAAGACAGGAATATTCAATATCATGTGTAGGTGATATTGACCCTAGTCAAACGCAGAAGGTAGATATGCCTATCTCAGATGATGTTCCACGTACTACAGTTATTTAGCTGATTCAGCCACCGAAGCCAATATACTGGCAGACAGAAGTCTGAAATTACTTGCCCAACCCAACCTCTGTCCTGCTGACACCTCCCCATGACGTGATCTGGTTTTACATACAACTGGTATGTCTCCTTACATTCACAGAAAACCTGATGTGACTAGGTCACGTTCTTAGGCCTGTTAACCGAGGGAACTGTATTGTTTGAAACTGTCACGTACCTGCTCTGTAAGGATCATGACGGGTATCCTGCCAATCAACCTCATCCTCTGAGCTGTCACTGTCATAGGGATGCACCTTCCGATAATTTTCAAAGGATATGGAGACTTGAGAAATTAAACAAATAAGTATGTCAGTGATTATCAGGGATTTGCTGTTTCCTCACAGCTCTGTCAACTTAAACAGCATGCCAAGCACAATATTTCTCCAAAGCAAAAATATTTTTTCTGATGAGGGTACCTTTGCTATCTCCATTGATCTTCTTCTCTTCACGCCGAAGCTGTGCATCATATTCTCTGTCAAATTCCATCTGCAGCATCTGAGCTAGCATTAGGTCACTAGAAGTGTCAATATTTTCTCCTGTAATAAATGGACCTTCAGCAACACTATGTGAGATAAAACCAGAAATTTAAAAAAATTAAACACAGTAATATAAGCAGAAACCACTGTTTGATACTATTTCATCACTCTATATAAAAGACTTCATGCAGGGCTGCACAGAAAGTAATGGATCTCAGCCGTCTGCCCCCTCTTCAAGCCAACACTAAATATTAATAGATCATGACTGCATTTCTCTTTGCCATTCTTTTGTGATGGAAACATTACTTAAAACTTTTACTTGTTTACCATTCTGTAAGGAGCATTAAGTTCTATTTTTAAGGTGTCCTTCACAAAAAAGAAAGAAGGCATACAGGTGTTTGTGTGTGTATACATAATTATATGCTTTATAAATAAATAAAACCAAAACCCCAAATAGTGTTGCTTTACTCTGCTGCACAGGAAAGACTGCAGTAAAAATTTGTATAAGTTTACAACTACTAAGCTCTTGGCCTTTGTTTAGAGCTTTCATGTAGAAGAATACAGGTGATATACCTGAAAGTTCTCAAAATAACGTTGTACACTTATTAGCAGGAGTCTCTAAAAGGATAGGAAAAACGCATTTCTGACATTTCTCTAGACATCGCTTACAGAATGCGTTACTGCACCCAGAAAATGCAACAAAAACATCAGGAAATTAGGAAGGGCAACAGAGAAGGAAGATTTTAGCTTGGGAAGCCATTTTCACTGAAAAAAATCTGAAGAAGCAGAGTTAGGAGGCAACAGGCAAAGCATTTGCTATACTGCTATGCACTGAGCACAGTGTACGAAAACACACAGGAGAGAGAAGATGGCAGCACAACTATGGAGATTACTAATCCAGGACTCAAACTTACGCAACCACTTCAGGAAAAGCAGCATTTTCCTCTTCCAGCTGCAGTTCTTTTGCGAGCTGTTCACTCATGACATCAGCAAGAGAACATGACATTGATGTTGTGTTAGGGGCTCCCCACGGACACTGTAAATAAACATTGTATTGAAGTCAGCAAGATTTGTACCGTGACAACACAATAATCAGGATAATTAGCTATCGCTGGCTCCAAAATAAGCTCGTGTAATCTTGTAAGAGCTTGTCTTCTACAGGTACTTAAGGAACTACGGTGAACTACTCAAAGAGTGGTTTCATAAATTCAGTAGGGAGAGCTGGTGCTGAAAAGTTGTTTATGATCACTTACTAATGGGGAGGAGCGGAGGGGAAGTCAGTACTTTCTGAAGACAGGGGTAAAGCCTTCCCAGGAAGTTTGCTTACACGCTATCCACGTAGAACTTCTGGAATACCACCACAGCAACACCTTTCGCCGAGCCCCGAGAGGACATCACGGAACTCCCCCAAACCCGCAGGAGCACACACACGCAGCCCCGCCCGGGGAAGGGCGAACCCAGCCCCGCTGTGACTCACTCCCTGCCCACCGCCGCGATCGCCGAGCTCGGAGAGGGGCACCTCGGCTATCGAGCCGGCACAGCAGCCCGCTCCTCCGCCCAGATAATCGCCGGCCGCGGCCAGCCTCGCCACCGCTGCCGAGTGGCCGCCACGCTGGTGGCGCCGACACCGCCCCGCAGCGCCCCCGGCCCTTCCTCCCCCTCCTCCTCCTCCTCCTCCTCCTGCTGCCCCCGGAGCCCGGGCGGCGGCGGCCCCGGCACGGCGCTCACCTTGCCCTGCCAGGCGGGGCCCGGGCCGGCCTCGGGG
>JAWWMO010000083.1:104258564-104268607 GCA_035047845.1 Dendrocincla fuliginosa | reverse complement strand
GGACCGGGACCGGCCCCTCCCGGCATGGGACCAGCCCCTCCCGGACGGGACCGGCCCCTCCCGGACCGGGACCGGCGCCTCCTGGCATGGGACCAGCCCCTCCCGGACCGGGATCAGCCCCTCCCGGCATGGGACCGGCCCCTCCCGGACGGGACCAGCACTCCCGGACCGGGACCAGCCCCTCCCGGGATGAGGCCGGCCCCTCTCGGGATGGGACCGGCCTCTCCCGGACCGGGACCACCCCACGAGTGAAAAATTCCTTGGCATTCGGCCCCGCCGCCCATCGCGGTGCGCTCCCGAAAGTGAGGAAGGGGCTGTGTGCTGCGGGTCTCGTCCTTCTCGCCCTGTGACAGCCCTTCCCACCGCACATAAGTCCCAACAGTGTGTGGGAGAGCAGAGGTGGCATCGTGTCGTTGCAGTGAATGAAGTGTTACGGAGCCTGAAATCACGGTGCTCTGAAAGTATCGCTGGTGCTGTACATCATCCACTATAGGGTATCTAGCAGCCACACTCCTTCCCAAGAGAACATTTGTTAACTGGAACTATAATACCTAGGGAAGAATCTGAAATATTCAAAGGGGTGTATCAGTAGTGCAAAAAATATTAACTTCCATGGACTGTCTGACAACTTAATTAGTCGGAAAATTAAGGACAAGGATTTTGTTTTCCACTGTGTAACTTAATTGCCTGTTAGTGTTGCTGAAATGTTTAAGCAGAAGGAGAAGTAGGCTGCGGATGGCCATATTGCAAATGAAATTCTAGAGTTTAAGCATAGTTTGAAGTAGTTTTTTCACTCTGGGAGGAGGAGGTAGAGTAACTACTCCTTGCTGTCCTATTTAACTGAGAGCATCTGTGTTTCTGGTGCAGCTTTGTGAAAGGAAAGATGTTATTGAAGCAACTGATACGGATTTCGTGAGGGAGGGCTCAAGAAAAGCAGCATTTCAGAGGTGAAAATGAACCTCTTCTGGGCACTGGCCACTGGTTTCTGTTCCAAGGTACACTTGCCATCAAGGATGCCAGAAGTAGACTGAACTCCAGAAACAGAGCAAAGTTTGTAGGGAGCCATAATTGCACTTGATTTGACAGACTGCTAGGAGCAGTGATTAGTTAAACAAAAAGGTGCTACAAGAGCTGCCAAATTGCATCATGGATTGGGAAAAGTACTTGGCTTAACTGTACTTGAGTGGAAGCTGGGAGGACTTTGACATGGGGCTTCCATTTTCAAACCTGAATGTGGTTTTCGAGTAATGAAGTTCAAAATATTCATTGAGCTTTTAGTTGTTGCAGGTAGTATGCAAATGCAAGTGGGAGTACTTACCTGTGTAGGTATACTGTCCTCATTTAAAACCCATGTGGCAGTTCTGGTAGTTTTTTGTGTAATATGACTCATTGTGAATCAACATGCCTTGTCTCTGTAGATTGGTGCCAGCTTCTCAGTGACACCCCACACCCCTAAAAACTGGACCTTGCAAAGTGCTCGGCACAGTTTCCTCTCTGTTGAAAGCTTTTGGCTTCTCCTTTTGCCCTTGACAGCTTCTGTTGGCTCCTGTAAGAAACAGCAGGTACATTTCATTTCCTCTGAGGAAGCCTCAATCATTCTTCTCCTTTGCAGAAATTGTATTTATATACTTCATTACAGGAGTTTGTTAGATCCTGATATACATATCAAAAGACGTGTCTTTATGCCTCAGATTTGCATATATACATATACAACATGAAAAGACACTGGCATCCATATACACAGACCCTGAGAAAGAATGCTAAAGCAATAACACAGAAGCTTTGCTCTTCACCCCTATGTATTACATCTCCAGTGGGCTTTATGAGCTGCTTAGTATTTTACACAAAATAGCATGTGAATGGAATGTTAGATGTGTAAGATGGATTAATCGTAAGGAGACAGTAATGATAAGATTGTTGGTCTTCATTCTGCCAAAGGTTGCCTCTCTGGTATTATATGATTTTAATTGACAGGTGCTTATGGCTTTTTGTTTCTGTTAATCCTTTTTCCATTCAATGTAATGCATGGAGTGTGCCCAGAAAGTGAAAGTATGGTTCAAAAGGTAGCCTTTTCCATTGTTCAGTGTCCACTCTATGCCTTGTATACTTCACTGTCTGTTACCTTCCAAAGTGACTGAGGCAGTATTCAGCAGTTCTGGTGTGGGGAGCATCACAAATGAGTGGTTTAGGTTGCTCAGAGAATCACTGGCAAAGGTATCAGCAAAAGCAGGTTTAATATTAAAGTGAAATCACAACATAGCTCATTGGCAAGGTTCACTCTACCACCATCATTACTACATTACATTATTAGATCCTTATTACATTTCTACATCATTGCATCTACTACATCATTACTAGGTGGTTAAAGCAGACAGAGAAAAATCAGACGAAAATCAATCAATCTAAAAGTAAATCAACCTAAAATGATCTATGTAGAGGTAAGGATAGGAAAGGGTAAGAATAACAGGGAATAAAACACCATTGAGTCACAGGGTTCAGAGTGGATCTCATTGCCAAACTTAGCTCCAGATGACAACTATTTAGGCCTAAAGGTTTTAACAGCACTTCAACTTAACAGCACTTAATCAACAGCTTAATTTAAACAAGTTATCAAAAGATTCATATAGAGTTTACTATAGGCACAAGTGACTCACTTAAAGGCCTGTGTTACTTATGAATCTAGCGTACTTAAGAATCTAAGTGAGCAACATTCATAGTACATTTGCTATAACATATTCACGTGTGTGCACACAGACTTGGAATGTATACAAGGTATACCTGTGAAAAATTCCCTTCAAGTTCAGTGAAGTACTCATGTCTTGAGAAGCGGGAGTGTCAGCCCAGGCTCCATTGTTGGTGTTGTGTGGCAGTCCTCCAAGTGTAGCAAACTGGAGAGTTCACTGCCTCTGAGAGCCGTCCCACTCAGAGGGATATTGCTGGTCACAGATTGCTGTGCTCCAGGAGAGCTCAAAGGGTCTCACTCAGGAGCGCTGTTGATAGGGTTGCAAGAGAATTGGCTTTAATCACAGTAATTTTCCATCCTGGCTGCAATATGGGTCCATAACTTTCTTTTAAAGTTGAATAACAATAATATGGTTCCGCTTGGGTTGTTACACAGGCAAGAAAAATAAGTCTCCAGGGCTGTTTGCTAAGAATCAGGAGCTCATTAGACAGCACTAGTTCCTGGGAGCAGACAGTGTCTCTGATAAGCTCAAGAGGAGCTTAGCCCAGGTGCTGTTAGTCAGGAGGTCTAATGAACATTTCTGAGATTATATTGTGGGCTGAGGAGGAGAGTGAGGGTAAATGGACCACTGGAAGAGAAAATACTAAACGTTTTTTTTGTCTTTTCTACCAAAATATGGAACGATGAAAACTTTTTGTGTATGTTTTGTTGCTCTTGTGATTGTTTGTTAATGTTTTGAAATGTAGGTGTTTGATGTCCGTTAATTTGGTATTTGTTTTCCAGTATGTCCTGTCTGTCCTGCAGTTTACCTACCCTACCCTTTTTCAAGGGTAAGTACTGTTTTAATAATACAGTTGTTTGAAAAATGTCTCGCTGTTCCATGCTGAAGCTGACTTCAGTACCTCTTGTCATTACTGGGCTTGGCTGTCTAGAGAACATACTTCATAAAGCCTTAGTAAAGCATTCATTAATTTGTCTTGGCTAATTTTTTAAACATCATGATGGTGATGTAATTATGATATATACAGTCCATAATTTTTCATTTTTCTGAAAGTCTTAGCTTCAGCATAGAAAAGTAGCAATTATAGTGCAACCTGTCTTCTCTGGAAATGGCACTCGTGGATAATGTGCAGTTGTGGTGTATTCTTTAGCTATGCTGGAGAAAACCAACCTTAAATCAATCTTTACGCACTTACAAATACCATGTTGTTCATTTTTGTGCTTAGCCTTGGTTGTAACTCTGCATCACAAGTCATCTTGATGATTGTAATGAGAAATTTACTGTTTTGACAAGTGTCCATATATACCATCAGTGCTGTTGATAATTTGTGACACATTTAGTGAAAATCTGACCTCTTAGGGTCAAAACTTCCCCCATTTGCTCTTTTGAGATAATGTTAAAATCTGCACACATTGGGTATGTTTAATTTCTTTTCTGCTGCTTTGCATGGCTTACATTTTTGCCTGACTTGCAGCCCCAGGACTGCAATCAACTCTAAGAATAATTGCCTGGGGAATCTCCATTTACTTTGAGTGTATTCAGCTCAATTAAATATGCAGTGAATGCTTTCTTCATTTTTGGCACACACACAGAGACTGTCTCTTGGACAAGGCTTTTATCATATGAAGAAAGGGGTTTGAGTAATATATTTAAAATACACATAAATCAACAGCAGAAAAGCATATTTCTGTGGCAAGCAACTGCCTTATGGTGTCTATGTGACCACAGTTACTTCCTTTTTCTATTATTTGGCAATGCATTTCAGCATCTTAGTATTTTTCCATAAGTTCTGCCTTTTAAAACTGATCTTTCCTTGAAATTTTTTTAAGTGGCTCAGATGTGCTTTCATTTGGGAGCTACGCAAAGGAGGGAATGAATGCATTTCTCAGCTCATGCTGTTATTGTTCATTGTCATTGTTTTTGTTCCCATTGTAATCTAAGACTATTGCATAGAGCTAAGCATCTGAAACTGTCACTAACGTCTGCTCTTAAAGTGTGAGACAAGATGAAATTCTTCACAATAAAGCTGATAGGAATTCGTCACTCGCTTGGATAGGGCATAGTCAAGCCTGCAGCAAACATCAGGAAAACCTGGCTTTTAAGCTCTCGTACGCTCCTCATTTGAAAGAAGGTGAAGTGAGCTATGATAGTAGCATTGAATATTTATCATACCCATGTGAAAAATGAGCTCACTCTTTTCTGACAGTGTCCAACTGCATGTAATACTGCACAGAGTGAGTATTTGTTTATTTGTAATGTGTGAGAAAGATTATAAATACTTGCTTAAATGCATTGCAATGAATAGGAATAGTAAATAAACTCATTTCTCTGCCTGTTGCGGACGTTAATTTCATTTAACATTGTAATACAGTATTTCTATCTGAACTGTGATACATGTTCAAGGATTTTCATCCAGAAAACACAAAACACCTCTTTGGAAACCACTAACTTGAGGAAGAAGAAAGCTAATAAAATATTTTAAAGCTTAAAAACAGTGTGCATTACTGCTCATTTTAAGTTATCTGCAAGTATTTCTTAGGCCTCACATACTATTTCTGTAATAGACTAAGGAACAGCTTTGTGGTAGGATAAGTCGTTAGATAGATAAGTCAATGCAGAATGTGTGTAATTGTTATGTACATTTTCAATGAGAAAACTGCAAGCATTGTGGTTTATATGCAGGGTTATCTGGCTGTAAAGTTATTTTCTCTAGGGGCTCTGAATCAGGGGCTCATGCAGCATAAGGATGTTATTGTTGGTGACACTTCACTTGGTGCCCGCTCTACAAGCTCTAGGGGCAAGGGAGGAAACAGTCAGTTCAAGGGATTTTGTAATCCAAACCCAGCATGAATTACCATGGGAAGTCATGGAGCTGATGTTTGAAACTACTAGGGCTACACACGGTATCCTTGGGGCTTACTACTTCAGATGAAGAGAGTCTTTCAGTCCTGAAATCATATTTGTTTGTTCCAACAGTAACAATTGATGTATGAAAAGTTAGTCATCTCTTGTCACAAACCTTGCCTCACTTGCATCTTCAGATCATCATGGCTGTAACATCACTATTGTTATTGTAAACATTGTGTGGGAAGAGGTGATAAAACAGGCATTCAGTAACATGATTAAGGTAGTTGTGGTAGATGGTAATTTATTTATAAGACATTTGAAACAGAATGTGAAAGCACCAGATTATTAGAAAAATTGGAGGAAATTAAGGCCGACAGAAATGAAAGATTCAAAGGGGAATCTGATAACCTAGAGAAATGGTAGATAACTAGAGTAATGGGTGTGCTGTGAGAAATTCTGTGGATTCAAAGGTAATTCTCAATGGTTAAAGAGAGCAAACAATTCAGACATGCTGTGTTGTTCTGTTACAGGTGGCAAACCTTAGTGGGTGGACTTCTGCTTCACATCTCCTGGAAGCTGGGCTGGGTGGAGATAAACTTGTGTTCAAGGTACTGTGGGTTTTTTGGTATCTGCTAAATTCTTATTTTCTGTGCCTGGATCACCACATAGTTAAGATGGTTGTGGAAGTTACTAGCTGGCCAAAGTACAGGTTGGGGGGTGTGGGTGTGGGTGTGTGTGTGTGTTCTGCTTCACAGATGTAGGAGAGAACTTGTGTTTTAGTTGAATATTCAATGGCATGCACTTCAATGATTACTACTATAGATTGGATTCAATTTAACCTTGGTAAGGCAGCCAAAAAGCATAGCTCTTGGTGAAAACCATAAAGATAATTTATCCAACCATCTGTCCATATCTCTTCCCTGGATTGTTTTTAAGTATTATAAGAGAAGCCTTGGTAATGTTAGTTAAGAACATTGACATAGCCTTCCCCAGAAACCTCAGTGCAGTGAAGTCCACAAGTGTGATCTGCCTTTTTCTCTAAGAGCTGTGTCCCATAAATAAGAATCACTCAGTCTTGCCTAACTGTAGCATTTATAACTGCACAGTAAGAGCAGATGTGGCAGTACAGGGTTGATGTAATAATCAAACTCTAGCAACTCAGAAGAGTCATCCAACATACTGTGCTCTGCTCAGATGGATCCATTCTGCAGTATGGAATGTAGCAACTTTCTTATTTTGCAAAAATTTTTGTATAATTTAGAAGATGTGTGCTCACAGCAATTGTTGAGTCTTCATCTGTGGGAGATACTCAAAACTTTACTGGGCAATAACCTGAGTAATGTGACTTGACTCTGAAGCTGGGGGGTTTAGACAAGAACCACTTTCTGATGTAGAAAACGGTTTTATCAAGGAAAAGTTTTGATGAAAATTATTTGTATTTTAATGTTGGAGACTTCAGGCCACTAGATGTCAGTGCACTGTAGGAGAAGGGATTAAAATACAACTCGGGAAACTCCTTGTTAGTTTAGTGAATGCAGAATACCTGTTCTAGAATAGACTGAATGGAATGACCAATATTAATTGATGTGCTTTGTCTATAATACAGACAGATACTTAGTCATGAGTTAAAACCTGTCTTTCTTCAGAAGAATGAGGTACATGCTTTAATGCTTTGCCGAGCTGGACTTGTGTCTCCTGTATTAAAACAAAACCAACCCAAAATAAAAAAAAAAACAACCCCAAAAGCCAAACACCAAAACCCAAACCACTCAAATCTAAACACTCAAATCCCAGCCAATGAATTAAAAAACTCCCCAGCAAGCAAACATAATGTCCAAAGGTGATTTTAGTACTACCACTGGGATATGGACATTTCCACACCCCACCCGTTACAGAATATTGGTCTCTGAATCTATCTGTTGGTTTGAGGTTCTTTTTGTGTATGTGTAGGATACTGAGGAGTACCATATCCAGTCTTCTCATGCTTCAGATAATAAAGTCCCATTCACTTGTTTATTTCCACAAAGTCTCAGTTTTTCTGACATGTGAACTGATATCATGTACCCTCTGAGCCAGTTCAGATTATCTCCCACAGCAAAGCAGCAGCTCAAGGCCTTACTTAAACCAAAGCTCCAAAGCATGGTTTAGGGGAACCTACCCATTGAATTTAGTGGGCTTTGGATTTAGCCCTACAACAATCACAAATTCGACTGTTCTTTTCCTGTTTTGCATGTACATCACTGTATTGCCAACATAAGAAGCTGCTAATTAGTTTACATAAAGACAGATTGTTGATGCTGACACATTACATCAAACATCCATGCATTTTTTTTCAGTCCAGAAATTCCCACTTGGCAGCATAAAATTCTACCCTTACATCATGGCAAAAGCATCTCAAGTCCTCTTTCATTGCACTTCAGTATAGCACTGGAAATGGAGACATATTTGGGATTCCTACAGTTTAGTGGTGGGGAACACTAGAGAGTGATATTTTTGTGTTCTAAATGAAAATTTGGTTTTCATCATGTGTTCCTTTCATCTCCCCAGCCCTACTTTCTTTTCTTCCCTGCCCCTTCTTTGCATTTGTTGCAGTTCCAATAGGGTGGGGGGTATTTTTGTTGGTGTCTGATGTGAACTCATTGGTAATGAGACATGACAGTTTTAGATCTTGGCCTTGATGAAATTCCAGTTGAAGTCAGTAACCTTAAAAGAAACAGTGTTTTGATAAAAAATTACAATGACTACTCAAGAACACCAGAGCAAATATTTATGCCAGTGAAAAGATCTAAAGATTATTTTCATGGTCCTGGGTTTTTGATTGAGTATCTTGGAAAATGATATATGTATAACAGAGAAAATGTAATATTTACATTTTTGTCCCCTTGTCTGTGATTACATTAATCCTTACACGTTTTATCTTTGGTCATACTGTTCTGATTTCATCATTTAGTGGTCTGTTTTTCTGTTTTTCTTGTGTTCCGTGAAGTGTGGTAGTGTAGTGGTACCTACATATTAGTGTTTTAAGTCTTACATGCTAGTTGGAAGTGTAATGCAAATTAAGGAATTACAAGCAGTTTGGTTTTATTCTGAGCACGAGCATTGTTCTCTGACTTTTTCTTGACTTTAATTCAAAGCTTGGCTGGAGTGAATGTGTCTTCAGTCCTGTGAAGCTTTTCATTCCAATCCTTACCTCACTGCTACTCCTTTCTTCCTTTGCTCAAAGTCTTGCATTATTTTCTCTGAAATTTACCACCTACCTGATCCTTTTTTTCCCCTTAAGTAACAAGATTAAAAAATGGAAAAGTGCAAATTCTGAAACCCCTTCTCAGAACTGAGACCTCACCCTGCTGCAATAACCATGGCTAAAAAAAAATTAATTAGATCAATCTGATGACTTCATTCCTCCATTAGCTGTCAAACTGCCTCTAGGAGTTTGGCTTAGTCAAAGGAATATCATTAGGAAATCTCAAGAGATAGGCTCCCACAGAGACAATCTGATCTTTAGGAAGAATCTCTTTGTAAATCTGGCTGAGAAACGAATGTGTGGGTGGCCAAGTGTATTTGTGCACGGTGAAAATGTGTGCTGTCTGTGCAAAAGCGCCATTTTATGCCTTCATTTGTCAGTATTTGCTCCTTTCACAGCACATTAAGGAAATTTCTTTCCTTTAAAACCAATGGGAGTAATTGCTAAGAAAAAAAAAGCAACACAAAAAAACAACCCAAGTTTGGAGTGAGAGGAGCCAGGGAAAGAGTAAAAGAAAAAAATATATCTGCAGATAGTTCCTCTCTTGGATTAGATGAAGTGTATAATTTCTGACTTGGACTCTTTAGTAAGTTGGAGGAATACTGAACAATCAGGTGGTGGTTTTAATATGCGCACATTTGAAATTTATATACACATATTCGTATTATATTCATTGCAAGCAAGTGTTGCTGGCTATATGTAAACAGAATGTGGTGAAATAATGAGATTTTAATTGTTTTCACAGGTCTGAAATCTTGTCATGGCTTCCTGCTTCAGTACTTTTTGTGGGCATTATTTATGCTGGCTCCAGATCACTGTCTAGATTGGTAAGAAATGCACAAGTAGGAGTCAGTTCTTTATTATCTCTACTTTGTAAACAGAGGACATCCCCTTCATACGTGGTGTTTAATGCTGTTTCTGGGTTGAAGGGAAAGGAGGGAGGAGGGATTTAAATAATAGATCTTTGTTAAAGGTGCTAAAGCAGTGGTGCAATCCTATGAAGTATCAAAAAGCATCTCTGTGACAGTCCAATGCACTCGGCATCTTTCCAGAATACTCACTGATACTCACTGAACAGATCCTCGATGGTCTGGATTTTGCAAGTAGGGAAGAAGCTAAATAAGTTATTAGCTGTAACTCTGCAAAAGGGAGAATGAGGCTGTGGAATCTGTGGGAAATCTTTCCAGGAAAGTGATGAAGACCATTTCCCTGAGAGGCTTTTGATTCTTTACAGGATTTGAAAAAATAAATTGAAAGTTGGAAAGAGA
>JAWWMO010000083.1:104232314-104256325 GCA_035047845.1 Dendrocincla fuliginosa | reverse complement strand
TTTCTGAATGCAAAGTCAAATTTAAGAGATATTTACTGCTTATGTCACCTGATACTTAAAAACATGGACATCACAGAAACTAACTAATTCTCTACTCATGTGATTTAAATAGTATACACAAGTGGGGAAATCCTGCTTCCTAAACTGGCTTACTCTTTAGATTATCTTAATCAGAGCAAGAATTGCTTCTGTTTCAACTGTCTGAGAGACCGTGGATCGGATTTGGAGGAAGTATTATGAACCACTGATTCTGGTTGTGTTTGCCTGGGGTGATGGGTGTTTGATTCATTATTGTTATCACCAGCGTTTGTTTCTTAATGATTTCATGTTGGGATGGTGTCCAGATACCTCAGTGGGTATAATTTCAACATCACTAGTGTATGAACTGTTGCATTTCTACCCTAATTTTGGGCCGCTCTTCCATGCAGTAACTGAAAGCAATCACCTAAAATCATCCTGCCCACAATTCTGTTGCTAGGAGTCACACTGTATTCTTAGTACCAGTAGACAGAGATGAGAAAACTAATAAGAACTCTTTACTGTGGAGGCTGCAGATATTGGATGAGAGAGGGAAAACTAGAGGCAGAAACCTGGAGCAAATCATGTTGAGGTAGCTGTGTACAAAACAACCATCTGAGCACTCAGAAGTGGGAGAAGCAGCAAGCAGTGCTACAGCAGGGCCTGCATTTAAAGATGCCTGTGCCATGTGATAGTCATTGGAACGGGTCTAAGTCTCTTTTAGGAGATGTGGCATGGGTTTACAGCTTAAAAAACAACCCACCAAACCACAGACAGGGGACAGCTGTCTCTAGGAGTGTTCCTTCGTGTGTGTGTGATCATTCTGGGTTGATCTGGGTGTTTTTGTTCTCTCCCAATGGCAGCCAATCCCAGTGTTCCTCACTGTGCACAATGCAGCAGAAGTTATAACCTGTGGGTTCCAGAAGTTTGTGCAGAAAGAGGTAATTGATCTGTTTATTGATACATTCTGGGTAGCTCCTGTGATATAACTGCCCTATAACAAGATACCTAATTTCTTTTAATACAAGCATTAGTGCCATGTGCTTTTCTAGTCTTGCTATAATAGCTAGTTATTATTGAGACCCAGAGAGAGCTTTGCTTTTGACAAGTATCTATATTGATATCTCCTTTTCCTCTTTAGCTGATGAAACACTGCAAATGCGTATCACCAGTTTGATCTGCATTTTTAAGACTGAATTAGTCCTGCTTGTTTTTTCCTTTTGAAAATTAATATTCCTATGTCGTGCCCCACAAAAAAATCTCATTGTTTGAGCTGAGAGGGAGAAGGACTGAGTCCATAGATCTAACCAGTACAATATATCTTGTGTATTGTATGATTACAGATAGATCACATCTCCATGTGAAATGCAGGAGGAACAGTGCATTTTTTTAATTTGTTTTGAATTCTTGAGACTGCCCTAAGACCTATGAAAATCAGGAGAATAATTCCTGCACCCTTTAGTAAGAGCTGGGTTTGTTTCTCACAGACTGTTAGGGAGCCTTCTTTTTAAACTTTCCTTGAAGTGCTTTTCTAATTGACTGAAGAGCTGCTGTATGAGCTAACACTGCGGAATCTTTCATCACGAAGTCATTTCTACAGTGGCCTCTGACTTGCTGTGCCATTCATTATATCTGTTGTGTGTATAGAAGACAAATAAACGACCCATGTTTGCTACTTCTAACAAACAGAAGAGGTCACTAAGGTTATGCCTAAGGGACATAGCAGTGTGTAGTATGGTATGTCCCTGTGACATTGTCCTCTGATTAGTGTCCCTGTCAAAGTGTTTCCTATTTTCCTTCTATGTCACATGCTTATAATTCCTCTCTTTAAAAACAAAAGCACTACAGACAAGGATAATGCAAACACAGGCCTTGCTAGGAAGCTTCTTGGGAATAATTTTGTACCAAAGAATTGGGAAACTTTCATGAGTTTAGATCAAGGCTAGTTTGACTAATACCTTTGATTAGGTACTTAATTGCTACCTAATTAAGAAAACTCAGTATTTGAGTACACAGATGACACAGTTCTGGTGTAATTCAAGTTAAGTTTGAAAACCAGCTATAAAGTTCATGTCTGGTTTTAGATTTACCTGCTGATCAGTAATCTGAAAATATAATTAAGTTGAAGTAGGCTAATCTGTAACCCTGATTCTTCTTTTCCAAATTAAATTTGCTAAGCAGTGCTCAAACGTAATGGGCTGTTGAATGTTGCTCCTTGAAGTTTTAATGTGTTTGGTCCAGTAAGATCAGCTGTCATCACTTGCCAGTTTTTGGAAGGAGAAAGCACTATTTCACCATTTTTATTGTTAAATTTTAATGTTTTAATCATACTTTGTTTTTTACAGCAGATCTCCCATCTGAAAGTCTGTAGGTAAGCTTTTAAGACTACTCAGATTCAGATTCAGACTTGTTTTGGCTCCAGCTTCTGTATTTGCTTCAGATAATGGCACACCAAAACAATGAAGAATGTAAGGCGCATTCCTGTGGGTGGTGAGCCTAAATTGCAACATAGGAGGAATTAAATATTTTTACTTTTTTTTTTAGCAATTGCTCGAATAGTTATTTTTTTTTCCTTACAAAATGTAAAAGAAGACAGAAGAGCAGTCTTCCTGAATGAAAAAGCAATGCTCATAACATTTTTGGAAAGGAGATGGAAACCAGATTTGAAGTTCCAGTGGGTAAACGTAAAGAGTAACAGAAAGATAATGTGTTAGAAAATAGATAAAAATGCCTTTCCTAAGAAACAAAAGGTAAATTATATCCATTTCTGCTAGAATTGTTCATATCAAGGTGGGAGCAGGTCTCTTCTGCCATATCTGAAGTGAAAGGATGAGAGGAAATGGCTTTAAGTTGCACCAGGGAAGGTTCAGATTAGATATTAGGAAAAAAAATGTCACCAAAAGAGTTGATAGGCATTGGAATAAGTTGCCCAGGGAGGTGGTGGAGTCACCATCTCTGGAAATATTCAAGAGGCATCTGGATGTGGCACCTGGGGAGATGGTTTAGGGGTGATTATGGTGGTGCTGGGTTGATAGTTGGACAGATGATCTTAAAGGTCTCTTCCAACTTTGATGATTTTGTGATTTAGTGATACTAATCTGCACAACCTACCAACCTTTGTTGGCCCTCGTTGTTTGGGCTACAAAAAGAAGGTAGAAAAAACCAAAGAGAAGTCAACCAGTCATGTACTAAAAGTTTCATTCTACGCCCCCACATCCCCTTGAAGAAAGCATATTTGCTGTCATCCACATCCTGTAATCTTTTAGCTGTACTTAAGAGTGGGTAATGGTGGGTTATTATTTAGAATACTTTAAGGCATTGTCTTCCTAATTTCTTCCTGTTATTTCCTTTGTTTCTTCTTGTTGTTTCCTTTATCTGACTTACTCTAGCCTGGTCTTCAGCACTGGATTATTGTCAAGGATACTGGGGTTTTATATTCTTTATTCTGTCTTTTCCTATGCTCCTAGAGAGCAGGAAAATAAGCTGCAAACCCAAGTGTATGTTATTATTAATAGTGACAGTCCACAGAAATTCCACATCAGTGTATTCAGTGTAGCATGAAGAAATACTGACTCAGCCACAGGTTAAGAATTCATTTAGCCTAAGTCAGTGGACTAGGAGAGGATGTGTGCTGTCCTTAAGCCATTTCTAGTGTAGTACATCTAATTTCCACTCTCTGTGTTCTGGAGTAATGCCATCACTTTTAATGGAATTGTAACAGGCAATTCACCTTAATGAAAGAAGTTTTTGGTAGCCATTCAGACGGAAATTGGTTGATTTTGGCTTTCTGAAGAAGCTTAGAGAAGCCAGATGGCAAGTGAAGAATGATATTCTCCACCAAAAGAACTTGTTTACATCACTTCTGAGAAGTTTTGTGCTGCTTCTCTTCTCATACAACTTTGCTGTGTATGAGCTGTGAAGAATGCATGATGCAAAACTTAATTGTCGTGACAGAAATTGCTTTCTAAATATGGAATAAAACCCTGAGGTGTCAGCGTAAAAATGAGTGGAATTGCTTCTACTTTGCTGAGGGTACAAATCCAGGTTGCAAGCTTCTGATCTCGTGGATTTTTTTTTCTCTTCCCCACAGTGTGCTGTTTCTCCTGGCAGCAGCAGTGTGCCTTCCTCTGTGTGACACACAGGTGAGCTCGGCTTTGTAAAGCAGCTATACTTAGACATTGATGTTTGGCATCTTGTTAGCATACGAGGGATGCAGCATTTACTTGTAGGATAGGATTCCTGCAAAGGAACTGTAAATGCTTCCTGTTACTGTGTTGTAGTCTTGCTGGTTTTACTGTGTTTGCATCATGGTAGAACCTCCGAGTGGTGTGGGCTTGCAGCTCTTTGATGAAGACGGTGGCTGGGGAAACCATGGTTTTATTTCTTACAGGGCTTACAGCAAATCACTTTGGTTTCAGTTAATTGCATGTACTTTCAGAAGGTTCCTTAATTAGTTTTGTATTCATTCTACACACTTTCTGTAGCTACTGGAGAAAGAAGAGGTACCTTCAGAGAATACTCCATCCAGCAAAGGTTTATTCATTGGAGATTCTCTTTTGGAGACCTATTGAGGCTGCTTCCTTGCTTTAGATACTTCAGTTAATATCTGAATTCAGATGAATCTAGAACTTTTCTGAATACATCTGATCAAATGTGGCCATTGGAAGCATTGCACCTGCACTGGCTTTGCATAGCCTATGGGGGAGAGCAGGAACTTCTGGTATATAATTCATCTCCCCTGTAAGCAAGGCAGATGAACCCTCTCTCGAAAATATTTGGTTTTCCCCACTGATTGTGAAGAGGGCCTACTTTGCTCACAGACAGATGTCTGAAGTACTCTTTTGGGTATTCTGTGGTTAGCTGGAGCCTTAACTGCTGCAGAGGCTGCGAGGACAAAGGAGACAAGGCAAAAACCTTAGTGATGGTCCTCAGATCCTTTTATTCCTCCCTGATTGCCAATACAAGACTAAACAGACTGGCGTTGCTATGCTCAGACTGTTTAAAATGGTGTACACCTCTGAAGGACATAGAACTATCCTTGTCAAGACAAGCTGAGAACCTGGGTAACTGGCATGTGCTGGCTCTCTAAGTGGGACAGGAAGAACTTCAGTCTTCCTAGTCTTCTTCAGTCATCTTCTCTCTCCTTGTAGCATAGCTCCCACTCACTGCACTTGCTTTGTGAAGGTAACTGCAGGGAAATCACAATATGTATGTTTACATGAACGTGTTTTTATTTATGTAGATGTTCTTTATTGCAGTTTGATCCAAATGGTTATTTATGGGCTCTAATTCACTTGATCTGTGTTGGTAAGTAATTTTCTTTTAGAAAAAGAATAAGGAAGAGTAAATGTTTTTAAGAGATCAGCTTTATTATGAAATAACTGATATTTGAGATTCTTTAGATACAAAACACTTGGAAAGAATGAAGATCAGTAAATTTAAGAAAGCGCATTTCTATTACAGCTTTTATGTTGAAAACAACAACAGAATAAGCAGTCTGTTAATAGTGAATGAGAAAATGCACATACAATTTTAAACAGCACTAAGTTTTCTGGTTGTTTTTGGATGATTGCCTACTGAGAGACACTTCTTTCTGAGGGAAAAAGAAACATGAAAAAAACCCAAGCAGTAACTTGTAGTTGGAGCTTTATTGCATACAGAGATTTTATTTAAAAACTGACAAAATACTCTAATATATCATAGATTCTCATTCCAGAGGAAGGATGTTGAAATAACGGGGGGTTTTAGGCAATCATATGCATTTTTTAAAAATTTTAACAATGGGTTGCATAACCCATTAGGTTTTCTTTTGTCTTTTTTTCAGACTAAACATTTATTTGGATAAATCATAATTCTTTCCCGAAAAGGTAGAAACAGTCAGACCCAGAAAATCTGAAGAAAACATGAGTAGTAATTTTTGACTAGGAGATGTGTGTCTTTTGGAGCATTCGGGTGGATAATCAAGCACTTTGATTCTTGTCTGTCCTATAGACTGACTCATTCATATATTAGGTCTTGTCTGCAGGTTAGGGATGATTCCTTTTTTATTTCTTCTATTCAAGTTGTAAAATTTTCAGGGCAGAGGTAATGTGTTTATTTGTATCTAGGGAGGTCTAGAGATCCCATTCTAAAATGTTAATATACCAAATAAGAAATAGGTTTGGAGTTTCTTTTTTCCTTTAGGAAATATTATATGGTAAACGTTTGCTCATTTAGAAAAAAGTAAAAACTATGGATTTTTCACATCAAATATTTGTTTTCCATAATGAGTGATGTTACTGCTTTCTCAGTGCCAGGGGGTCTCAGTTGTAAAGCAGTGTTTGGTCACAGAGGTGAAAACTGCTTAGAGAGTCCTCAGAATGCTTCTTCTGTGTGTTTGAAACATGTAGGAAGTGCAAACATAATGTTTATGCTCAAAATATAGCTTCTTTCAATTTCTCTTGGTTTTGAGAGTTGTTGATATGACTGCTGGGTTCTTTTTGTAATTAGATTTCTGATCAACCGAAATAAAGATGCTACAAGAAAGGGCAAACAGATGAACTAACTTACTGCATGGTTAATCATGACAGCATTACATAAAGGGCACGTGTTCTGCCCTTCAACTTTTCTGACAGAGGCAGAATTGAGGACTTCTATTTCAGTGTTCTACTGGATTTACTTTTTGTGTTCTGGTTCTCTGTGTAAATCAAAAAAAGAAAAAAAAAAAAAGAAAAAAGAAAAAATACCCCAAAGCCTTGAAGAAAGGGTATGGAAAAATATAGCCTGAAACTGTGTTGTTTCTTCCATGAGTGCTTAAAGCTTTACCCAGAATAGAAATGTGAGCTAACCAAGAGGTGAGTGGGTCAAGAATGTAAGGAACCTGGAGATGCTAGAGCTGAGAGAACTTTAAATAGGAAAGACAGCTCCGAACCAACAGCTCTACATAGGGGTCTATGAAGATGAACATATCATAGAACTTACCCCCAAAATAGGATGGGCTGAAGAACCCATTCTGTGACGTTATGTGTAGTTATCCACAAAAACACATATACACAATGCTTTTTAGTTGCTGTGAGCTAGAAGCTGTCTCTTCCTCAGAAGGACTAGCAGAACCACAAAGCATGACTGTACTCTGAGATTATAGCACTTTGAAAACCATTCATTTGAAGCGATAGGTTAATTTTACTCATGGTTTAGGAATCCTGTGTGCTGTGTTGCTAAACTGTAATTCAGAGGGGTTCCACATCTGCCAGTACTACGGCCAAACAAGTTGTTGTTTGTCAAAATGATTGTAGGTTATGGCAATTACACATGTCATTTCAATTACAGGGGCTTACAAAGTATTTCACAAGTTGTGGAAACCTGGCTCCTTAAGGTAAGGTGTTTTCATCCGCCTTTACAAAGAGAGAGATTGCTATCAAAGAGGGTTAGAGACACATCTGTGTAGCAGTCGGGTAAACTGTAGGGATATCTGCATTATCAGCATGAGCTGGGCCACTCTTGGTTAATCATTAATGACTTCCCTTGCAAGAGGAGCCGTATTTATTCTTGGTAACAATAGCATGTAGTTATTGATAGTTATACTGCTAACTGGAACACTGAATTAGTTCTAAACATTGTATTATCCAAGGGTGATGACTCAGTCCTGGAAAAAGAACCCCTAATTACTGGCACAGGTGTTAAGAGGAAATGTTAATTTGTGTTCATGCGGAAAGCTGCATGGTTTGAAGCTGCCAGTACCTCTCTTTGTGGCACAGTCTCAAAAGTGTTCAGCAGCTGGTGACTTACCACAGGACTGGAATGGCTGAGTACCTTGAACACCTTGAAACCTTTCACTAATCCCATTTGCGTGTTAGAACTGCGGCCATGCAAATAGTAGTCTTAGAATCAGGTGGTGTTACATATTCAAAGTGTTTGTAATCTGCAGTTGTCTGTATAGATGGAGATGGATCTGTTGCCACTACATGTATTATGTATATATACATAATACATGCATCTGGAGAATATGAATATGCTCATTTATTTCAAAACCATTTTCTATGCCTGGTTAAAGGTTCTAAATTTTAGTCAATCTCTCTATCTTCACTTTAAATGAGGCTCCCACTGACATAGTAACAAGAGAAATAATATGTGAACTATGTGTAAACTAATATGCTGATTAATTGAGAATTTAAATATGATTAATATTGATTGATTTTTTTGCTATATTATGTTTATATAATTTTAATGTTAGTGTTACCTAACTATATTATATAAATTAATATAATGTAATATGGCAGTGTTATAATACTGCTTAATATCCTGGTCTCTTATACCAAATGAACTGCATTGCTAAATGAACACCCTTTTTTCTTTCCCTCCTCTCCCAGTGATCTGGACCAACAGTACATCAACTATGTATTCAGGTAAAATGAATAAGTCTTTGATACACCATAGCTGGTATATGTTTTCATTTTCAACTGTGGCTTGTTGAGGAAACTCATAGCTACCACTACTTAAATGTATTTATTTAACAGGACATTCACTGGAAGAACAGTGCTAAGCTGAAAGGCTTAGCAGCTGAATTTTTTTGGCTCTAGTTAGGGATGGATATGCCAGTATACACCTGCGGAGGTAACGAGGTGTTAATTATGAATTTTTAAATCACCATGTGCACAAGCGATCTATCATTTCCAGAAATAATATTTACAGAGTAACTCCCTGGCAGTACCCCACTTCAGAAAATAAAACTTGTACAAAATTGCCTGAAGGGGAGGTAGTGATTACACAAGTACTGTGTGTAAAGAACACGAGGAGTAACTGATTGTTCAGAGTGCCGTTAGTGGGATTGAGTAATTCAGACTTTCAGCTGTTTTTCTGATTTGGAGATATAAAAGTGGCTTGTTATTTTGTAGCTAGTGAAAGAGCCTGAGTCACTGACCAGATTCCCCTGCTTTTTTAAACTCTGTCCTTTCCTCAAAGAGCTGCACAAGTCAGGACATTCAGTGTATGTGGCTTCTGCTGGGTTTTGGTGAAGCTTTATTTGAAGTAGGGCATATAGAGGCTTGATTAGATTTTCCTCCATCCATAATCGCACCTTGTATATGTTGGCCTCTTCTTGGCGTGGTAGCTAAAGTCATGATATGGGAACCCCATGAAGTATGAATAATAGATTCAAAGAAAGGGTAGTCAAAAGGAATGGAGGAGGCAGCAGAAGATAGGAATAAGCATAACAAAAGTAAAGTTATGCTTGTGTAGTTAATTAAGTGGATGTATGCTCTTGTCTGACCACATGAAAGATCCTTGATAGGGCCACATCAGGGACATCAGTGTAGGAGCATTGCTTCACTTCAGTTCCCATTTATCTTGTGAGAATCATCCATATGATAATACTGTGTCTCTCCTTCTATCTTAGTTCAAATATCCTATTTCCATATAAGTGGTGCAGGCCTCTGGTTTTGCCTCTGTATGATTCCACCATCTATTCACCAGGGTCCCATTCGTGGACAGTATCTGAATACCAGTTTCCTTGAAGTAGGCTCTTGTTTAAATCACTTGTTTTCCACCAATGCAACGCACTGTGAAATGCAAAGCAAATCAATTTTATGCAAAGAAGATATGTGTGTTTATTGAAACTTTGGAAGAATTAGTCATGGAATTTGCAAATATGCCACCACATGCAGAAATAACCCATGAAGTCTTGAATGAGCTGTAGCTGTTTCTCTGTGTTGAAGGGAAAATCATTGAACAAGCAGTAAAATCAATTGATTTTTTTTTTTATTTGGCAGCTGCCTGACTGTAGTTCTCTGTTGTCATTTTAGCTGAAAACTGCATGTAGTCCTGAACCTTTAAATTCAGATTATGACTGAAGTCTTAAATTTGCAACTTTGTTGGAAAAGTCAGGGCTGGGTTCCTTCTCTGTTAGCTGGTGATCTTGGTCTGTGAACTTGTGTCCAGCAGAGAGCAGGAGTTCCACATTACATGGATAGTATGATTATTTATTTGAAAGCTTTTGAAATGGAGAAACTTCTCACGAAGGAACTGTGAGATGCAGTGGTATGTATTTTAAACCTATTCTTTTTACAAAAAAAACCAACCATGGATTTATATGAATTGGAAGATAGCATCTGCTTAAAAGCAAAAATTTGTTATCAAAGCTTCCAAAGATTTTACCAATAAGATGCTTAAAGATCAGCATAGCAATTGCTGGAAAACAGGTGGCTGAGAGGAGGTAGCAGACGGGATGATTATTTGTTTGGCTTGGGTCTGTGAATATCTATATATGTATGTATTTCTATGTGTTACAGAAGCTCACATTCCATAACATGTGGAGCTCATCTTGCCTAGGGAAAACAAGAAGTACCACGGACAATGGGATAAGTGGTATCTGATTTCTTCTAGAGTTTTGTTGTAATAGCTGATGATATTTGAAAGGGTGTGAAATTTGGCAGAAGCTCTCTCCTTGTTTGCAACCTCCATGATGTGCCACTTGCAGTATTTAACAGGACTTAAATATTTGTGCTGCAGAAGGCACTGGCAGGGTTTGTTTCTTCGTGAGACCTCTGCACATGTAGTTATCTTGGAGATCACTGCCCCTTCCCAAATTTGGATGAAGCTGTTCAGAGTGTTTGAGAGCTGTGTAGAGCTGTGTACACACAGCTTTACTGCACAAGCTTATTCTGTAGAAAACAGTCAAAAGTATTTTTAAATCTCACTGAGCAAAGGCATATTCTCTGAATGAGCTCTCACTCCTCACAAGCAGCTCTGGGTCAGCATTATGTAAACAAGAGTTTATCTCTGTCAGAGGGTGCCCAGCACTATGTTTTGTGATTTAGCAGGTGTTAAGGTGTATGCTGCTGCCTCTACTCAGGGCTTCTTGAGGACCATTTTGGCCATGACAGAATCCCAGTTCTACCTCCAGAACAGAACACTGTAATGTGTACTGGAGATCTTGTCTATATAAGCATGATTCTATGATTTATGAAGGAACTTGCTAGTGTGGTATCAGTGCAACTTTCTCCTCTTAGCAGTATAATCCATAGTCTTTAAAGCTCCTTGTTGCTAACCTAGATCAGACAGGTGACATGCGGCTGTGTGGGGAAGAGAAAGCAGCTGTATGGGCACAGCCAGATAGTGTTTAGAATCATTGAATCATTTAGGTTGGAGAAGACTCTTAAGGTCACTGAGTGCATTAAGCAAACACTACCAAGTTCTCCACTCACTATCACATGTATATGTATTTTAAATACCCCTGGAGATGGTGACTCAACCACTGCCCTGGGCAGCCTGTTCCAATGGTTGATAACACTTTTAGTGAAAAATTTTTCCTAATATATAGGAAAATATATGGGATTGTAACAATAGAGGCTGTTCAAAGCATTTCTGTTTTGTATGAAAGCCCAGTTGTACTCTTGAGTGTAAAGACTACCTGCATAGAGCAGATGGAAAGTTTTGCATCACATTAGTGAGTGTTAGAATGTACCAATATGTTAGAGTAAAAAAAAAAAAAGTAGATTAAAAACTGTCTTGGCTCTGTTGGATGCTTCCAGAGGTGCAACTGAAATTAGCGAAGTCTCCTAACATATGCTCTCCTTACATGCCATGGACTGTTTCTTGTTTTAAAATCTGGAACAGTTTGGGAGGGAAGAACATCCTAAGAAAATGTACATGAATGGGAACTTTCCAGAAATAAAAAGATCTGAAGAAATATTTACTGATCTTGAAAGTGTGGCATTCTTCTCAATTCATCACTTACAGCATGATTGTTCAATGGCTTTTAAAAAGGAAGCCAGGAAGAAGTATAGGAGAGAAAGCAGAGCTGTGCAGAGAAGGGAGAGGTGATGTTGTTTCTCACTGCCCAACCCCATCCTGTTCGTCCTTCTCCCTTGTGTTTGAACATCAGGGGCAGGGAGAGGGAGGAAGAGAAGAGGGGCAGTACACTTGCAGTGTCTTCCCTGCAATTCTCCAATCCTCTTGGCCCTACCTCCTTTTTTTACTGCAATATTGTATTTCCCTGAACTCTCACTTCTGCATTAGTGTTCTACTTACTACTGTTTTTTTCTAGTAATCTTGCATTTTCTTTTATTCCTTTCTGTTCCCATACTTTTTATCAAGAAGGGAGTCAGATTTCTCCCCCACTTTCTGGCAAGAGGTAGCCGGAGGGGAGGGGTGGTAATGTCTGCTTGGTAAGTTGAGGGATACATAATGTGCCATAGAAGCCAGTTGCAGCTCATCTTGGACTTTCTCCTATGCTGAGGCAGGTAGGGATATGTTACTTCTTATGGAGAACCTGTAAGAAAGTTTCAGTACATCCCAATATCTGCCCCTGTCTGATATTTGTTCACAAAAACATGCCAGATGGCCTAGCAGCCACCAGTGAGGAGAAAACAGACACGTGAGAGTTTCAAATGGTGAAGAAATGACACTGACAAAGGTATGAGGTAAAGGGTCTACTCTATGCAGCTAAACTAGATCTGGCTTCTAGAAGAGCTGCTAATCTGTCACTTTCGTGAACTAAAAATGCTGCAGTAGATTTTCTGCATAAGGGGAGGGCAGCTTTGCAGGCAAAAATTGCTATTCTTGCTGACAAAACCTCTTTTTAACCAGAAAGGAAACCATGGGTGACCCAGCCCTCAGTACTGAGTACAGGGGAAAAAGAGAGGAGCAGAGAAATCCAGCACAGGGATTTTATTTCTGCTGCAACCTGCTCTCCAGGCTGTCCTACTAGAAACCTCTGAATCCCTAATCTAGTTTTACAGCATCATTGTGTCTTTTTTACTGATGCTCTGTTCAGAGCAGAGCTACAATGCAGCTGTAATGCCATCTAACCCTTTTGCTTTAATCTGCCCCACACTTCACAAATAAGGTTTTGTTTTCCTCCTGTGTTTTCTTTGGATTGAATTCTGGGATGTCTGGTAGGGTTATCAACTCCTCTTGGTTGCAGAAGGAAGTTTCTCTCCAAGTATTTCCCAATCTCAATGGTCTTTTGTTTAAAATTTAATAATGCAAAAAAAGCAAGTGGAGAAACATGGTTTAGTCCTAACTCTCATCACTGTTGATACAGTTTCACTTGCCCTGCCAGTCTCCTGTTTTCTCTGTTACTCAGTCAAAAGCAATAGACTTCCACTTCCTTTCCCCTCTTTACCAGGAAACTGAGGGACTGGGCCTGTTTATTGTGAATTCCTCTTGGTGTCCCATGAAGGGAGAGCACTGGTGTGTGGGAGGAGTGGTGGGGGGCAGAAATGACCTAGTGTAAGTGATCTGCTTGGCCTTGTTTAATATCTTTGTGGCAACCACATCTTTTAAAAACATGTATAAATATTGACAGCGTGAACATACTGTACCAGCCGATGCCTTTCAAAGATGTATGGAATGTGAAGCCTAAAATACCCGCCTGTCTCTCCCTCATAAGCCCTTTCCTTCTTCAGCCCATTGCGTTCCATGGCTGATTTCAGTGACAAGCTTCCCCCTTTGCAGTTCCTTTTGCTGTCGATGCCTCTGTGAATGATGCTGGGATTCACCAGAGCTTGCTGAGGGCAGGTCACCAAGCTTGGTCATCAAGTAGCCTGGTCATATAGAGAGCTGGGACCAGCTGAGCAAGCAGGTTTCGAAACAGTAGTGGTGTTAACACTGGAAAAGGGAGTTGGCCTGGAATGCTTTAGCATTCATATCATTAATGAATGTCTTTTTACCCCTCTAAGTGCAGTGCTTGCTGCTTTTATCAAGAAGCAAACTCTCCAGATACTCTTTTCCCCTTCTCCCACTTGTCCTTAGTGTCTGTCAGGGATGTATGTCGTTGTTAATTGGAACAAGCTGTAGATCTGCTTTGAAGGCATACATGCCTCTCCCATCTTACATATTGTCCCCACAATATGTTTCTGTAGCCTTCTAACCTTGAAAACAACTTGGAATGAAAAGATATGGGGAAAAAAATTAGAAATTTACAGGAAGAATCAGTAGCACTGAAAAAGGCTGTGTACAGCCTATACTGCAAACTCAGAGGATGAAGTCTTTGTAAGACCTCAGAAATCCTAAGGGATACTTCAGGAAAAGGACTGGTCATGGCTGATTTTCTTGATCACTTGTATCTCTCTGAAAAGTGTGAATCATTTCGGCTGGCACTTGGGTTTTTTTCTTGTGTTTTTAGATTTGTTTAAGTGTAGCATTTGGCATAATATGAAACAATCATACATTGCCGCTTTGGTGGTTTAAAAATGGTACAGCAGGAAAAATTTCAATGATAGGAGGGTAGTGTGGCCATGGGACAAGTTACCTGGAGAGGTGGGGAATTTCTATGCTGGTAGGTTTTTGAGACAGAAGCACATAAGGGCATGATCAAATATTGGTTATAGTCCTTCTTCAGGTGAGGATTTGTATTAGGTGACCCTAGAGATTCCTTCCCAATCAACTTGTTTCTTTCTTTTAATTTATACTTATGCCTTAGTTATTCTACTTAACTGGAAATAAATTTCACCGTGAAAAGAACCCAAACACAAGACTCTCAGTGTATAATGTTCACCCAGTGTCATAAATTCTGCAGTATCCAATTAATTTATTTTTTTTTGTTTTCTAGTGTGGTGCTGTTGGCCTCTGCATCCCATCCAGCAGGTGAAGTGGATTGAGTTATTCCTTTTTTAGGATTTCATATTGCCTTTCCTTTCCATGCATGTTTTTAGAGACCAAACCCACTAGGATTTTAGCCTTGGGTATGACCCAGTACCATTACCATGTAGGAAGAGGAGAGGAGGGTATATAACTTGGTGTAATTTGCATGGTATCTCCTAATAACTTTCTTAGTTGCTCTTTACAAAGAAGCAGCACAGGACAGACAACAAACAACAGTTTTTGAGGTGGTGCATGGTAAAGAACAAGGTTTCCCTAGGTCAACATGTCCTCTTCTGCAATGTTCCAGCAGGCCATATAGAACTGAGTTGCTTTCTCTACATTGCTGTCAGTGCTATGCAGTTTTTGTTGCTTTCATAAGACGTCTCCCATTACTTGAGCCCATGGGAAGATTTGAATGGTAAAAATGGAGAACTTTAGTATGGTGGCTAATATTCCCACCATAGTGGTGTTTTCATAGTTAGAAAGGTAAAGATGATAATCTGTAGCCTTCACTAGACATTTTTTCAGACAGGAAAACAAAGAAGCATTTAAAAAAACATAAATTCCCCTTTTTCCTTTTTGGTGGATATTGTGTACATAGGTATCCCCCCACCAGGACAGACATACATGTTAAGAAAAATGGTCCTGAATTTCAAAATGTGAAAGATGGAGCTTCCTGCAAATCTGTAGAGCCTGAAGGCCAAAGAACTGCTGGGAGTTGTTGCTACTGAGAGCAACCAGAGCTCTGGTTTCTGGAAATACAAGTACTCCAGAGCTCTACTTGGACCTGGGAGAACTTTAACCTCTCAACATGCTCTGTGTTAGAGGTCAAATGCCAGAGGGGGAAGCAACCACCATATGACTGTCTTTGCTGTTACTTTGGAAGGAATTATCACAAGCTCTGTAATCTGTCCATTCGCAACTGTTGCTTAAGCACGATCTTCCGTGTACTAGCAAAGAATACTTTTGCATATCCCTTTTCCCTTTTTCAGCCAAAGGCAGGAACTGGCTGGAAGCAAGGTCAGAGAGAAATCATTAAACACACCAGAAATGTGGAAAGCATCATAAATGAAAAGTTAGCCAGCTGTAAAGGCTCAAAGGAATGTTAAACTAGTAATGTTCATGTAATTGCTGTTCCCTTGCTTGTAACAGTGGGTAATTTTTTCCCCCTGTATTCCACTGAGTATATTGCTTTGTCCCTCAGGTGATCTCTTCAGTGCCTTGGATTTTCCATTCCTGTATTTCTACAGGTTTCATAGCAGCTGCTGTGCCAGGTAACCTCTCTATAACAGGATGTGTAAATGTTTTCAAAATAAGATGGCACATTGACTTTTCAGCCTTTTAACTTGATTCTCCATTAAAAATTCTGGAGTATATAAAGCCTTAGTTATACTAGTTGCTGCTGGCACACAGCAGTAAAACTGTGGAGAATATACATCTGTGCATATCTGTGGATATGCATTTGAAGGCCTGAGATTCAAAAGCGCTGGAATGTTATGTGTTTTCTTGAGTAAGTGCATTCTGATCAGGAGAGTCTCCAGTCACCAGTAAAATAATTTTTACCAAATGCAGCAAAGCTTTGATACACAGCATCTCTCAAATGCTTCTGAAGTTGGATTAGCCCTTGTAAAACCTGCTGCTTGCAGTGATTACAAAGTATTAGTCTTCAGCAGTATATGAATGTACATGGATTTATTTGCCTTTACATCTTGTTATTTGGCAGAATGGTTTTTTGGGGTAAAAAGGAACAGATTTAACAAGCATTCCATTATTTTGAGAAGGAAAAGTTCACTGCCTAACAGCATAATTCTCACAGGACAGCATAAATAAGTTTCCTATAGGTCTTAATTATCTCAAAACAAAAAAAATAAAGATTACTCCTGTCTTTCCCCTTCAGTCTTTTGCCAAATAAAAGAATTTTCTTTTTAGATGGAAAAAATATTTTCATGCTAACTGATAGCAAAAATATTTCCTGATTGTTAGGGATTTTCTTACTTGTATCTGTATTTTCTATTAAAACGTGGCATTAAGAATGATTGTTAAATAATTCCCAATGTACATAGTTGGGTTTTTTTATGAAAAGGGCTTTTTTTCCAAGGGTGGACTATCAACACTGCAAGTAACTTGCAATTAGGTATTAAGGAATAAGTTTTTCCACTGTAGATAGGTGAAACCTGTTTTTTTTTTGAAAGCAAGGTCTAACTGCAAGCACTAATGGATATCTGTCTAGTCCAGATATTCTTCTCTTTCACTTCATTAGAATTTTAACACTCATAGCCTCCCACTTCTCTTTCCATTGCCCCACGTTCAGTACATGTATAGTAGATAGCACTGTACACTACAGGAAGGGGAAAATGAATGGTTAGATGGAGAAAGAAGCATGTCTCACACTCTTCTACATCTTGTAATCTAGTGTCTTTGTAGAGATAAAGGACTTGGAGGAAAACCTATACAATGTAAAGTAAGGGCAGCTGATGCAGCTAAATCTACCACCATTGCAGAATGCCTGAAGCGTTAGCAGTGAAGTGCAAAGTGCTCAATTTATTTAATGAAATAAATTGGTGTTAATTGTGGCATCAGTATTTAGGTAAACTTTCCCATGTTTTGCTGTTTCACTGTTTATATCTGAATTACACTAAACATCTTCAAATCTCTCTGACTAAAAGCCCTTCACAGCAGAAGATCTGAAACAAACTTAAGCCAGCTACTCTATTCTGAAAAGTTTGGGCAATATTGGTTCATTGAACTCCCTGTTTCTCAGATTGGAATGCTTTACTGCTCAGCACTTCATCCTCTGCAACAAGTTGCTGAGTTTGGACCTATTTCTTTATCATCAAAGCAGCATCTGCTTCCTTGGCAGCAGATGGTCCTTCGGGTCTCATGTTATGGCTCCGTGTAAGAAACCCTAGTACCTTCTACTCCTAGGAAGTTGTCTTACCTTACTCTTTGGTACCTGTACTGACATGTGGCTGAGATAGAAGTTTGCCACATGTATTGAGCAGGGTACAGCACTTGGCTGATCTGTTGGAGCCCAGCATGGAAATTCTGACCCATGGACCCAGCATTTTCCACCCTTCCTGCTGCTGTAGAGAGGGAACCAACTATGCTGCATCACTATCCAGAACAGTGTACCCTCTGCAAATACCATGGCACTTTTTGCTTCACCACTTGTATGCTGTGTTGATCCTATCTCTTTTCCCATGCAGCTTCCCACAGTACTTTGTAGTCTCTTATGCCTCACAGTAATTTGTGCCTTATGTATTTTGAAATCCTTTTTCCATTCTCTGCTTGCTGGTTTGCACTGTTTCACTGGTTCAGAACTAGTGAATTGTACATATGTAACAAGTGAAACAAACTCCAGAACCAAAGCTCATAGGCTCCATAAAGTCCAGTGAGATGTGGAACAGTTGCCTTAAGAGTGTTCTTGGCTACCGGAGCATTGGGAATTGCTGTCCTATATGACTTGAGAATCAAAATTCTGTTAATTGTCAGCAGAAAACTTTTGAGTATCCTGTTCCCAGCACTACTGAGTCATCCCTTTGTTATACAGTAGAGATGTATTTGACTTCCTAATTGGAATTTAGGTTTCATGAGGTTTAAACAGCTTGAAAGCTTCAGGCAGAAACTTTCCAGTGGGTATTTTTTCAGTTCAAGGCTCTGTGGAGGTTGAAGTGAGTTAGTTGCCAAACATGTGTGGTTCCTGTAGAAATTAGCATTGCTGTTATTCAGGGCCATTTCAATGCCTGAAGTTAATATTTCACCTCATGTTTCCAATAATCTCTACTTTTCTGATTATGCAAGTGCCTTAGAGACAAGCCATAAGAGCGTCAGACTTACTTTACTCAGATTCTAGTCACTGACTGAACAAAACCCAAGATGTACTGGACATAATGTAAGCTCCTTGTCCACCAACTTTCTTTCCCCAAATGGGATTAACACTGCAGTTCTGAAAACACAGATGCCTGTAAGAGTTTGCTTAGTTGAAACTGAGAGACTTTTATTAACAAGCTTTCCCCATCCCTTGCAGTGGACTGTTGGGATTCTTTCTGATGTTGCACACAGTGAAGCTAAAAAGCAGCACAACCTCAGGGCAATACGCAGCCTGGAGTTTCCTTGCAAAGGTAAGAGACCCTCATGGGAACACAGTGGATCTGGTCTTCTCCTAGGAGAACTGAGGAATTTCTGTATCTCTCTAGTTTCCCTTGCTATTCCTATTTGACACTGCAAGGGCCTGTCTGTGCAACTTGCATGTAGAGTTGAAACAAAAAGTATCAGGTGCATAATACACCAGGATCGTTAGCTGAGATGAAATACTGTGTATAAACTGAGCCTGGTGAAACTGGGCCGATTATTGCAGATAAAGATTTGGCCTACTGAATCCCAGTAATACAAATCTATACTTTCCAAAGGTGTTTTGGAGAAGAATACTCCTTCTGAAGTGTATGGACCAGTCGTTGTTTGCCGTGTGTCTTCCCTGAGCCAAGAGTTAAAACTAGTTCCCTGAAGCTCAGTACCAGAACTCCCACTGGTTTTGGAGCAGGGGAGAGCTCTGTGTTTCATTAGCCTTGACATTAACAAGGCTTTTGACGGTATCTCCCGCAATATTCTTATATCTAAATTAGATTGCTACAGTCTGGATGGGCAGACAACTAGATGGGTGCAAAAAATTATTAGATGATCGGGTTCTGAAGGTGAAAGTTAATGATTCCTACTCTAACCAGAGGCTTGCAACAACTGTAGTGGCACAGAGGTCTGTCCCTGGACCCATCCTGTTTAATATCTTTATTGAAGAATCAGAGGTGATGGAGAGCACTCAGGTTTGCAATGGACACCAAACTGAGAGGACCAGTCAATAATGCTGGAGGACAGGGTTGCCTTCCAGAAGGATCTGGACAGGCTGGAGGAATGGGCCAACAGAAATCTTAGAAAATTCTTCAAGGACAGATGTGAAGCCCTGCACCTGGGAAGGAAGAGCTCCTGGCAATAATACAGCCTGGGGATTGCACAGCTGGGAAGCAGCTCTGTGGAAAAGGACCTGGAAATTTTGGTAGACAGCAAGCTGGACAAGAGCCAGCAGTATGCCCTGGCAGCTAAGAAGGCTGAAAGTATCCTGGGTTGTACTTACAGTAGCATAGACACTATATTCATGAAAGTGATCATACCCCTCTACTCAGCCCTTGTTAGACCGCATCTGGAATAGGTAGCCTTGTTTCAGGCACCTCAATGCAGAGGAGACATTGATAAACTGGAGTGAGTTCAGCAGAAGGCTGCCAAGAAAGCCAGGGGGCTGGAGCACTTGCCTATTTGGGAGTGGCTGCCAGACCAGGCTTGTTCAGCCTGAAAGAGAGACAGCTTCGGAAGCACTTAACAAATAGCAGCCACCCAGTAGCTATGCAGAAATAATTAAGAAGACAGATCCAGGCTATTCACAGTGGTGCTTAGGGGGTCTTTGTAAGATAAAAAGAGAGGTTCAGACTAGGGGTAAGAAAAAATTATTTCACCCCAAGGACAGGTCAGGCAAGGGCAGAAGTTACCCAGGGAGGCTGTGCAGTTTCCATTTTGAATGTTTTCAAGACCCAACTGGAGGAAGTCCAAAGCAATCCAGTCTGATCTCCTGAGGTCAATTCCTACTGGAATTATCCTATGATCTGTGGATCTAGGGTCTGGCTGTACTTGATTTAAGTTATTAACAACTGATTTGTTAAGCTACTGGTGGTTAATGCAGTCAGAAGATCCTATCAGACTCCTTTTCCCCGGTTAGATTTTACTTATCTTCATCACTCTCAGCTAGGTCATCTGAAAACCACAACCTTCCTATGTGGTTTGTGATCGCAGCTTTCCTACTACAGCGAATGAAGCTGTTACCTTACAAAAAAAATTAAAAAAAAAAAGTAGACTTGCATAATATGCTTGTTTAGAAACTGCAGTCCAATGAGTCTGGTTTTGCTGGGTATAATAAGAAGAGAGTGATATGGCTTGGTTTGTGCTTTGCAAGCTGTTCCACACTGTACAAGCCTCACCAGTTTGAATTTCTTCCAAACATTCTGACTCTGCAGATTTTAGTACCTTAGCTTTCTTCTCACTTCTTGGTAGCAAGTCAACTGATCTAAAATTTGGTCTTGAGTCCTTTTTTTTGTTTGTTTTTAGGTTGTTTTGTTTGACATTCTGGGTTGGAGATGGGAATAGCTGGCTCTGCTAGCGAGTGTTGAGTGTGAATGTGGGTAAATGGTTCTACATGTGGTATTTATGACCAATCTGAAAAAACTGCAGGCAGAGATGTGTTGTGAAATATGTTTTAAGCAGATTTGGGTGGATCAGAGCCACAAAGTCTGGATTGGATCAAAGCTTTCCCAAAGTTCAAGGGTTTCTAGATTTCTGGGGGTTTGGCCAGCTCTAGACATAAGTTAGCCGCTGTTGTCAATGAAATTATGTGCCTTTAAAGCAACCAAAAATTTACCTGTGTGTCAGTGTGAGAATTTAATCTGTTCTTCAGCCCTAAAAGGGTGTGTTTTTTAATGTGCATGGTTTAATTATCTTGTTTAGAAAGGTTTTTGTAACAGAGAACACTAGTCCTTTTCCTTTTGTAGCTTCTAACCCAGTGCTCAAATTATGTGTTTTGTCTTGAGTTCGACGAGGGGAATATCTAACGAGGACATGAGGTCTGTCTGTAGCAATAATAATTTTATCAAAACTAGCAGTTTCCCTAATGTCTTCCACTAGTGTTTTAAATCTTGCTATAAGGCTTATTTTAGGTTTCTGCCATACCCGTCTGGGGATGCACAAGGAGCATGGAGGAACTGCTGCTCCAAGTACTGAAATGCAACTGATTTGGGGTTAGAAGTCAGTGAATGCTTGAAAAATTTGGAAACACTATACATCAGTTTTAGAACAGGGATCAAAAGAGACTGTAGAGATGGACACATATAGGCAGAAAGCAAGAGCTGAACTGGAACTTGCCTGGAGGGAAGAGGCTGATCTACCAGCTTCTATGAAATTCTCCCAAGGAACCATGTATCTATAAGGAGCTGTAAATTGACCTATGGGGTAGTTAAGAAGAGTCCTGTCTTTGATTACTAGTGCTGCTTCCTGCAGGTGTTTGAAAGTGTTAAAACTGTGTACTGATGCAACTCAACACTGCATGGGTATGAGAGCTGTGTCTATCACATCTTAAATCATCAGAAGTGCAGAAAAGAGGTATTTAGGTAACACTGTAAAAATCTTTCTAAATCCAAGTGTGTCGCTCCTGTAAAAAACCCCAACCAACCAACGAAACAAAAAAGGAATTAAGTTAATGTGGATAAAAAATAAAGAGGTAAAGTCTTTGAATCTAGACTCGCAGAATGGGATCCAGTGAAAAAAAAACACCGCTGGTCACAACAACAGCTTTGCGTTCCCACGTGAGCATTTTTCTTGGATTGAGTAGTGCCCTAGATCATCCTCTTAATCTCTCAGACTGACTGGAGTTTTCACCAGCAGTTGGAAAGGAGCAGCACTAGAGGCCATAATATGTTTATCTTGCAAATGAGCCAAGAAAGGAGAATGCTGTAGTCCTCAGACAGCAGCACAGGCCTCTAGGGAAGTGCAGAGAATCGGAAAATCTGTTTTCCATTTGGATGCTTCGTACCTATGTGACTGATGAGCTGGGTCTGAGATCGTTGCCACAGCTTCATTTCCAATGAACTAACCATGAGATCTGATCAGGCCTGCTCTGCACATTCAAGGAGACATTCTTTATATTTGGCCTCCCTGCCCTCTAATTTTTCATTCACTTAAACTGGAGTTGGGTCGTAACTTGTTTTTATGATACTTGCTTTGGCTGTGGCAACTTAATCAATGTATGAGGTTTTTAAATTCTTCTCAGTAATGATTTCTGACAGCTTTCATTTCAGAGCATTGCTTTGTGCAGAAACAGACGAAGCACAGGTTTCATCTGTGTATGTAGTCCTGTGTGACATTTATAGTGACAAATGCTCTCTGCACTTTTTCTGAGAGAGCAAATAGTGTGTGTGTTAGTCATATCTGTATAAATTCATGAGAAATGCCAAAAAAATCACTGAAGTGATCTGTATAACAAAAAAAAAGAAAGAAATAAAGGCTTTTTGGAACTCCAAGAAATATGAAAGGGTTTGTCATAGCCTTGCACAGATTTAATCCCAGAAGAACAAGGATTTGAAGCTGTACTTAGATTTCTTGTTTTAATTTGAAAGCAGCACTAGTATCATGGGTCATGCACTGGAAAGAAAAACTGGAGATGCTGATATACACAGACAGAAGCATCTGGTGAGAACAGTAATGAGCTCTAACAGTGCTGTCAGTGAGTTTGTTTTGATTAAGGCTGCCAATCTATATCTGGTGATGAAGCCTGTTAGGGTCCCTAAAAGTTAAGCGGCAGAAATAATTTAAATCATGAGTAGAATGGAAAAATTCAGCAAGATACTGGTTACTTATGAAGTCATATTTCCGTATCATGCTTAGTGTTATCCTAATAAACTTATTGTAGGGAATTCAGCTTATTCCCAGTAGGAATCTATTGAGGTAGTGTGTTACAAAGAGGAAGAACAAATGAGAAGGTCAGTGGATTTGGGATTCTCTATTTCTTCCTCCCTCATCTGAAGAAACAAAATTGAATAACTGGAATTAAGTTGTGTTGAGCTTTACACTGTTTTTCTTGCGCTTTGTTTGGAAGGAAATTTAGATTAATCAGATCAAGAGTATATGACCATCCCAGGGACTATTATGTAATCGATAGTTTATCTGAACAGCGTTGGAGGCTCCCTAATACATAAAACCATCCCCTGACAGCTGCCTTGGTTCCTTGTTTGTTAACTTTAGACGTGTTTGCCCCAGGTCATCTTGTGTTTAATGCTCACTGCCAGACATTGCGAAAGCAATTTTGCAGGAGTGTCTGAAAGTGTATGTTGTCTGTGGGTCCTGTGTACCTAACTGTAGCCCACTGTACTTACACCCCAGCAGTTTTCTTCCCCCAAAATATATAATGGCTATTCAGAATCCCTCCTGCTATTCAGAATGACCCCTGGAGTCTTGGATTTTATCTTTTGTGTCTGTGTTTCTGTTTCCTTGGTCCCCATGGTGTTTTGAGGAGAATAGATGCACTGGATCCCTCTTCGTGTCAGCCCAAAAAATTGATGATATCCATCTTAATGATTGGAAAAGTACTAATGTGTTTTATTAAAACAGAAATTCTCTTTTTCCTGCTTCTCGTAACATGGAGAGACCACAACTGCAAGTCTTCTGGGGCTCCTAGGCTGGTTGTGCTCACTGAACCTCTCTTCACAGACAGGTTGCATCAGCTTTAATTTCAGGCACAAACCAACCAAGAGAAATAAAATTAATTCATACTTTTCCACATTTTTGCAGTCTTAAAGCCTAAATTGAAGCATGTGCTTCTATTTGGATCTCTCTTAACTGCT
>JAWWMO010000083.1:104181337-104230773 GCA_035047845.1 Dendrocincla fuliginosa | reverse complement strand
CTTTGGAAGGTCCTTTTCCACCCCTGCTGTTGACAAACTGTCTCTAAATGCTTGACAGTAGAAAAGGGCAATTTAAAAGTAAATTTTCTCTAACAATTTTGAATTGCAGGGGATACAGGTTCATTGGTTCCTCTGCATAATGGATTCCTAGTTTCTCAAGTTTTTATTTGGCCTCCTGGAGTTACTTACATATGGAGAGCTGAAGTTGGTAGATGAATCATAAGTGTGACAAGGAGAAGGAGCACTGTTTTGGAAATCATTTCTGTTGCTAATGCACTGATGTAAATGCCAAAATTACATGGGAGAGCTGTGCACTACATAGCGTATTAATGTAGAAAGTTTCAAAGCTAGCTAAGGCTGGGTTTCTGAAAATGAGCAAGAGTAGCCACATTCTTCTTTGCTGGTTCCCTGTTCTTTTCAGGATCTGGATTGCTAGCTGCCTTGTTGATTCTAAAATACCTTCATGGATGAAATGTCTCAGACTGTCTCACAGATCTTGAGCCTAATCACTGACCTCTCAGATAGACACCTGGTGCCACACTTCAGGTGGCTTTCTTCAGAAACTTCTCATGTTAGTGAACTGCTGCTCTCTGAAATGGGTCTCCATGTCTTTCTCTTCCTCCCCAACTTGGACCCAATCTCTGCCAAATCTCAAGTGCATTCATTTCTCAGTGCAACTCTGTACACCTGTCTAGGGATTAGATTTTTTTTGACTTTCAACAGAAGTCAGCGAACAGCCATAGGGCCCTGGGGAAGGCAGACTAAATGGCTTTTGTCCTGTTTCTGAAACGTGTGGTGCTCAAAGGAAATCACATAGGCTTCAGACAATCTCAGGAGATGACTCGAGTTGTTCTTGACCTATGCAGGGCTAGCACAGCGAGGAGGAGGCCAGAGTCCAGCTTTTTCCATGCATGTTGCTATGGATGGTTGTTCTAAGGGGCCATAAGGGAATGGGTCTGTCTTGCAGAGGCTTTGCCATGCTTTTGGAGGGAATGGGATGCCAAGACTATAGTCAGCTATAGTCACTTCTGTCACTGTCTTCCTATGCATGGGACGTGCAGGGACTGCTGAGGCCCACAAGGCTAAGTGTATAACCTTATGACATTGCTCATAAAAGACATTACTCAAAATTGATCAACTGTGTAAATGTTTTAAAAAACCCATTTTTTCAAGTATCACATTTTTTAAGGTTTCTGATGGAATATTTTGACCTTTTGTAATAGTGAATGGTTAGACAGCCGTGGAAAGACTTTTGTTTTTGAATGGAAAAATAAAATCTTAAAGAATACCAATTCTTCCTTGCAGTCTTTAGCATAATAATAATAATAGCATGTCACTTTCTTTCCATTACATCATTGCTAAAACAGCATAAACACACCAAAGAATGGCAATGCAGAGACTGTGTCTCTGTTATTGTTGGGTTATATGGAAAGGGGTCAGTAGGGAGATTTAGTTATCTGGTCTGGGAATTGTTTGTTTATGAAGTATGTTTTCCCAAAGGAGTTGTGAGATGGGAAATACAATAGGAAATGGACTTTATACATGCACAGAAATACCAAAACTCTGTCATGCGGGAGAGAGTTTGATGGAAACTTGCTATTTTTGCTAACAGATTTTTTTAAAAAAGCTTGATTACACATCCTGAAATTTCCTATGCTGTTTTGAAACTACTGATATCCTCCACAGAGTCCTGAGTTAGTCATGGCAGAAAAATGTTTTACATCTGGTAATGCTGACAAGGAATGTAAGCCCTTCAGGTGTTTCTGTAGATTTTAACAATGGAAAATTGCATTGTATTGCTTTTAACTAAAACATTCCTCTTAACCTAGGCAACTTCATTGGTTCTCACAATCTCCTTGAACCCTTTCAGCAACATTTGGGCTTTTCATACATAAGTAAAGCAGCATGTGTAGGATCTGTTCTCTTATGGTAATGATGCTGCAGGCAAGAAGAGGTTTGAAGATGCACTCAAACCCTGCACAGGTCTTGAACTGACAATGGTCTCAGTCTGCAGTGTTCAGCCTGAAACCTTCAGGCAATCTGGCATGGAAAGAACTATTTCTGATAGTGTGTGCAGCATTCTACCCAGCACCTTCCTCGACAGCAAAGCACTGCAGATGTGATTAGTCCTGGGCTAGTCCCTGTCTGGGTCATTTGAGTCAGTTGTGCAGTGACTTCAGAGTGTACATCTGGGTGGATGTTCATCTACTTGATGTCTATGTGGAAAGAAAAAGTTCACTGTTGGCTTCCCAGGTTGCTCAGGGGCTATTTACTGCTCTCAGTCTCCTGGTATGTTTTGTGAAAGTATTATCTGGTAGAGGGCAACACCTAAGCACAGGGCTTTGGGCTGAGTGTCCAGCTGACTTTTGGAAAGACATTCACTTTTTATGATGCATGGAAACATACTGAAGTAGCCTGTAACTTCTGTCTTTGACCCCATTTTTTTGCCTTAGTTGCCTGATTGTTGAAGTTAACTTTCAGAAGTCGTGGTTCCTTGAACTATGTTCTCTGGCACTTGAGAGAGATCAAACTGACAGAGGTGAAAGTGTGACAGTGAAAAGCACTTCATGGTGATCTCTATTTCGTGATCTGATGAGGTGAAGAGTAACTTGGAATGCCAAAAGGCTAGCTCTTGCTGAGCTTAACATAAGGTGAAGTGTATTTTATTGTGCTATTTTACAGCAGCAGAGAGTTAGTGCAGCTGACTATTCCCCCAAACTGAAAATCAATACTTTCTAAATCAGATAGAAAAAGTAATTTAACACAATGTACCATATTACCAAACAGTAAAATTCATGGCCTCAAACAGAAGGTAATACTGAGACTGAGTAAAGAGAGGTGTATACTTTTTACAGGTTCAAAAGGTTCCATTGATTGAGTTGCTAGTAATTCCAGCAGAAGCAGACATTATATGGAAATCTTTCTAGGGCAGTAGTGGAAAGATTAATAAACTGCATGCCATGGGATATAAGTTTTGTATCAACTAAGGTCAAGATGCAAATAACCTGCTTTTCTCTGATGTGCACATTGATGGCAGAATTGCTGCAATAGGGAAGGTCATACATTCTCCCGAATTCTCTGCCATCAACCAATACTTGATTAAACAAACCCTTAGTCCAATCCAGTTAGTGTCTGCAATCCTAGTAGGTAGAACGCTTCACAACTGTTGTTGTTGCTATTGCAATGCTTATTCCATTACACAAATATTTAATAATTCATAAAATAAGAACAAGATGATGACTCGCATTGCCCTGTCAACTTCTGAGCTCAGAAGTTTCAGGGGAGACACTAAAAGTCAGGAGCAGTTTAAGGCCTTTGCAGTGATGAGGCAGCATATAAGGGAAAGAGGTTACTTGACAGGCTGAAAAGATACAGTAAAAGTACCGTTAAGTGTTATAATGCGTGAAGCATTTACAGGAAACAGGAGATGTTGAGTCTTAAGTTTGGTGTAACCTGGAAATACAAATATATTTCAGCTTTTGGTCATATATATCTGCATTAACAGTCAAACTTGTAATAGCAAGAATGGGAAAAAGGGTTCTTGGTGATGTCAAAGAAAATCAAATTTACTTGGCCTAAAGAAGCCTTCTCATGTCCCTTGTTAAATGACTTTTGTTGTCCTTGCTTGACAAAGCTTCAGCTGCATGGATTGTGCCCCTTGTTTGCAGAACTGACCCGAACAGATGCTGTTAGTCTGGTGCATGTACACACACCTGTTGGAATCATGATTGATTGTGTTTCCATGTCAGCAAAGCATGCTTCGGGGAGAACGTACAAGTATTGCACAGGATTTTCCCTTTGTCTTCTTAGTACGGAACTGGAACTCTAAGAGTAATAATGGTATCTGGATTACAGATGGTGACATTTACGAGAAATATTTAAATATGAGCAGAGGTACTGTTAAAATTCAGTTCTGTACTATAAACACTCTATAGACTGAAGATTGGTGGCACTTCTCCAGCTAGCTCACTAGTTACAGGAAGAGGAATGTATGTTTTGGCCATTATCTCCAATAACAGAGGGCAAATGCTTTGTGTTTTGGCTTTGGCTTTGACAAAAGTCTGATCTTTGTGTTTGAGTGAAGGTGGGGTGAAGTGGCTACTTGATATTCAAAAAGAAATAACTACCATAATTTTCAACCCAGTCATATTTTACAAGCAGTAAAGAGTTTTGATTTTCTTTAAAAGTCTCACTTTTTTGAGGCAAGTGAAATGAGTTATGATGTGCTTCTAACAGTTCAGTCCTATCTCATCAATAATGTGTGTTTATATATTTCTATGATACATATGTAGTGCATTTTTATATGTGAATGATAGATATATGTTTGTACATTGATAGCTTTAGGTCTTTCTGAAAAGGAAGAGTCTTTTCTTGCCTTGCTCATGTCTGATCATTGCAACTATGACCATGACATTCTGTTTCTCAGAAGAGGAGAATTTTCTTATACAGATTCTATTAATTACATTCAATAACACACATATCCTTTATTTACTGTACTTTAACACTGTAAGATGTTTCTGCAATGTAAAATAATTGCCATATCTTTCTCTGTGGTGGGTCTTGCAAGGTTTAAATAAAGAGAGGCAGTGCAGAACCAAGAAAATTAAGGTATTGCCAAGAATCAGAATGTCTATCCATGAGCTGTACATTAAGTCTTTGTGTGGCTGAGAGCTGTAAGACAGGTGCCACATACCTTAAAGAGGTGAAGGCAGAGGATTCTCTAGAAGTGATTCAGAGGCAAGACACAGAGGGGGTTTTCTGAACCCTTTCTGAATTGCAGAATGGGGCTGGGCTGGGCACACAGCTGGGTTCCAGAATGACCTACTAACCCCAGTTTCAGTATCCCCTAAAGGCTCATTTTCTCCTGCAGCCAAACTGCTAATGAGATGCAAGAACAATAGCTTGGCCATCTTTGTCTTATGAGGAATTAAAAAATGATGAAATTAGACAGCAGTTCAGCAGTTCTTTTGGTATTCACATGATGCTTGGAGTTAAAAACTAGTTGCTGTAGCATATTAATCTGAAAGGACTGTACATTAATCATGTATTAATCTGGTAAAACAAGGTACTGGATGACTTCAAGGAAGCTATTACAACCACCTATTGCTCCAGTCTTGCACTTGCAGGATCAGCATTGTGGTTGTATTGGTCATCAAATCCTGGAAATGAGAGAACTTACAGAAAACAGCACTGAAAAAAATCTTCATAAATGCAATAGAAAGTAGAGGATGGATAGCCAAGTCTTGAAATACTGGAACTGCATATGGGTATCTAGCAATAGAACTGCAGAGGATTATCTGCCCTCTAAATGCACAGTAGAGGTAATTAAGAAATCTACTTTCTTATGGCAGTTGAAAAGCTGTTATATAGAAATACTCTTTTGCAATACAGAGAATATTGTTTTAGGTATTGGTAGTGAGAAAAAAACCCCACCTTAAAATATCTGATGATTTTTCTAGAAGCAAGCAAGCATTTATACTGCTTTGGTTTTGAAAAAATTTCAAAGGGCAAGTTGCTGATTGTTTTTATGATTTGATCTACCTGGAATTTACCGTTATTGTTTTAACAATGCTAAAAAAAATAGATGAAGAAGAATAAAATGTAAGGAAAGGGCAGAAGAGAGTGACCAAAACCTTCTTTGAGAAAAAAGATGCTTTAGGGAAGATGGAGATAAGTGCATGCATGTAGGCTAACACGAAATAAAGGTTCTCAAAGGAATGTACAGCAGCTGGGAAAACTTTTGTGTGGCTGGATCAAAGCTGTGTGGATCATGAAGTTACGGACTCTGTCATTGTTGCCATGGTGCCACTGTTTCCATGGTGCCAGCATCACTGGGTTATCCTTTAAGGAACAGCCTGTGTGTCAGAGGGGTTAAAGGGCTTTGTTCCTTCAGGAGAGCTGAGCAGAGTCCACCTATGAGCAATGTGCACCTAAGTGTGCTGTAGTGCACAAACTCATTGCAGTGTCTGCTGATTTCATAGACCTACAGTCTCCAGTTAAGTGTTGGGGGATGGAAACCCTTAGGGCACGTCTGCACTTTGGTCAGGCTGTGAGGGTAACGCAGCAGACATGCTCAAGTGAGCTTTAAACTAATGGGAAGAATTGAGAACAAAGCCTGTTTTGCTTTCCCCCTTCCTCCAACGTATTTTACTTTGGATTGTTTCCTTCCTTTGTTTGGGCTGATCAGCTTTTCAGGCACGATCATGGCATTGCTCTTTCCTTTAGGAAGAGCCATTGTTTTGGTGGTTCAAGACTAAAGCTTCATTACCTTTCCTTGAAAAAGACGGGTGTCTCCTTAAAACCCTTCCTTGTCAGTTTATTAATCAGTAGTGCTCCTTCAGGGAGCATTATCACCTGAAGCCTGTAGCAGCATATTTTGTCTTGCTTTTTGATTGGTAACAGAAGACCCCCAGGGCAAAGTTGAAAACTTTCACAGTTTGTTTCACGGTACCAATTAATCCCTAGAGGGAGGAGGCTCTATGGGAGAACGGGACAGAGGAGTTTTGCCTGCCTTTGCTATATTTCTTTTTTAACTAGACGTGGACTTTGGCATTGTAAAAATGGTTTGCAGAAAGCCTTTGAGCTTCTAGAAATGATTGCACAGAAAGCATTGTCATTGCAATAGACAATATCCTTGAAAGCTTCCAGGGAAGTGTTTTTTTTTTCCTGTGGTAGATTATCCCCAAAGCTGACCTAATATTAGACAGCTAATGCTACTTTGATTTTTCTCTGCTTCTGCATGCAGGTTCTTGCAGATACTTAATTCTGCTCAGGATGGAGGAGGTGATCTGTTCACAGAATGTGCAGCTGTTAATGGTGCTTTATTTTGATTGATGACTATGGCGACAAAATAGTGGTTTTTTTCTACACAGTTTGTAATTTTTTTTTCCTCTGTACTATTTACAAGCAACCCAACAATACTTGACATTAGTTCTAGTCCTATCCTGTCTTTCTTGTGAGGAGGATGTGTACCATGTTTGCCATCTTTAGCAGGGATTTTTGCTGCCAGCTAGTGGCAGGTGTCCAGTGATGGTACCAACCTTCTGCAATCTGGTGGTCACTGGTGCCTCTCCTGTTCATTGCTGACTTTCTGCAGTTTGAAACCTCACAGTCAGCACCTGCTCTGTGAAGATCTTCTCTCAAGTCTGGGTTATTTCAAAAAGACTTGTCAGTACATGTTGGATCACTTTAATCAGAGTTTGGACAGGGGAGATTCTGGTCCTTCAGTCTTCTTCCGTGTATTTGGCTGTCGCAGTCAATGCCTTCATATGTTCATCTGTTTCTGTAGCTGCTGTATGTCTGTGAAGGAAAGTATTCTTGCTAAGGTGCAGGGAATTTATCCATCTGGCAATGTTTGGTTGCCTTAAATTTGGATATAACAAATCTGAGGAGAGCTAGACAGAAATGGCTTGTAGACCAGCTGAGATGAAAAATATGTGTAAACAAAGCGGAATGGTATTAATAGCTTAGAAAATTCCTGTCAATTAATGAATACAGAAGATGATATTAAAATATTAGCTATTCCTTTTTTTTCTATTCTGAAAATTTTTGGTTTGTTTTTGCTATACTTCCATACCTGACATAACATTTTGTGTGCACATCTCTGAAGTAAACATATATACAAAAGACATGTAACTCTTGAAATTTGAGAAACTGTTTCAGTGCCTCTCTCTCAAGAAAGAAAAGAGTATATGTTGTTACTTATGTTTGCCTGCTGTAATTTACACCTTTTTGGTAGTACTGGATTATCTTGATCTAGCTGTTTTCAGTGGCACTAACAGTGATCCATTTCCCTGAAGATTTTTGATGATTATCTTAGCAGCTGGTTAAACCATGCAGAAGAGGGACAAAACAAATATTATGTCTATAAAAAGCTTGATATTGCTTTAATTCCAACAGCAGAATGAAAACAAAGGTTACGTACATGAGAAGTTTTTCCTGATGTTTTGAGAAGATGGCCTGATGGTAAATACAATGATTTATTTTGAACAGTGAGTGAACTTGATGAGCTGTTTCAAAACACAGTTTTTGGAAAAAAATAGGCGTTTTTGTAAGGACAGAGGTTTTGGCAGTTTGGGGAAGTGAGGTTACAAGGATTGGCTCTGGGTACACAAACTAAGGAAAACTTTTGTAAAGTATTCTGTGTTCACTTACAGCGAGAACTATGACATTTAACTTCTTAGCAGTTTAAAAGTTTCAGAGAAAGCATACTTTTTATGTGGTATGTACCAGTATAGTTGTAATATTAACAAATCATGGTCATGTCAGGACTAAATCCCCCCCCCATCTTTCCATTTCAGATAGGAAGATTAAATCAGAATCTAAAACTTGAAAATACCCTCATCTGTGTTCTTGGCTGTATAAACAAAATGTTCCTGAACAGCTCAGAAATGCTAGATATTCAAAATCTACAGCCAGCTTCTGCAGCTTGGAAATCTTTCTCTAAAGTAATTGTAAAGTTAGGGATGAAAGGGATCAATGATAGCTGAATGACACGTTTATCTAGCCACTGCTGGATGGTTTGAACTGATCAAGATTTGACGCTCTAGAGGGTATGGTATAACCACAGCTGGTGAGTGGAGAAGGTGAGGCAGCAAAGACTGCAGAGTTCCACATTCCTTTATCTCCCAGGATTCAAGTTCCTGCTTTGCCAAGTACCAGGAACCCTCAGAATGCCATCTTCTGTCCTCAAGCTACATGTCAGACTTACCAGAGGTTTCTGATGTTATATGTTCAACAAAAAGATTTAATAGGGAAGTTGGCTTAGTGGTGGCTTGCCTGTTCTTAAGGTTATTCCACAAGAAATTCTCCAAACAGCCTGTGTTTTTTGTTTTGTAATCTGTAAAACTGAATTCATTTCTAATTAGAAAATAAATTCATTTTTTTCCATTTTTAAAAAAAAATAAACGTTTATGAAACAAATTTTACTTTCACTTCTTACTGTTTTTTCTTGTGTGACCATAGTGTGATTAGGAGAAAGGAGGAGATCATTCATGTCATGAATTGTGCAGTGGTCTGTCTGTCAGAGTTCCTTGGGAACTCTTTAATGCTAGTGGTAAGAGTGCCTCCCTCCACTCATGAATCACTAAAGCAGATTTACAAAAAGCAGATGCATGAGAGCACATTCTTTCCTATGCCTGCTTTTTGCCTGTGCAGAGGTGATTTTGAATGCTGGATTTGTCCCTGCTGTGCAACAAGTTCTTCCACACATAAGGATATTCCTGCTTTATGGATCTTAGTCTGTTACTCAGCACTTCAACCCATTGTTTTTCTAGTTGCCAGTAATTCAGCCTGATAAGGGGCAAACTGTGGAGCTCTGGAATTGACTCCCATCTTCTCTTTGGATCCTGAAGTTGGACATTGTGTTGTTCTTGGGAGCAGCTTGTTAAATGCAAATGACAATGTAAACAGTGTGTGGGATGTTTTATGGCATCTGAGCCTGTCTTTGGTTCCGAGAATGATGGGGATGCCTGAAGTTTTCACCCTTTTATGTGGGCACCTGCATTTGGAAATCTTCTCCAACCAAGAAGTTTGATACCTCTTGATTGGCAGAGTTTCCGTCTGGTTTTTTTCTCCTGGTTTGTTCTTGTTCAGTCCCTGTACTAGAGTATTTATGTGTTTTGTTATGTGACTATTCAGGCCCAGTCTTTTGTGTGGAGGAGGTCAGCCCACTCTCCCCTTATGCACAGGCGTCATTCCAAGTAAATATCCATCACAAGGATAGACTTATTTCTGTCAATGCTGATACACATTGTAAAGAACTAGAACTGGGTTTGACTAAGATAACAAACACAGCTTGAAATGCTAAGATTTTTGATAATTTTTTTAATTACTTGTAAGTCACTTGGTGATTGGAACTACAGAAATAGTTGAGATCAAGTTAAATGAGTGTTAATAAAGGGTTCCTTTAAATGGATCTTTTTTCCACAGTACAATGGAATGGCATATTAAACTCGGTGTGATTTATTTTAAGAAATAATCTTTTAACCTTTTTTTTTTCTTTTGGTACAAGGAAGAGTTTGAAATTATTTCTCATATAAAAATTCAGCTCACATGGAAATGTTTTGTTAAGTGGTGCTCCACTTGGATTTTTTTTCCTTATCATGGCAAGCTGTGTCAGAATTTTGTAAGAAACTTCCAGGGTATGAATGTTTTTAAAGTAGCTTTTGCAACACTGACTGGTCATAGTTCCCTTAAGCAAGTAGGTAGGCAGAGTCCATAGAGCTGTTCATGTTTCTAAAATAATTGGTGTTCAACCATCCAATCTGCATCATTTGATAGAACTAGTGACTGTAAGTCAAAATCTTAGAGACCTTTGTTCAAAATAGGTATATTATAGCTAATTAAAATTTTCCTTCAGTTTTAAAGATTCTGCATCAAAATATATTTGGAAATCATTCACTTTAGCTTGCCCTTTAGCTTGCTTTCATTTGTCTTGCAAGCTCATTCCTTTTCCCAAAGCATCTGAATGCCTAGAAGGACAACTGTGACCTTTAAAGTGGAGAAAGAGAGATTACTGCACTTAGCTTGTTGTGATTTTGGTTTTTTTTTGAAGGCCATTCAGAACATCAATGTAGGTGGGTTTTTTTTCAAACTAAATGTGCACTTAAAACACTTCAGAAGATGCTGAAATGTACTTAAAGGAAAATTACTTTCTGTACTCTGTCTGTAGGTTTTAGATTCTTCCCCTGGAACAAATTATATAATTAGATTCTCTGAAGACTTGTTTTTCATTTTTAAATATATTCCTCTCTCAGATAAACAGTCAAAGGTAGACATTTTAGTACTGTGTTTTCCTTTTGGTTTGTTTTGTGGTTTGGGTTTTTTTTCTTACACATGCTTACTTCATGCACTCTTCCAATCCACATTTTGTTTGTCTTTGGCACTGAGATACTCTTACATAATTTTAAAAAAATACAACAGTGTTCAGCTGTAATAGCCCAAAAGGCTACAGCCTGCATTTTTGCAGAGGTTTGGGATGATCGCAGTAGAATGGTGTATTGTTTTTGATAAGGCCTGTTTTTGGAGGGTTCTTAAGCGTCTGTTTCTCTGCTGTTGGCCTCCCCTCAAGTTTCTAATAAACAAGACACTACAAGGGAGTGGGTGACACAACTTTAAGTTGTGCCACTTCTCAAATACAGCACTTCAGTTTCTTTCAGGAGGAGAGGTTAAAGAAAAGAATGCTCTGTAGATACCACAGCTGCCATCCTTGGTTACTTTCTGTTTACATGCTCAGTAATTAGTATTGTATATTTTTATGTAATGAATTAGCATTAACCTAAAATAAACTCAGTACAGTTAATTCTACAAGCATTCACGCTGATGTAAATGACAAATAGTTCCTTGTAGGTCAGTGCGTCTGCTGCAGTGTGTGTAAGGGGAGAATCCAGCCTGCTGGAACAAAATGTGAATGTATTTTAGAGTTCTGCATTTGAACTGATGGATATCCAGCCCCACAGCTGTGTTTAGGTAAAGTGCATGAAAGATTCAGCTTCTGAATGGTTAGCTTTCACTGTTTGGCATAGGTGTCACCTCTCTCTGGCTGCAAATGACTATGAATATGCACAGTTGCAGTATGATTTTCTTGAGTTTTGAGGAGTAACTCTCTTCAAAAGAGAACAAGTTTGGGACTTGTTCTTTGTCAGTTTCTTTTGGGTGCATATATTTGGTTGTATGTTTGCTTGTATGTATACATAAGAGGAGTAGAGCTCATACATATCTTTGATTTTCCCTTGGAACAGGAGCTCACTTTTTCTGTTGTCCTTGAGCTTTACAGCATTGCCGATATTGTACACTACTTAAGTCAGATGAAGTTAGGATCAGGGTGTGTGTCTGTGGTTGTATTGACGCAAGAAATTTGGTTACTGTGCAGGACTGGAGTGGGTCTGCAGTCTTGTGGTATCCTGCCTGGATCAAGACCATGTCCTGCTTCATTTCCTCTGTCAGATGCCTGGGCTACAGGCAAACAGAACAGTCAGGGGTATGATTTATGGTCATGTCTAGGAAGAAAAAAAGCCATCTGCACACCTGAATTTTCCTAAAGGGGAAAACATGCCCAAGTAGGTCAGAGGAGGTACTCGTTGTGTGGTCCCCATCAGGCACCGTCACTCCTGCATGGTGCACACTGCCATTGTGTGGTCTCACTGTTAGCTTTATAATATTGTCCCCTCTCCAGCTAACTCTTAGCACGAGGCTGGAGAAGTGACATACAACCACCTCTTCTTCATTCGCCACTGCTGCCTGAGGTCCTGCACTGATTACACTACAGACAGATTCAGAACTTTTTGGTTTTGGCCTTTTAAAATGCGGCTGTAACAAATGTAGTAGGTATTGACTATTAATCCAAGCTCTGGTGCACAGAATCTACTATCAAATGGCATTTGCTTCCCTACTGCACATGTAGTAGTGCTTTAACAAGTAATAGATTACCAAATGAAGTTTCTGCTGTCTCCCCTGGGAGTCAATTATGCAAACAACGATTAGGAAATCTTAGCTGATAATTGTTTAAATGTTTTGTTTCTTAATTTCATCTTTTTCCTTGGGCAGTTTTGTATTATCCTAAATAGTTCCTTTCATTCCTCAGTGCTTGTGTTTCCCAAGTATTTGTAAACCACTACCAAGTCTTCCTTTCCCACAGGCATTGCTTATCCTAACTGTTGACTGAAAATCAATCCCCCATCTAATGACTCTGTCACTGTTCTTTGAACTCTTTCCATTTTACATTATCCATCTGGCAACAAAATGTCCAAAACTGCACGCAGGCTGCAGATATGGTAGCTCTGTAGCTGCTGAGGCAGGGATATTTATGCTGAGATCTAGCTGTTTCTGGGGTCAGTACTAAGAAAGCATAAAGTCATTTCTCTCCAGCTTCTCTGCCCAGGACACCTTGGGGTAAGGAGAGATTTCTGATAAAAACCTACTGAAGTTGTGGGGTTTTTTCTTTACCCTATACCCTGTTAATTTTACTTTTTTTTTTCTTTATACATCCATAAACACATTTCAAGCTTTCACTCTCCTCAGAAATATAAGGCTTTCCAAATCTGAGATCTGACTGCTCTTCCCATTTGCTGGCAAGCAAAATGCCAGCAGGCTTCTCGGCCAGGCCAACGGGGATGTGTGATAGGGGATCCCTGGTGCCCTGCCCTGCCATGTCCCAGGTTCTGTAGGAGTCAAAACTGAACTGTGATGTGTGACCATCACACTGTTTTCTCCACTGCTTTCCCAGCCTGATGTTTTGTGGCACGTTTTGCCCACACTTTCCCAGCAATACCCTGCAGCCAATTCCTGCCCTGAGCTGGTTCTGTGTCCCTGTCGGCTGGGTCCTTTCCTGCTCTTTCTGGCCTGACTCCCACTGGCTGCGGGGGAAAGGAGGTGGAGGTGCCTGTCTGTAGTCTCTGTACTTACATTGGGAAGAAGTTTGGGCAGGAGAGGAAGCTCTGTCTTCAGCAATGTCTCACTGTTTAGCATAGACCCATTTGTTTTCCCCTGCCTGTTGACTGCCTGTTTTAGGTACTGCATCTAAAGGAAAAAATGAAAAAATATGACTGCACACACAGAAATTAAATTTCAGAAAAAGCATTCCAGTTTTCATTTGTGATAACACAAGTTCACAAAGTGATTTTTCTTTCTTTTCAATTTAACAGGTTATCACTGCTAGCTTATCACCGTTCTTCTTTGCCATGACTGCCAATGTACTAACAATTTCTTGGTAAGTGCCTACATGAGCTTTTTTCTTAACAGTAAAAATGAATTTCCGCACAGTGCTTCATGTGGAAATACTTTTAAATGTCAAGTTCTATTGCTGCCAGTATTATTTTGCATGTAAGGAGAACCAGGTGTGCAATGATGAATGCAGTACAGTAATAGAAGAGTGTTTCTTCTGCCTCTGTGGGAGAACATGAACATTTTGGACATTGAGCCTCACCACAAGTCACTCAGCATGTTTTACAGCTAGGCAAATGGATGCAATAGGCAAATAAATGACCCATTCAAAGTTGCTCTACAATTTAGTGGCAGAATTGGAAATAAAACACTGGAGTCAAGGTTTGCTGACAGCATCTTTTTAACCAAATGGTCCATTCAAATTTCCCTAACACACTGTGTACGGTGAATATGTGAAATGTAAACAGTAGAAAAATAATAATAATAAACTTTTTCCAAAGCTTGATCTGGATTTTGTAATGTGTGTCCACACATTACTAATCACCTAACCTAAAATTTTTATGTAGTAATATAAAGGATTGGGATGCAAATCCTTGGTCAGAGGCAGTGGTTTTGATGTGCATTTTTATAGCACCCAGTGAAAGTGAATCACTGACCATGGCTGATGCTCCTGAATGCTTCTGCCATGCCAATAACATCTCAGTGTGGGATTAGGCATGTGTCTCTGAGGATGGCTTTCTTGACAGAAATAAAAATCTGCTTACTTTTGAAAAGCTTTAAACTTCCTTTTTGTCCCCTTACAGTTTGATTACCATTGTAAAGATTCAGCTCTGCACTGAATGGAATTAGCATATTCTTTCTTCAGATGTGATAAAATTGTTCCAGAAAGAAGACTCTCAGTTCAAACTGGCCCCGTTTACCTGTGTGTGTCTATGCACCCCTATGTGTATTTTTGGCACACGAATAAGTTGTGTATTTCTTTTTAGCACTAGGAATACACATGGCCTGTGTGTGTTAGAGACTAAACTAATACCAGTGCACCTACAGCACTCCTAGTCTAGGCCGATAACTTGCTGCTCTTCACCATATTTTACATGTGTTTGTGCAGGTCTATCATGTGCGTGCTAGAGGTAGGCTTTGTTTATATGTATGTATTCACTGACATGTGTACTAAAAATAATGTGTACCTTTGTTAATGTGAGCACAGGGACCCACACAGTTGCACACATACCACATGCCCTATATGCACTTAAAGTTATATGAATGATGATCACTTCTGTATGTTTATGAGAAACTTTGCTTTAGCCCTTGAGCCGCTGTTACACTTTGTCATTTCAAAAAGAAAACCATTTCTTTTATTTATTCTTTTTAATTTGAATTCTGTTATTGCTTGTGCATCAGCAGTGCCTTGGCTTATCACAAAGCTCTGGAAATAGTTTGTTAGATGATAGCAGCTGCAAAGCACTCATGAGTTCATTTATCACTGAGGATTTTAGTGTTGCTCCAGTGTTGTCATGGACAATATCATATGTTAATTTTTGAAGGACAGGGAAATGCAGTTAGCTGTCACCCCACTATAAACAGAAGCTGGAGGATTTGCCAGATGGTAAATGGAAGGTAAATCAAGGGTTGGCATTTAGCCATGGTTCTTACACTGCTTTGTGTTAAAGATATAGCAATGGTTTCTAGTGGCCTAGTAACCTGGACTGCCGGGCACGTGGATACCCAAGATTTCAAATCCTTCAGAAGTGGTTCTTCTCTTTTGTAGGATGTATGTTATTAAAGAACACTTCAGACACAGGCATCTTTTTACAGAATGGGGCTGGGCAGTTTGCTACCTTTTGTACAGAATTGCCAGTCTAATTTTTAGAATGGCATGTTGAAGGTATTTTTTAAAGTCTCTGTTGAAAATTTGGAAAACTACACATCTATAGAAATGGAGGAGAAACAATTCCAAGGCTCTGTTGATTTTAGGTCTTCTATATGCAGTGCTTAGGGGCTTTTTTCTTCAGAATAAATAATACATTATCCAACCTTAGCTTACAAAGAAATTAATGAAGAGGGTATGTTTATAACCAGATCTGAAATCCAGGCAAGACACAAGGGCTAGCACTCTCCCTAGGAAAGCACTCAGAGGTTGTTAGTGATTGCAGGCAACCAGACTCAAGTGGTTTAGACCTTTTTGAAAAAATTGTAGCCCTTGCAGCCCTTTGTTCCTTGTTGGTAATTCTGCACCAAAGGTAGTCTGTCTCCCCAGTGGACTGGCTACAGACTGTAGCACCTACTTTCCAGGGCTGTTTACTGTGTAATTGTAAGATATTGTGCTGTTGTTATACAATATTTTTGCCCTCTCGGGAACAAGGGCAATTATGTGGTTTTTAAAACAGCTCACCAAAGCTAAGATTTAAGTGAATGTAATGCTATTAGGCCAAAGAGCCTTCAGCTTTTGCATGCCTTTTTTTTTTTCCCCAAGGAAAAAAAAGCCCTCTTACAAATGAACTTAACAAAAGTTTGTTTTGTTTATAAAGTTCATTAAGGAGCTTTTCTGTTTCATAAGCTAATTAAGCCATGAGGCCAAGATGAAAGGTCAGTACACTTAGCTTTGCACTGTGATAAAAGGGGAGAAGAGTCGGCATCTTACCATACTCTGTCAGCTGTGATAGATAGCAGAGGAGATTTGGGGATTATTAACTATTGCATGGATTGAGTGGGGTTGGTAGCATATTTCTGTGAAGGCTTTTGCAAAACCATTCATCCTGCTTCTAGCCCGAGTCTTGGAAAGAAGTGTTCGTGCTTCCACTGTGCACAGGAAGGAAGCACTTGGGCACATGTGCCTTTTTTTGGATAGTGCAGGTTCTTTCACCAGGTTCCTCACAAAGAGAGTCAAACACAAGAATTTCTGCTGGCCTCACTATGCCAATGGGATCATAAAAGTATTTTTCCCAAATTTCCCTAGTCCTCAAAACCTAGGCTTTACCTCTCCTCCTCATGTTATCAAGTAACAAGTTTTTGGGGCAGAACACAGACATTGCAAGAGGGAATCATTAAGCTAATGAGGTTCAAACTCTTTTGCCTTCCTTTCCTATTCTTGCTAGTGTACAGCTATTCTTGTAACTAGGTACAAGCTTGTCTTTTTAGATTTCTGTCTGTGCATTTTCACTGAATACCATCAGCACTAAAATACAGAAAAGGTAGTTTCTGGTGAGATCAGTTAAATAAGGTATTTTGTGTTTCAGTATTTTGTTAGCAAGACAGATGAAAAAATCACCTGGGTTATTGCCTCTAGGTTGAAATGTGTTTAGATAAAATAATACCTTTCTGTATCAAGTAGAGAGACTTGCCTGATACTAAATTTTTGATATACTTTGTTTACAGCCTTGTGATCAGTGGAGTTGGAGAAGCATTGCTCGTTTACACTGAAAGGACAGGCACGTAAAGAGGAACCAGATCTCACCAGCTGGAAAAGAGCTGACTTGCAGCCTAGAGACACTATCATGAAAAAATGCAGCAGCAGGAATGAAGAAGTGCAACCAAACATGAGGAAAGAGATCTATTGTTTTTTTATTAAGAAAGAAAAGCTATGCCATTAACAGTGCTGGTAAGGAAGCAGCATAGTTGGCAAGATGGTAAGAAGCCTTTGCCTCAAAGCACAAGACAAACTATATCATATTGATGTGGTGAAGGAAAAAACTGCACTGCCTCGTGCTGATGGCTCTGTGTGAGAACCTCTCAGTGGGAGCTTCTCGCACAGGGAACTAAACTCAGGAAAAGCAACATTCCACACTGGATGCCCCCAGTTTTTGTTGGAAGCTGACAGCAGGTCATACCAAACAATGTCAGAGCCCAGATCCTGCCATAAATTCAGGATCCGGAAGGATGGATTTTGTCTCCAACTGTTCTGTAAGCAGCAAGCTGCCACACACAGGTCTCCAGTCACGTCGTCTGAACTGGCACAGGAACTGAGGCCAAGGGGCTTCTGGAGATAATCCCCTTCTGGAACTGTGGCAGTTTGACAGCTTTGCAGAAAGGGAAAATCAGCAATAAATCTTAATATCTGTAGTGATTGCTCTTTGTGAATTTTTTCCTCTCCCATTCTCTGAGATTTCTCTTGAACTCTGCAAATTTTTGTCAGCTGTAGGGGGTGCAGGAACGCATACTGTTCCCAGCCATGGTTTGTCTCTTAAATTATTGCAAGGGGGAACAAAGGTTATGAACCTTGAATGAATGTCATAAAGAGTGTAAGGCAATTAATCTGAAGAGCTCTTAAAATAATTTCATTTCTGGTTGCTTAATGGCTGTTAGAAAGTAGTCCTGATATATTAGAGCCTGAAAAAGCAACCTATACAAAAGTAATATTAAATGATGAGTTCATATGATTTTGGGAAAGGTCTACATGGTGAAAGGAACTCTATAACACATCTTTAATAAGGAGAGAGACTTGTCTCATATGACATTGCATATGTAGAGTGTAGTCCCTTAATCTAAGTTGTCAAAGTCAATAGAAAGAGAGGGGTGCTCTAACAGAGATGGTCTTCTGGAATAGATCGCTGTGTTAATATGACTGAGAGATCCTCTGAAAGTGTTTATCTCTGTAGACAGAAACTAGGTGACTAGTCTAGACAAGACACATGGCCTTTACAAGGCTACAATTACCAGAGGATATATGCTTCAATCTAACAAATTTCACCATTTGGATTTTAAAGAATGGCTACATTTTAATTTCAAATAAAACACCCTAATTTAACAAAGAAGGTGAATTTTACACATATTTGCAGTCAATTTCTGTGAGTGGGGAGTTTTAGGTAAAGATTAGTTGGTTTTCAGAAAAAGGAATGCTGTAGTTTAAAAAAGAGAAGTACTCTGCTCTATATTGTATCTATGCTTGTCTCAGTTCATCACAAAGGGTCTGTTTATACTGGCATGTTGTCCATCTATATTTGGCCCCACTCTGGCTTGAGTTTGAAGTGAGCCATTTTTTTGGCACATGATAAAACTCAGGTTTTGGAAGAAAGGAGGAGAGAGGGATGAGCATGAAAGAAACAAATGCTTGAACTTGAGCACTGATCCTGAAACCAACCTGAAGCATGTGGCATGGGAAGTTGAGCCCATACTGACACCCAGTGAGCCCTGACACAGCCACCCAGTCTGTAAATTCAGGCACTGCTGGGAGTGATGGCTGCAGCATTCTGGTTTTCCCTGGACAACTAACTCTGCCAGCCAGTTGTGGCAATACAACAGGATCCTTGCTGTGCCACCTTTCTGCTGATTTTGAAGTGAATATTGACCCTAGGAGACCTCATGAAAGAGTCCCTGAGTGATTGCCGAGGTTTTGCAATCATAGCTGGAACCTTTGCTGTGGGAAAAGCTCATCGTGTACCTCTCTTCTTGCATAACTTTCAAGATAGGCTGCAGTTTGGATTTTTTTTTCCTCCTCTATTTTGCCTGTGCTGTTCATAGCAATGTATCAAAACTCAGAACAGTCATTTGCTTTCTTCCTGGTGGTCTCAGTGGAAAAGCAGTGGCCAAAGCAGCTGCCAGAGCTGCTGTAGCATTTTAATCACAGAGGGCATGCTTGGGGTGGCTGTGGGAAGCTTGTTTGGCTGAAACAGGCATTACATTGTATGGGCTCTGCGGGAATTTACTCTCTTCAGCTACTGCATTAGCATCTCACTGCATAGTTAGTCCACTGCCTTGTTATTTAACTTCTTGCATGTTAAACAACACTGAGCTGTTTACCTCTGCTTGCATTTTTTCGTGCCTTAGTGCAATGTGCTTGCATTTCTAAGACTCTGCTTGAGGTAAGTAAAATAACACAGAATTAAATTGATTTCTGTGTAAGCAAATCAAAGAACCAGGGTTAACAGTGAAGTTGGGCTCCTTTGTCAAATAAGACTGGGAAGAAGAAGTACCCTCTGAACCAACCTGGCCCGCTTCAGGTGAGGATGACGCCTGCAGGCCAGAATGAGGCTCATCAGTCTTGCTGAAGAGTCAGAGTAGGGTGGAAGTGGAGCTCGATGGCCTTTAAAACCCACCTTTGCATATCTGGAATTGTCTCAACGTGTTAAAGGCATGGGTTGGCATCCTTCTTGCTCAGGCTGTGTCAGAGGCGGCAGCAGAGCTGGGGTGCAGTGCAGCATCTACCTCTGAGGGAGGGATTGTGAGCCAAGGGCTGGTTCAGTGTTGCTGGTTGTCAGGGGGGCAGCCTATTGTAGGTGAAAAGGTGGTGGGAGCAGAGCCCCTAATTAGGGGGCTTCTGGCCACTAGAACAAGTGGTGCCTTTGTCAACGCATGTGTGCTGGGTGGGGATGTCAGCTGGGAGATGGTGGGCTGCAGAAATTGGTGGCATCTCAGCTGGCAGTGCCTGTCATACAAAGGTAAGGGTGAGCTGTGGGAGGGCACCTACAGGAAGACCCCGACTCCTCATCACTGCCCTTGGGAAGGGGTGCATTGCCACCAGCAGCACCCAAGGGAGAAGAGACGTGGAGAGGCACAGTTTGGGCTCCCTGGTCCTGGCAGCACACAGCCCCAGGCAGGCTGGCGACTGCAGCAGAGGGGAAATGTGAGGAGGGCAGGCACATACTGGCTGCTTGCAGAGGCTGGAAACTGGAGGGGACGGGGCAGAGCAAACCTTGCAATTTCCTGCGGGAGACTTGGCCTGATCTTGAATTCAGCCCTGCTTCTGAAGAAGGGATGCGGCATGGTAAAAAACACACTTCAGGGTTGCTAAAGTGATCTTCATAGCAGGAAACCTCAGAAGTTCAAGCTTAAAATGTTTCTTGCAAAACTAGTGAACAGTTGTGTTGAGTAATTTAGAGAAGGAATATGCAGGGGTGGATCATTTATGTCTAACTGACCTTTTTTTCCAGTGAATCAAAAATACAAAGTGATGAACACACAGCTCTGAGGAAGGAGGAATTGTCTTTACATTTCAAAGGTGAAGTGACACCAGTTAATGCCTGAATGCAAAGTGGTGGGTCTGTAGTTCAGCTGATTGAAAAACCTCTGGTTTTATCAGTATTCATCATTTAAGGAACTTACTGTCTGAAGATTCCCCAGTTCTTGGATTGTCAATACATGAGACTAGAGAGAGAAACTGGAGTGTGCTGGGCTTTCTGAGAGGCAGCAGACGCCTGGGGGATGTCCCAACATGTCCTTTTCACATGTACTGGTTTTGATCAAATCACTGAGAGATGGTCCTGAATAATGGAATACCTTTTTGATCTTATCTTGCTTACACTTTTATTTTCCAAATGTCTCTTTTCTTTATTTCTTTTTCTTTTTTAATCACAAAGTAATTGGTTTGGAACAAGACTTGTATTATCTGCTGCAGTGGCATGACTCATGCATGTGGCTGGCCTTGGTCAGAAAGAGCCTTTACTTAAAGCCAAGTGGCACTGAACAAAGACTGAAACAGTAAAGCTGTTGGATGCGGACTACAAGTGGATTACTAAAAAGCAGGCAAGAGAGATTCTGTTTTGAAACAATATTCTGGATTTGGGGGCTGTAACATAGCTTCCAGCAGAAAATGTTACTAAAGGAATTAAATGAACCTGACACTTACCCCTGCAGTGATTCTGTTGTTGCTCATTGCTGTTCTTTGTGTTGGCAGGGAATCTGTGCCAGTCTTTCAGTACGTTTAATACAGAATCTGCAGAGCAAGTGATCTTAACAAAATGCAACAGGAAAAGCCTCTAAAATTATTTTTTAAGATAGCACTGGACCTATTAAAACATTTGGTAAGGAATAGAACTCTGATTAGTATCACTCTTTTTAACACCTATGTCTGAGTTGGTGGATGAGTGTGTATATATATATATATATATATATATATATATATATGTTCTTGTTTCCCATCCTCAAACAAGAAGATCTGAAGAATTCAGGAAATGTGATGGTAACATAGGACATGCATTGAAAAGGAAGCTTTTATGAAGTATTGTAGAAAAGTTAGTTCCTGGAAGCTGCGCTGAGTGTGGAGGAAAAGTTTCATCCAGCATTGTATTTTACCTTTAAGATAAAGGAGATAGTGGGTTGAAGAAAACTCCGTGGCAAATTTGTCTTGCCCAGAGCAGAAGCTGAATGAACAGCTTTCAAACAGATCATCTGCTACTGTGAACCAGGCAACAGGTTCACTGTGAAACTTTAATCCTGTTCCAGAGGATAGACACAGGGACAGGCTCATTTTGTTTGAAAAGAAGGCGTGGGTGAGGGGAAGGAGATTGAGAGCAGGACTGAAAAGAATTGTGGCTGAAATACTTTTGTACAAGGGGATGAAATAGGAAGAGATTTGCTTCTGAAAAATGTGTTTCTTATTCATAAGCTTGGTGTTTTGTATGAGTTTGGGTTTGATTAGTTTTATTTTTGTTTAATTTTGTGTTGTTTTTTTTTTTTTTAATTAGGGTATATTATAAATACTTGTCTGTTTAGTCCCAAAAAGGAATTAGAGGAGCCCATGAAGATTGTGTAACTATTTCCATATTAATTGCCTGGTTTGAGAAGCTTAACCCTTTCTTAAACTATGCTTTGAAAGGGACATTGTATAAGCCTTGATTTCTTCTAGAAAATGGACTGGGTTTTGGAATAATGCTGGTAAAAAAGTTCTCTCTCCTTGATCATTGAGGTGGGGAGTGTACCTCCTTCTTACTGTCTTGGGATGGGAAGCAGTCACACAGTGCTCTTCTTCCTTTTAATAAATGTCTTGGCTTCCAGAACAGATGGAGGTAGCCAATTGACACTGGCTTGATTTGACATGGTATACAAAATCTCTTTGAAAGCCACACTGAGAGCATGCTTAGTATATTTGGTCTTATGTTCTGTCATTAAGATTTAAAATGTTCTGTCATTAAGATTAAAAACATGTAGCCCAGAACTTGTTCTGCTGTGAGCCCATAGCCTGTATAGGGAAGCCTGTGTGCAGAAGAGTAACGTAAAATAGGTGTGAGCCTCTCTCAGCACTTCTGACAGGCAGGGGGTGAAACCCCATAACTGCATTCACAGGAGTGACTGGGGGAGACCCTGCAACTGCTCAAGCTTTTCTGCTTGCTCTTTGCCATCAGCATCCCATAACTCTCATGACTCCTCACAAACATCATTTTGAGACAAAAGCAAACTTGTACATTTACAGATGAGCCTGGTGAAGAACTGGTTGCTCCAAGATTCATATTGGTTCTAGTACTTGAGGACCAGTACAACTTGAGAAACAAATGCAAGGCCCATTTTCCTGTAGGAGTTTGATCCCTGTTTACACTTAAACTTCTGATTTTTGTACCACAGCCAATGGGGAAGGCTGGTGCACCAACACGTTTGTTTATGCTGGAGTTGCAGGCAACCAGTGCCTTGTGATACTGTGTAAGAACAACACCTGCCTGAAGCAAGCTGGCTGCATAAAACAACCAGCACAACCCCTTCGAAACTGATAAGGAGAAGGGTTGATGTTGCTTGGAGAAAATGGTTATTCAGGTTGAGAAACTGGTCATGAGGCAATGAAGATGGAAAAGGAAGGTGGAGAGCTGAGAATGCTGTTTGCCATGAATAAGCACAGGAGTATCACTAACAGCAGATAGACTAACAAGAGGGTTGGAGTTTCTGCTAAGAGGGCTGTGGTTCAAGCATGAAGTTGTTAAGCAGAATGTTTTGGAGACTGGCAGATGCCCACTGTAAGAACTGTACTGCTGTAATTAGCAGTCACATCGCAAAAGCAGAAAGCATTCATTGATTGGGGTGGGAAACTCCTCAAGGCAAATATTTCTCAGACCTTTCTTTGAAAAATGTGGAGACCAAGCTTGTCTGGCTCATTGTCCCCTCAAGTCCTGGCTAGAGACAGGAACCAGAAGGGATTTCTGCTGTTTCTCTGTCATGTACCTTCTGGGACACCAAGGGATAAGTTTTGTCTTCAAACAAGGCATGGAAAACTTCTCTCAAGGAGTCGCTTCTTCCTTACTTATGCCTAGAAATTGGTTTGCCTTGTCAGGGAAGGGGTCCCTGTGCCAGTTGCCACCACAGTTCACAAGTTTTCAAATTAAGTTCCTTCAGGGAGCAGACAGAAGATATTTTAATTAAGACCCTTCGTCCCCATAAGTCTGCAACCCTGTGGGGCAGTCCAGTGCCAGGAAAAAGATTACCAGCATGTTGCCAGGGTCGCTCAGCGTGATCAGTCCTTAGGGTGAATTTCTTCATTTAAGCTGAATGACAGAAGTGACAACCGCCTTTTGGCATCGGTGGAGATCAAGCTGGAGGTAACCTTGTATGTGACTTCTGCAGGCATTGCCCTGGATCTCACCTGCCAGTAGTTGAATGGCCTGGTGTGCTCGTGCAGCAAACTTCAGCAGTTGGTAGAGAATATCCCAATAGCTGTAGTGTAAGAGGCACAATAAATTTTAGCAGACAGAAGCCAACAGCATCCAAAATCTTCTCTTTGCCATTCTGCTGCTGGTTGTCCCACTGCCAAAGACTGGGATCTGCAAATCATTCCAATAATGGCCACTCAGAAAACATAGTTGAACTTTCTTTCAAACATCATGCTCCTTCAGGGTGAAGTTAATTGTTTTCTCTTATTTAATGTCTCCAGTTATGGTCAAAGAATTAGGATGTAGGATAGACACAGAAGCTAAAAATTTCAGCAAGACTGCTTTTATTTCTTTATTACAGTTGTCTGTTCATACTGGCTTCAGCATGGGTGCTCCTTGGGCTTATTATTGATGATGAATAAGAACAGACTGTACAGAGATTAACACAGATGGTTGTACCCTCAAGACTTGATGAGCTGTGACCAAAGAAAATAAATCCCTACTTTGAAGGGGAGCCTTACACAACAGAATTTCTTGTGGCTCAGCTGTATTCAAAGTGGAATATTAAAATTGCTGAGCAAAGAATTGAACAGCTCCTGTTGTGAATAGCCATCTGTATGGGTAAGTTGCTTACCACAGACTCTCGGATGGAAAAAACTATGTTGTTTTCTTTTGGATTAAAACAAACAAACAAGCCCATAACACAAACCCTCTGTGGTTCAGAAATGTTTGGAGAGAAGCAGTGCAGTTCACCGGAGTAAATGCTGAATTGCAAAGGCAGTGCCACTGAAAATTTTGGCAGAGGAACCCTTAACCTCCTGCTACAGAAATTGGTGGAAAAGCTAGAAAATAACTTCCCCTTTTCCTTCAAAATCTCTCTCTTGTTTTTTACTCATCTTTTTTCTGAAAATGTGACACAAAGGCACCATTCTGGTTCAAACTGCTCTTTGAAACCACGGAAAGACAGTTTTAAAGGAGCATATGCAGTGGAAAGCAGCTGAGATGATTGTGCAACCTCCTGCTGCCAGCATCTGGAGCTTCAGCAGATCATGGGAAAACAGGGAGAGTTTTCTAGACTAAAGGTACCTTGGGTACCCTGCTCTGCACCATGAGTTAATAAACCACATCTTTAAACTGATGCAAATTAAATCTGCTGTATCCATCGCAATACTCACTTCATTTTTTGTGGGCTTCAGGCTAGATACATCCTGTAAGCAGATGGCTGTCTGATGGGAATGTCTTAGGTTGTGACTTCAGCTAGGAGAAGGAAAATATTGGAATATTATGTTGCACCAGCTCCCAGTCCACCCAATTGTTTCATCCAAAGGTAAAGATTGGAAAGGTTTTGCAAGTGTTCATGTTTCTTAGGGAAAGGAGAGGAAGGGAACGTGCTCTTAAAAAGCCAATGTCTTTCTTTCATGTCCGTGTCTCTGAGAGAGCTTTGTGAGCTCACTTCATGATAAATTCTTTCATGGACTGGAGATTTGGCTATCTTGCCTTAATAGGAAGGTACAAAGTAGCCTGAAATATTTTTGACCACTCCAAAAATATGTTCCTGCTATAGAATTCAATCATAATTTTCCATGTAACAGTTTTAAAACAAACAATAAAGAAAGACCATGGCATGAGATTTCAGCTGGAGCATTCTTCAGGGTTTTGGAATTTGGGAGTTTGAGTGTAGAATCCATTAAGTTTCTGTGTTACTGTACTGGTTTCATATCCTCCTATATGCTATAGTAGTCTTATATAAATAACTATAATTCCAGTTACTCTTTTACTTTATTGCTACATTGTTAACTGCAAAAAAATTCATATGAGGTCGTCATTGTTATTATATCAATCCGTGGGTTTAAAAGCAGCAATTTTGCTTGTTTTTGCAGCTTTTAACTTATTTATTTTTCCCCTTAGGAGTCCCATTGCTGGGCTCTTAGCTCAGTTGTGAATTGAAAAGTCTGTTCAACTGTTTTACAGCAGCAAACCAAGTGTAGATGGGTTTCCATGTGCCTTGATGGGTTTCTCCAGTGTCTGATCAGTTCTTCAGTAAAGGCTACTGTGGTGATTTCTCTCAGCTGTTTACCCTAATTAAACTGCAGAATGATGTCTCTGAGATTCCTATCACTTTCTCAGACCTATTGAGGAGCACAGAAGTGCAAAGGGGAGGCCCAGCTGTCATCAGATATGTCTCAGATCTTTAAGAGGTGAATAACTTGGATGCTTAGCAAATTTAACATCACAATGATAGTTGTCCTATTTTATATGTTCAGTTTTGCAAAATATCTGAAATTTCTGCTGGTGAAGAATATTTGAATTTCTCAGCCCTGTGGCCTTGCAGATGTTCATGCTACCCTCCTTTTTCTTTCTACCTAAAGATCTGTTTTGGGTCACGGACTGCCATTTCTTTAATATTTCTCTGTAATAATTGTGCTGCCACCATCAATTAAATTCTCCAGATATTTTTCTTCCTGGTCTCCTGCAGCTTTAATCTGAAACTTTCCATTTTCCTGTCCACGGACACCAGCACAGCCTGAACAGAGTCCAATTTTCCATTAATGGACACAGCAGGCTTGTGAAATAAATCAGACGGAGGGTGGAGTCTGCAGCTCTGGATGCACCATGTGAAACACTCGGCCAGACCCAACTCCCAGCACTGCACCAGCTTCACTGTTTATCTTTGTGTTTATTGAAATAATAAAAAGTGAACCAAAAGGGGAGGGGGAGGGGAAAAAAAGTATGCCTAAACAGCAGCAAAGAGAAAAGCACATAACAAGGAATAAAAGAGGAATTGGGATCTCATAGTTCTTAATCCATCTGCATGATCCATAATTTAAACTGTGATATCCTTGGAGAGTACATCTGACCACAATGCCTCCTATGCTCCCCTGACTGGCAGAGGTCTGACTAGGCATGGCATTTCTCAGGTTTGAGGAAATTAAAGATTCTGTACTGGACAAATAAAAAAGTAATTTTTTTCTTCTGTGAGGATTGTTATCTTAATTCAACTCCATTCAGTACAGATAGACAGGTTGCCCTGGAAGGCAGATGACAGCTTACAGAGTTTTGTATTCAGAAAACATAAATGGACTTCCCTGGCTGTCATGCAAGATGAGCACTTTGCAGTTCTGGCGTTGGCTTTGTGTGCATTGTCATCTTTGCCCATGGAAATACCCCAGATAATCATGCCTTCCAGTCTCTGCTGCTCATTGGATGATGTTGCAAGACACTTGGGAGGATATTGCTCTAGAAGATGGCATTAAATATTGGAATTCTAACAACCTACTGATGTTTGGAAATGTGTTGGGACTTTGTTCACCTAAGAAGACTAAATCTATGCTTAGATATTTTGTTAAAATGCCTGTGCTCCATGAGGAGTGACAGCGCAGTCAGTTTGTGAGTCGCATCACAAACATTGTGGGAGGTCAGAGCAGAGACCAAGCCCTCTCTGAGTATCTCACTTTTGACCTTGAAGGCAGAAGGACGGTGGCTAACGGTTGCATGTCAACCATGCTGTTCATTCAGCACCCTCTTATTCCTCTCCTTGAGGGAGAATAGAGATCCATTTCTTAAGAAGAGATGATGATGATGATGAAGATGATCATGACAATAATGTTGATGATGATGAGTCATTGTTTCAATTCTCCTTTCTTTAGGTGGACATGAGTTCAACATGCCTCAGTTCTCCCTTTTTCCCCTAGGGATGCTCATGTGGACAACTGTGCTCATGGTCTCTTATTTCCCTTTTCGTTGGTGCTGTGAGTTTTTAAAGGAAGGCTGAATGGGTGGTGGTTGGATGCACATCTGGGTCTTATCCCAGAGCGCAGCCAAGAGGTAGCCAGTGTATACAGGTGAGAGCCTGGCCACCGTGTGTGCCTGCCCTGCACTGAAGACAGAGCAGCATCTTTCCCAATTGAAAAGAACTGGACGAGGCAGTTTAACTGGCAGGTGTTGATTGCTTGGCAGGCTGTGCTCCCACTCACAAATGGGGGGCGATGCAAGGAAGGTGTCTGGGGTTCAGGCTTCTGGTTAGGTGTGTGCAGCAGGTACATCCAGCTGCTGGTGAGTGGGGAAGGGCTGGGGAGACAGCGTGGTCTAGACCATTATTCTAACTAGGATGGTAGCAATTCAGTCATTTTTGGTCTGAGTGGGATGAGAGCAGATTGGAAATAAAAGCCTTTTATCTGTCTCTTTAAAAATTTACAGCTACTATGTTTTTACATGAGGTTTTTCCTTTTTTTATTAACAACCTCCAATATTCATGCTTCTTTGGTTGCTAGCAGAAAATGGAAACCACAGCCTCCTGTTGTTTTCTCCGTATTTATAATTTTGTGATCCATTCCTCCTTCCTTCACATAGCCTGTCAGACTGTTCAGCTCTGCAATTCTTCCCAACCTGTTCCTGGCATGTTATCCTCCCTCCCCATCCAGAGTGGCTGTTTAGTTAAGAGCATGCTGAGATGCGAAGGGCTAGGGAAGGACATCACAAATGTGTTGATTCCCAAGCCAGGGACTACCATAAGCGTTCCTTGCAAAGAGGGAGCAGACAAGCATGTAAGTTTTGTGCTTACCGTTTGGTAAGCTTGCTCTTTTTTCAGCACACTCTATAAATACATTGAGATTTGCCATCTTGCCCGCTTTTTATTTTAATTTGGGTGTATGTGATGCGAAATGTAAGATAAGGAGAAAGAGCTGTACACTCCCAGGGGTTCCCAATATACTAACAAATTGGCAGAAATTTAGGGAACAGAATGGAGACATTTTAATCTGATGTGTCTAAAAGCTAATGCTGCACCTGTCATTTTTGTGCTACAGAACAATGCCTTTGTCCTTTGTAAAAACTCAGCACAACCCTGTGGGCGACAAAAATGGTAGGGCAACAGAGGAGAAACAGGTGGCTTGAGTTAGTCTAGATGTTTCCAAACCTTTCCTTGCTGTAAATCAATGAACAGGATCCATTCCTGGTAAATCAGTCTTTGTTTTTAAACACAGGTGATTTAACACTGTTTTGTAAATAACCCCTTCTGCTTCTTCATCCTTTTGCTCTCCAAGTTAACTCTCAAAGTAAAACCCCTCCAACTGCTGGTAAAGGGAAGCAGTGGGGAAGAGGGAAACTTGCCCTTTATGTCTGTATATGCTTGGAAGAAAAGGAGATGTGTAGAGGCTAGCTCATGAATGCTGGTGCATTGAAAATGAGGGCAGTTTAGGTCTCATGCAAGTGGTTCTGAAAACCTGGCTTGCATAGCTGCTTTCCCAACAGTTGTACCCACTGATGTTAGCAAAGGCAACACTTCACTGCCCTTGGAAGCTCTTGGAAGTGGATTAGTTTTCTTGCCTCTACTTTCTCCTTTTATCATCTTGCTTAACTGAATGCCAGAACTTGGTTAAAAATTGCAACTGCTATGGCAGAGTTCCCAAAGGGGAAAGATTGCAGTTTCAAGATAGATGAAATACTGACATGAGTTCAAAAGGTAAAAACTGGTCACTAATGAAATCTGACTGCAAGCTGAAAGGCTTCCTCAGGTTTGAGGAATTAAGTCCTGGAGCATCTGCCTAAACAGTGTAGCAGAGGCAAGGGTCCTAGGTGGTTTAAGATGATGCTCAGCAAAATTAGTAAGGGGTGTATGACAGGCTAGATGAACGTGTACAAAGGGCCAATGGTGATAGTAGCCCATATTTAGCTCTTGCTAAGGGAGGAGGTGTTTGCTGCTCAAGTCAGCAGCAACTTCAGCAATTTCTTGGTTCACCCCTGCCTTGCTTTGAAGGTATGCAGGCCATTTTCCAGGATCACTGGAACTGGAGAGTTCCTGCTCTTTCCCAGTATCATGCTATAAGCATTGCTTCTCCTCTCTCACAGTTGGTGCTGGTATTTGCTGCTGCGGTCTGGGCAAGGTATTTGGGTTGTTTTGTAGTGACTGAAAAGCTGTCCTCTCAGCTCATCCAGACCAGCAGGCTCCAGGATGAGGCGGGGAGTCTTCAGCTGTATGGGCTCACAGTGAAGCTGGTGGGAAGGATGATGGTTTAGGATTTCAGAAAGGCCTTTTTGCTTTACATACAACATTCTGTGAAGGGATGCATCTGAAGTTATTGTTTTCCTCCCATTTCCCACTCTTCAGACAAGAACAAATGAAGTTCAAATCTGCTTCCCACACTCCTTCCCTCCCTTCCCAAAGGTGCAATTTGGGACAGATTTCATTCTAGCTAGTTACTGTGATTGCTCAGTCTCTCACCTGCAAAACTACTTTTACCTTGGTGTTGTTTTTTTGGTTGGTTGGTTGGTTGGTTTGGTTTGGGTTTTGTTGGTTGTTTTGTTTTTTGTTTTCTTTTCTTTGTTTGGTTGTTTTTTTTTTTTTGTTTATTGTGAGGCCTGGTGCCAAAATCCTTTAGCACGGTGGGAAGTGTAATCATTTCTTAACAAACTACTCCTCACTGCTTCCAGGGAAGTCTTATGCTGTGAGCTCCGCATTTGAGGAGCAGTGAATTGAAGTTGTATCATTTAAATATGTTACAAACTGTCACAAAGAAGCCATTCCCTGTTAGTAAGTAGTTTTGAAAAATGATTATTAAGTATTCTTCAGTATGTTTCTGTGTTGTGGGGTCTGTGTAAATCATTCTAATATTCACATTCTAATGTCACAGATATGATTTACAGTGGAGGGTCTCTGGAGTGATGAGTGAAAGTAGGGAGTCAAACCTTTTCCATAACTTTATCGATGTGGAACGAAAGTGCACAGTAAATGGGTGTTGTTTGGTGAGACCACCTAGACAGGTATTAGATTTAGGGGGTGTCATGGGTGAAAAAACAGCTTGAATGCCAACAGGTGGTGGGCAATCAGGTGTGCAGGCACATGAACATCCAAAACTGAACTTTTGGCCTCCAAAGTGGAAAAAGCTGCTTGTGAATTACAACTGGTAGCACCTGGACTAAAACTATGTGGCATATTCCAAATTCCTCTGTGAACAAGGGGTCATGAGATAAGAACAGTGCTGAGGAGCTTTCTTCATACAAACAGTTTTGACTCAGAGAAGCCAGTTCAGGCAGCTCCAGGAGGAGGTGCTGGTGCCAAAAAGAAGGTCTTAAAGTCCCAACAAACCCAAAACAATGGTCTGGGAAGAAGGTTAAGATCTTAGCTGAAGGAAAGATCCCGGAAGTGAGGGCTCTGCAGCGAGCTAAATGCCAGGAGATGGTGAGGGCTATTGGACAATCCCACTGCTGGCTTATTAATAAGCAGCTCTATATTCCAGAGGAAGACAAAACCAAAACCCTTTACACATACAGATGAGAAATGGAATAATTTTACATACTGGAAAAAATTTACCATACTGGTGGAAAAGAGTCTGAGTTTTTCGATTTTTATTTGAACTTTTATTTATTTTTTTTAGAAAAGGAATAAACTCTGCATGGTAGAGTGTACGGCATATAATTTCAAAACAGAACAAGTGATATGGAATGGATTATTTTCCCAAACTATTTTAAAGTTGAACCTAAAATCATTTGTAAATCAACACTCATTGCCATGTAAGACAAAGGAAAACAATCAACACATTTTTTGTTTGGTATAGATTTTCTCTACCTCTTCAGCCTGAATTTTTGCAGGGTTGGGGAGAAAAGGGGGGCAAATCCTGCCCATTGTCCTAATCATAATTGTACTGACCAAGATTTGTGCTCTGAGATCTAGCATCATATGGCTTTATATACGTTCCTAAGTGAACAGTGCAACATCATCACCATCTTAAGTGTTTATTCCACATTCGAACTGTAACTGAACATCACTCTGAAACACCTTTCCGCCCCAAAAACAACAACAGTGAAAAGCAGAAAGTCTCCAGCAATCAGATTTCATCTCAGAAACCTGTGTAAACTGTAGATCAGGGTTGGTAGCAGCACAGAAGACAAAAGATGTGACAGCATGATTCAATAGCGTCTCTAAAGACTACTGTAAGACTGTCATTCTTTAGTCTGCATCCTGCAATCACAATTTGCTTTTTCCCTGCAATGCTATAAAGCAATATAAGAAAAAAAAAAAAAGAGAGACTCAAAAGGTAGACGATTACAGAAAGGTAAAGCTTCTGCTTAGCTTTGAGTGGTCGCTATTAAAACTGGATCTCTGCAATCAGAAACAAATCTTGAACATATATACACACACAATTTTGGTGGAAAGGGATATGGCCAAGGATGGAAGCCCTCCTGGCAGACCCACGGACCATTTTGGCTTGCAGGTCAACACTACGCTGCCTTTTTGGTCTGAATAAACCAGAAGGGCAGCTGTAGGCTCCAGGCATGCTCCAGGCATGCTCCAGGCACGCTCCAGGCTCTTCGCCTCTGTTCCTTGGCTGTGTGGGGGCCAGGAGGAGGAGGAGGAGGAGGAGGAGGAAGGAGTAAGAGTGCCATTAAGGACCCCCTCCCCTCACTTTGCAGCTGGCCGAGTGATGTGTGGGTTGCAGTGACATGGGGCGTTACACTGGGAAGGTTTAAGTGCACATTTTTCTCTTTACCCCCTCCTCCCCAATCCTGTTGGAATGTATCTATATCAATAATCAGATAAGTATTAATAATAAGTGTAAGCAAGCATAGTCACCCTCCCCCTTAAAATGTGGGGAGAGCAATTGCATCAAACAAATTCCCATTTGTCCTGACATGTGCAACCTTTCCAGATCCTGTGCATATGCAGGCTTTTTTTCATACTAGAATTTAAAGGAGTCAAAGTTGGTAAAGAAACTGGATGTTTCCTGGCCTAACTGAAGGAAATAATAAGACTGATTAAAACAAGAGCAAAAGAAAATAAGCATTAGTGTGTTTACATCCTCTGGTATGTCCCGCTTCTCTATGTTCTGCTCACAAGCCCTTTCCATACTCTGAGCAAGCACTCCCAAAGTTAAGAGAGGTAAGGCTTCAGCTAAAATCTCACAGTTGAGATCATTATTTATTTTATATAATTACCACAAATGTAATAATTTTGACTTTAGCAGATCCATGTGGGGCATCTTGAGGGCAAGGCTTGTTAAGTGAACCAGCACAGGAGAAGATTGGGCAGGGGTCCCACATGGTAAGAGCAACTGAAGAATGTCCATAAGCATGGCATTAGCTTAGTGTGTATGTAGCATCGGGAGCTTGGATGAAGCCCTCAAGCTTTCTGGGTGTCCAGTCAGAACCAGGGAAGCTGCAAGAAGTTTTACTGTAAAACTCCAGTACTGAAATGTCTAAAGGAACTGGATTTCTAATGTCAGTGGGCACAGATTTTAGGTTTTGCACAGTCAATTCCAATTAAAACCCCAAAACTTTAACAGCTGATGCCCCTGCTGTTGGAGCTTTAAGACACCCGTTATACTGCTGAGCCCTACTCTTTTTTTTTTTTTTTTAATAAAACACTGTTTTAAGATAGAGCACAATTAATGTGCTTATTACGCACTCTAACATAGAGCACAGAAATACAACACTACAGAGTGCAAGTCTAACCATCTCCACAGTGGGAAAAGTGCGAAGGTTAAAAATACGCATGTGGCTTAACACAAGATATTTTTAAAAAACATGACATGGAAATCTTATACTAATGCTTTCATCTTTACCACAAACATGACTGAAAACTTAAGGTCATTTGCTGATCCTTCTCTTGCAGTAGTAGTAGTGTAATCCTTTCAAAGGTACATTGTTGGAAAGATCAGAGAATAAAAAAACCAAGTGTCCAAAAATGATCCCATTTACCACTTTTCCAGTAGCTATGTTTTTCAAGAAGTAAAGGTGTAAGGTCACCTTGATCTTCACCATCAGTAACTGATACACTTGGAAACAGCTAAGCCAACGACCTGGACTGAGATCAGTTCGGTGTCGCACACGCACACACACACGGATACACACACAAACACCCCACAGGAAAAAGTGCACTTTCAATTGCTGATACAAAAATAGATTGGCACATTCTTTTTGACACAGTGAAGGTATCTTCTTTAAAAGCCTTTTCGCTTCAAGAAATCCTCTTGGAATTTGCAGCAGGTCTGTAGAAAAAGCGCTATGAGAATGCACTCAGTGGGCTTCCAGGGTTTGTGTGATGGAGAGAGGGGTGGTCATGGAGGCTGCCCTTCTAATTTTTGCCTACTTTTATAGCTGTAGTCCCTACAGGTAGGGCCAGTCACCACCCAGTTTCAGCACGTGAACCATTTACCAACAGCTCAGTCTTCACCTGCTTTGAGAAAGTAACGATACGTATATTTGTCAAAGCTGAGAGCCTTACGTTGACGCAGTGCTTTCTATATGTTGCTGGAAAAGCTGTTTTGGAGAGAGAGAACGAGTGAAGTGTTGGGAGTCTGATTTTGCATTTCCAGTAGTAGCTGCGGCTCGGGAGAGCCAAGCGGGAACAGTCGGGAGCCCCTTCCCCGCAGGGCAGCCAGCGCTAGGAGTTCTGCACCAGGCGTCTGTAGTGTGGCATCACTTCGTGCTCAGGAAGGTGGAGAGCAAACTCCAAGGCCACCAGCACCGGGAACTCGAAGGCGATCAGCTCTCGCCGGTTCAGCCGGAACTTCTCTTCCAGTTTCTGCAACCACAGATGAGGGGGGAAAAAAAAAATCAATTAAACAAAACTAATGAGGATTTACCTTTCTAGTGCTTTTCAAAACATGCATGCTGCTGTCATTAATTTTCTGTCCCGATCGACTTGCATGGCTCCAGGTTTAGAAACTCACAAAGTTCAGCCAGCCATGCTATTTCTGACACGTTCATCATTTCACTCATTTCCTCTGCCAGAAGATACATCTTCTAATGATCACAGTGATTACCACTGCAGGAACAGGAAACTCCTGGCTTCATGCAAACATGGAAATCACTTGTGTAATGGAAGGCATGCATCTGGTAACTGCCCACATATTTCCTGAGCTGCTTGAAATCACTAATTTTCCTTTCAACATTAGACTGGGCTACAACATCCTATTGGGGACATTATTATTGCCACAATTAAATACATCTGATCTTAATACCTCAGGTGCAGAAGGTGTCATATGCAACAACCATAAGAACAGTGAATAACAGAAAACTACTATGCTCAAGGGGGATGAGATGGGTTTTATAGTTGGTTTTCTGCTGTAATGTACTAAACCTCCCATCTGCTCTGCTGTTTTCACTGGAATTGGATGCTACAAGCAGGCAACCAGCTGTTCAGGGATATTTCCACCCCTCGTCCTCTTCCTGTGATCTCTGTGGCTTGCTGCTTCTCTGCCCACTGGGTCTACTCAAAAGCTCAATGTGTCTTACAGAAGGACCAATGTTTCAGGATAGCAAGAGAGGCCAGATTCTTTCAGCTCCCACTGGCTTGGGTTTTTTTGGTGGACTTTTTGGTGGTCCTTTTTCAGAGGACTTTCTAACAAGCTGACTGTCGACCCAGCTCTGTGACTGTGGGAGAAGGGCATGAGTACAATTTTGCATCCATCCAAGTTCCCATGTCTCTTCCATTGAGTGAGCTGGTTGTGACCATATACCAAACTGCCTGCCTAACTTTCTGTAGCACTAAATCAGATCAGTATCTTACTGCTTGCAAAAGATTATGGAATAACACTCCCCCATGTTAACTCTTTCACATGGAGTAGGTGGAAGACCTACTCTACAAAAACACTACCTTACTCTACAAAAAACAGCTGGAATGAAGTGTCCCAATGGGCACACATCTTTAAGCTTTCTTGCCCAAAAGCTGAACTTGATGAAAGAAATACAGACGTCTAAACTCCATCTGTAGTTAGTATCTGCATTTACCTCTCAAAACAGAGTCCTTATTGACACTCTTGAAAACATAATTAAAAGCAGAATGAATTTCCTGAGGGTTCACTTTTGACTTGTATTGATAAAACAGTGGTCAGATACCTCTCAGACCTCACAGTATTTGACACCAGGGCCTTCTATCACATCAAACAAGCTTCCCATGCTTCTGCAGTGACATTGATCACTACTACTTCCACAAAAATGTGTAACAAAAAAAGACATTTAGCTGGCTGTACATTTAGGCTGAGAGCACATCCAGGCTTGCAGAGACCACACACTGGCACTTCATGTAGGAGGAACACTGGAAACCTACGGATACGTACATCTATAAGATGCTTGACTTCATGTTTTCTGAGGTCACTGCCAATTTTGGCTGCTAAAAGAACACAAGCTCCAGCACAAAGCTTTCTATTCTGCTTGTTCAGCTTCCCCTTCAGTGCGAGCTTCTCAAAGTAGACAAAGGCCATGGCCACTGTGGGCTCTTCAAAGCCACATTCTTCTTGAGCAAGCTTGCGCATTTCTCTCTTCAAGCTGAGTAAAGAGACCAGACAAGTATGATGTGAATGGAGTTTTAAAGCATTTCTCATTGTGCCCTAATAGTCATCTTTTCAGAGATTCCTGCTTAGTCAAGTGGAGGGGAAAATCATAATAATTTACTGGGCAGATATCTTTATGCTCTGTTTTGGGGGGGCACATTTCACAGTACATTTTGATCTCACCCTTCCCTTCCTCTAGAAAAGCAACTGAAAAGCTCGGACATTTTTAGTAACAATATTTCATCAGAGGTCTTGTGCTGCATACAATTTGTTTAGTAACAACAGCTTTACTACTGGTTCTCTATATGCAGCTTTGCTGCTGGTTATGGTTGGTCAAGTCCAAACTGACAGTCTTTCCATGTACTGCAGCACTGTCTGGTTACAGTGCAACGTGGCTCAGTTTCCTTCTGGCCACTAGGGTCAAGTGAAATTATCATTACTTCAGTGGAGCAGAATGCCTAGCCTGCTACACTGGAAACAGATGAAATATTACAATTTTGCTGGGAAGCTGACAACACTTTTTCCTTCTGGCCATGCTTTCTCAACAAGGCACAAAAGTCAGCATTTCTCTTTCCTCAGTCTCTTTTAAGCTAAGTGCCATGAGCTCAGAGACCCCGTTGTGTTATTTTTCTGGGAATTTTAGTATAGTGCATGCCCAGCTTGCACCCTCATCCCTTAAATTCTGCATTTGACACCTGATCAGTGCATGTTCATACATTCCTCTATCCTGCTTACTCAGCCCACTAACCAAAGTAATCATCTGACTTACTCTGAACCTGTGCTGGTCACTGCTCCTGGAAGATCAATCAGTGCTGTGCTTCCCCTAATGTACAGCAGGAATTGCACTGAAATGTGAGACAGCTGCATCACGTTGCAGCCTTATGGAGCTTTGCAACGTACCTTCTTATTTTACTGAGGGTTAGCTTTATGTGAGGGAACTTCTCCTTAAAGGTCTCGTTCATGTCCTTCTTGAGATCTGATGGCTTCACATAGTCTATGACTGTAGTCTGTAACACATGTCAGAGAAAATTATTCTTTTAGTTTGTGAAAAACAAGATCACTGAATGCCCAGAAGCAGTCCCAACACTTTCAACAGATGGAAAAATTAAGTCTGAATTAAGGCAACAATTTGTGTCTGCTCTATCAAAAAAAGCAACCTATTCAGCACAATTCTTGAACAATGCACACCTCATTAGCATCCTCGAAGTATTGCTAAGAGTGAGTTTAAGATAAATATGGGTGGATGAAACCTACCAGAAAAGTCTTGTAAGACATCACCACAATAACTGTTTTGATGACCACATTTGGTGTTCATATCTCCATGAGGTTTTGAGACATATTTTGAGTTTCTCACAAACTGATTCTTCAAAGAAACTGCTGGTACAAATTCAGTTCCCTCAACCCTTGTTTGGGTAGCATTTTGCCCAAATCCCCTGTCACCATTCACCTGGCCAAAATCTATCAGCCAAACAACAAGAGATGGAAAGAGGCATGCAAAACACTTGCTACATGTTATGTCTTTATAGAAGATGGAGCTTTGCTGTACTATATCCTCATGGGAATCTAAATCAGAAAAAAAGACTGATCGCGTATGTTTTCAGGGTTTTTTTTTTCCATAAATATCCATTTATTTTATCCATACTATATGGAAGGGCTGGGGGAAGAGAGAGTGCAACAGCTCTAGACAGAAAGCAGACATTTCCTTTTATCCGATCATGTTGTTCTCTGGTTCCAAAATAAGCATGAAGGGGAGTAAAACACACCTAACTTTTCCTGTACTTTATTAAGGAGATACAGTACTGAAAAAATGAAGAGTTATAAGAATTTAAAAGAAAGCAGAGCATGTGTTTCCCTTGAATAGCACACAGCATTATTTGAGGAAAACATACTGTAATGGAGAGGGAAAAAACGTCTTGCCATGGGGTGTTGTTATGGTCATATACAAGTTTTAAAATGTGGGCCACTCTGCTATCTGATTTGCAGTGGGAGAAGCATCATCTGCCAGATAAATTGCTCCCCATCAGGTCCTGGCAGATAATTCTGCCAGGCACATCACACAAAACAGTTGCCTGAAGTAGTTCTAAATATGAATGCTTGTGTGAGCCCCCTCCAACATACTGAGGTGTTAAGAACTAGTCCAAATTTTTCTCGGTAAAGGGAATGATTTATTAAGGAAATTCAGTGCTGTTCAGAAAAGCTGCCCCTTATAAGAAATCATTGAATAGGAGAAAGCCACATGTTCAGCCACCCCGGCTGCCCTGCAAGCATATGGATGAACTTGAGTGAGGGTCTGGACACAGTGAAGTGCCACTGAGGTTAAAAATTCATATGCTGCCTTGATGCTCAGGCAAGCAATGTGCTACCACACGCTGCTGACTAAAAGAAAGAGAGGAAAAGACAGGGATGAGAAATCTTGCCCTACCCAGCACTGGTGGGAATGGCTTCAATGGAAAGTCTAGGCCTGCCTGGTTTTAAGTCTGCTGAGGTTGGGAGGATTACACACACACCGTGGCTCTTCACTGCAGACAGCTTCTCATGTGCTTCATCTCCCTTGGCAGGGCTCAGCCCTCTGAAGCAGAAGAATTAAGATTGTACCAACTCCTCCATTCCTTTCTTTCCCTGGAATGTCACTGCCTGCCTGCCTACTTTTTGGTATTGTTGCCAAAGGATATCAGCAAGTTGGGTGCTTCTGACATACATATATACTGGGAGTTTTATGTGTTAAGAGGGTTCCTCTTGGTACTGCTACAAAAGGACACTGAAACAAGCCACATAAAATGCAGACTGGTGCCATCTGCTACTCGAGGTACAGAAACATTGGTCCATGCTACTCTTGCTTACACAGTCAAGAGACATAAGGTTACACACTATTAAATCCGAAGATGATTGTAGTTACTTCCAGTATTTCTGTCTTGAGCAATGCTAGAAATAGTGAGCTCAGTGTTACTGTGCAAAGCTACCTGACACTTTATTTCATGCTTCACCACAGACTTAACCACCCATTGTTTGTTCTTCATTACCACTGAGCTCCCTAGTTTTATCTTAATTATCTCTCTCAAAGTGATCATGTGTTTTTCTGGAAGACTTGCCTTCGGCCCTTTCCCGGTTATCTTCTCTTGCCCAGAGGAGAAGGCAATCACACAGGAACCTCACCTGCATGACAGAAACTACTTCTCGGCAGAAAGGGCACAGCACCAGAGGGAGGGCCTGTCCATCCTCCAGCCTCAGATGACGGGCTGCACAGAAATTACGTCAGACAGCAAGTTTCTGTTGCTTTCACCTCTAACTAGTAGGTGCCAGGGTGACCCCAGCTCTGGGGGTGATTGTGCAGCAGAGGGGTGAGCCCTATAGCATCAGCACCATCCCTTGGGGTGCACCTTCCCCTGTAGCTGGTCTGCAGGCACCAGCTTGTTTTACCTGGGACTCCTCTAGAGTGTGGGAGATTTGCCAGAATTCAGCTAAATTCTCTGTAGAAGGAGAAAAGCTCTTTTAAAAAATTTCATTTAAAACAAAGCATTCAGAGGCTTGAGACTAAGCAGATGGCTTAAAAACTGAAAATGGTAAAGAGGTACAGCTATTTTTAAACACAGAGATTTGTCAATTTTGTCCTGTTGATAAGAATCTCCTCCTCCAACTCTGAATACTGCTGCTTCCTGTGAGACAACAATCTCTATGATATAAATCACAATAATGAAATCCAGATGAAAGCTGGTGTGTGCTGGTTTTGATTCATGTAACAGGATAATGGCAGCATGTTTGAACACACTGGTTCTAAGGCAACTGTCTCATCTTGTTAGTGCCATGCTGAAGAACTCAGCTAACTGCCCTTATTCTCAAGAAAAGAATTTATGCAAGTTCTTTTTTCCCCCTTGAATTTTTTTCTTTGTAGCTGCTACAGAAGCCAGACTTTGGGCAATGGGAAGCTGCTTGCTAAGCTGGTGCCTATAGAAATGCATTCTGTGCACGGGACTCTGCCCACCAGAGAGGCAGGCAGCAAAAAATCCCTAAAGAGTATCTGTTGAGAGGTAATTTAAAAGCAATGCTGAATCAGCATCTATTGAGTGATCAAATCAGTCGCCTCTTCAAACTGTTTCTGACCATGCACCTGAGCATCCCTCCACCTGGCTGTGCCAGAGCACTCACAAGTCTACAGAGAAATCCCAGTCCCCAACCCTGCTCCTGCCCACAGCACCTCATGCACCCTGCAAACAGCTTGGCACCGAGCAGCAACCCATTGCTGCTGCCCCTGCCCATGAAATATGAAGCACAGGAAACCTCTGGGATAGCCACGTGACCCACAAGAACCAGCTGCGATCTGACAAGAGAGGGCTTGGACCCAGCATTATTCTTCTCTGCCTGCTGTCTGCTCAGCATTTACGCTTGTTGTCTCTGATTTAAGCCATATCACTGCACTTGAGCTCCCTGCGTGTCCCAAACAAAGCTGCCACATGGAGATTACATGAGTGTCTGTCCAGGACAATTCTGGTCTTGCCTGTGTCAGAGCACTGTTCAACACTGATGCTCCACATTTTATAAAGGGTTTGCAAATATTTCCCTAAAAGGAGCACAGCTTTTCTTTTTATCCAAACATGTTTTCTTATACATAGTATTATTCCCCACCAGGCGAGCACTCTGTACTCCCAGAGCTGTCAGACACATGAGCAAGGCACTAAGAACTACCAAACTGTCTCTCTCATGCTGCAATCTCCAATGTTTCTAACTTCTGTCATCCAGAACCGTCTGTCTTGTTTCTCACAGTTTATTTGCACAAAACACATTTCAGTTCAGTATTCAGCAATAGTCCTTTGTGGGCTCTGCTCAGGTTCTCTATATACAAATCTGTGTATGTATATTTTAGTTTGGCAATGGAAATTGCACAAGACAAATTAAATCCGTGATATATGGTAGCTGACAGATGCCTGGACAGCATGATGAACGCTTCAGCCCAAGCCTGTACTCTGCACAGTTTTTGCATGGCTGGCAGTTTTGAATTTGGAGCTTAGCTTGTGTGTTATTCACAAGCTTTTTCAAGCAGCTGCTTTCTCATAGGAAAGCTGTATATATAGTTTCCTAAATATGGGGCAGGAGAGGATGCCTGAAATGGTTGGAAAGACTGGCAGGATGAAATATTGTTGAAAATAAATCCTACTTTGGCATGCAACCAGTAAAAGATGATCTAGCCTTGGATGCCTCCATCTCCTGCTTAAGAAGGATAAAATCAGAATAAAATAGGTGAATAAAATGAAAGATATATGATAGGCTCTCTTCAGCTGTTGTTACTGTGTACCCCTGATAAATCTACTTCACAGAGAGCAGACAGAAGACTGATACCTGAAACGGACTTTTGGTAGGTCAATGGTAAGTTCTCAGACAAATAAGAAGTGAAAAGAAGTCAATGCCTACGCACTGCCTGGCTACCTTAGTGCACACCAGAGGTGACCAGCTATGTACCTATTAGCTGCCAGTAACCTAATTAATATACTTATTGTTGAAGATGCATATATACAGGAAATCCTGATAGATCAGAGGCTAAAAACTGTGATGGAAAATGGGATTGACTCCTTATAATTAAAATGTAAAAAAAAAAAAAAAAGGAAAAGATAGACTAAAATAAGGTGTTTCTGTTATTAGAAAGTTATTAACATTCAAGGATCTTAAACTGAAAGATTTCAAATTTCACAAAGCAAATAATCTCAAAACTGCCTCTTTGAAATTAAGTACAAGGAAGGACACCAGTTTATTTTGTCCTGTTAACACACTGGAATTATTCTCAATTAATACAGCATGTCATTGTTACAAAATAGTTGTTTATTGGAGTCTCAGCCAAATATAGAATCAAATGCATAGAGCACAGGGTTTAAATATGATTATCTACCGCCACTGCAATCCTCTGCTCCCTGAAACTTTTGGGTACAAGGTCAGCAGCTGATAAAAAAGCAGTCTGGAGATACTTAATTTACAGCTACGGAAGTGGCTCGAAGAATAGGGTGACAGCACTGAAGGACACTGGCGGTGGTGGAGTCCTCCTGACCTTGATGCTCCTTGTGGAAGACAGAACGCAGCAGCGAGAGACCAAATGCATTATATCATCATGCAGGGCTTTTGCTAGACCAAATGTCCAGGGCAGCAAGCAGTTCTAATTTTAAAATCACACTGGAGGACTAATATATAAAAACGCAGCCTGGCTGTGCTCGACGCTAGTGCAGTACCTGGCCAGTGCAGGCTGACAGAGAGCTGCTGTAACAGCACTGCAGACCTTGTGGCATGCTTTTTTTATTAGTGGTGTAGAGATATCAATTTATTTTTATATAATGGAACAATAAACTGAAACTGTAGTTCAGTACCCAAACATAGTTCCACATGTATCCTGTATCCCTTAAGCACAGATAGATGGATATTTCAGGGATGTTATTACAGAGGGATCACTCAAAGTCAAGGTGCAACTCATTTGGGCTTTTCTTTTGCTGCGAGTTTTGGCAATGTACAGTGGCCAGCTGACATGCTCCTGAGTTTCTGCATTACCAACAAAAGCAGGACTGTGGGGATCGGCCTCATGCCTGTGGATAGTGAGTTTTCTGCACAGAAGGAGTTTCTGCTGGAAAGAATGCAAGCTGACCGGGGAGGCATTGATGAGCCTGTGCATTTGCTAGTCAACATGATATTCCAGGGAAGAAATTATTGCTTTGTCTGGTAGATAAAGTTCCTGTTCTAGAGAGATTTAAGAACCCCAAAGAATTCCTGTTTTAGCAGTATCAGCCAGGAAGACATCTGTTAACCATGACATGATGCTTCCCTCCTCCCCCCCCACCCCCCAGCATGAAATTTTTCTACCACTTACTGTTTATATTGTGGCAGAAACTGCAGACTCTCCTACAAAGGCAACACAAAACTAAATAATTTCTCCAGCGTAGACCAGAGTTTAAATATGACTAATACAATTAATAGAAGCTGCAGAGTTTGTGTTGGGAAAGTATTGAAGAATACTCCCAGAACTGTCCCCTGACAGGCAATATGGGGGTATTACTTTTAGAAATGCGACGAGGAAGTGTATACACTTTCAAGCCAGGAACTTCACTACAAAAAAAAAAAAGACCAAACTGAATGCACTTCTCCTTCCTCACAGCTATCTTCAAGGAGGAAACTCAGCTCCTCCTTGAAAACAGCTGAGAACTTGCTGTTAAAGCTCCTCTACAAGTCAAGACTAATTTGGTTCAGTGAAATTAAAAGACTATAAAGTCAACGTCAGTGATGATAAACCTGGGGTCCACAAAAATGGAGCACATTGAGTGCTAGTGGCATGAATTTCTGAGCAAAATCCAAGCCAGACCACACATTTGGTCCATCTTATGCCTCAGGATAAAGCCTGCAGTGTTTACCAATGCAGTATTCATACAGACCTGAACAGAGCTTTGCCAGCAGAGAAATGCTGGCCTCCAAAGCCCAAGCCAGGCTCATGGGAGTAATAACAGTGCGTGTAGCTCTATCCCGCAGTCAGTGCCGCAGCCCAGCATCCACTCCTCTCGCACACCTTCCCCCTGTTAATTGCTTTGACATCCATAACGAGGGGTGAGGGGAGTATCTACAAGCTTGCAGCTGTCAAACATTAATGCTAAATCCTGGCCAAGTAACAAAACTTTAATTACAAGCTGCAGCTCTCCACGCACAACGAAATGCTGGGCGCTGACATCAGAGCCGCCCTCAGCTGCTCCAGTGCTTGTGAGAGGCAGCAATTACAGCTGTGCTCCGCTCGGGACCAGAGGCTGGTCTCAGTCTCTGTTCAGCAGCTCTACAGCTCTGCGGTCATTTGGCTGAGCTCTGTCACTCCCACAAAGGCTGCGCATAGTTAGGGAAAAACCACAGGCTTCTCGCCGGCCCCACACTGCAATTTGCTTTAATTGAAGCATATGCTGATTTTCATATTGGGGAAGAAAATTACTTGAAATTGCTGCTAACACTGATGTGAACTACAGGGGGAGGGGATGCCAGTTGAGTCAGGGAAGTCTAAAATGGACGGGAGTAAAGTCTTTTACATAGCCAATATGGCCTTATATTCTGCAGCTCTATGCACAAGTCCTCCTTGCCTGAGTTGTAAAATCCTATTTAACCTGCAAGCTCCCAGGACACTCCAGCACTAATTTTTCTCCTTTCTCTTGGCTGAAGGAAACACCAGCCCCTTGTGAAATCTTTCACCTGAACACTGAAGAACAACCACCCACTCCTCAGTTTCTTGCAAAGCTGTGAAGCTCCTGCATGGCATAACAGCTATGCTGCTTCGACCACAGACAGGTGAAATCCTGTAATAAGACATCTCTTGGCACGTTCCTGTGATTCCCACCAACAAAAGAAATGCATCACTTAGTGTCCTTCAGCCCTTTTTCAGATTAGTGCCTGCCTTCAGAGAGGGAGATGGGAGTGCTGCAGACCCTCAGGCAGTGCTGAAGAAGTGACGTGTGGCAGGCAGATTCAGGCAGAAAAAACTCCAAAAAAGTCAAATAAGACATTTTTCCAGAACACAGCAGAGACAAAGAAAAAGCAGAGAGATCCCTGTCAATGCAGATATATTCTAGATAAACAATGACATCGATTTTAACAACTGCCCTTGAAGTCCATTTTTCACCTTAAATTTTTCTAGTCATACCTCTGTCACAATGAAAATTCCCTGTCATCTCCTTTCTGCAATAAAAGTACAAATACAGACCTCATAGTGCTGTGGTCAACCAGCATATGGAGAAAAAGGATATTAAACAACCACTCCTGGATGGAGGCCTTCCCTGCAGGATGCCATCCTGGCTGCCCTATTTTGACTCATCCAACCATGCCCATCACGACACCAAGGTGAAAAGGCATCAAAGAACCCAGGTGATCCTACAGAACTCACTGCCTGGTACACACTGGCAGCCTGAGGAAGGTCAGAATCACAACCATGACTGCTAGACCTATGTTCATTTTAGATATTGGCTAACAACATCTTTCTCCTTGAGGGAAGACAGTTCCCTGTCTATGACAGTGACCACATCAAGACCTGACAAATATTTTCCTACACAGAGGTATCTGCTATAAAACGTCATCACTTTGTGGCTCGGCAGTAAAAAAATAACTTGCCAACCCTTAAAGGATTACTGGCCAAAAGTAAGCAGAGGACATTCTGGACTTGCCATGTGAAAATCTAGCATAAACACAGCCTGAGAGTCCAACTAAGCCTTGCTGTGCAACAGCAGAATGCTCCTCCTAGCAAAGAGATAATCTTCAATCTACATGAAACACACAAAATTCATTTTGAAGAAGGAGCACCCAAGAGCGAAAATACCCCCAGGATGAAGGGCAGATGAGAACATACAAAGACTGTATCTTTGCAAAATTTAGCAGTTTCTTAAGTAGCATCTTCTGCTCCCAGTTAGCAAGAACATGGACAACACTTTAGATGTTGGTGTTTCAAACAAAATTTGTATATAGATAAGAGTACTAGGTCAGTGCTTTGGGGGAAAATAAAAAAGAATCTTTACTGCCTAATACTACTCTGGATGTATAACTCAGACAGATATGTGCTCACACGTGTATGACTGCACTGCATCTTGCAGCAGTCCTGCCAAAATAACACACCACAGTCTACAGACCTGATGCAACCAAAAAATGGCTACAGAAGTCTCTCACCACAGAAAACACTGAGTTAGAGCACAGAGTAAGGAATCTTAGAGTTATGCATTTGTATCATTAAGGGTTTGGATATAGTGAGAAATATACAGGCTCTGCTTGTAATTGCTGCAATTAAAAGAAGGACTATCCCATGGTGAAATAAATACCTGGGAAAAAAAGCTGTTCAGAGGAGTGAATGATAAGCATCAAAACACAGCACAGCTTCATGACTTCAGAGAAACCCCAATGGGTATCCTCCTATTTTGTAATAGGTGCTAATTCGAGGAAGTATAAACCTTCCTCTGAATGCAAGAGAATGAATGCATTGTTTGAACAAGCCTTTCATCTAAAGCATTTATGAAATACAGCCATAATAAAAGCATTTACTTTTGTAATACCTCCATGAGTTTGTTTTAACATGCCCTGGTAACTAACTGTCATTTAGAACAAAGCATTCCAAATGGTTGTTATTAGCAGGTTAAACATAATAATAATAATCTTCATAAAATACAGCCAAATGCAACCTCAAACCTTCAAAACTCTGTTACCAAAATTTATCTGTGCTACACTGAATCACTTACCATATATGAAGGAAATATTAAAACCCGCTTATGTTTGCCACATGGCCATTGAGGATCATCTAAAAGATTTGGGTCATATTCAACAAAGTCTCCCAGGTCGCTACCTATAAAAACAACAGTAAATATAAGAAAGGAATTCATTACATCAAGAAATCTCTGGACTTAAGAGAAGTGGCAAACAAGTTTACAGATACTGCACAATACTACCTCCATTCAATGTTTTTGACAGCGATGAAAAATTGCTCTGAATCCTGAAAACTCTATATATTTCTATATTAATGTGATTTGCAAAAACACAGAGGATGTACAGCTTTTGAATTACCTGGCAAATGTGAACTTAGAGCTTAGAGAACTGCAAAATTATATAAAGCTCCAACAATGCCTTTTATTCCCAGCAACAAGTTTTCATCTCTTTATGCGTAGTTTTGATTTATTTCATTTATCATGCCAAAATATCTTAAGCATATAGTGCTTTGGCTTATGTTTTGTGTCCAGTTTTGTAAACACAGCCCATTCCAGCCTAACAAAAGGTCACAAGTGAATTTACACCTTCCGCTTGTGACTACTGTGTTGCCACTGTAAATTTTCCACAGCAAAAGAAGGTAACGATAAGCCTGATGCAGGAGGAACAAATGATGCCGATGACAGGAGGAGGCGCACAGTGAGTGCCATCAGGGGCTGCCAATATGAACAACATGCTTGTTTACTTAACTTTCCATCACCCATAAGCAAGTTTTGCTAAACAAATACAGAATGAACCCTGTTCCACCCATGACACAAGACTATATTTTGCTTCATTTAAGCTAAACGGGGAATAAAACACATGTCCATACTTCACAATAACTGCCTATCATCATTGTATGCAAAGATATTAAAACAAGCTTCTAGAGAAGTTACCTGCATCAATGCTCCCCTGGGTGCTGTTAGCTCTTGCCAAAGAAAGGCTACGGTGGCTTGCATTGCGAAATTGGGAGAAAGATGAGGTGGAATCTATTGTGTTCCTCCGAGTTCCCAGAGCATTGGTGGGAAAGAGGAACTGTGTATAAGAAACCGTCTGAAAAAAAAGTCAGAATGGACAGACAGTTACTTTCAGCCCAGCTCGGCTGCAGTGGGTTGCCTTTGCTGCCTTCCAATTGGAAGCAAGAGAAGCCAAATTAATGGACGATTTTCTGGATTTAGTAGATAGGCACAGGTGAATAAAAACCAGTAACCTACATCTGCTTCAGTGCAGTCAGTTTATCCATGCAAAAAATGGTTTTGCAAAGGCATTAATTCTCAGCAAAATAAACACACACACACACACAAGCTCTAATACATTCGATTTACAAAATCCTCTGAATGGTCAGATTTAAAAATATATCAGTTTGTCAGGTTTTTTTCAGTGGGTCTTCTCTGTAACAGATTTTAGCAGCTCCTTTTACTGAACTGTCATCATCTATATGGGTCCCTCAGCACACAGCTGCCAGAGGCAAATCACTTGAACACTGCTAAACTTAAGCACTTTCACTGCTATTTTTCTTTTTCAGGACTTTTTTTGGCAGAGTCTTATTGGTATAATAAGTGAACTCCAGTTCACAGCAATGGTTGTAGGAGATCATTTACTACCTCCCAACATGGACTAACTGTGAATGAGTAACTTGTGACAAAATTATTTTTAGAGTGCACTGATTCTCTGCTTGTACCCTTGGCCAGGAATAGGCTACACCTTGCTTCTCATTGGCTTATTTTCCAAAAATAACATTGTATGGAAGAGAAAAAATGAGTCTCAGACTCTAGACTGGTGTACGAGAAGGTCAGAACAGGTATCAAATAAAACATGTGAGCTTCCATTTATTTGTAAGCAGACAGATAGTCTTCAGGAATTTACAGCCTGTGTTCTGGCCTGACACCTGGTTAGGTGAGCACACCATATGTAGCAGCATTGACCTAGGGCCCTTAAATCCACATATGACAGCAGACTGGGTAAACCGAACTGTAGAAAGTAAATCTGGCTTTCAGCAAGACTGTTTTCTTTTATGATTAAAACTGTCTTTCCTCTGTATACTTCTTTAAAATGAATCACTTCTCTAAAGATTCATAATTGCTTATTCCATTCAAGTGAAGGAACTCTTGGATTTTAAAAGACTCATCAGATTTGTGATACTGTTTTCCTGCTCTTTGGAAAAATATATTGTTAAGCAAAATTTTATTAAATACAATTGAAAGCAACAGAATTACAGCTTACAACTCTCACCAAATATTTTCAAAGTCCTGGCAATACCCTCTGCAGTGATACCTCCTCCTAGAGCCAGGGGAAGGTTGCATAATTCAGTAATGCTTTAGACACTCAGATACTACTAGAGGCAAATTTCTTCAAGGATACAGAGTTGTTTGCATTGACAGCTTGGGCAGTCCTCATCAGTTTCTGCTAAGCTTATTTACAGTTGCACATACTGTGCTTTAACTACAGTTACACTGCTTGTTATAACTGCTCATTATTAGTTAAGCCATTTTTTCCCTTATAACATAAAATCAAGGGTAGTAGGAACTGAATTATCCCCACCTTCCCATCTGCTCCAAGCTCCACACCTTCAAGACCAATAATCTCTTTCAGGCACACTCCAGTAGAATGGCATTGGCGTCCACCATCCAGCTTCATATCCCTGGGAAACAGAAACAAGAGCAGGAACAGCTCTTAATACGCATGTCTTGTTCACCTTCCACCACCCAATGCTGAAATAAAGTGCAGCATTAATCTAAACATGCCAGTGCAAAGCACAGATCAGACAACTTTTCCTACGGGAAGCACTCATGTTGTTTAAAATACATTACAGAGAAAAGCCCCACTATGTTCCAGGTTGCAGCTCCTACCTCACCTACAGTGCAGAGCAAGGTTCCCCATCACTGGGTACCTCTGACAGAACCTGGCACTGCGAAAGAACTGCTAATGATGAACACTTCAAGTGGAATACAACAACTCAGCTTGAACACTTAACAGCCACGTAGCTAGCAGACAGGTGCTCCCA
>JAWWMO010000083.1:104135548-104181237 GCA_035047845.1 Dendrocincla fuliginosa | reverse complement strand
GATGAACACTTCAAGTGGAATACAACAACTCAGCTTGAACACTTAACAGCCACGTAGCTAGCAGACAGGTGCTCCCACCTACACAAGACAAAGGTGAAAGCTTCTATGAAAGCCTCCGTGAAGGATTCCTGCTCCTCCAAGCACAGGAGACTGCCTGAAGTCCAGTGACTCTCCTGCTGAAGGCTGACAGGAGAAACCCAGTTTTCCATCACCTTGGGATGGAAAGTTGGGGATCTACTTTAGAAGGACTAACCCACCCAGCAGCTGACGCTTGGAGACAAATGAGATGCTTGAGATACGCAGGCTGAATCCCATGCTTCAGCCTCATGATCAAAATGTGAGCTAAGGTGAAAAAGACTGGGAGCAAATTTGTGCTCCAGAATTGGCAGCTGCATACGACTCCAGATATTTATCTTGCGGTGTTTTCCTGCCTGATTTCCACTAAGGTCCAAGTATGTGCTTAAAAATCTGTGTGGGACAGATGCTGACACTGAGGCAGGGAGAAGCCCTGCAGGCTCTTCATCCAGTTGCAGGGCTGGGCTATCTCCTGCTGTGTCTCTACACACCCTCTTTCCTTGTCTTTCCTTTCCAACCTATCACACACTTTATTTCTCTGAAACTTGGCAATCCTGAGACCCCAATAAATCATGTACCTTACTGCTGGAAAAAGTCCAACATGTCTATCTGCTGGAAAACATACTTCAGTGACATAGGAAAAGACTGTATCAAGTTTCTAATCCCAACAAAGTCCTCTTAGTTTCTTGATTGGAGTTCACTTAGCACAGTGTCATATTATCATTCTTTTTTCCTGATATCATGTTACTGGGGGGCTGGACAAATAATTATGTAAAAATAACCCTCTGTCAGAAGCATGGTATTAGCCTCTCCGTTTCTGTGAAGAAGGTGCTGAAGGGAACTATTTCTCATAGCGATAGATGACAAATAGTAACCATTTCAGCAGGTCTTCTCTATGAACAAGCACAGAATCTGAGGAAGCCCCTGAACCCAAAACTGAAAAAAATGTCTGAATCTCCTGAAATCAGACCAGTTTAGTTTCCTTCCATTCAATACCTTATAGACCTTAGAGAGGAAGAAATAATTCAGTTACAACTTTGAAAACAAGGCACAGAGAAATTTTTCCATGCAATTAGCAGACATGGATAGATAACTCTCTAATTCATCAGATGGAAATCCATCACCCTTTGAAGAGACAGCGCAGCAGCTTCAAAAATCAAAGAGCACCTCTAGGACTGAAAAGAAAACAGTGCTCTGGAAGCCAGGAGTGGAGTCAGCTGGCATGTGTGGGCGCACAGAGGAATGATTCCTGGATATTAGCTGAAGATCAATGGACACTAATGCCTCCATTTCCCTGTATTTCTGATGTTTCTAAAGGAGACTCTCCTTTCAGGATCCTGTGAACAACACTGCAATGATTCTCCCTCATTCTAGGTGTTTTGCAAAGGCTTCTTGTGGTCTTCCCACCCTCCACATATGCTCTACATTTCTAGGTAGTATATGCTTACTTGTGTTGTAAAATGGAGTGATAAAGTATTACTGTTTGGAGAGAAACATGTCCATAAAACAGAGAATTAAACTCCCTCTTTTGAGGAAAATCAGTACTAAACAATGCACAGTTTCTTATGAATGTATAAATGGAAAAGTTCATCCTGCCTTATACACGTCCTCCTCCCACTCATAAAAGATCTTGGTAAGCATCTAATAGGGATTAATAAAATAATAAATTCCTATGTTATTTTACTGTATTACTATGATCAACAGCAAGCTAGTCAAGTGTTTGTGGGACACGTCTTGATTTTTTTCCCTCCCTCCTAATAAAGACAAAAGAGTTCATGAAGGCCTCAGCAAAGCTCTTGCCGGGAGAGCAAGCCCAAGGGCTGCCACGCTGTTGTTGGGTAGAGCTCCAGCACAGATGCTTTCTCCCCAAACCCCCAAAATCCCAAGAGTAACAGCTAGGAAAGACTGGAGGATGCCTTCACTTAGCCCTCTCCAAATGGCAAATTGTGCCTGGGGATGAGTCAGGACGGCTGTTTGGGCACAGCCACTGCACCAGTCCAGCCAACCACCACCACCACCAAGTTCTTCAGGACACAGGCACTGGCATGGCACCACAGCTAAGGGACCCCGAAAGGGAGGGGCACATGGAGGACAGGCACTTCATATGAAAAAAAAAAACAAACAGTCAAGCTTTCACTGTGTTTAAGTTATTTAGATTACTGACAGGACTGAGGAACTGCACATACCAATACACAGTAGTAAACGGTGCTTAAAAAATGCAGAGTAGGAAAGACAGTCCTCACCAAATTGGTTTTTAAGTGAAGGAAACTTCCTTACTCTTCTTCCTCAGTTTTGATTTTTCTGATTTAATTCCAAACGTGCTTTTTAACAAGCTTTTCAAAGGATTCGAGCAGACACAGAAAAGTAAAAATAAATCATAGGAATTTAACTTTATTACCTTGCCTTTATTTAAGCAAAGAAAACTTGAGGAAATGGAGTTAAAAAAAGTAGATCCCAGTTTCTGTCAAAGTTTGGGGATTTACTTCGATTTACATCAGTATCAAGCTCCAGATATTCTATTCAAGCATACCATTTCCAGAAAGCTGAGTAGTGTTATAAATGCCACTCAAGACTGAGCATACTATTTTAGTTATCCAGGACTGCAGAATGTTGCCGGAATACATTTGGTCCAGGTAGCTGAGCTCACAAGTTGCAGATTGAGATACAGATTTAAATGCAGTCTGAGCTCTGGGTGGGAGCCCCAGACAAGAGGCGGTGAACAGCCAGCTTCTGGGATAACAAAGGGCACGAAGATGGATGCCAGCCAGGTGAATGGACACTGGGAGACACAGCAAGAGCCAGGAATTGCCAACCTTTTGGATAACAAAGGAGATGAAGACCAGTGATGCCAGTGAGGTGGATGGATGCAGAGAGCAGGGCAGGAGCTGATTACTAGGGAGGAAGAATGAGACTTCTAAGGGTGTAGAAGCCCAGATTCCTTTGCTGGGGATGCTCCTTGGAGGCACCCACATAGAGCTATTTCTCTGTTACTGAGCTGCGGATAAATGGCCTCAGGGGACAAGATGTTTCAGTTGCTGGTATGGGAAACCTGGTTGAACTGGTAAGGAAACATGGTGTGACTGCACGTGCATGTGGTGAGTTTAGGGAGTGAAGTGGGATGCTGTCAGCTCACTGGAGCTGCCCACTGTGAAACAGTTTCAGTCCCACCAGTTAAAGTGTCTGGCCTTGGGAGTGTGACTGCCAGAGAGTCTCGTGAGTGGTCAGATTGGGTGGTTCCCTTAAAAAGAAAAAAAATAAAAAGTTCCTCCATCTAACAGAGTTCACAGATTTTCTTGGAAGAATACCAGGTGACTTGGGATCCCAGATTTGTTGTCGGATGGTGAAAAGTTTTACTGAGCAGACAGATAAGGATCCAAACAAGAAATCTCATTGTGTCCTTTATCAGCCAGGCCAGGATTAACAAAATATAAATTGGATGCTGTTACCTTTGGGAGTATAACATTTCCTCAATGAACCAAATGTTATGCTTTGCCGTGATCTACAAAGTCCCATGCAAGACTCCTGCTGGGCACTTGCTCTTTAAATGACAGTAACAGTTGAGCACTGGAACCCGTGAATAATTTAGGAGTCCATGAAATATTAAATAGATTTCTAGATACATGAAAAAGCCTTCTACTTACTGAAAAAAGGAATTCGATAATTGTTATTTAGAGATGTCAACCTTCTGTTAAGATTTATTCTGAAAGCAAAAGCAATTCATGAGACACCAAGAAAAGATACCATTCTCATCTGTCACTGTAAGTAATTTCTACTTATCATGTCTGTTTACAGGGACAAGGACAATGACAGCTCTGGAAAAGACGCACTGTCAGTCAATCCAGCAGATTTCCCACTGCCAGACACTGCCTGCTGTAACTGATGGAGAGCTTTCAGAGCCTAATGCCATGAATGTTGCCAGAACAACTCCAGTTGCAATTTACAGGGAGAGGGGGTTGAAAACTCCTGGAAAGATGGCCCTAATGGGCCAGTATCCTTTATCCCTCTCCGTCAGCACACCAGCTCTTTTCCTGATGCTTTGCCCAACACAGAGTATAAGTATTAGGGAGATTCATTGATTAATTTTAACCAAAGGGAACAGGGCAACTCAAATGAATGAGCAATGGTGGTTCTATAAAATTCATGCATGAGATGATTAGTTTTGAAATGTTCTGTCGTGGGGAAAACCCCTCAATTTATGTGTCTTTCTGTAAAGCTAATGCATGCTTGGTTTTGGTTTTTTGTTCAATTTGAGAGAAGCAGAGAAAACAAGCAGTGGTAAAGAAAAGCAGGGATATTTCAGTTTCCCTATTATAAGCTAAAAGAGTGATAGGCCTGCATAATGATAAATGCTCAGGAAAAGCATTCAAGATTAATGACTTAGTCAAAACTGCCTCGCATACAGAATCTTTCAGGGAAGGACAGCAAGGAACTTGGTAGCAAATCTGAAGGACATAAGAGTACCCTGCTTTGCTGTCTGCTTATTGCTACTATCCATATGGCAATTTAGACACTTTCATTTCTCCTGTAAATATCAGGCTCTTTTCCACACTCTGCCAAATAAATGATGGCAGGGGTGTGGCAGGGGTGCAAGACAACCTCACCTAAATGCTTCTTTTTGCTTCATTTTGCGTAAGACTTTCTTACCCAGTTTGAATACTAAAGATGAACAAAGATTGCACAGTTCAGGTAAAGAAAACTGTTGGGAATGCCAGGTCTATGGACTAATTGATCATTGTGCTTAGATGTTATCTGGGGTGATGGTATTGCAAACTTTTTGCTCCTGGCAATCATTGAACTCATTATTGTTCTGGCCAGCACTTAGTTAACTTCAAAGTTAAATTCAGCAGTGACTTGTCTTTAGAAACTGGATGAAGCTGGTTAGCTGCATTTCTGAGAAAGACACAAATTCTTTTTATCTAACAACTTGCTGCTTTACTTCAGAAGAATGGTCTGCTTCTTGGGCTTCAATCCATTCGATTACTCACACTGCATTATTTCCCCTAGCTGGAGGCAAGTTGCGTCAGATGAATACCTATATTTTGTCAAGACAGCAATATTCAGCAGCTATGTCTGCTGCAGATAAGCTTCTAACCCCTTAATGAATTCAATGCCATGAAGAATAAAAGATGAGGTGAACTGGCCGTTTTTATAAGGACGTGCACTGCCTGATGCTCTCAATTTTCTGCCCTATACCTCATCACCTCCAGCCCAGCTACCAGTCAGTCACTGCAAGCCCAGTGGCTGAGAGTTCAGTGTAAGACTGACCATTCTGTAGTGCTGCATTTCTGCATTTGTGTGACACCACCAGCTCTCCTTCTCCCCCAGGTCCTCCAGATTCATCTTCTGGACAGGACTTCACAGGAACTTGGAAGCTCTTACAAGGTTCTTACAACACAAAAAATATCATCAGAATAGGTACAATTTCAATCTGTAAATGCTTTTACATTGATAAAAAACAAGCCTACAATGTTTCAAAAACATTTTTAAATCAACCATAATGGTGTGTGCCAAAGGGAAAAAAAAATTCAGAAATTTTACAATTTTTTACAAATCCAACTGACTATACTACCTGCTGTTCTTGGGGGGAAAGACAAGCCAGTACCTTCTCCCTTCTTTATAAAACACTTTTAACAGTGACAGGCCTACATCACCATCACCTTTTTCTGAAATTGCTTAAGCACCTAAAATAGCAATGAGAACTGGACTGTTCTCACTTGGCCACAAGCATATGCAGAGCCTTTTTGTGGGTCACTATGTCATGCATGACACATGGAAGAACTCTGACAACCTCTGTGAGGACTACCAGAGTTGCACCATCTCCTTGGAAGTTTATGGAGAAGTGGTGCCTAGAGAAGCTTCAAGATGAGGCAAGTAATGGAGAATGGGTTCCCTTCTCAGCTCAGGATATCTGCCTTTTCCAGGGTAGCTACCTTTGGGCAGAGCTGAACCTGGTCCTTCTCCATCCTGGCCGGGGTCACACAGTGGATGTGCAGAGCACCCTTGTGCAGACCATGCTGGGGAGGAGGGTGGGCAGAAACCTGCAGACATGCTCCTGCAGTCTGGCTGTAACAGTTCCTCTTTAGGGACTTGAGTGCCCGGAGCATGACCTGCCTAATGGCTAAAAGGCTAATATCTGCTGTGTCTGATCCCCAGCTCTTGTCTCAAAGGGCTGAAATCCAATTCACCTCAAACCATCTGGAGCCCATTTCCAAATGAATAATTCCTTCAAGTCTTGTTTAATCCATCCGCAAATGGCTTCACTCTTTGGTTTGCCAAGACAGAGAGGGCCCAGAGCAGGTCAGCATGCAGGTGTACGTGCCTGTACTGAGCTTGAGTATGATGGGGCAGCTATCTGTTGTTGACCTGAGGTATCTTCCCCTGTTCTGGAAGAGGGAACAGTATCAAGGCTTAACTCCATTTGCTGTGAGCTTCCACTGTGACAACCAACCTCTGACAAAGGAGGTGGAATTTATGGCCTGGATCCACAAAAGTACCTGCCTCTCAGTGACTCCAGCATGAGACACTGCATCACAAAACCTTTGTCAATTTAGTTTTAGTTCTCCCCTTTTCCCCTGCACAAAAGCACTTGAAGCTAAAGCATTAGGTTTCCATTGGACACAAGAGAGGGACAAAATTTTGAGGACAGAAAATTCGAGTTATTAGATCCGTACATTACTTTTTTTCTCCCCACATCAGTCTCTGCTTTATATATTTTACTTCTCTTCATTTTAACAGAGAAAACTAGAGAAAGTAATTCCCCCAGCAAATGGTGTCCTTCCTTCTCAGCCTCAGAAAAGTACCATCAGATTGGCCTGAAACTTCAGGGAGAAAAACCTGCCATTGATCACTGGCAGCGTCTACACTGCTCTGGGGTACATCTCCCTTCAAAAGCCTCCTGCCAGCTTCACTCCAGTGAACTGGCAGCTGCTCAGCTGCTGGGGAGGGGGATTGGGGAAACATATTCCAGGGGACACATCAGACTTCATCCTCTCAAGTATATGTCTATGACTCTCCTTCCTGCAACCCCCAGACCTCCATTTGTATTAGTACTACCACTTAAAAATATGGTTTTGGAGGTTCGGGGAGGGATCTTGCTGTTGTAGTTGGACTTCTGTGTGAAGGGTGGACAAGTGAGGGGCACAATCTAGAGTACGTGGCTTGCACGTCAGTAGTGAGGGGTGATGCTGGCTCCATCCACCCTGGACAAGTACAGAGAGTTTAGCTGTGACTTCAGGAATTGTTTTCCACATGGGTGCAGTGTATCTGCCACCACTGATACAGTACAGCTCTTCTGCTCTGACTACAGTGCAACAGGGGCTGGCAGCTGTAATGCCTGTGAGTTGGAGCAGAGGTAGAGAAGCAGCAGCATCTCCACTATGTGCTCCTCTCACACAGAACAGTTCCTCCTGCCTGCTCGCCCATCCAACTTTCCCACTCCTGCCAGGGTTTCTCCAGTCAAATTTCAGATGTGCCCATGGTTCCCTGCAATGATCTGTTTCTTTTTGTTAACTATTCAGTAGTGTTTGCAGAACATAAACCAGTTTGGAAATCTTGCCCGTCAACAGACACCAGCAATCCAGAAATTCAGAGAAAGCAAAGCTAAAGGATGCTGTCACTACAGTACCTCAAAAAAGTACCCGGTGTCACTCCTCCCTCCTACTACACATCCAAAATGTGCAGCGAAGTAGGCGAGCACTGTGCAGCCTGAACAGAGTGGCTACAGTTTATGCTATACTGCCTCATCTGTTCTTTGCACCAGCAGTTTCTGCAAGGAGGTGCCACTGAATTGTTTCTCTCTTCCTCTGATGCTCTGGAAAAAAGAGAGCGCTTTTTTTTTAATTTTTTTAATCTTGGCTTTTTAGCAAAGGGAACAGGGCTGGATTGTTGTGTACTGGCTTTTGCTACCTTCTTATCCCATGCCCTTCTTGCTGGCAAGCACAGTACAAGACACGACATGCTGAAATAATATTTAGTTTTGCAGCTGGCCTCATTACTGCTATAATTTAGAAGGTACAACCAGTCATCAGCATTTCAAAATACGTTTGGTTTCCAATAAAGAGGCAATTTCCACAGGGCAATGACCATAAATGAATGACAGTATACTCAAGAACAATGAGCAAATCTGCCAGTCCATCAAGAATTTGCCTGATGTGTCATCACAGTTTAATTAAGGGAAAAAATTTACTGCAAGAGACAGCAGACCAAGTCAACCCTTCTACAAAGGTGCTTCCTTTACGCATTTAAAATAATATCCTTTTGTTCTGAATTACTGATGCACAGGCAGTTTGTGACAAATCTTTCTCCAGAACTAAATGGATGGCTGAAAAGTATGAGCCAAATTAACTTTTTATACAGTGGATAAATTTGACTCTCATTTATTTGTGGGTTCTTCAAACCCACCTCAGTGTATCAGCTGACTATTTCCCACCAATTTTGTGCCCTGCAGTCCCTGAGTCAACCCCAGCTACAAGGACTTCTCAGCTCTCTGGCACATGGCCACGGTGGCCACGCTTCATTCCCCTGCTCCAGGGGCACAGAGCTGCTGCCCATCAGCACTGCCCCTCCTGGCCTTGCACTGCACCTCTGAAGGCACATGGCTGGTCATCAGAGCCTGCCAGGCAACATCTTCCACCCAAATCCGGTTTCTTCCTCTTCTGTAGTTTCAGTGGAAGAGTGAAAAGCTTTTTCAGCCTTTGGAGAACTATTTCATTCCAAAGAAACTTTTCTATTGGAAGTAGTGTGTCTCAGCAAGTCAAGGGATTCAAGGCAGCTGCGAGGACATTGCTTACACCAGCTATGAACCTGTATATTATGGCCAAAATAATCTGTTTTCACTGACGGAAGGATCCAACCAATGCCTAAAAGTACAATAAAAAGGTATTTTGTTTAAATCCAAATATTTCTTCATAGTTCTGGAAATATAGACACAGTAGCACCATGTTTGCATGGGAGAAGAGAAAGCTAAGACAACTTAAAAAATTAAAGTTGTACTCCCTGGCGTATCTGTTTTGTCAAAGATGAGTGAAGTCAGAAGAAACAATAAAACCAGTGCATTTTCCAAGAACATCAGTTTCAGGGGAGTAGTTTTCTCAAGCTTAATAATCAAAGATACCACAACACATATAAATAAACAGGGGACTGAAAGCAGTAGTTTTAACTCGGTAGTGTTTCACAAGGCAAATACACCTAAGTGCATTTATCTCTTCTCAGAGCAGATATGTAAAAGCATTAGCCTCCATCATGCTGTTGTCTGTTATCAGGTCTACATGCAGGCCCAGAAAGACTATGCAGTACATGTATAAATATACATACCCGACTTGGGTACAGTCTCGATATGGCAGCACTGAAAATATGCTACAGAAGGATCTTCTGCTGCTGATAAGGACTATTCTAAAATATAAAAGAAAATAAAAGAAATCAAAGACTAAAATTTAAAAATCCCACCACAATAAGCAAAGCAACAGATGTTACCATTGAGGAATTCGTAATCATAAAACTTCCATAATGGATAATTTCTCCCTCCTCTCTTTTATCTCACAGGTGTCACGCCATGGAGTTTTCACAGAAGTGCTGAAGCTTGTGCCATAGCAAATAAGCTGTAAATGAGCAGTGGAGTCCCATCCCCTCTGTAGGATTTCTAGAAAGACTCTCTTGAATACATTACTTGGAATCCAGGACAGATTGTTTTCTAGTGAAAGGAGTCCACCCAGAGAGGCATGGGAATATTCTGACAACTCACTACAATGGCTGAAACTAAACCAACAAATCCAGCAGCAACCCAGGTGATATACACTACAACTCTGTGGCTCACTGGGCATCTGCATTTATCAGGCAAAGAATTTCTGGCTGCTGGTTGTGACCTTCCTCTGCTAAACCAAAGGACTCTCTTGATTTTCAGCTTCTTGTTCCTGAAATAGACTTCATCCATGAATCAGGGTAAGTCTGCTATTATCATAAGCTTTCAGATCCTTTCACTGTTTTCAAGGCTCCTCCTCGAGTCTTCTCCTGTTTTCCCCTATCACCTTCTCTTGGTCTCTGAGAATTATCACTGACCTCAGCAGTTGCACACCTTCCAGTCTTACCTTTAAGATCAGTGTCTACCCCTGACGACCTGACAGCCTCTGTGCTCAGTAATCACATTAGCCCTCTTAGTTATGATGCTGCACTGATACTCAGGCATGAGTGATCCCACAGTTCTCTGCCATTTCTCCCATAGCCCAGTGTCTGTCTCAGTTGCTGTCAGGGCTGAATTCTTCCTCCTGTAAGCATGGCTTGCCTTTCTTCCTCATAGGCAGTTAGCTTTAGATTTGGCTATGTGAAAGCATACATTATCTGCCTGTAGAGAGCTTATCTCAGAATCCAGGCCACACTTAGAGCAAATGCCTTGTATTTTTAACCAGTTGCCAAATCTCTGCAACATCTGCAAAGTCACTGTATGATACTGTCCTGGTTTCAGCTCTGAGAGAGTTCATTTTCTTTAAATCAAAGAGCTTGGAGCAACCTATCTGTTACACAGTCACACTATTGCCTTTAGCCATCAAGCTCTGACATATCATTAAGCAACATCAAAAGCACCTTGAGATCAAGACCCACTTTCCATAAGACAGTGTGGAGTGTCAGTAGCTACATTACTATAGTTTTGGGAGATGCAGATTGACAAGAAGCCAAGAGAAGCTTGATAAAGATGTAAGATATAAAATGCCAATAAATGATTGTTTATAAATATATCCTCTTTCCTTTTAACCTTCAGGAGGTCGAGAATTGCACAACTGACCCTTCTGCCCTCTAAAGTTGGCACAATGTCAAATTCTTCTAAGACATGGTGATGGCAATTTGTGTTATTTTCTGATCTGATTAGCAGTTTACCTTTCTAAAAATCTCCACTTGTGGTAAAAATCCTTGGACCTACTGCTATGTTGGTTCTCAGGGCTATTGCACTTCCTCACTCTGCTTTCCAGCACTGACTTTTCTGACATCATGTTCCACAGATCTGTATGTGAGGATTTCATCTGAATTTTTTATCCTTTGTCCTGCAGTGGTCAAAGCTGGACAACAAACTCCAGCAAGCTATTCTGTTCTTTACTGTCTGAAAACCAGCATATGCACCTATAAATCTCATACCAGTTACACTGTCGTTAAAACACTGTTTCCTTAAGGGACCAGCTTAGTCATCGTTCTTGGAAAAGGTTTAGCTCCCCAAGAGAGCTGCTGCATGTAATGCTTGGAAAAATGCAGAATGATCGATTTTCCTTCTCCTGGAGCATTCTGTTACAGCAATCCTATTTTCTTCCTCAGAGGCATGTTTGAAAGCAAAGGGATATTTACCCTCTAATAAAGGAGGGTTTCTAGTAATAAACACACACACAGCTTCAGGAAGTTCTCCTGCAGCAGATGAAGTACGATTTCATTGTTGTCCAAATGCTGTAGCACTCCTTTACCTACGGTTAATATCTCAGATCCTATAAGACGGTCTCATGGTGCAGCAGTAAGTTACAGAGCAGGGGGGAATAGTTTTTCTTATTTGAGAACGGCAATCCACAAGCAAAAAAAGCCTGGCATATGATTAATTTTGTGCTTGCCACTGCTTATTGCTGAATGGTTGCTACTCACAACAGCTTGCTTGTTCACTGGAAGCCTTGTTTGCTGATGTATGAAACTTGGCACAGATTTCAAGGCTGACATCAGAAAGCATCTTTGAATTCGGAAAACCACAGTATCCACTAAGCATATTACCCCCCTCCCTCTGGTGCTTCTGGAAATACAGCTCGTCCACCAACGCCCTACACCTCCCTAAAAATACCACTCAGCTCTTAATACTTAAAGAAAAACAAACTGGTGCTTCCATGTCCACAAGCAAAGACAACAGTAGGAAGTTACCACAGAACTGTGTGTATCAGGAGGAATCAGACAAGAAAGGAAATAAAAAGCACCAGCCCAGCCTGTATTTTTTTTGGATTTTTTTTCCCTTGGGACCAAAGTATTGCCTCTCTTTCCATAAACCATCAGACCGTCTTCACACAACGATTTCCCACATGGAGCGTGAGAAGAGCCCACAGCCTCCATTGCCAGAATGCCACAAAACCTCATTTGCAGAGCTGCTGGAGGAGATGGATGCAAAACAGCCTTAGGAGCTGGACTGGAAGGGAAGCAGAGAAGGCAGTCATCAGATGCTCATCATGGAGGGATAAACAGCATTTTATGTAGAGGTCTGATGACATGCATGGAAACAAAAAAAAATTCTGGAGGCCTGGAAGGGTTTGTTGGGGCAGAAATTCCAAAAATTTGTCACAGAGTGTGCTTTGGACAAGAAGGTGTGTTGGAAGTCCATTGTTGTTCAAGAAAATCTAATTATTGCTTATGGAAGAAAAGCATTTTCCTAGATTTCAACTCTTCAGCAAAGGGCATCTATGATCCTGTGTAGCTCTGAATGAGGTACCACTGACATCAGAAGCTGTCCAGAGTGGGTTTGCGTGCCCTGATTCCAATTGTGCCACCTAGACGTGTTTAAAATCACATGAAGTTTTTCACTCTCTAATTCTCACATTTCACAGAGAAGTTATATTAATTACTATGGTTCAGAGCAACCATTCTTTGGCAAGAGAGTTCTGACAATGTGCAAAGGTCTGAGACTGTAAAAGTTAATTTTTCAATTTCTTTATGAGGTATTATACGAAAACACTTACAGAGCACAGAGTTCTCAACAGAACTGGTAATGTGCTTGACTTGAAGAATAATGTCTATTTTCTTCAGAGTCTGTCTAGTTTTGACTGTTTTGCACCAAAAAGCTGTGATCAGGCTGTGTGATATATGTCATATACACCACTCACATACAGAATACTGTAACCTCTTTTCTCATTCCTGGTTGGTGATGTTTGACTGCCAGGGCCCTGCTGTCCTGCATGCAAAGGTGAACACACAAACCATGGATGCTGTCTGGGTAGCAGCCCTCATTTGGTAGTCTCACAAGGTCAAGGGCTACTAGAAGGTGGCTGAGAGTAATTAGGAACTGTGAGGATGCTGCAAATAGTCAGGCTCCTGGACTGCATGTGTGTGCATCTCCGCGATTAAAAGGACAGCAAAGGAGACCTTTCATGATGGTGCTTGGCTTTTGCTTGGATGTGTATACTAACAAAAAGAACTGAGAAAGCAATGGCATGGGGGAGAGAGAGGAATACTGTTTTATTGTTTTTTTTATCTGCTACTGTAGAGATCTTCTTGTCCCAGTCTCACCATGAATTGTTTGTTCAGCTGGCTCAGGTTGCCATTTAGGTGGCTTGTTTTTGCTTATCTTCTGCTTCAGAGTTTATAGAGGATATCACCAATAATACTGTTGAGTGAAGTGGGCAAAACCATATGCTAGTGGATAACTGTGCTATGTTATGGTTGACTTGTCTTTGTCTTTTAATGGGAAAGTTTATTTTGTGCTATTTTACATGACTGCTTTGATAATACAGTCTAGGAAACGCAGTTTTCCAGCTCTTTTAATAAGCCATATCCTACAAATCCGAAGAAACCGGTTTAACAAGTGCAGAGAACTATCAACAGGAAGCTTTACAAGGCTTAGCTGATAAGCTCCAGTCTATGTATGAGTGTTTTTATTCTGTACTACATAGCTGAACTCTTATTTCAACCACAGCTAATCCTTGTTGCTGGATGGCCAAAGGCTGGACCTAAAGCATCGTCGCTCAATATGTGTCATCCCCAAGGCTAAGAGGAGAGGAGCTCTCCGTGCTGCAGCACAAGGACATGTCACTTTACAGGTCGAGAGCCACAAAGAAGGGCACTTAATTGGAGAAAAGAGCCCTGAGCTATCACCCACACTGCAGTTTTCTTTGCTGTGACACTCAGTCACAAACCAGTGAAACAATTACTTGGAAGTGCTACATATTTCAAAGCCCAAAGTCAAGTCATCAAATCAAAGTCATCAAATTCACTGCCCGAAAATCTATGCAGTGTAAATGTTTTCAAAGATGGGTTCCTCAAGTTAAATGAAAGACTGACTTTCTGTGACAGAAGGGTCAGAGGTTTTGGAGATAGCTCAGAGAGCCTGGCTCCAGCCTAGCTCAGCACCTGCGTCCTGCATGACCATGCAGGAGCCACCTGGGACAAGGTCTCAGGCTTGGAAAGGAGTTTCAGGAGTGTTTTCTATCCATTGCAACACCTGTGCTTCTCCGTCAGGTGAACTGGGGAGGACACCAACTTTAAAGGTCTTAAGGTACTCAGAAACACTGTTGATTTTACGATGAACACATAAAGCAGATCCACCTGAATTCTTAGAGGTTCCCTTCATCCAGAATGCCTATTAAGTTCAGTGACTACAACTGCATCCACACCCCTTGGAAAAACAGTCTGTGCTCAGATGACTTACTGCTACACATAGGGGTGACACAAAGTGTTAACTTTATATTTTATTTTTAGCTAATATCATTGTGGCTCTATGACCATAGGATGAAAACTATTTCCAAAACTGTCTCTTATTGTACCTGTATTCTACATAAAGAGATCTTTATTATGTTTGTGGAAATATTCTTGAAAACTGTGTCTGCTGATGAAGATAAGAAGCCAGTTGAATAACAGAAGCTTCCTCACTGTTTTCTTAACAAGAAAAATATTCAGTTATATTGTCAAGCATAATGACTGATCTATGAATTAAGATAAAATGTTGCATATACTACAAATGCTTTTTAGCAAAATACGGAGAAAAGAGTTTACGAATCAAATATTTATTCATTCTTCTGTAAGTAACATTTCTATCAAGTTTAAACACAGATTTTATATGCACATCTCAGAAATTACTCATTATCTGGGGAATTTGTATAATACCTTAAAAGTATTTTTTGCTGTAAGAAATTCCAAGAGCATACATCTACTTATGCACAAAATGGACTAAGATTAGAGGGCTGCTTTTCCGCATTTGACTCCACATGTATTTGTTGTAAAGACAATAATCAGCTGCTAGTCAGACAACAGTCAAGTCAATAGTTCTGCATGTGTTTGATACAAAAGCTGTTTCTAAAATCTCTCAGGGCCACCTTCTGCAACATTTATGTTGATTACTACCTTGCACTGCATTTAATTGTATGTGTGAGAACAAAAGTGAAGAAAATTTTTCCTGAGCCAAATAACACCTACCAGAATTCAATTCATAAAACCTGCAGTACAACGCAATGTCAGAATGTCTACTGACGTGGTTCTGTGTTTGATGGAAATCAAAGGCGACGTGCACAGAGCAGTCCCCCAGAACATGCAGGACTCTCAGCCATGGCAGTTTTATGAGAACAGGTATGTGCAAGGGTCAGCTCTCTGCAGGTCAGTTTAATCTACAGGTACTCTCTTCAGGCAGCTTAGTTCAAACCTTTCAGGTTTGGAAGAACAATAATCAAAAAAATCATGAGGCACATGGAGAAACTTTGAAAAAATCAGAGAGGGCAGGTATCTTCTTTCTAAGCAGGAAGGAGGTAGTTTCACTTCTGAACTGGGTGATACTGCAACATAGAACCCATTTTGCTGATGGGAACACAATGCTTTTGCAGTAGCAGAAGTCCCAGCCCCTCGCTGCTGTACAGGTCCCACTGGTGCCTAGGGCTGTAACATGCGTGGTCCATGTCCCAGCTCAGGGTGTGCACCCTCACACATTCCCTAGAAGACTCTCTGCCTACATCTGCCCTGAAAACCAGGATTGCGTGCCTCACCTTGCCATGACCATCCCTGGCTGTGCATTTACCGACCAGCACTTTATACCCACTAATAGATGTTGAAGCAGCATTGAACCATTGCTAAACTTGGTCCAGGCAGGTTTGGCTATGTGCCCCTCTCACACTTAGAACCTGGTAAAAACCTCAAAGAAATGCAACCAGACTATGCCGAGTTTACCCTGACAGCACCAAAGATTTTCCTGTTATGCAGGTTATTTGTATATATATTATAAGGAGACACAGGTCTTAAGATCTATGGGTTAGCACTTCCAGTGACATGCACTTCCCTCAAGGAAGGAGCATGCACTACAGCCTGCACCTTCCGACTGTTTTAAAGGCCATTAGTATGTATGTGGTGAGTGGCAATGGCTCGCTGTGCTCTTGCACAGGGATGCTGACCCTGCCCCTTCCCTCACACCCCATGGATTGCCTTTGCAGAAGCAGCCTTTGCACGCACAGTACCTGCCGTTTCTGGTATCATGTTGCCGCATGTTCTTGATAAAATGAACCTTCTTAAAGTTCTTTGGTCTGGGTGATCCTGAGAGTGTCCGACATCTGAAAAATAAATCAGTTGCGGAGGGCGGAGAAAGAAACAAATAGAAGTACTCAGTTCCCTGCTGTACGGCCAAGAAGCCTACACAAAAGCAGGAAGGAAAGACGAGACAAATGATTCAAGTCACCCCATGTTAGGAATCAGCAGGAACAATAAAGACAATAAGTCTGGAAACGCGACAGCTCAAACAAAAAGAATATTTAAAATAATAGTAAGAAAAGGCACCATCCCCCTCCCTTCATAAAAAGGAAAAAAAAAATTCTCAGCAAAGTAAAACTTCCTGTAATCTGCCGTGACAACTTAGCCCAAGCTTTGAGAGAGAAAAAAATTAAACTAACCCAAAACTTGGTAAATATGCAATTTTCCCACTTGCACCAATACCCATGCTCTTGTAGATTCTTTAGTTATTGATAGAGGAGCCATTAAGGAAAGTTCTTTCTTGTTTTAACTTTAGAAAGGTATAAAATCTCCCATTGTCAAGGATAATTCCTATTTGCTTTTAACTCTAAATATTACTTTTTGTGTTCTGACAGTATGCAAAACAACTGAAAATAAAATAAATTACCTCAGGGAAAAAAAATCATTCTATAAAACATTAAGTCTTAAATCTATTTTACAACTGAATGCACTTTATAAATTGCAGTTAGAGAAAGAAATTGCCAGAGGGGTAAGAGATGAGACAAACAGCAATATCCTCCCCTCCCCAGCCCTCCTTGCCTCTTTCTAATCAGCTGAAACCACAGCGCATGTGAAAGCTTTCTCAGTTTCATCTCAGTGTTGTTTTATTGCAAGGCACAGCAGGACGCGCAGGCACTGCAGATAATGCTAAGGAAACCCCTGTGCTCCCTGCGCAGCCAGCGCCGCTGGACTGCAGCTGCTGCATTCTCCATGGGAGCTCAAGGGGCGAGCATCCTTTGGTGGCATGGGGCACAGCGCAGCCTCTCTGCGTGAAGCTTCCCTAAACCAATTTTTTCCACCCCCTCCTCTGCACAGGCAGAGCTCAGCAGCTTCTCAAGCCCGAGAGGTCCTTTTGCTGGACTGAAACCACAGACCACTGGTCCCAAGACACCAGGAACTGCCAGTCCTTGTTGCTATACCCAAACACCATCACACTGCATGGGCATGCCCCGAGAGGGGGGACCGCATCACTCTGCCATTTCTGCCTTACTCCTGTTAGTAAAATCCTTGAGATTTCCTCACCCTCTGGTTGCAGTTAGCCCTGTTAGCTTCTTCACAGGAAAGTATCACCAAGAGAGACATTCTACTACCAATTCTGCAAATTATCAAGTAAAAATACTGCCTGGCAAGCTGTACTTTGTTTGCATCTTTTGCCAATTATACATGTTTGAATCACTTATGAGAACGCTTCATAACATGCTGGTAAGCATGCCACAGTAGATTTTGTAAAAATAATCAAGCCTTGGTAGTAGGCCAATTGGTACAGCCTCTGCTATTAAGTCTTTGCTTCAAGGTAGGGAGAGACAGCCAATCTGCATGGGGATAAACAAGGCTATAGGCTAAACACCAGTACAAACCAACTGAATTATAGGTTTGAAGGTAGAGACAGTCAAACTCAGGCTGCTGTCTTGCCGTACAGCTGACCTGGAAGCATTCCATGCACTGGTCAGATTACTGCCCAGCCAGTTTCTGAACTGTTAAGCAGTTGTTCCATTTTCCACTACCCTAGAGGACTGCCTAGTGACTAATTACTGTGGTCCCCAGAGAAGTAAGCTGTGGTCTCCCAGATGCAGAAATAAAATTGCACTAAGCTGCTAATATAACAAGGATAAGGGTAGATTTATTAGCGGGGTAGCAGTCACAAACCTACCAGCCAACATGCAGACAGTAATGCTGGTAACCAAAATAAGATTGCATGTGCTGAGAGAACAAACAGCAAAAATCCATAAAAAGTAAGAATACTAAAAATACTAGCCTTCAAAAACTTACTATATAAAACCATCTGTACTTACTTTTTAAATGTACCACGTATGTTAGGGGTTAGTCATTCATTTTGGTGATAACTACACTTTTCTGATCTAATCAAATCTGACATTTTAATTTCTGACATTTCATTTTAAACACTGACTTTTTGTTTAATGACCTAAAGCCAGGGAATGTGTAATTCATATCACCCACCACCTCGCAGGGCATGTGAAGTTTTAACACTTTTACTCATTATGAAAACACCGTAATGTGACGGCCCAGCTACTTTTCAACACGGGGAGGGACAGCAAGTCTGTCCATGTATGTGCTTTACAGACAAGAAGGCAGAGAGAGAGTAAATAAAATGACCTCCGCAGGGGAGCGTTTTCCTCGATGTCCTCCAGAGTCTCCAGAGAAGACCGCTGGGAGATCAGCCGACGCCTGTAGAGAAAACAGAACACAAAACATCACCGCTGATTAGAGGGCACCAGAAAGTCCTCAGAGCTGTTACTTAGTAAAGATCATAAACCACCCTTCACTAGCCAAGCCATTATCTTTGGATATTAATAAATTTTGTTCCGTTCTGTTTATCTTACTCAATCTGTTTGATCCCAACCAGAAGCAAACTTACTCCATACAAGCTTCTACAGCAAAACAGAAGTTGAAACTTGGCAACAGCTCCTCCCTTCCTTCAAGGGTTTAACACCCATCTAATACCATTCCTACAAGTGCTGTGGTATAACTTGCAATGCTACAAATACAGTGCTTTGATAAAATAACGCAGATGCAGATGTACAGAGACTGCCAGTTATTCACACTGCCACACTTCTCTTTGCCCCTTGCCCATTCTACCAAATATATTTGTTTCTCCATGGTATTAATCTCATCACTACTGTGAAGGGCACCTGAAGAGATGAAAGATGACAGTGCCAGCAGCACTGAGCACAAACCAGCAATTTAGAAGGGAATTCTGATTATCCCTGTAAGCAGCACAGGTGAGTTTAGTTCTGTTTTAAAACATTTTTCTACAGCTGAGTCAGATCCTTTCTCCGCCTTCAGTGAAAAAAAAAGAATGGAAAACTTGGCATTAGAAGTTTTCCAACTGTTCTAGCAGGCAGAGAAGAAGCCCCAGAACAGGCCTGGTTTCAGCAGCAGTTGCTGCTGCAAAACCTCCAAACACCCTGACAGCAGCACAAAACAAGGAGCTGTGCCCAGCCCTCCGAAAAACACTGTAAATACCAAAACTGAATGTGTAAGATACAGCCCACCTGCAGGCACATAATGAAAAATTAAGCTGGCAATCATCAAAACTCCTCTGTCGTCAGTGGGTGTTAAACAGCTGCAACAGCCAGCAGTGCTAGGGCACTGTGCCCCAGCACCCAGCTGGCAGAAGGAATGCCAACACCCATCACTCCTGGGGGCCACTGCTGAGGCATACAGATTTAATAAGTATGAACTTAAACGACAAAAGTATTCATAGACTACCATTACTTTTGTCTAATTCCCACTGAGCTGCCTTATGCCCTTGATTTTCAAGCAAAGAGTTTCCAGAATGTTATGAGTGCTCCTATGCTTGGAAGGGTGTTCGTTAAATTATTCCTGGGCTGTATTTTCACAATAAATTGTTTTCTCTGATGCCAGTGTAAGCAGTTTCTAATCCTTCTTGCAATTCCCTTGCCCCTTCAGTTGTGCTGCTACAACTGTTCCTGCAGCCATGCTGCAAATCTGATTACCAAAATGTTTTTCAGTTCAAAATAACCCTGAGGTTCAGTGATTCAGTTTGCTACTAATTCAAACACCAGATTTCTATCACTAACCCCCAGACAACAGATTTCAGGACAGTCTGAATGTGTATGTGACTTTTTGTGTGCTTAGAAAATAATAAAAAAACGCCCGCAAACAATTTATAGATCAGCTAAGTGCGAAGCTTAATCCTCTTAGGAAAATATGCAAACCTAAATCCCCTCAGGCTTTGTCTAAACTAGGATTTTAGAAGATCTGGTGCAAGACAGGATACACCTTCAAAAAGCTAAGAAAAAAATAAAATCTACATTTCAGGATGTGCTGGCATAGACAAGGTCCTGCACCCATGGATGCTCCCTTAGCTCCATTCACAGTCAGAGAGGACACAGGACTGCTCTCATAGGAAAAAATTCAGAGCAGGAGGAGCTCTCCCTTCATTTTCAGTTTCATTGATCCATAAACAAAAGTTGGAAGTTTCAACTACCAGCACCACTGACACAGCAGATGATAACTATTGGCTTTTTAATACCTCTTTATACATCATTAGCTTAATAACACAAACAAGGGCACCCTCCCATCTTGTGGTGTTACAATGCCAAAAGCTTACTTGGCATGTTGTTAGTCAAAGACAGACAAACAACAGTACAACCTTGACACCTTCTTCTTATTAACTGGATCAAATTAGTCACACTGTATTTCCTCTAGATGCCTGTGAGATGTCAGGTGCTTGTACAACACCAGATGCATACTCCAGTCACCACTATAGCCCTCTTCCAAGCCTCTCCTTGCCCAAAGTTATGTACCATTCTCAACTTCATTGCTGGTGGCTTGGCAGACACGGGTTTGAAGATCCTACATTTGCATCTGTTGTTAATGCAGACGGGCTGGTTGGCAGAAACACACACAAACTGTATTTCATCATCTGGTCATCCAGTTTCCTGCTCAATGTTAAGATTCTTCTGGCTTCCCTTGCTTGTCTCATCTTCTTAAACTCAGCACTAGGGATGTTGCCTCCTGATTTTGCCTTGCTAGTCTCAAAAGCAACACCAGATGGAAATCACTGCCCCCCCTCTTGGCATAAAAGACCTCACACTGATTTTCACTGGTGGTGATTTTGCAGTATTTGGGGTATCTAACATGGCAAGTGAGTCTGCACAAAGGAGCAGGGGAAGCTCTTTGTTCACCCAAGCTGGGAAGAAGAGCACTCATACCTGAGCCCTCTCTCAACCAGGGCATAACATAAGCATAACTCTGGGTAAATTCACCCAGGAAGGAAGGAAGTAAGCATGCAGATAATCCCCCCAAAACCACCATCAGTGAAGCAGCATGGGTCACACAGAAGCCTGCAGTGATATAAATGGGGACTGCCCCAGGCCAATCCCCTCCCTGTACTGGCACAGGTACTAGTGAGAGGAAGGACATCCATCCCAGCACCCAACACAGATGAAAATTTCCACATCTTTCACCTCTTCCCAGAATTATGAGTTTTAATCATTTCAACTCCCTGCACTGTCAAAGGAGCACAGAAGAGGCGTATTTGGAGCAACTCTGTTGAAATCAGTTCATAGTGTCTGGGAATCGCACGATCTTTTCACTGAAGAAACTCAGCCACAATGAAGTATGTGCAATTATTCCACTTTATCTTAAATCTTTATTTCAAAGCCTAATTAAGATGACCTAAATACCAATATTTATAAGCTTTCCACAGCTGGATATTATACCAGAAATGCCAGCTAATGAAGCTACCTGCTGTGAACCAAGTCACATCCTGTGCCACACACAGAGGAAAAAAAACCAGTTGTGGAAAAGCAAAGCTTTTGAAAGGATCTTCCAGTGAATACAAGGAAAAGCAGTTTCTCATTGACTTCATTAAGAATTAATAATCTCAACTGGTGTTCAATATTTAAACTAATAATCTTTCTTGAGGCATGCACCCAGGGTTTATCTATACAACTTTTAAAAGGGTTACTTTTCAAAAATTGATTAATGTGCTGTAGCAGCTGGTATACGTAGACACTTGCACTGAAATAATCCAAACTGTTCTAGATCACACAACAATATCATTCTGATATAAAGCTATGTTAATACCTATTTTATATTTAAAAATGCCCTATTTCAATAATAATTAGGGGGAAATCCTGCTATTGTAGAGGAAGTTTACATGCAATAAAAACCAAAATGTGACTCATGCAGGATTCAGGCTTTGGGTTAAGTCTTTAAGCAGATGCAATTTCAATATAAAATGCTTTTAAACTTGTGTAGAGTAAGTGTCAGCCAGCTAGCACACTAAAATACAATTGCTCTTAATGACCAAATTAAAGATGTTTCAATAAAAATATTAATTTTTCCTGGTTCACAGAAAGCCTTAAAAAATTCCTCCTAGTTTAATCACCATATTCTAGGCATACCAAGCTCACCCCTCTCTCCCCACAGCCTCATACAGCAGAAAAAAGCAGTTCAGCACTGACAAGAGGACAATGACCTCCTCATTCTAATGATCAGCCCCTGTAAGGCAATGATGGTCAAAGTCTCGTGCAACTTACAGCATTTTTTTGTTTAAAAAACATGTAATATCACTTTCCCTGAAACATCTATCTAAAATATTTCTTGTCTGTTTCCTTGCTGTTGTTCCTTGTGCATGAGCCCGGAAATAGCCAATACCCTACAATCAAATTCCAAGTTCAGTCCAAAGAAAGAAACTAAAGAGATATTTGATTGCCCTGGTATTTTAAATGGTTGTTTTCTAATATATTCATGACCCTGTTTGCATGCTGGATTTATCTTTGACCTTGTATCTACATTTCTGTGGAAGTTTCTTAAAAGCTAAAATGTTGTCTTCATTTCCACCCTCCACAGTCAGATTAATATGTGGCTCAATTGCAAAAATGAAATAAAATACAAGGGAAAAAAAAAGGAAACTAAACACAAAGACAAAAAAAAAATAAAGCAGATCTGCAATCAAAACAGCAAATAGCCAAAGCAAGTAGACTGCAAAATTTTCACCATAACCACCCCATCAATCAGAGGGAAATTATCTTCACTTCACTGTCAATTGCTGCAAAATACTCAGCTCAATTATGTTAAACATACAAAATCTGAAGCCACATAGACAGAAGGTGATAAAAAAAAAAAAATGAGCTGCAATCAGAACACTGGCTAAATCATCCAGGAAAGAAGGAAGCCAGTGATAAGCCAAGAGATAAGGAAAAATAAATCCATGTGTAATGACTTTCTAGCACAGCTACAAAATCAGGAAGACAGAGCTGCATTTCAAGTACATCTAATTTCTGTGAAAGTTGGGAGTGTATTTCCCCCCCCTGCTTCTACTAAGATTCCAAACCTACAACAGCTGAAGCCAGTAGCTTGGGTGCTGCTGGCTCCCAGAACAAATACATCCCTTCAGGACAAGCTTCTTCCCTTCGTCTGGGACAACTGCATCCCTTCAGAGATGCAGTGATTATGGGACACTGAATGCTGATCATCTGAACACTTGGCAGCTGCCGTAACACGGATGGGAGAACTTGGGAGGACAAAGACATTTCAATAGCTGAAGAGTGTTGGCAGTTCACATGTCCCCTGAGTCACCTCCTCCCTTCAGGTGGCCAGGGAAAATGAACAAGAACCACAGGGCAGAAATATCTCAGCTATAATCTTCTGGTCACAATCATGTTTATAATACTGTGGGGCCTGGAAGCATCAGGAAAACACAAAACAGCTTGGCACTCTGAAAATGTTGGATTCCTTGTGTTCACTGCACCTTTGTCACAAAAGATGTATCCTAGGCACAGGAATACTACCTTAGATAGGTACACAAGGGGAGTGGAAAGACAGTAATCACAAACTTGCAGTGATGGGAATGACATCAACATACCTGTAAAGACACCTCAGGGTCTGCCTAGAGGTGTATGTGAAGAGTTTCCTTCTGTCATCCATCCACCCTCTGAAAAGTGCCAGCTCCAGACTTAAAAAGCAGGTCCTGCTCAAAAGCCAACCTAGTCCTTTGCAAGCACTCCCTGGGGAGCTACCAAAACATGCTCTGGACTTGCAGCTCCCACAGGTGAAACCAGGCAGATTTCTGCCTCTATGGGAACAGTAACCCTAGGGCTGCTTTTTCATTGGGCTTCATATTGTTCCCTCCAGCACCAAAATGGCTTGAACAGTAAAAGACAAGCAAGGGAAGTATTCTATGAGATCTAAGATTAGGCTTCTATGTGCTAGAATGAAAAAAACCCAAAGCCCTAAATGTAAATATACATGTATTATATATTACAATATTATGGCAACAGACATATCTTCCAGGCTACTCTGAGTTTTGAATAAGGTACATTTACCATTCTTTTTCCTAGATTTGGGTATGAACAGGAGTGCAATTGCTCCTCTTCCCCAGGCCAGGGGAGCAGGTCTCAGCAGAGCTGCCAGATGCAGTTCATGCACTGCCCCCAGCAGTCCCAGCCCCTTCGTCACCCCAAGGAAATCTGAATCTCTCCAACTCCTCCTCAGCCTGCTGTCTGAACACCTCTGCCCGAACTCCCAGGCTAAGCTGCGACAATTAATACACTCTTCTGAAATATTATACAAGACATCAGCTGTGAACGAATCCCCATTCACTTCCTGACCCCTGACTTCTTGCCCCAGCATGAACTCAGATGAAAGAACTGCTAATGAGTAACCTCTCACCCTCCCTCTGAAGTTTGTACTGGGATTCTTATGTCCCAGCTTATTTTCTTCCTATCTTTCGCCAATATTACAGGAAGACAAACACAGGAAAAGCAAACCTTGAGACTATTGAAAATTATTAAGGGAAACAAGAGTTTCCAGGAGCTACCCAAAACAATACAAAGGATTTCTTAATTGTGTGCTATCATAATTATCGAGCAGAGCAATTCTCTGCAAAGAACATCAAACTCCATTTAGAACTTCCACGCTGTGCAGTGTATTGTCAAGGCTGCCCACAATGGGAGTTAAAAGCATCTGGCACACACTGGAAATAGGTTATTTTTTTAATTCAACAGCCCAACCCAAACACACAGAGAACATACCAAAAGCATTCCATTTAGGTGTCACCTATGTGCAGGCAGGATGCTAATACGGCCTACGACAGCAGCCTTCTACAGTGGGCTGTAAAGGAAAGTCTCTGATGCAGAAATCCTGAGCTAGGAAGACCCTCAACAACCTGCTCTCTTGGGCTACTATTGCAAGGAGAGAGACCATCAAATCTAGTGATAACTAGGAGAATAATGCCTTGCCAAATCTCTCCTCAGTCTCCATCAATCCTTCAGGGGTAAGTAGGAAGATGAAGAGAAAACAAGGGGATGAAAGGAGAGCCATGGCATGAACATGGCTCCCTGTTACATACTCCTCCTAAACCAGGAGTCCCTCCTGCACTGAGTATTCCACCTGTATTACCATCCAACTCATTCTCCAAGCCTCATCCTCCCACAATACCCAAGCTTCAAAAACACACTGCACTCAAACTGCTGCCAGCTGACCTGTCTGCACGTAACATCTCGGTCTGAAAAACACTACATTGCCATCCCAAAGGTAGGATGCAAAAAAAAATTAAGAATGAAGAAAGAAGTAAGAAACACTGAAGAAAGTAAACATTACAATACTGAGGTATCCTGCTGACCTTTCACAGTGTGCCAATGCAGCACAATGCTCGGTTCACAAATTATTATGTAGCTTTGCACATGTGATCTTTCAAAAAGCCCAGAAAATTCTAGCAAAGCTCTGCCCCAATGCCCCAGAGGGACCATTTCAGTCTGGTTATATCAAATATAAAGTCAGGAGTGCCAGCACTGCAAAGAGACAAGGGACTTGCACTAGAACTGCTGAGAAGCAAGATGTTCACTGACAAATCATTTGTATAGCATGCATGTGGATATACAGGTGTGCAGAAAAACAGAAGTCATGGTAGAACTGGATTTTTGGACTTTTGGGGTTTTTTAGCATCTTGCATAATTCAGCTTGATACACAAATTACTTGTCTTTCTAGAATACATGATTCTGAGCAGAAATTGATTCAAAATTGGGCACTGATATAAAATCTCTAATGAAGGAAAAAATCCAGTGTTTAATCCAGGGAGAATGGAAGAGCTGTCACTACATGTGTAACTCTGGGGGCCATCTAATTTTCACCTTCCCCAGCTGGATTCCCAATTCACCAAACACAGATCTCTTTTGGAACCTAGCATCATGGTTCAGCGGTGGACATGGAAGCGCTGGGTTAACAGTTGGATGTAATGAACTTAAAGGCCTTTTCCAACCTAAACGATTCTATGATTCTATCTTCCCTCTGCAGGCAGCTGACTCTGCACCCAATCCTCCTGTTGGCTCTACTCAAGCCATAATGAGGAGCTACAGCTGCAACTCAGTAAGATTTATTTAAAGAGCAGAGCTCACACAGATCCTGAAGGGCCTAGATTCTATATTCTTTGTTGTCTTTAACCGATGATTTACAGATTCACTGCCTTCACATTACTGACTCTGCAGTAATATGATAGCTTTCAGAAGGCTTCTGTGCAGTGATTTATTTTGAGTATGCCTGAACACTGCCATAGTTATATTTTTTCAGAACAACGCTTACCTCATAACCTAACACACATTATCATGGTAAGACATCAATGGGCACCAGCTTAATTAGAAACACTCAAAGCTAGGAAAGAAGCAAACAACAGGATTAATCATCTGACCTTATGAAAACAAAGATGCTTGCCAAAGCAGGTACAATAGCACTGTACAGAACATATGATTTGTCCATTTTTAGGTCTTTTTCTACAGTAAAACCCATACCATAATAGCCTTTGTCTCATCACCATTAATCTAACAGATTCTTCAGCATAATTTCTGCCTGACAAACTCTGTGCCTTGTAAAACAATGAATATTGAGTTCTGTCCACAAGCAATGTTTCTCCCTAAACATCCCATCCTAAGGAAATGAAGAGTCAACATTTAAACCAAGCACTTGAGGAAGCCACACTATAAGAGTTAAAGTCCTTAAATTATCATATTACATAATTTTGTATTTCAGAACAGCCACAGTTCTGTTATTAACTAAGAAGCTTGCTTGCAAATCATGGCTATATGCAGTAGATACACGTGGAAACACATATGTGCACTACTAAATTACCTGAAAGAAAGACTAATTCTAGCTTGCATACATAACCATGCAATTAAAACCGCTGTCTTTTCCTGTTTGGTTTCCTTTATTTCATTTGAGGTGGTTTTAGGTTACCTACAGCCCAACCTCATATCCCCGTCTTGCTTCCAGGTGTACATGTGCTACCCAGAAAAACATATTCTGCAATCCCACCTCCTAACATTCTTAGCAGAGATCTGAACAGACAGTTTATCTCACTGCTGAAAAAATGTATCCTAGACACTGTGAATTGTCTGGATGGAGTTTTTCTGATGAAGAAAGAAAAGTCCCCTATATGACTAGGGCATAAAGACCAGAGCAAACAGGAAAAAGCTAGCACAGGGCATTTTGTGCATGAGATATGAATGCTGCACAGGTGGTGGCAATCTGAGTGTTTACTGGTGCATACTTTGCATTAAGTTCTGGCTGCATTTGCTAGAAATTCCCTTAGGATCAGGTGCTTTCCCCAGCATCTCATTACATACCCAAGAGTCGATGCCCTGCATTCCCTGGCCGTGCACTGCTCAAGACCGACAAGTCAAATCATATTGTTCAGAGATCAGTTATCATATTAGATTGCTTAAATATCTTAGCTTTCTGATGCCTGTCATAAAGTGACCCAGTCCAAATGTCATAATTTTTAATATTATTACATCTACAGGAATTAAAGCCTTCTTCCCTGTTTGTTGATGCACAGTCAGTTTTAATGCTGCAGACACTTGAGTGCAAAAAATATGTATTTACTTAAAATATTGCATTTGCTTATGCTTTACTAAAAAACATATTTTTAATACTGGAGACATTTAAAAAACAGTACCCCAAGATCCATTATTAGGGTAATGGCAGATCCCTGCCGTCCAGCAGAACTGCTTCAACATGCCTGTAAGCTTGTGGATGTGGGGCTTCAAGGGGGAGAGCTCAGTTCTTCCCTGCTCTTCTCGTAGGAGAGATCCTGAAGCCACCCAGCATAACTGTTCTAGGAAAAGCAAACTACCACTTCTTTCCCTCCATCCCTGCCACCATGACTGGGCATAGCATCTGCTTATACTAGGGACTGAATTGTAGATGGTAGCAGAGGGTTAGATCATTTTTTTCTCTCTCTGTTGACGTCCCTTGCTCAGCATAGCATATGGTAACTGGCACATTTCCAGCCTGAGGTTGCTCTCTCCTGGTACAGATCTCTATTAAAAATTCAATTCAACCGGTTTACTCCACTGCAAATACTTTGTTCCGCAGGGCAAAAGACCAACTACAGACCAAACACGGCGGTTCAGCTTATCACAAGTACACAAACAAAAACTCATCACTGTTTAAAAGGTGACATTTAAGAGATTGGATTTCCAGGAGGAATCCTCACCTACCCCTATTCCCAGTAAGCATGTATTACGGGAATATTTGTAACACTGGTAACTTTTGGTAATGTATCATTAGCTCACTGTTAAGGTATGGTGGGTGTAGTGGTGTCCAATACTTAGAGAAGCTTGCCAAGAAGCCTTCCCACCTGTTTTCACAAAAGAGAGTACCCAGCAGTCATGCCAACTAAACTTCCATTGACTTGGCAAATGCAGCCTACATCTGCAGGCTGGGGAACTGCCTTTCCCAGGATACACACGGCCCCAAGAGCATTATATGGCAAGCAGCAAAAGTCCAAGGCTCAAAAAGCATCTCCCTACTCTCTGCTGAAAGCAGCCTCCTCCAAGGGCACCATCCCCACTCACACAGGGAACACGTACTGCTCTGCCACCCCAGAAACAACTTGATATGCAGACTTGAAAGGTTCCCAAATTTATGGCTTTTTTTATTTCTGTATTCCCCATCTACTGTCACAGTGCTGGGTTATCAGATTTTCAGAAACTGTTATTTATTCTGGTAATCTCAGCAATCTCCTGCTTAGTAAATTATGTAATTAATAGAAGACTGAATTTTTCTGAGTGCCAACTAGTTGACTGGCCAGAAAATACCCAGTAATGAGATACTAGTTTTCAATTACTTTGGGGGGAAAAAAACCCACAAAAACCCCTCAACAAATTTGGACAATGCCCTTAAGAACATGCTTTAACTTTTGGTCAGCTCTGAAGTGGTCAGGCTGTTGGACTGGATGATCCTTGAAGGTCCCTTCCAACTGCAATATTTTCTTCTATTTTATTCTAAAAGCAAGTTTATTAACACACCAAAAGTAAGAAAAGCTGACAGAGCACTCTGTTAGACTTGGTGTACTGATACTTTATGTTCTCAGAGCAATAAAAAAGCATCTCATAGTGACAAATCTGGCCAACAAAGTGCAGTTAGGGGGCTGCTTCAAGATAAGCATTATTAGAATGCAGCACAAGATCCAAATTTCACTTTTCTGTACTTGTTCTCTTAGATGTCAGTGCTGTGTTCACTGTCTCCATGTACAGCCACGCCGTGCCAGAAGAACCAGAGGCAAAAGCTCAGGCAGATGCAGGAGCAGGCAGCCCTCTTAAAGTACACTGATCGCTGTACCAAGTAACTCCAGTGATGACTCCTGACATGTTCAGTCTCTCTCCAGCACATCCACAAGATATGTTGCATTCGTGTTATGCAATGAATAAGAGGTTGGCTGACCTACTACTAATGTTCACAGTGATCCACTTCAAATGTCTATTGAGCCCTCAACCTGATCTAATCTGTAGTGCATATAAGCAAACAAATAGATAAAGCAATCATTAAAGCAAAATAATTAATAATTAATTATAATTGCAACCCATCTCCTGGTAGAGATGATTAACTGACAATGGGTTCACACCCTGACCTTATGTGAGGTCTGGAGGATCTGAGTTAGTCAGCTCTTCCCATCACAACCAACCAACATAAATGTTAAGCTGCCTATGACGAGTTTATATGACCTGTACATTACCACAGGTGCCTATACACACAGGAGGTGGGGGCAAAAGTCTGAAAATACCAGCAAAGTCCCAGGAAAGACAATTTGATAGTGGATCTTCCTCCTCTGCTTCCGAATCTCAGCAGAGGCAGCGATGGCTCCCATAATCTCATTTGATGATTCATCCAATTTGATGATGGACATCTCCCTTGTCAACAGGGATTGTCGAAAGCTTTACTAAAAAAGCATTTAAAAGGGTGTAAGGCATCACTCAACATTTACAAATCTTCCCAGCAGTCAAAGCTGGCTGCCCAAGGTGCCAAATGTCTGGGAAGCAAATCACAGCACCAGACCTGAAAAACACCTGGCACATGAACCTGAGCTGATGTGGTGGTCAGTTCTTTCAAAGCTGAGGTGTGGCACCCTGACTTAGTCTGAATGATTTCCAGGGTCTGGTAGGAGTACTACTGCAACTGCAGCCATGCTAAGTACAACCTTAGGCAGACCTTTGGATGGCAAATGCCATCACTGTAGATGCAAAAAATTACTTCTTTTTAGTTTGAAACTTTTTTTGTTCTTGTTCGTCTTTTATTTCTTTATACACATGCACTTTTTAGACAGCTTTAGGAAGAAAGAACACTAAGCCAAAGCAGAAATGGATATATTTGATATTTAAGGCTCTGCCTATCTGCGTAGAACAAATCAATCACATTACCATTTCCCTAGGGTGAACAGGCATAAAGAACCTATGCGGATGTTAAGATATTCTGTTTTTTCTGGTTTACCCCTTCCTTTCTCTTCTCAAAATCTCTGCACTTCCACTGGCAGTCGTCAGAGACAAAGGGCCCATGACTTTTTTCAGAGTTATGTTACTGCCTAGTCCTCTCTCAATCAGAGGATTTTTTTTGATAACATAAAACAAGGCACTTTGTCATCTGACTCAGTGGCAATTTTAAAGCTCTGCAATGAATTGCAATGAATTTGCAGCTCATTAGCAATGAATTAAGTTAATGAAAGGTCACAAGGAACCAAGGACAATTTTTACAAAGCATCTCCAGGCAGTTTTTCCAGACCATCAGGTCTCTTTTGCTAACCAAGGAACACATCTCAAACTCTTTAGAAAGTCAACCGCCTATTTCCCCATAAAAAAATCTCAAAGTGTTGCCTAATGAAACACACAAAGAGTCCTTCTCATGCTAACGGAACACATTTCAGGATTCTGCTCACATGTTTTTACTCGGGGATGCTTTGATGTAATAGCAGAGGAGATAAATTTTGAAGGATTTACAGATTAATCAGCCAGAGCACGGATGTAGGTTAGGACTGCTAGAACCATGCTCCTCTGGGATATTATCTGCAGCTCAACTTACCGCAGATGAAATGAAACACGCTTTGGGAATGCAAATGAATTAGGATGTCACAAAAAGTAATTCAATTTGCACCGGCAGGGTTTTGAATTTGGTTAGTTACCTACATGATCTTTATTTAACTGTAAACGTGGTACAATACCGTAGTATGATCCCTGATTTGAAATTCATTTTACTGCTGTTTTAAAAATTAGGCCTGATAACTTCTAACAGATTTTCAGGTCATGTCTCTATTATACATATGCATCTCTCTATGCATTTGCACACTTATGCATGCTCTGTAACAGATCTGCACAACAGCAGGATCTTTCATACACATGAAAGCAAGGGTAAGACTTTCATTCATATATTCTCACTATGGAAGAGAGAAGGGGAACAAGACAGCTAATTAGTCATTCTCCATTTCAGTCCTCAATAACCACAAAGAGAGCTTGGTTTTTTTACTGCAGACATTGTCTTACATCAAACAATTTGTAGATAAGAAAAATCAGTTCTCTTCCTGAAGGCGCATAAGCAAGTATTTTGATAGAAAAGATGAAACAGCATTAGAAATTAACTGCAACACTTCTTCCCTTCCCTAGCCACTAGAGTATGTCCACTAGGATGCATTGCTAATATATAACTATATTATCCAGACTGACAAATTTTGCGCAGTCTGCTGTTTTGGTACTACAGAGCACAAGCCATTAATAGCTGACTGCCTCATTCAAATGAAACAAGACAATTATCAGCTGTAACTTACACAATTAATACTACTGCTGCCAGCATTTTCAGCAGAGATTTGATTCTTTTATAGCTCATTTGAAGTCTTTAGGGAACGTGTTATTAGTACATCTGTCCTCCTGTAAACATAATTAGCATGCAAAATTCCATTTATCATGCTGATCAGGAAGCACTTTCTATCAGCCTTTCAGCCTGGTAATACTGACAAACAGGCAAGGGAATTTGACTGCCCCAGCTAACGTGGACCCTGCTCATTGCCAGGAGCAGTGCTGTTACTTTTCAGATGAGTCCATGGCAATTGTCTGAATAGGCACAAGGCTTGTACTAAACTCTGACTTTGGGGTACACCGTGTTTGAGCTTAGGGGACGTCATATTGGACACTGCTTGTTTGTGTCATTAGCTAATTTTATATTCTCCCACAATTCCCAGTTCTGGCTTCTCCTCAAGACTGTGACACTTGTAGGTGTTCAGGCTAATGGAGCAGATGCAGAGGGAGCAGGCAGCAACTGGATTCACCGTGATCATGACCCTTTATCAGTACCATAAATCAAGTGCACATCATAGACAACAGGCAAGACCTCTACCTCAACACAGCATCACTTTTAATATACAAAACCAGGCTCGGGCCAGGTGTAAACAGACGTCAGTTAAATCAGACGCCAACCAACACTGCACTGAATTTTGCCTGAAATGGCTATGAAGTTTTAAAAAGTAAACACATCAAGACTTATCAAACTCTGGTACCCTACATGCAGAATAGCCCACAACTGGAGGTTTCATGTGCAGAGAAATTGCTGTTGTAGGCAACTTAACCTTCAGAGACCTATAGAGCATCCTGACATCAAAATGAGATTAAATGAAGTAAAGGTCGGCCCCTGAGCAGACCTCCTGCAAACTATGGCTTCAAATTGGTTTAAAACAGCCTCATTTATACTAATAAGCTTACGCTGTGAACAGAAGGCACCGGGCTGCTTCAGCCATCTATCACCCCCTGCGTCACACCAGCAGAAGTTCTCCTGCAGGCAGCCTGTTATGGGAATCGATCCCACTAACAAATACACAAATGATTAGTGATCAGCTTTCATTGGGTTTTGTGATGGAGGAAAAGATCTGCTGTCCTCAATGGGATCAGTCCAAAACAATCCTCAAGTCTCAGAAACAGACCTGTTCCTGCATCCCTGCAGGTTGCTCCCATAGCTGCTCTCTGTCTCCAAGCCTTTCTCCACTATGGGTCTCCTTCAACTCAGCCAGTCAGCAGGCATCTAAAGCAGTCACAGGGAACAGGTGACTCCTGAGCTGACTCCTTCAAGCTCAACAGATACAGACTCCTCCCTGGCCAGTGACCAATACTGATCACATTCAGTCTTTAGAATCTAATAATTTTTCTTCATCAGCTGAAACATTCTTTTTTTTTGCCTGGCGTTTAAAAAAATTGCCTAACAGGACATAAGGGACTTGCAGGATGCCCTGAGGTTGAGGAAATCATGCTGCTGCAGGAAAGGAGGAAGAGACCAATTCTTGATGATATCGGAAAGCAAATATTGTTTCAAAGAGAAATTATTTTGCTGCTGATAAATATGTGATAAAGTAATGAAATTTTTTTTAATGTGGGAAAAATTAATAAGTCTAAATCAAGACAACTGCTATTTTAGGTGGACATTGGTATAAGCAGAACAACTGTACGACCACAGAAACTCCTAAGTTCACCACATTAATACATTAAGCCATTAGGGACTGTATTTTAGGCAACTTATTCCCAGATCATTCTGGTGTTTCATTTAATTTTGTTAAGACAGGGTGTTGTGAGAAATGAGCGAGCACAGTGGTTAAATCAATTACTCTCTTTAAATTCAACAATTGTGCATATGCAGATTGCTTAATTTCTCCCATACATCTGCTTTTGAACATCTTTCTTCTCTGAAGAGCTTTCAAAAGCTCAAGTTTTAATCAGAAGACTATTTTTGATCCTAATTTTCCAAGCTGCAGTTAAGCTGCCTCATGACCTAATCTGATGGCAAATGTACCATCATTATACAGTGGTTTCAAGCAAGTTGTACAGTAACTAGTCCTAATGTTTCTTACTTTTAATCACCGATACACCAAGTGCCTTGTGCATAATTAGAACTATCGATCTGCAGACACCGCTTTAACTCAGGTCAACAAATGTCTTGTTGAAACAAGTGCTGCTTGGTGTGAATAAAATACACTGCAGAGCAGTGTCTGCACATCAGTCCCCTCAGCCACACCAAAGCTGTGAGCAAAGGCAGACCTGCCTTCCCTTACAATGAGCTCAGACTTTTGCTACAGAAGTAAGGAAGACAAAGGGACAAGACTAGGTTTATTAAAAAAAAAAAAAAGGCAAGCACGACACAGTTCTAAGAGCTGCAAATGCCACACAGCTGCAGCAATCAGGAACACAGAGGCACTGCGAGTCATTTGGGTGCAGGGTTTTGACTCAATTACAAAAACCAAAAATTCTGATTTTTATTTTTGTCACTGCTCTCAGCAAAATCAAGAAATCTCTGATTTCATGGGAGAGCATTTTTATTTGCTTGAAGCCAATGTTTCACTTTGAATTTTTATTTCATATATACACACAAGCATATATATTCATCTGCACGTATGACACAGGCGACTCAGGCAAAAATAAAAGTCTCCCACTGTTTAAACATGCCACCTTTCTGAAGAATTTTGCTTCCTGAAAAAAAGTTCACAGGGTTTCCTCTGGTTTGGCTTAACAGCTTTAAAGGTTGTGCTTCCAGACAGACAGAAAATCTGGCTTAGTCACAGCTCCCCCCCTCTGTTCCACATTAAACAGGTCGTTGTTGTGGCCACAAGAAAGACGGCAACTGCGGCTAAAACTTTAATCCTCCCTCCGTCCCCCAAAGTTGTAATCTTTATATAGCAAATATAATGAGCTTTCTCAGTGACATACTGCAACAATGTTTAACAGGATTGCATAAGCAAAGTTATATTTAAATCCACTGAAAATGCAACCCAATTCTCCCAGAATCTTCTCTGGTGATAATTAATGACAGATTTCATCAATATTCACTTATCTAATTTTTTTTTCCCTGGTAGAATTTTGCCCTGCTAACACAAGGACAGTGGAGAAGAAATAACTTCTATGAAAGAAGCTGTTAGGCATCAGAGATAACATATGAAGCGTGGCCATGCTGTTCTCTATCCTCTATTACCCCTCAATTTTATTCTCTGAAGTTCTTTCAACAGCTGCTTCCAGGCTCTAACCACAGGAGGAGGAGGAGGAGCAGGAGGTATTCTGCCACAGCTGTCAGGCAAGCCAGTGGAGGACAGAAAAGGAAAAAAAATTAATTTCAAAGGATTTTGCAAAGTAGTCCAAACACTTGGAGGTGGTAAGATTTCTCTTCTCCTGCCCATCTGGACACAGTGTGATGCTATAACAAAGCATTACTAAACCAACATATTTATGATGAAAGATAAACAAATAAAAACATATTTAAACTGAAAGACGGGAGGTTTAGGTTAGATATCAGGAAGAAATTCTTCCCTGTGAAGGTGGTCAGGCACTGGAAAAGGTTGCCCAGAGAAGCTGTGGATACCCCATCTCTGTAAGTGTTCAAGGCCAGCTTGAATGGGGCTCTGAGCAACCTGGTCTAGTGGGAGGTGTCCCTGTCCATGGCATGGGGGTTGGAACTAGACAATCTTTAAGTTCCCTTCCAACCCAGACCATTCTGATTCTAGCCATGTATTTCCTGAGCTGTCCTACCTCTCCCATGAGGAGTCATTTTGAATTTAGTCCTTCCCGTTATTTGCCACAAGCATTTGAAAAAACAGTGGTGAGACCAACCTGATGGTTGCTTGAACAATCTACCTAATTTCATTTGCACAAACAACATGCACACCTCAAACTCACAGGGCTTCATGTTAAAGGAGGGCAATTTTCTGAGCAATTCAGAGCACCCACTCTCTGAAACAGAGAACACCAAATTATCTATCCTATTCTCAAACAAGAACAGTCAAGAGACACTTTTTGGCGTCAATGAAATTGCAGTTTCCCAGGGCAACACAAGGATGACACTACAACAGCCTGTCTCTCCAGGGCAGGCTTCAGGAACGTTGCCCCTAGCTCTGAACTTAATGCAAACCTAAGGAAAATTACAGGAAGCTCTACCCCCCAACCAGTCTCACAATGCACATCTCACCACAAAACAAGTCCTGAGCCGAAATCTCTGCAGCATTTTGAGATCCTCCCAGCAATGGGGGAGGACAAAAAAGTGAAGAGGAAAGTGGGAGAAAGAAGGAAACAGCTGCTTCCTCTTCCCAACCAGCTCTGAAAGCTTTGCTCTTCCCTTAACACATAGAATAAAACAGGAGTTATTTTCTTTTCCTCTGTCCTGGAAAAAGATGGACAAAAAAAGCCTTGTCCTTTTCTCTTGCAATCCTTCCACCCTGGCCCTGCCAGGTTTGCTGGGGAGCTGAAGCAGCATCTTTCACTGGGCTGCAGAGTCCGGCGCAGGGAAAACTTTCATTCCCAGCATTTATTTTTAATTCAATTTGAAGCCCAGTGAACTAATCCAGAGCGTAACAAAATACTCATTAACTTTTCACAGAACTAAGCCTTTAGTTTTAAAAATATTTATCTTCATCTCTGAAGATGCTCACTCTAACCTCTGACTGTGTGGGCAACTGATTTGACAGACCATACATACATAAAAAAACCAGAAACTGAAAAGAAATTCAGTAATACCAACCTCCACAGCTACGACAGGTGGTAACTCTTTCTAGCTTCCCAGGGACTGGGAAACTGGCCATGGGATTGCCTAATTTCATGAATATTTGGGAGGAGATACGACCTTATTTCAACTCAGACTACAGCAGCAGTTGGAGAGAAAATCTGAAAAATAAGGCTCACAGGTACAAAGGGCAGCTGCCTGTCCCATTGCAACAGGGGGCTGCTGTGACAATTCTGCAGTGCCACTCCTTGGTTTTTGAGGCACTAGTGCCAATAAATCTGTTACTGCCAAAAGCTGTTAAGTCAACCAAACCTAGGTATTTTAATCAGACACTGCACAGCTGGCTTCAAAGCCCAAAGCCAGGACTGTGGGCAGCTGTCAGCCCCGCAGCCACTGCAACTCAAGTGAGCAGCTGTGGTGGGACGAGTTTTAGCACGAGCTGGCAATGAGCTACTTACAGGCACTGCTGCCGGTGTGACCATAAAACACTGTTAAGAAACCTGTAATCATGCAAACCAAGTAATTTTGAAAAAGCTCCGAGCTGGATTTGAACAACTCAATCCAGCAGGAGATGACACCCCATCTCTTGACAGGTTAACAACCTGTCAGAGATTTAGCACACCCCAAAGCAGCTGGCTGGTTTTGTTGAGACAGGTAGTGGTGCCCCCGGGTCATATCTACTGAAGAAAAGCAATTTTGAAACAGGAGGCAATTGCCTTGCTGAAAAGTAATAATATTAAAAAAGAAGTGAAATCAGAAGTCCCTCCTGACTGAGTTCAGTAGCATAAGTTTCTGGTAAAAGAGGAAAAAGGAGGTCCACATGCCCACACCCTTACCACAAATACTAGTGGAGGAGTGGAAGATGTGAGAACAAAGTTAAGCAGCCAAATGGATGCACGTTGCTGATCATCAGGGTGTGTTGGCTTGTTTTCCAGTTTCACATCTACCTTACCCTGGCTTCTGCTATGGGAGATACCAGCACAGATGGAACTCGCCAGACACCCCTACTCCTGGGACACGCTTCAGTACCAAGGTGACCAAGCTCCCCAACCCAACAGCACTGTATCCACATCTGCCTCAGAAGCTGCATCTTCCCATGCCCAGCAAGGACCAGGCAGATGCTAAAAGCAACATCACGATGGGTGCAGTTGTTACTACTTCTATGGCGGTATTCAGCATTTTTCAGAGAGCCTTATCTCCACAAAAAGGTATATACCAGGACGCTGCATGTGCTGTGCTCAGTATTCATCACTGTGCTCTGAAAGAAGGCAGGAGTATTACCTGTATTACCTGCTTAAACAACAAACACAAAGCTAAAACATATTAAAAATTCATGAATTTCTATGAATCCTTAAAGAGTCTTATTTTTGTGTCCTGGAATGTAGCTCTTTAGGGCTACATCTTTTTAAATCCTCTTTTGATCTTGAAAGTTAGGAGCTTTGTCAAAAAAAGACAGAATACAAGACGATTAGACTGCGCATCTCTATCTCATCCCAACATCCCACGAACCTTAAAAAGCCTCTATCATACATTGCAAGACTTGAAGCCGGCACTACTGGAATAATTTCCTCTGTAGCAAAGGTGGAGAGGAGATATGGGACCCTTTATCAGAGCACGTGATTTAGAAATGTTGCTAGTGCTTCCAACTGTCATGAAAAAACTTACTAACAATCTTAAAAACAGCTATGCTGTGGCTCACAGTATCTGTTATTTGCTCGTCGGTTTCCCCAAGCCAGGAGTGTGATGTGCATGCATATGCTACCTTTCAAACATGACTACTGAGTTCTGCTGAAGGCACTTGCGTATGCAGAAAGAAAAGAAAATAATGTTTGATTCTCAGAAAACAGATAAAATGGACCTACTCAATTCAATCAAAAAAGCCATGTATTTATGAAAGCTGAAAAACTTAAAACATAGGGTAATATAAGAGCAAAGGCAGACCTGTATATTAGCTTAAACCAGCAGCTCTTTCAGTTTAAGGTGATACTTTGGGTTGTGAAATAAAATCTTGAAACTGTGAGCATATTTGCTTCAGCCAGCCTCTGCTTTGGGGCCAGTAATCCCTTTAATTGCCCTAAATCACCTAAAGGCACCTCCAGGCAGAAAAATCTTTGCTCTATAAGCAGCATCAGGTGGACAACAAAAAACAAGAAAACCAGATGGAGAAAATGTTGACAGCAGCTCATCATGCCTCCTTAGAAGAAGAAGTATGTAAGGGGGAACATAAAGCATGAAATGCCTTGAAAAAAATAAATCTCATTTTGCCACCACTTTGGATAAAAATAATTTTTTGTAACAGACTTTACTGATTTAGTTTCCAGTACTCTCCAAGTGATATGCAGCTTTCATTATTTGAAGAACTAATTCCACACATCTATTTTCATAAACATCTCAAAAGCAACCACTGAAAGCACATTCTCTCTAAGAATTTAAAATATACCAGACTAATAGATGCAAAAAAGTCACTTATACCAATAAATGGATCTGGTCATATAAAAACTCTTCAGTATTCTTAACAAAGGTACTCACTGCATGACCAGTGATGCACTTCTGCAGAAACCTCATCTGATGGAGCTCATGCTCAAATGAAACCACAAAACTGCTCATTTTGACTGTGTCAGGCAATGTCTTTATGAGCTAAAGGCAGCAAGTTACCTGGGAAAGTAAGACTGAATGTATCTGCAAATGTTTGCAGGATCAGTCTCTATCTTAATACAGCCCTTTATCAATGACAAAATCTAATGTAGAAATACTTCTTTCAAACTAATCACCTCTTTCAAGAGATACCACTAAATATAATGTAAGGAAGATTTACTTTAAAATGGCCTTGGGGATGTGTGAAAACACAAAAAAATCTATATTCAAAACCGGATCAAGACATATTTAGATGCCACAGACATAAAATGCAAACCGAAACTCCAATACAGACACTAATCATGTGAAATGGATAACCTCATAATATCACACATCTTAGATCATCTGACTTCTGTGTCTGTCTGCATATTCAACATTGCAGCCCCAAGCTGAAAAAACACAGACAAAGAAAGAGATTCTTGTTTCCTGGTAAAGCTTCTTGCATTAAAGAACTGAAAGCAGGGCAAAAGACCCATTCAAAAATGTGTCACAAAACACTTCACTGCAGACCTAAGAGCTTTGTTGTAAGACTAGAAAGAAAAAAAAGAAGGGATTTTTAACAACAATATTGACTAATGGGATTATATATACACAACAGTTTCCCGTTCACAATACCCTCCCAGGGAGTTGAACATAAGCTCAATTTTACCTGCACCAGTAACAGCTACATCATTTTATGACAGATAATAAGCTAACAGGGTATAGACCACAAAGCTGCTACCAAAAATACTTAATTTTCCAAGGAGGATATCAAGACAGGCAATTAAAGAAACAATAATCCTCCCCCCAAAATACATTTTATCATCTGTAAATACACATCTGTAAATCTCTCTTTTGCCTTTAAGTAAGATCTTATGAAACATACACTTTTGTAGCGTATTTTTGGTAACTTAGAGCTTTCAAATTACATATAATGTAGTATCTGGGTAAGTAATACACAGAAAATAGTATCCTGATGACAATGTAACAACACACAAACTGTTTAGCATCCTTTAGAACTTACTTGCATACAAAAAAATTTCTATATTCATATTAGAAGTATAGAAAAAGAGCATTTCTTCTGGCCAATTCCCCTTCATATATATATATAGATATAGAGATATATGAGCTAATTTTGCACCTAACCACAACAAGTATACATACTTTGAAGGTTTTTAAGAAAAAGAAAATTGGAAACCAAATTTGGGAGCAGAAGTTCTGCAGTTCTAGACAGGAAAACTGTGGTGTAACAACCAGAAAAACTTATTCCTGCACCACATAAAGAGTAAATACAGCTATGAATACAGAATAAACATCCTTGATTCCACTAATAAGGACAAATAATAATGTAGACACACAGCTATTGTTTGAAGTAAAGCACATCCAAAGCCTTCACAGTGACAGCTCCAGCCACCCCGCCAAGCTTCAGCAGGCACTGCACAGCCTTGCAGACTGCAAGGACAATGTTAGCAAGGAAAGGGATGGTCATGTAACCCATGTGCCTGTGGTGAAGCTTTCCAGGGCAAGAAGGTGTTAGGAGACAGCAGCAGTGGGGAGGGAGGCAGACCAGAGATTTGCAGCCAATGCTGAGGTTCTCCCACAGCCAATGCTGAGCTTCTCCCACAGGAACTATCGTGGAGCAGCAAGTAGCACTCCCATCAGTGGTAATTTGGATACTTGATCCTGATGGCAGGAAAAAATCTCTACAAATTCAACAAGTAAAATGCAGGATACAAGTGCTAAAATAGCAGCATTCAGTTACCAGAGTGATAATGAGAACTGTGAAGATTTTCCCTCTTGGGCAGGAGCTGCTATGTGCTATTTGGAACACAGGAGATTCATATGCCTTTATTTTTCCTTTAGAAATGGCAAGACCTTCAGATCCGTTCAGCGAGGAACCGAAAGTGCACTTCTGTTGCTGTCTTTCTGTGACTGCCCAGGCACCCACAGCATTTTCCCTCCTCCCAGCAAGGCTCTGCAAAGGAAGAAGGCTGAACAAAGTGCTGCTATATGAGGGCTACGGCCCCCACAGCAGCAGAGAAAAACCAAATTATACAAAACTTTTACTGTTTTGCTTCTGTCATCCTTTGCCTCCTCAGACCTGAACAATAATTAGCTTGTCTAACATGGAGGAAAGTGGGGAATGGCTTTGTGCTTGGATGGGTCAGAGCAGAGAGACGCATAAATGTGCTTGCCAAAGCTGTCTGCATTGGGCTGGGAAAGGGGAGAAGCACAAAGGTAAGAAGCTGCAGACAATGGGGCCAGAGGAAGAGCACAACCTTCCCCCTCTGTGCAGAACAACCTTGGTGTGGTTCTCCCTGGCAAATCTCAGGAAAGATCCAACATGAAGGCTCATTTGGTAGCTACTTACATAGAAGTCAGGCAAAATTTTGCCTTATTGCTTTCACTGAAAGTGAAATTAGCTATACTTTGTATAAAAGCAGGGCTTTTTTTCTTTCTTTTGATGAAACAAATGAACTCTCCTCCCCAGACCACAAAAACAGAAACCACTACTTCCTCAGTCACTGCCTGTTCGTGTATAAAAACAGCCCGAGACAAGGGTAAAACCATGCTGGGTATGACATTAGACCTCTATGTTAACTAAGCTCATGAACTGCCATCAACATGTGACACACAATGTTGAAATTTTGGTTTTCCTGTTTCACCTCTTCCACTAAACAGACAGGAAAGATATCTGTTAATGTAAGTGAATAAAAATAACAGAAATCCATTTCTTTTCAGAATGTACCACATAATATGAAAATTCAGAAAGGCCACAACTGATCAGTAAAAAGAAAACAGATCCAGGTGCTTTGATTCAACAAGCAATAAAAATATTTTTCCTACAAAAACCTGCAGTGGAAAGAGGGAAGTCAGTAATTTCCAATGGAAATGACTAGGAGAAAGGCATGTGAATTCAAAGGGTCAAACAAAACATGTACTAACACAAGCGAGAAGGAAGGGTGTGAGAAATTTTTGTTAGCTCAATATGAATTCTCTGAAGGGCCGTTCCCTGGAGATATTTAAAAGATGTGTAGCTGTGGTACTTAGGGACACAGCTTAGTAGTGGACTTAGTAGTAGTGCTGGGTTAACAGTTGCACTTGATGATCTCAGAGGTCTTTTCCAACCTAAATGTTGCTATAATTCCATGAATCCCTTTATTCCAGAGCAGGGAACTGAGACATCTCCATGTTTGATGTTGGCTCAAGAGCATGCTCCTGACCATGTCTGCTTACCCCATGCTGCTCTCTGCACCACGGAGCAGCCCTGGAGCAGGAAGGCTTCCCCTCCAACAGCAGGGAGCCAGGTGACACGCTGTAGGAGACAGCACCTGTCCTCCACCTACTGCTGGGTGTTCAGTCCACAGGTTCAGGTGAGAGCTGGTCTGAATATCTGACCCATTAATTAAAGAAGAGGCATGCCATGCTGTTAACTTCAGTAAAAGCAGAACCACAATCACACTCCACAACAACAGCACCCACTCTCCAGAAAAATGCCAGGAAGGACAAGGATACAAATGGGAGTAGGTCTGGACAGTGAGGTAAACAAAATCTGTGAAAACTCATAAAGAAAAAGCAAATGCTGTCTTTTCAAAGTGAGATTTTCAAAGGAAGTCAGAGCTCATCAAGATTCATGCTTCAGAGGCTCCTTCAAAAAATCATGGCTTGAACTGCTCTACTGCTCTGCTCTCTCTAGCTGGAGTAATACAAGACAGACAGCTAATTCAGAACAACCACTGTGGAAGTGAAGTCTTCATTACCACAACCCCACATCTTGGAAAAGAGGATGTGAGGGTCAAGAGCCTCTCAAAAGCTGCGTTTTTTCTAACATATGTAAATGACACACACACACAAAAAAAACCTCAGTAAAGACCATGTTGAAATATTCCTGGGGATTCATACAAAACAGAGAATCAAAACAACTGCAAGACAGCTGCCAGTTACACGAAAGACTGTGCTGCTCTCAACTCTTGATATCACATTCATTTATCCAGTAAGATATTTGAGATATGCAATCGCTTGACAGGTTGGAAATATTCCCTCTGCACTTAAAATAGAAAAGACAGGCCTGATCCTGTTCTCATTTGTACCTGAGCAACGCTGCATCTAATTCAGAGCCCGTTTGTTTTCAGACGCCTCTGATCTTCACAAGCATGCAGCGGCTCACGAGGGTTTTTTTACGCCAGCCTCTTTTGCTCCTGCCCCATCCTCCCTAACTGAGAGAATTCCAGTTACAACCCACACCCTTCTTCAGTGCCCTATTGCACAAAACGGGCTGTGGGTTTGGGGCTTAGCTCCTAAGGGATATGGAAGAGTAATGGCATTTTGTATAGCACTGAGCACAGCATCGGTACCTCACTGGAACAAAAATCCTCTCCCCTGCTGCAAGGCTACATCTTCCAGGAGAATGAGCTCACAAACACACTGCAAGAAAATACACATTTCCATTCACATCATCCATTCAACCTTCCCACAGAGCACAAGGATAGCAACAGAAAACGCTGCCTTGAAAGTGCCTATTTAAGGGTGCTGGCAAACTGATAACATGTGCACTTTTTATTCCTCAATGCAATTGCTCAAACTCTGCTCCCTGTTACACTCCAGCACTATCTTTGTCTTGAATAGCCTTACATCAATAAGGAAACTAATGAACAAACAAGAAACCAATATTTATAATAATTTCTTTAAGATAAACAGAAGCAAAAAACCTTGGACAATGAAGTCTGTTCCTTAAAAGAAATGTGTGCAGACACTTATTTGCAATGCTGCTCTCCAGTTCTGCAGTACCTGGAGTGCCTTCTAAAACAGAAGAGCATTCTATCTTGAGGAGAGTCATGCGCATGGAAAAATACAGATTTTTCAAATAAATCTCAAAGGTCACCATGGAAGTACTTGACAGTGGCAGTTTGTGTTCTGCTGTAAATAATTCTGCCTATTTAAGCAACCACCTCTGAGCTGCCACTTCTTGATTAGGTTATGCTAAAAGATGGGATTCTACTGAGCAGTGAACACCTCCAATTAAAAATCAAATCCAGTTTTGCTTTAAAAAAACAGCCTCATAAAATTACAGAGGTTCCTAAGACACACAGTGGGTTGAAGACAGGAGGTTATATGAATTCTGTTTTCAAAAGCACAAACACAAACCTTTGTGCTTTAATGACCAAGGTTCCAAGACTATTAATAGCAGAGAGCTTTCCACACCTTTTTACATAACCTGTTGCAGCACCTGCACGACTCATCTACCTCAGCGATTAAACTGTACTTTGCACTGTAGCATCTGAAAGCTGTTTTTCCTCTCTTTCTATTATCCAAGAAACATCTCCATGTCTTACAGCTGGAAACAATATCATTCATTTAAGTAAATTCAGAGAACAATGAAGTTTGCTTGTAACTACTAAGCCTGCTCAAGTGTACCCGTGTCTCAGGTATCAAGACAGGAGCCTTCATTTTCAGGCAGCTATCTGTCACCTAACGAGGGCTCCACTCCCTGTTGTGTGCATCCACCACACCCCACGGACACGTGGGCAATCCTTCTGTCACCTTGCATTTGTAGCTGATCGCAACCTTGACTGAAAACCGAGGAAATTAATCTCCTTTCATGTTGGATCTGTAGGTAGTAACACAAGTGCATAAGGATCAGGAAAACAGTTTTGTCTGTGACTGACAAAATATAAGGAATAAAGATGGCGAGTTAAAAAAAAAAAAAGATTATTTTCAAGACACATTTCAGACCACAGCTGACATCTAGCTTCTGCTTTATGCTACATCCTTCAGACAAGCTGAGCACAGTGCGGTAGGAAGTGCAGGTTCCTGGTACATGCCAGTGTGAACAAGGAATAATGAGCGCGTCTTGAACTGTACATATGGACTGTGTTTGTTTATACACAAAAGGATGTATGTGATCCAAGCAGGCCTGAAAGCAAAGAGCCTTATGTGACATTCATCCCCTGGCTCCTCTTTCTCCATTTCTACATGTGCTGGGGGTACTGGATGAAACTAGACATCCTACCAGGTGATAAAATAGTCCTCCCTGAGTGCCAAAGGCATCCTAGCTCCCTGGGGCAGTAAGGCTCTGCTCTCCCCTCCTCCAGCATCATGAACCCCAAAAACTTGAAGTTCAGTGGGCCTCCCTCTAAAGTAAGTTGGCAAAGCTGTGCTGCTTGCACCTTCAAAGGGCACATCAGCAGGCTGGGGATATAATCTACTTCTCTGCTAGCACCTGCAGTGGACAACAGGCTCCTCCAGTGCTGTGAGTTATCTCTGCAAAAAGCAATGTTAATAATATCTGACCCTTTAA